>CP119669.1:0-600000 GCA_030078075.1 Crithidia sp. LVH-60A
CGACGAAGCTGCTCCAGCACCTGCTCCGCGGCACCTTCTTCGCCGTCCGCCTGCTGCTCAAGGTCCTCGGTCCAGCGCCTCCGGTACGTCCACGTCTGCGGCGCACGGCCGCGCACGTTCACCACGGCACCCCAGCCCTCTAGCGACGCGTCCGTGAAACACACACCACATCGTAGTCCGCTTCATCGGAAGTTTAATGCGGCTCGTCCGAGATGGCGCACCATGGGTTGCGCACCAACTCGCCACCAATCTCCTGCAGCGACCGCGTGGCGGACGCGTCGATGTACGGCACGGCGTCGTCCCAGCCGTAGCCGCGGAACGTCAGCCGGTAGATGCCGCGGTACGCGCGCAGCAGCTTGAAGGCACGCGTAGGGTTCATCTGTGTCGTGTGCAGCGCAAAGAACACAACAGTGAGTTCAGCGACGCGAGGTTCCGGATCGTGTGTGCGTAGTCTTGCACAGCGCCAGCTGCAGCTTTGCCACCGTCTTCACCAAGTTGCGCACCATGCGCTTCCGGCCATTCCACAGGTACCCCTCCCCAAGGAAAACAGTCGATCCGCTCGCCAGATGCAGCAGGTCAGCGTCCGACATCGCCTCCAGCTCGTCGCGGGCCGGGGACGTCATGAGGCTGGCCGCCTTGATGCGCGACACGATCGCACGCACGGCGCGCACAAACTCCGCCTCCTCACCCACGTGCGCGGCGACGAGGATGTTGTCGATCAGCGTCAACACGGTCACCGTGGTGTCGATGTCGACAATCGTCCACGTTAAAGCTTGACCAACCGCCACACGCTCCAGCGCGCACCCGTTGGCAGCCGGTAGTAACGCCCGTCATGCTTCGCACGAAAGACAAACTTGTTGCGCAGCGTCTCTCCGCAAGCGGGGTAGCGTCGTATAGAAAGCTTCAAAGTCGATCTGCAGCATGTAGCGGGCGTGCCGCAAGCGCTGGCGCCGCCCCAGCCGCATGTCGTAGTGCACACGTGACACGTGGCGCTTCGGAATGACGCGGTTCAGCAGCGGCTCCGTGATAAGCCAGCGCCAGCCCTTCAGCTCCGGCACCGTGAACACATGTTTACCCCGTGCACGCCGTCCGGAAGCGCAACGCCGCTGACCTCGTTGGCCGGGCAGGGCTCGAACTTGCCCATCCCCACAGCCTTGGCCACCTTGCCCGCTGTCAGCACGCAGCACTTCACCGTGCGCGACGTGCACAGCCCGTCGAAGAAGCGCGCGTCCAGGAAGCACCGCGTGCGTAGCAAGAAGCGCTTCGTCCGGGCCAGGTGTGTGTCGGCATCCCGAGCACCGCCGCCATGTCCAGCGGCGTGTTGTGCTTCAGGTGAAGCGGCCAGTCTCGCACGGCAGTCGGCGTCTCGGCCATCACGCGCACGTAGCCGGCCATGCGCTCCACCATCCCCGCCACCTCGCGGACGTTGATGCCCAGCTGGTGTCACGAAGACTCCTGCGAGCGGTAGCGGAACAGCGACGTCGCCGCCTCCAGGGGGTCGGGAGCAGCGTGCGGCTGGCGTTTGCCCGCGCGGTCTCGGCATATCCACCGTAGGCTGCTGACGATGCCCAAGGTATCGCAGCAGCGTGGCCTGCTTGGCGTGGCCCGAAGGCGTCATGAGGTCCCTGATCGGCAATCTCGCATCCGCCATGCACCGCAGCGCTCCCTTGCGCACCGACGGCAGCTGCGCGCCAGCATTCTGCTTGGCCAGCACCGACGCCACCACCTTGCGAAGCTCCTCCGTGTACGGCGCAAAAAGACACTCGCCCGGCCGGCGCTGCACACAAGCATCTTCTGCAGCGTAACCGCGAACCCCCGCGTGAGCACCGACGGAATGGGGTACGGGCCACGCTTCTTCGCACCCTTGCCCATGCGCACCGTCAGCGACACACACGCACCGTGTCTGCCGTGCCATCCGCCAGCAGCAGCACCGACGCCGTGCCAACGTTGCGCTGCTCGGGCGGAAGCGGCGGCCCCATATCCTGGAAGACCGTCACGCCCTTGCACCGCAGCGTCGCAATGTCGCCCGCGCGCGCCGCGAAGCCCCACATCATCGCCAGGAAAAGCGCCGCGCGCGGGTGCGCACACCGCAGGGTGGCCAGCACCGCCCGCACCTGCGCCAGTGTCACAAAGGGCGGTGCATCCAGCACCGACTCCTTCATGTAGCGCTGCACCGTCGCAAACGCGCTGCGCCACTCCGGGTCGTCCTGCAGTCGGATGCCTCGCCGCTGCGTCGAGTACAGCGGCAGGTCGCGCAGAGCCCCCGCCACCCCAGCAAACGCCTTGGCCGCCGTCGCCCACTTCCACCGCCGCGCGCGTGTCGTCGACAGGATCAGGTCGATTCACGCCACCCGCAGGCTCATCTGCAGGCTCGCCGTCGGCATGCACTTGATGTGTGTCAGCCAGCGCAGGTGGTGCGAGCGGGTGTTTCCGGCCGCACGCAGTTCCACGCAAGCTGCGAGATGTGTGGCGGCTTGCTGGCGAAGAGGAACCAGTTTCGCGGGCAGACCTCGGCCTCCCTCTCAGGGCCCGTCAGAGGCCTGCCCTGGACGTTTAAAGACAGCGCGCGGATGCCCGCCAGCGCGCGCGTTGCCTCCTCGGAGTCGTGCGCGTCCATGTCTGCGTAGCCGTCGCCACGCCGGTTCCCCGGCACGTTACCGACAGCGTCCTCCGCGTCCACGACGGCGGCGGTGGTGTCGCCGTCGCCCACGGCGAGGTCGGCGTCGTCGTCGGGGAGACGGTCTCGCCGCCGCAGCGGCGCACTGGTCGGTTCCTCGTTGTCGTTGTGCCCGGGTGCAGGCTGCTGCTGACTGCGCGGAAGCGGCACGTACCGGGTCACGTTGCGCGACACGCGTTGCGGCTTGGAAGCGGAGTAGTGCGTCATCGTAGCCGGCACGTACACGCCCACAGCAGCCTCCGCAGCAACATACGCGTCAGCGCATAGTAGCTGGGGAAGCGCACGCCGCCCATGTCCTCTGGCGCCTCCCACGCTGGCAGGCACCGAGCACAAACACATACCCACCCACGCTCTTTGGCAGCTGCTCCAGCAGCGGGCCGCGAACAAGGTAGTACTCGTCTATGAACGGGTCGAGCGTAGCCGTCTCCGTGCCGTCCTCGGCGCGGAACACAAGTCGCCGCACACCCGCCACGTCCGCCAGCGTCTCCTCGTCAGCGGGGGGGACGTCGTCCACCACGTGCACGCGCTTCTCCAGCAGACGAAGCATCCCTCCTGCACGCTATACGGCCGCAGCCCCGGCAGCTTGTGGTGCACACGCTGCATGCCAACCGCCACCTCGCTCGGGCCCCGCGACACGCCGTCGCCGCACATAGCCAGCGCCGTCGCCGCCCACAGGTGGTCCACCACAGAAACGTACACACGGCGCATGTGTCGCCGTGCCTCTGCGAGTGTCTGCTCCACCAGCCCCTGAACCGGTTGCCCGAGCGCCTCCGCATTGCCACGCCGTGATGTGCGCGTGCGGGTGGCCACTGTCGCGCTCGACTGTGGAGCCGTCGTCGTTGTGGGAGCGGTTGCCTGTGCAGAGGCTGGTGCTGCGGTCGCGCTATTTTCAGTCGCATGGGACGCCGCCCACTGCTCGGCCAGGGTCACTTCCGCCGCATCGTCATCGTCGTTTTGCCGTGCCGCCTTGCGGCCGCGGCTCAGCTGCTGGAGCGGTGGGTCGGTGGGGTCATGGGCCTGCGCTGCGGCGTCGGCGGCTTCGGGGCGTCCTTCTTGGCCGCAGCCGCCGTCGCCTTTGCAGCCTTGCGCTTCGCTGCCGCAGCCTCGTTCCGCTTCCTTCGCTTGGCTACAGCAGTCTCGCGCTCGCGCTTGGCGTCGTCGTCGCGCTTTCCGGCACAACGGCCGCCCTCACCCGCATACTTCCCCTTCTGGCCGGCTCCGCCGCGCTCCACCGCGCCGTCTTTCCGCCACGACTGCCTTAGTATCTCCTCTTAGAAGAAGTCCTTGCGCGACACAGGGTGATTCACCAGCACCTTGCGGATTTTCTCCAGGAAGTACTCCTTTGGTGGTGGGCACTGGCGCGTCGCTGCAAGGAGACGGCGCAGGCGTGCCGGGAGGTCGCGGCGCATCACCGCTCGCAGCTTGAGGTGGTGGCCAAAGAACACGGCGGTCATGAAGATGCCGCAGTCATTGCTGTTCCGCTCCTGGCGCGGGCACACGCCATTTCCAAAGCGAAGCCCCGGCCACACAGAACGAAACACGGAGCACAGCTGCCCCCCCACCACGGGAGACGGTGCGGAGTCGTACGTCGTCAGCACAACGTGACCTCCCGCCTGCTGCCTCAGCACGCCGGCGATCCAATGCTTCATCACGAAGATCGGAAAAAAAACACCGTGCCTTGACGGCGCACCATCTCGACCAGCGTCTTGACGCGCTGGCCGTTCAGGCGCACCATCGTGTCCGACGGAACGACCGCGGACTCCGGCAGGTACCGCTGGCACACGGCGTCGAGTTCGACGTTGGACGTCTTGCCCTCGCGAAAATCGCCGCACCACACAGCTCCTTGCGGAAGGCGCTCGGGACGTCGCTTCCCGCGGCACGTGCTGCCACACCAACGGAACCCGCCTTCACCGCGACAGCTCCGGCTCCGCCGGGCATCAGTTTTTTGGCGCAGCCTCACCGCCGCCAAACACACCTGACCGCCGTCACTACCGCCTTCACCGCCACCGCGGTAGTTGCCACGCGGCTGCCAGCTTCCGCTCCTCGGCATGTGGCGGTTGATGCTCTGGCAGAGGCGCTGCAGGTCGGCCTTCTCGTTTCGCAGGCCGCCATGGTTGCCGCGTGCCTGTTTGAGGCCCGTGCGCAGCTCACCAAGGACAGCAGAGCCCACCGCGCGCTCCTCCTGCTGCAGCTCGTCGACCCGCCGCGACAAGTCACCCAGGAAGGCCTCCAGGTTGCTCAGATCAACCGCCGCGACCTGCTTGCCTTCGCTGCCGTACACCGGGGCCTGGTAGCCACCTCCAAAGAGCGTTCGGTCCTTCCGGAAGAGGGACTCGCCAGCACCACAAGCTGGGGGACGGCCGCCGCTCACGTGTCCTGCAGCCATGCGTCTCTTCATCGCTTCGCTAAGGATTTTCTTATTGAGCGCCTGTAGGCGCTCCCCGCTCGGGTGCCTCCATATTGGGAACAACGGCACCGTCAGCTCCTCAACGACGGGGCCATACCGCTCCTGCGCCATCAGCTCCATATCTTCGAAGATGAGCCAGTTGTAGAGCGGCAGCTGGTCGACCTCGTTCATATTCTGGGGGATGCCCAGCATGATGGCGTGCTCGCGCGCCACATCCTCCGTGAACAAAGTTTGTCTCGCGAGAAACACTTCCGTGGGTGAAAGAAGGCCGGCCTCTGCCTCCGAGAAAAACTGCCTGCGCCTCGCCTGCAGCGTCTTCGTGGCATCGTCGCCACTGGGAAGGATGCTGGAGATGTGCCCCTTAGCCCATCAGCGCCGCCTCCTCCAGGGCTCCAGTTCTTCCTCCCCTCGTTGCTGGCGGAGAAACGGCGCAACCCCGACGTCCTCCTTGCCCTTCGCCGGCGCGACGGGCTCGGAAGACACCCCCTTCACCATCCTCTCCAGGGCTTTTTGGAGAAGCCCGTTCAGCTTCCTTTTGCCGATCACGCCATCAGCGTGGTGCTTCCCCAGCGCCGTCCTCACGCGCTGGTAGCGCAACACCTCGGGGCCCACCGGCGCTGCAGGAACGGTTGCCACATCCTTCGGCCCCGCAGGGGAAGGCTCGACCTCGGCAAACCCAGACATGGCAGATGCTCCGTGAGGGAGAAACAAAAGACAAAATGAGCTTAACTGTGCTGCTCAGAAATAGCAGCGCAAACACCTGGAAAATGAATCAGAAAAGTAATACTCCCCCCCCCCCTCCTTTTCTTCTTTTCCCGGACCTTTTGTTTCCTTTTTTGCTACTTTATGACCGTAGGCAATTTCTTTGATTTCCTGCGGACAATACGGCTTGTGCATAATGACTTACAAAGTGTTTTGTTGCTTTCTTGTTTTTTAATTGGCGCGTTGACAATTGTAAAACAAAGTGGCCGTCTTCCTTAAACAAATGCGGTAAAGAAACAAAGCAATGAAGAATGCTTGGGCTTCGTAATAAAGGCTCACGGCGACGCAAGTAAAAAAAAAAAGGTGAAGTGGTGTACCAGTACAGCTTGGTGCTGTTGGTAGGAAATTGGCTTAACAAGTAAACGTCCATGGACAGCTGTATTATTATCTGACAGCCGCCGCGAAGGGTTTCCATGACACACGCCTTTTAGCGCTTCGCTGATAATTACCTCAATGTCTTTCTACATTCTCGACTCTACTCCTTGTTGCGACTCTTATTCTTTCCCTCACATTACCTCCCAAGATCGGAAACCATTTTCGCCAACTACAGAAGCACAGAGGATTCTTCACGCAGAAAAGAAAATAAGAAGATTCAGGCATCGCGTATTTTACTTTTATATCAACTAGGGCAGCAGCGCCACCACTTTTGTCGCCATGCTTCGCTCCGGATTTCTTCGCCGCACAGTGCTGCTTCTGTCGCCGACGTTTACGGAACTCGTCGACCGTCTGGACTCGTTTGAAAAGGAGTTCATCGAGCTCAAGGCGTTTCGCCAGGCGGTAGAGGCTACGTCGCCAAAAGTTGCCGAAGCGGCCAATGAGTTCTTGAAGAACCACCGCCAAGAAGTGAAGGCTTTAAAGGTCACCTCAGACAACCCTCTCACTCCAGACGAGTTCACCGAGCTGAACCAATTCTACGCAAAACAGAAGTACAAGGAGGTGCCGTGCGAGAACCTTCTCTACATCACCTCGCCAAACGACCTGATACAGCACGCCCAGCTGCTGTTTCGTCAATACGTCGTTCGAATTTCACGACGCGCGCGGCACTTGAACAATGCCCCTTACGGACTCTCCCAAATGCCCGGCGTGCAAGAGCTGAAGAAAAATTACCAGTGGAGCTTTCACGATGTGCGGAACACTCCTCTGCCCTCCGATAAGGCAAGCCTCTTTCCTTTCGACCGCGTGGTGCGCCGTGTATTTCTTAGACACTACAACGTGAGCACGCTGCTCACGGAAGGTATGACAGAATTTGCGGCGCGTGAGCAGTGGAAGAGCGTGGATGATGATGTGATGCACACGTATGAAGATTTGCAACACTTTTTCGAAGAATTCTGCCTCGCTCGAGTTCGTCTTCGTTTTCTGATCGGCAACTATATGTACTTGTCGACAAAGATCTTAAATATTCCAAAGGAGAACTACGGCATCGACGACCCGGATGACAAGACAGTGCCAATTTTCTTCGACCATGACCCGACCGACTTTGTTGGTCAAATTTGCAAAAAATGCTCTCTCTTTACCCTCATCAAGTGCGCGATTAAGGATCTGCAGCCCAAGTACGACGCTGAGATTGAGTTGAAGCTAGCTGGAGATGAGAACCTCATGTTTGTCGGCATCCCGTACATCACCTATGACATCTTTTCCGCGATGCTGGAGGACGCTATCACCGCAAACATTGATCGCCAGGAGCAGTACGGCAAACCGTGCACAAAAATCGAAGTCACTCTTGCCCAAACTCCGACAAACAAGCGCTTCGTGCTGCGCGTCTCTGATACAGCGGGCGGCATGACGCTCACCCAGTCAAGGCTGCAGCTCTCCTGCTGGTCGCTTTACAAAAATGGCCAGCACCAGGATTCGGAGCAGATTCCGACGTGGACATCGAGTCCGATCCGACTCCCATACGCCTATTGCGCGGCGCGCGTGATTGGAGGCAATTTGACGGTCGCTTCTGTCGAGGGCTACGGGACAGATCGCCAGCTTTACCTGCCGTCAACTGGCCTTCTTGGCGTTTCCATTTGATGAAGGATGCTGCGACGTTTGACGAGAAAGCGAGCATTTGGTTATATCAGTCTCCAGCTCATGCCGATCCTCCCTCTGGTTTTTACGCCGTGCGGCTGCACATAAGCCCTCTCTTTTCTGTTTGACGGCAAAGCTTGATGCGTATTGATTGAAACTTTTACTTTTTCCCCTACATTTTTAAAGACTGTTTATTTCAGCTTCAACGTGATCTTTAGCGCTTTTTTCTTTCTCCTCTTCTTTTCGCTTTTATCATTTCGTTTAGCAATCTTTTTTTTTAAGTTGTACGGCCGCTCACCTTCGCCTCCGAGAAAAGGACGCGTTTACAAAAATCAGTATAAAAGATCATCAAAAATGGAAATACAGAGTTAGTTAAGTCAGCGTTTTTATGCTCATCTTGATGCTGCGCGAAAGGATTCCAATGCCTTCTTCTTTTTTTATTTTGTTAGGAAAGAACAGCTAGAGCAAGCATAGCGCACGCTACTGCATTCCCATGTAGTAAATGTTTCGAGACTTATGGGTGGACTGTGTTGCGACGGTGCTCATCTTGGCACGAAAATTGATGCAAAGCCATTATTTGATTATTCTCTCTCGTACTGTGTTTCTCGTTCTGCGTGTTGTTTCGATGCCTTCGTCGTCGGTGTCTAGGTGCGCCGCTCTCGCGATCACAGACGATACAGCTTCACTGAAATACACACACATACACACACTCAAACATTTTTCCTAAATTAATTTACTTCAATACACACGCAAACAGACAAACAAAAAATGAACGGAACTGACGCAAAACAGAGTGCGGGCTACTTTAAAGAGAAGGCTGTTATCGGCCTCAGTGCTTTTACAGGAGATGAAATCGAGAAGGCGATTTTGAAAGCTACCAGTCACATGCTGAAAGCGCCGAAAGAGAAGTACGTGCAGAAGCTGGTGGCGGCCTCCTACGGCCAATACGGCTCCAAGCCGAAGGAAGGGCTGCCTCTAAATGAGTACATTGTGCGGGAGCTGGAGAAACGTTCGCATACCCACAACTGGATTGTCGTTTTGAAGACGATGGTGGCGTTTCACCGGCTCCTGTGCGATGCGTCAGACAACATGGTGGAAACTGTTTGCTACCATCGCGGCGTGTTCAATCAAGCGCACGTCAAGAACCTGTCCGAGACAAACGATGGAGCCGGGCAAGCGTACTTTATTGCGCAGTACATGACGTACCTGGAGGAGCGGTGTGCCATGCAGAGCGCACTTGGGAAGTGCCGCCGAATCGAGATCCCAGAGTTTGAGGAGTATTTGAAGACACTCAACGCTGGCACCTTGCAGCCGGTTTTTGAGGCTCTTCTCCGGCTGCTCGAAGCGCTCTCGGCGGTCCAGTATCGCGAGGTAGTCGTGAACAACTTCTGTACGATGGAGGCCTACCAGCTCATTATCAAGGACGGCAAGCGGCTCTTTCAGCTGCTCGCCAAGCGGGTCATCTTCATTCTCGACGGCTTCGAAGAGCTGACGCTGCCAGAGAAGAAGCGCTGGTTTTCGTTGTACAGGCGCTACGAAAGCGCGTTTCTCTCTCTCAAGGCGTTCTTTGATGCCATACTGCAGTCATCCAAGGTATTTGTGGAACCTGTACCACAGCTAAAGCCCCTGCCGCCGTCACTCGCTGCGCGCTTGGAGAGCGACATTCGAGCGAGCGAGGTGCCCACCGAAGCCCCGTGCTCGCTTGAGAGCCTCGGCATTCGCACTGAGGAAGACTCAAGGGTCAAGGCGAAGGAGGAGGTGCTGAAGGTACCGTCACAGCCAAAGGCAAAGCCCGAACCGCGGGCGGAGGTGCCAGTCAAGCGCCAGCCAGACCCAGTCGCTCCACCGAAACCCGCTGCTCCGGCCTTCTCGATGGACGACTTGTTTGCCTCTCCTCCACAGCCTGCGAAGCCGGCACCTGCTGCTGCTACGCTTGACCCTTTTGCACCTCAGCAACCAACGCAGTCTTCGCAACCGGCGTTTTCGCAACCGCAGTGGGATACGGGTGCCCCCACAGGCTGGTCCACCGGGTCACCGCAGGAGTGGGGATCAGGTGCCCCTAGTGCGTCTGCCGCACCGAACACGCAGGCGCCACCGGCCATGTATCAGGGGTTTAGTGCGGGCTCGCCGCCACCGATGATGAGTAGCGGGCCGCCGTTTGGAGCACAACCGGCAGCAACGAGTCCGCCGCAGACTGCATTTCATACCTCGGCGATGCCGCCAACGGCAGCGAAGAAGGCAAATGACCCATTCAAAGACCTGTACGATCAGTCACATCGCAATTTTTAGCCTTTTTTTTCTTTCTTCTGTACGGCTCGTTATAACTCTAGTTGCTTCCTTTTTTTTTTCTCAGTTTGCATTTATGTTTTAGAGTATTTGTTTCTCAGCTTCATTTGCTTGCTTTTTTTTTTTTTTTCTGTTGTACTCGTGTGCGGGGCACAGTGTCTCTTCGCGAGCACACAGGGAGTTTGCTGTTTTTTTGTTGAGGCGTTTTGTGCTGATACTGTCGGAGAAAGTGTGTGTCAGCTTTAGTGAAAATTACGCGAAAAGAATAAATACTGCTCTTTTGAGGGATTTATTGCGTCTGTGATTATTAACGCAGTGGAAATAGTACAAACGGAGCATTTCTTAGAGGAACAGCACAAAATATCAGCCGAAGAACGCTTGTTCTTCTCTTATTCTCTCAGCGCGGCCTCGTGGAACTACGTTGTCGTCGCTTATGGTCCTCGCTACGTCTCTGATTCTCCTCTCCGCTTTTCTATTTTTTTTCTGTGTGTTTAGAGCGCACATCCCTAGCCGTACAGATATGCGTGCGTTTCGACTTCGGCCGTTATCGCTGCTCCCTTGCTTGGGGCTGCAGCGGTACTACGGTGGCCAAAGCAGTAGGGGTGGAAGGCCCCCGTCAGCACCAGGTGGGCAATACTCTCGAGGCGGTGGTCCACGGGGCGGCGGCCCGCGAGATAGCGGACCACGTGGCGGCGGCCCGCCACCAGGCAATCGCAACGTCCCCAACGAGCCCCAGATCATTGCTCGGCTGCTCGAGCACTTTCCCAAGAACAGGGTGGTGCCTATCGGGAAGTGGGCGAGCTCGCTGCCCGACGAGCTGCAGGAGGCCCTAGTTCCTTACGGTGGCCTGAGCGGGTTCACACGCTCGCAGGCGAACTTTTTTATTGTTCGTCAGGAGAACGGGGTATCGGTTGCCTCGCTGTCCCCCATGGGCACTGAGTTGCAACGCCAGCACACGAAGAAGCTGGAGCGAGAGCAGAAGAAAGCTGAGAAGGAGAAGGAGCGGCAAAGCAGGTTCGCGGCGCGCGGTCGTGGTGCCGGCCCGTACATTCCGCCGTCGCAGAGGAAATAGAGAAGGCTGGCTCACACTCCCAGGTTGACGAAGGCCAGCGAAGCTTCTTTTTTTTTTTTTATTCGCTTATAGTTTGCTGTGAAGGAAAGCTGCGATTTTATTATTTTATTGGTTTAGACCGTCTTTGGAATTGCGATGCTCTACGCACCCGCAGTCGAGCCAAAGAGTTAAGGCCCAACGCCGCTCGGGAGACAAACAAACAAACAAAAAAGAAATTTAGTGAGGAAAGGAATGACGACACATTGAGTAGCGGGGGCATTTGGCTATCCTCTCCAACGCGACCACTGGCTTGTGCGTCTCCATCGGCAGTCATTTTTTTCTCACGTTTCAATGTGTGAGCTGCATTGAGTTCACGCCTCTTGCACTGTGCCGACCATGCAGCAGCACCTTTTTGAGTGATGCCGCTTTTTTCTTTCCCAGACTCACCGGCTGAGTCGCTGTGTGCTTCTGCGCGGTCCCTCCCAGTTTCTCACCCGCACCTCCTTCCTCTCCTCACTTCTTGCCTTCCGACCACTCTTCTCTTTTTTTCTGTCTACACAAATGCACCTGTTGTGCAACACTCAAAAATAATGGTTCTTTTTTTCTAATTTTCAACTTCCGTTGAATCAGGCTGGATTGTAATCATGACGCACTACTCCCGCAAGCCGCAGGTCTCCTCGAAGGCCGCCAAGGCGAAGGTCAGCGACCTCCGCTGCCACTTCAAGAACACGTTCGAGACCGCGAACGTGGTCAACGGCATGCCGCTCCGCAAGGCCCAGCAGCTGTACCGCCAGGTGCTCGCCAAGACTCGCTGCATCCCCTTCAAGCGCTACAACGGCAAGACCGGCCGCACCGGCCAGGCGAAGGAGTGGGGCCAGACGAAGGGCCGCTGGCCGCGCAAGTCCGTGGTGGCGATGATGTCGCTGCTGAAGAACGCCGAGGCGAACGCCATCGAGAAGGGCCTGAACCCGAACCAGATGGTCATCAAGCACGTCCAGGTGGACCAGGCTGCCCGCATGCGCCGCCGCACGTTCCGTGCCCACGGTCGCATCACCCCGTACATGTGCAGCCCGTGCCACGTGCAGCTCTTCATGGCGGAGAAGAAGGAGCGCGTGCCGGCCCCGAAGAGCTCCCCGAAGAAGTAGACGCTATCATGATTTGCTGACAAGTCGCCAAGTCTTTTGATTTCTCATTTACTGCAAAAAAAAAAAAAAAAAACTCTGCTATTTACATAAAAGACACTTTGTCCAAGAGACGCTGATGATTACGCTGTGGCTGTGCGTGCCCAAGCGGGTCAGACTACGCAACGTGCCACACACATCCAGCTTAGTTTTGCAAGTTTGCGAGCAGATGATTCGCTCTGGCCCACTCGCTGCGGATCTGAGAACAAAGAAATGATTCCTGCTTCCTCATTTCTCTGCTCTCTCCGCTTTTTAGTGTCCGGCTTTTTTTTTTCTCTCCTTGCTGTTGTGTAAGCCGTGGCTCTTCTGCACGCTTTGTGGATCTCTATCTCTCTTTTGTTTCTTTACATGCCCTACTTCATCTCTCGTGTGCTCCCCTCTTTCTCTTCTTTCTTTCTAGTTCTTTGGTTTTGGTAATAGTAAGAGAGCGAGAGACAGGCTGCCGCCTTTCGCCCATTAGCTGTTCTTCCACGAGGTGTTCAGTGCGGCGGAAGCACGCTGACCGGTGTGCATGCGCAAGCCAGCAAACATGCAGGCAGAATGCTCCGTTTATCTTTTCTCTGGCGATGCGCGTCTAATGGTATAGACAGTGATCGCGGGGCACTGGCTAGCAGTCACCTTCGCCTCCTGGATAAGCGCCAGTGGGACTTGACGACTCCGTCCCGTGCCCTCCCTGTGGTGGAGGTGCTGCTGCGCTCCGGCGTCGTCATTGAGGGACTTGAGAAGAGCGCTGCGAAGCCGCTCTGGAGTATGGCGCCTTCCATGACGAGAAAGGAGCAAACACTCGTGCAGAAACTCTCTGCAATGCTTCACACCAGCGCCGAGGCAGCGCCGCAGCCGCTCGCTACAAGCTCACAGAATGAGAACGACGTGATTCGGTCAGCGTACGCGACGGCATGTGCTACCGGGAAGTGTACGGTTAGCGCCGTAGTAAGCACTCACTTTGTGCAGCGTCTTCAGCTCCCGTTTCTGCTAATGCTTCTCGAGCTGCTTCTGTCGCGCTACATAGCTGTGTCGTGGGTTCACAAGCCTCCAAGTGTCACCAAGGAGTTGCTGGATCATCTCTGCGACCAGCTCGTCCTCAGTGAAGCAGACTTGACCTTTAAAGCGGTGTGGTGGCTGCTGGTGCTGCTATCAGGTGATGCCCGCCTTTACAACGCCGCTGTGCCGCCTGCATCTGGGAAGCGCCTCTTTGGCGTGTGTGTTCGCCGCATCCACCAACTGCTGCCGTGCCTGCCTACCAGCCAGCGTCTCCTTGTGTATCTGCTTCTTACTTCGCTCAAGGGCTACGAGAAGCCTTTCATTGTTCTCGCGGAGATCGAGAAACTGGCTCTCCTGACGCCTATCGAGGAGTACGAGACGGTTGAGTCGCGGGTGCTGCTTCAGTTCATGGGCTCTGCATTCGTTACGAGGCACACTCCCTTTCTTCTGCGTCTGTGTTTGCAGTGGCGCAAAGGGACGCGAATAGCTGACTTCGAGGTGGAGGAGTGTCTGCTGGCGTTCTCCGTCACCGGCTCTCTCCACACACACGCTTCTGCCGACACCGCGTTTGCCGTCGCTGCGGTAGGAGAGTGGGAGGTACTGCACGAGAGTCTCTTCGCACAAGCCTTTTTCCTCGCCGGCGACATGTCACCAGCCGGCTGCCTCTCCATCTTGGACCAGGCGGAGCTGATCAACGTATCGGGCTGGGGCATCACCGTCCCTCAGATGCTCGTGGAGAAGCTGAAGCGCCGTCTTCTCGCAGAGGGTAAGCGCATGTTAGAAGACAAGGAAGGAATGTCGCCTGATTCTACGGAGAGCCTCCTGCGAGCGGTGCTGGGCCTGCAGCACCTCATGCACCGCTGCACGGTGCTGCCGTGTAGCCCATCAGACGAGCAGGCGATTGCCGTATACATTCGGCTACTGCAGCAGAGAGTTGCGACGTGACGATCTTCTGAGGTGAGCGGCGTCTTTGGCAGTTCTGTTCTCGGTGTTGAGCAACGTCGATTGTGACACCTGCTGTGATGGACAGAAGTGCTGTTGCTCTCTCGAACCCAATCACACTCATTGTTTTTTGTTTGTTTATTTGTTCACTCCCGCGTAGCCTCGTTTGCCTTTTTTCTTTCTTTTGTTTAGTGAGTGTACTGCAGATGTTGCGGTCACTCAACGGTACGATCTTCTACTTCACACATTTCTTCTCTATGCAAGGTAAGCAAAACACAATATGTCACACCTTTCTCTTTTTTGCTGTTTGGTGTCTCACGACAGACAGCATGAGCAACGAACTTCACGACTAGCAGCGGCGAGTCAAGTCATTCATTGCGTGACGTGCTTTTCCTGATACAATTTTGTGTCCACACGGACCGTGCTGTAGCTGGCGCTGCAACGGTGATGCCTGCGTGCTGTGTTTCTTGAAGTATGTGCAAATGCAGAGCTTCGTATCAACATGAGCCTTCCTTCTTGTTTTTTTTTTTTTTCCGCAGCACTTCCGTGATGCTGCACCGGAAAAGTCAATCTGCATCTTCTTCCCGTCTTTCTCTCATTCCTTCTCCTCACTCGCATTATGCGCTCGAACGTACCTCTCCTTCCGTCCACATCGTGTCCAGGTGTGTCGCCAAGATGCTAAGCAGGTTTCTTCTCACAACGCTGCTACTGCTCGGCGCAGCGGCATACATTGCCCCTGTCGCTGCGGATTTGTCACTCGACTTCGCCACTGAAATTGTGCTGGAAAATGCGCTTGCCAACACGTCGTTTGCCGTCACAGCCGCCTTCACGGATAGTGTCGCTGGGGTGTTGCAGACGGCGCTGGATGCGAGTACGCTTAGCACGCAGGTATACGCCGTGTACCCCCACCTGATCGTATCCTCTGAGGTGTGGTACAGCGGGACGGCGGAGAGCGTGATGTCTAGCGTGCACTCGGTAAACAGCACGTACCAGGCCTTAGTGAACGACGGTGAGGCCACTGCAGACGTCTCTGGCAAGCTCAGCTACCTCTGCATGCGCAGCATCGGTCAGCAGCCCACCGCCGTTGACTACACAAACAACTGCAGCTTCGTCAACGAAGTCTTGCCGCCGAGCGTGGACAGCAGCACCTGCCGGCGAAACCTCACGGTTGCCATCTACACCAATAGCTCGGACGCCACGGCGATGCGCGCTGCCCTGTGCAGCTTTCTGCCCACCGACTGCGACCTCATCACCAACGCGACGGCTACGCAGGTGACGGTGCCGCTGGGGAGCTCGCAGATCGTGGCGTACCTCATGCTCTTCACCATCACCTCGCACGACCGGGCCGCCACCCTCGCCCTCCTTGTCGCCTACGCCAACTACGCTTCCTTCCTGGTGGAGCAGAAGATCGTGTACATTTTGGTAAACAGCGTGCGCGTCTTCTATCAAGGCGACCCGCAGCAGCTGTGGACCACGGGCACCATGGGCCAGTGCGTGCAGCGGATGTGGTACCTCATCTTTCTGATTATTCTCGTGCCTGTCCTGCTCATCCTCGGACAGCAGATGTTTTACTGGGGCCGCCGCTCGGGCAGGCGCAGCGTCAAGAGTGCCGAGGGCGACATCCGCGCCGGCGTCTACCGGCGGGCCCCTCCGTGGGGCAACCTTGGCGCCATGGGTTATCAGTACGGCCCACCGCAGGGCTTTCAAGGCGGCTACGGCGGCTACGAGATGCAGCAGCAGCAGCAGCAGCAGCAGCAGTACGGCGGGCTTCAGCAGTTCCCGCCGAGCAGTGTCACAAACCGGAATGCGCAGTGGTCGTACAACAATGGTCAGCAGCCGCAGGCCAACTCGTATCAGTGGGGCGGGTATGGCGCTGGCGGCGCACAAGGCGGCTGGGGACCACAACAATAGTAGTGACAGATGCGTGCTTTCCTCATTGACTATTAGATCTAGAGACGACTGCTTTTGTTGCACTACTTTTTCCTTCATCTTTACTACTACATATCCACCCTTGCACTGCGGAAGGCTGCGAAGGTGGTCTTGTCGGCAATTTGCCGTTTCTGTATCTCTCTTCTCTCTCCCACGCGTTTTTCAGAAATGAAATAAACGCTGTAAGGTATTGTTGTTTCATGCCGTTAGAGATACTACTGACTCCTTTTTGTTTTGCACTTGTGACTGGCGGCGAAACACCGGAAGCGTGCTTCGCCGCCGCTAGAGAGCTTTTCCCTTTTTACGCGAATTTGTACAAGATGCTTTTTCTTTCTCTGTTTCTTTTGCTCGTTTCCTGGTGTTTTTTTTTTCCCCGTGCTCAAATTATGGAAGGGTACCAATAGGAGAGCTCGCTGTTGATGCGAAGCAATTGTGCCGTTGCACAATCGTGCGAGCTGCGATGTGGCGCACTTTGCTCATTCTTCTACGTCGCCAGGCGTGTGCCGGCAATGCACCGGACAGTACCAGGCGTTTGGCGGGTGTGCGAATTAGCCGTCGTAAAGAAGCACTTTCGCCGTGATGCACAAGCCGAGGGGACTGCCATCAAGAAAAGTGCCGCACGAAGACATCGAGCTGATTGTCGCCGTCGCCGTTCTCATGGACTTTGTCACTCCTTTCCTTTTTTCCGAATTTTTCCATCACTGTCCTTTTCTCCCATTTGTCGGTTCTTTTCTCTGAAACCAAAACTGAAAATAACCCTGCACAGGATTTCTGTCTTCCCTCAGCTGCGAGCTGGCAACCGAACCCAAACGGTTGGTGCTGGTACATTGCAAAGCTTAGAGGAAAACGCCCCTCAAACAAAACCTCATAGAAAATCAAGCAGAGAGATGAGGTGTGCACGTGTGCTTCTGTGCTCTGCGCTAAGCCACGTGTCGGAGCCTACGGCGGTCGTGAAAGACTACCAAAAAATTCAAGCCGACAAGAAGGAGCTGGCGGAGCATGAGGCAAAGAAGCAGGAGTACGGGCAGTTTCCGCTGCGCTACCAGATTCTCGAGTGCCGCCCCGGCCTCCCGCTCGCCCTCACCAAGTTGAAGTACCTCTTAGCGTGCCGCCGCACCCACCCCGAGGCCGGTGGCGATGCCGAGTCTTTTCTCCGCGTCAGTCTTGCCTATCAAGACGTCATGAAGGACTACGGCGTGGAGACAGTGGACAACCAAATCGTGAACCTGGGGAACTTCCAGACGGACGACCACGAGGCACAGAACTATCTCGAGGCACGGGCAAGCATCACTTCGTACATCCCCATCTCCACTCTGGAGGACCACATCAAGCAGATCGAGGAGATCCAGGGCCGCCTCGGGGACGAGCTGTCTGGCAAGCTGACGTCCAACAGCGACGACGCCATGTGGCTCCTCGAGGACATCGAAGACGCCATGGAGCAGTCGGGGCTCAAGACGGTGAAGGTGCGGGTGCTGGAGGACGGCAAGGTGCGCGTGAACGACGTGCAGGCCCTCACCGACGGCACCGAGAAACCCCTTTTTATTGCAGAGAATGGCGCCTCTGCAGGTGCCACGACGGCGTCGTCGACCGGCGCCGCTGAGACGAGCAGCGGAGACGCGGAAGAGGAGGCATCGAGGGCCACGGACGGCGCCGCGTCTGGCACCGCCACCAAAGACGACGCGCCGCCCAGCGAGAGCGCGGCCCACGAGGTGGTGGTGTCGAAAAACGACATCGAGGTGCTGAATGCGAAACACACGCTTCAGGAGCGGCAGGATGTGGCGGGGCTCGCCGCGCGCACCGCCACCGAGGTGATGAACAACACGGAGGAGGTGAAGCGGATGCGACTCGAGTCCTCCGTTCTCTACGTCTTTCTCGTTTCCCTGATGGTGCTGGTGTACGTCTACTTTGACGGCGTTATGCGTGCGAAGCGGCAGTCCAGCTCGCGGCCGGAGACGATGGAGCACGTGACGAGCGACACGATGCTGCCATGGTGGGGCAACGACGCCGAGTACGAGAGCCAGGTGAAGCGCATTTTTGTCGACGAGTGGCGCAAGGCGCGTGCGTCGTCGCGTCGGGCTCAGACCTTCCAGGACGGCGTGGCTCGCGAGTCGATGGACGACGACGTCAAGAAGGAGATGGATCTGCAGATCTTCACCGTCACGGCAGAGAAGCTGCGCGCCATGCGAGATAACGCGGAAAAGCACCCAGGGCGGTAACGCGAGGCCAACGGAGCCGGTAGCGTCGTTCTCTGCTTCCATTATTCATACACAAACGCAGTTCTGTCCTTTTTTTTTTGTTCACTCTCGCCTCACTTTTTTGCAGTTGTTGCCGTTGCCGTTGTTCATTTCTGCCTCTTTGCTGCTCGTGTTCTCGTAGTCGACTTCTTTCTTTTTTTTCTTGTGTGTGTAGTAGTGCCATTGAGTTTCACGCGGCCGGTGAGCGGCAGCCATTATTGAACAAAACGCATTAGCTCATGGGTGCCGTAGAGAGGCGCGGCGGTCCTACGATGCGTGCGCGCTTGCGCCGTGCACTGCGGAAGCGTAGCGCACGTCTCTCTCTCTCTGTTCCTCTTGGTTGCTTCAATGTGCTTTTTTCTTTCTTCTTTTTTGGCCGCACGGAACGGTGTCTCGTACGGGCCCTCTCTGAAAGAGGCGACCGCACAAACGAACAGCGTAGTATCGGAATGAGATCGTACTTGACTTTCTCCCCTCTAGTCGGGTGACTTGCTTTGCAGTAGCCTCTTTCACAAAGTTCCACACCCACAAAGTTACCGAGTTTTGACGAGAGATGACATTAAGAAGGCGGCTAGTCAGCTCATGTGCTCTTCTTCTCCTCGCTTCTGAGGTACCGTCACGCAGAACGTCTAAGATGCTTGTCATTTTGCGCGAATAACACAACGTCTGCGCGGAGGCTTTCGTCGTACTCCGGTATGCTGACGAAAGGGGCAGATTGACACTGGAAGTGGTGTCGTAGCTGACCTTTCTGCACAACACATGCTCCAAGCTTTGCCGCAACAGGCTCTAACCCACTCCCACCTGCTCTCTCCCGCCCTCTCTTCTTTGCTTTCCTTTCTCCACACACGTATGCATGTCCACCAACACAAGCTCTACGCACACACACCTTTTATTATTATTATTATTATTATTATTATTATTATTATTGTGTACTGCCACCGCGCACGTTTTTTTGATATTGTTTTGTGTGTGTGTGTCGTCAGTACGACGGACGCCATGCCATTCCTTGGCTACAATGTGGACGGCGGCGTGGTCGAGGTATCTCACAACGACGACGGCACGCTGCGGGCGGATGAGAAGGCGTCGATCGCAGGCGGAGTGGTGTGCGCCGCGTCCGCCAGCGAGGATGTACTATACTACATCCCCAAGGCGGAGCCCTCCTCTCTCTACCGCTGGTCTTTTGCCAAGGGAGCGGGGGAGATGGCGCAGGACCTGGTCCGGCCGCACGGGCAGCTCTTCTTTCACCGCAACAAGGTGTTCTTCTCCCCAACAACCCACAACGGCCCCGCCCTCCAACCCCCCCCCTACCACCCCCCAGGGGGGGCCGCCCCACAACCCCACCAACAGGGCACACCCCGCCCCCCCCCCCCCCCCCTTTTTCCTCCCCGGGAGCGGACCACACCCTAAAAAACAAAAAAAAAAACCAGTAAAAAAAAGAAAAAAAAGACGATAAAAAGGGGGGGGAGGGCGGGCCCCCCCCCCCCGCCCGCCCGCGCGCGGGCGGGGGGGGGGGGGGGGGGGGGGGGGGGGGGGCGGGGGGAGGCGGGGGCGGCCCCGGCCCCCCCCCCCCCCCCCCCCCCTCCTTTATGAAAAAAAAAAAAAAACCAAACCGAAACGGAAAGAAAAGGGAATGGAAAAGGGAGGGGGGGGTGAGGGCCCCCCCCCTCGGCTGCCCCCCCCCCCCGCGCCCCGGCGAGGGGGGGGGGGGGGGGGGGGGGCGCGCCCGCCCCGGGCCGGCGCCAGGCGAGGACGGCATTACCCTCGATTGCGGCCACCTCTTCCACAAGGAGTGCATCGACCAGTGGGTCTCGACGTGGATGGACTTCGCCGCTAAGGGGGAGCACATCACCTTCACCCACGCCGTGTGCGCCAGCGGGTGCAAGTACCTGATTCGCCACCCCCTCGTCCCCGAGTCGCGCCGCATCGCCGAGCTCAACCGCGAGGTGACAGCGAAGAAGGCCGCGCTTCTGACGCAGTTTGAGGCCACCAAGACGGACGAGGATCTCCTCTTCTACCTCTGCGGCAAGTGCGGCAATGCGTTCTACGGCGGCGAGCGGGTGTGTTCCCGCATGCAGGGGCGTGAGCCGGCATCGTCGCCGGACGATCTCGTGTGCGACACGTGTCTGGCCGCCGCACACAGTGGCTGCAGCACCTTCGTCCCTGTCTTCAAGTGCCGCTACTGCTGCAACCCGGCGACGCACCGCTCGTTTGGAACGCGCTACATGTGCGAGCGCTGCAACGCGCGGTGGGACACGGCGGAGCCCGCCCCGCTGCCCTGCTCCGGAGGTGACGCGTGCCCGTTCGACGGACACCACGGCGACGGCGCGTGTGGCTATGCCGGCTGTCTTTTGTGCTCGTGCGAAGCCAATGCAGACCACCTTTTTGACCGCGTCGCTGCGAAGGAGGAGAGGTGAGGTGAGGTGAGACGAAACGGGCTTAGTCGAACGCATCCAGTGCGGTGCTGCGTGTGCGTTTTTGTGGACAGGACCGCGCGCTTGACACCACAAGCAATAGGCTCAAGAAGAGAAGAAGCACGCAACTACGGCATTAAAAAATGTATTCGGCATTCACTTTTGTATTTCCCATTTTATTCTTATTACCGCTTGCTTTTCTTTTGTTGTTTCAAAAGAAAGCACCCTCTTTTTTTCCCCTGTTCTACAAAGTGTTCCTCGAGTACTCCGGGGACGGTTCCCAACTCTTGTCCCTGCCCTCTTCTTCTTTGTGTACGGCGACGTTCACTCGCGTGCTTTGGCGAGTAGTTGACGAGCACCTGGCTCACTGTTGCTCTCCTTTCCCCTTCTCCAATGAAGATGGTGTCTTGTAGATATGCGACTGCCCTTTTATTTTTATTCCTCAGCGGTTTTACCAACAAATCAAAAAACATTATTGGAGAATACTAATTGCGAGAGGTTTGTTCTCGGCTAAGCCGACGCGTAGTGTCCAGCTGCGATTTGTAGCGAGGGACTGGTGGTCGGTCGAGCGAGCGGAGGAGATGGTGTCATTGCGACCGTCTTTTCCTTTCTCCTTACATTGTGTATGCCAGCTGGCGCAGGTGCCGTGCGTTGTCGACCTGCGGGTGAAACCTCCCACGGCACTTTCTCGCGCTTCGGACAAGGCGCGAGCTTTGATATCGCCTTGGGCAGCCGCAATCGAGACGGCGCCTTACTCTACTGTAGGGGAAGGTGGGCTGGCCCACTTAAAGGCGCGTGCGAGGACCCGCCGAGGAGAAGCACATTCCTACTGTTTCTTTCACTCTCTTTTTCTTCTGTGTAGTAAGTGCAAAAGGATCGACCGCAAAGACTGAAAATGTCGTCCGGCAGGATCTACAAAATGATGTTCGGGCGGCCGCAGCCGCAGTGGATGTGGGACATGGCACTGGAGCTACGCATTCCGGCCCTCTTTTTCGCCGGCGTCGTGTACGTGAACACCAAGTGCTATTACGACGCGCTGAGCGCCTATCAGGCGGGCTCGCGGTGGGGCATGACGCAAGGCAAGCTCCTCGAGCTGGAGAAGCTCAACTACCGCTACATCAGCGTCCCGCGTTATGCGGTGAAGTACGAGTTCGAGGTGGACGGACAGCGCTACGTGTCGACGCGCGCCACGACCGGCTCGCCCTACCGGGATTGGATGAAGTGGTTCTACAAGGACACCATCACCGAGGCCGAGTACCTTCAGGCGATCCCTGTGCTGCGCGTGGGGGAGCGCTGCACCGTTTTCTACGACAAGAAGAACCCCAAGTCGCACTCGGCGCTGGCGCAGGACGCCAACTCCTTCGAGATCTCTTTCCTCAGCTTCTTTGCCGTCTTCCCGCTTCTCATGGGCTACTACATGAAGGCACACTTCTGGATGGTGCGCAAGGCATACATGCCGAACAAGAAGATGCGCATCCGCTTTCCCGTGTACGACCGCCCGAAGCCACCGCCGCCGCCCCCGAAAGAGCCTCAGCAGATTTCGAAGCTCCCGCCGAAGGAGTGAGAACGTGGAGCTGCGGCGCAGCGCGTGCGGTCTCTAGTGGATCACATACGCGCCAAGCGCGCAATCAAAAAGAACGGAAAACAGGTATGAAAAGAGCCGATTTTGTGGCGGGTCGGAGTTCGGGATTTCTATATAGTGTACGCTGGTGTACACACTCTCGTCTCCTCCAGATGTGGTGCTGCTTTTTTTTTTTTTCCTACATATGGGTAACACTGTGTAAACGCGGTGTCGCTCAGCGTTTTGTTGCTGTTGTCGGTGTTTGAAGCGCGTGTTGGCGTCTCTTGTGCTTCGGTTGTTGGCCCTATTTTTGTTGTTCTTTTCTCCGTCTTCTTTCTCTTTCTTATTTCTGCGTCACGTTTGTCAGTCGTGCATGGAGAACAATGATTCGACAATGGCACATTTTTGGAGGCGTGCGTGCCGTCGCACGTCCCTGCTGTCGGCACCCGCCTTGGCGTTTCTAGTGGCTCACATCCAAAGCTCTTTTTCTTTTCTTGTCACACACCGCGTGGAAAAAAAAAGAAGTACTACCGACAAAAAAATAACGTAGCAGCGTCGCTGCAATGCGTGTTTGTGTGTGCTGAAGGGTGTCATCACCCCGCTCTCCTCCTCTTGGTTGTGTAGAGTACTGTTACACGCGACACTGTAAATGGGCGGGGCTTTTTCGAAAGAAGAAGGAGAGCAAAAGCGCTACGCATGCAGTAGTGAAGGCTAAAAACAACAGCAATAGCAATAGGACACTGCTGTTGGTGCCGTGTGCCTTGGCTACATGCCATAGGAAAGAAGGATGAGCTTCCTAGATGCTGTGCGTGCGGCGCGAAGTTTCTCTTGGCAGCCGCCCTTCTGATGACTGCGATGCGCAATCGTAAATTCAATCTTTTCTCCATGGCTTCTCTCTCTCTCTCTCTTTTTCCTTTGTGACTGTCTCGTTATTCCGCTGCTTACATATGCTCTGTTACTCCATTGGACGCCATCAGCACAAAAGAACTCGTGGAGTAGTAGTAGGACTGAGTTACGGAAACCACGCAAAGTTTTCTTCCACCACCAGCCGTTGCCAAAAGCAGACAGACACGCATCCGCACCGCGTTGGAGACTAAGCAGGCGACACACCGAAAACCTCCAAACATTTTTTTCTTGTTGTCTTGCAGCTTTACCAGTCACCTTTGCACTTTTGCCAGAAAGACAAAGCTCAGATGTCAGGTGAGTGCGTTTACAACTTGGTGGCCCCCAGCGGCCCCTCCGCCTCCGAGGCGGCACCGCAGCAGCAGACGGCGGCATCGGGCAGCGTCAAGAAAGGGCGTCGCGCGCCACCACCGACGGCGTCGACCTTCGGCATTCACGGCACGAGCGCCGTCGTCGCCAACGCCGGTGGTGAGTACAGCGACGCGTCGGTGCACCCGTCTCGCAAGCCGATCGGCACCTTCGGCCGCGAGGTTGGTGCGACGGTCGCACCGGCGGACTACCTGCGGAAGAATGAGGGCCCGATGACGGCGAGCCGCGGGGCACCGACGGTGAACACAACGCACTTCAAGAAGAGCGAGTACAACCACAACAAGTCGAAGCCTGACGTTCCGCTGCGCAGCGAGCGTCCAGTGATGGGGCTTAGGACGGACAAGAATTTTGTCGTCGCCAACGCGGTGGAGAACACGCTGGTGGTGCCGACGAAAGCCGCCCCTCTGCCGCAGCCACGCGCCACGGACCGGGAGGACTTTGGCAAGGTGCCGCGGTACATCGAGGAGATCAAGCAGGACCTCAGCGTGCGCAAGCAGCTCATCGCGGACATGACATCTGCCGATGCCGCCTTCAAGGAGCGGTGGTCGGAGCTGCCGGCGGGGGAGCTGGCGCAGTTGCGGGAGGGCCTGCAGCGCCGGTGGGACGCCCTAAACAAGGAGTACCAGTCGAAGGGCTTCAACAACATGGAAACGCCGTCGCAGCGCGCACGGCAGGAGCTGGTGGAGAAGCAGCTCGTGGCGGTCGAGTTCGCTATGCAGAAGCTTAGCCGACAGCATGTCTACGTCTACGACGACAAGAAGTAAAAAGACCTTTTCACTTTGTTTTCGTACCCACCTGACTGCAGTTCCTCTCTCTCATCCAACAATTCCTACGCGCGCAATCGAAGCGGTGTGCGTTGTTGCGCTGAGAAATGTCGCTTTTCCTTTGGACTGAGAAGAAATGTGGTCTGCGGTAGATGCGCTGAATCGCTCTAGTGGCAGTGATGTACGATGAAGTATGCCTTTTTTTGCCGTAAAGTTGAAGTGGTTTTTTTTTTTTTGCTGATGTTGGCCATCTAGACGTGTCACTTAAAGGGGCAGAGGGCATTGTCCTCTGTGGGCGGTGGGGTGTTTCAACGGCGTGAACGGCCGATGCTCGTCAGTTTTCCTTTCTTTTTCTGCGTCCCTCTTTTCTGCACCAGCGATGTAAGCAATGCTTTTTTTTATCTTTCCCTGGTGAGACTCTGCTTGGAGTGCCAGGGAAATGTACTATGTATCTGTCCTTCGTCTTTTGGGTGTGTTCAACACGTTCTCGAACAACGAAAAGCAAAGAACAAGAGAGGGAGAGCGTCTGCAAGGAGGCGAGAGGGTTCTCTTACCTCAGCAGTGTGTTTCATATCTGCAGGTGCTTCCTTTTGGCTGCCTTTCCCATGGGAACTCATGAGAAAAGGGGTGCGATAGGCTGTGCGACTCGCAAATTATAGCAGTTTCTCGTGTGCAGCTCCGGAGTGCCGTCTTCTACCAAATGTAGGTCATCTTGATCAACTGAAGCCACACTTCCAGAAGCGGGCCGGTCATTTTTTTTCTGACGCGCTGCGTCGTGCGGCAGCGACGTCTCACCAGAAGAGTACTTGAAGAAGAGCAAATTGGTACGTGTGTGTGTGTGTGTGCTAAGCACAAAAAGCCGGAATTCACAGAGACTTCCTAATGATAATTTCTCTCATTTCTTCTTTCGACTTCTCCACCCCTCTACTATGTGTGCTTGTGCAAGCCTAACAGCTGAAGGGCCAAAACAAAACAAAAATCAAAAAAAGAGGGCACTGGAGAGAGAACGGCGACTTCTGTAGTAAGATGGAGTTCAAGCCAGAGCTGGTGTTGGCAGACGATGCACCGCGCACGGCGTATCAGAATAACAGCGCCACAGCCTCGTTTGAGCGTCCGCTGTTGAAGGGCCTTCACTACGGCCAGCGAAAGCTGATGCTGTCGGAGGTGGAGTTCTTTTCCGCCATCGTGCAGCGGTCTCGCAAGAGCGGCGAGCAGGCAACAGACAAGAAGGTGCTCGTTGTGTACGCCGGTGCTGCCTGTGGCCTGCACCTGCCATTTCTCTTTTCTCTTTTCAAGGATTTTGAGTTTGTGTTGATTGACCCCGCGCCGTTTTGCACTGAAGTTCGCGAAATAGCCGCGGCGGAGGGCAGCTGTGTGCACGAGCTGATCGAAGGCCTCTGCACCGCTGAGCTGTGCCTCCGCATCCGGCGGGCCTACAGCGAGACGCACCGCATCTTCCTCGTGAGCGACATCCGCTCCGGTCAGCCCACCGGCATGAGCCACAATCAGGAGCACACGGAGATGATGCAGCTGGACAACGCCATGCAGCGGGAGTGGTGCTTTGCGCTGGAGGTGGAGGCGGCGCTGCTGAAGTTTCACCCGCCCTACCCCGCCGCGAAGGATCCTAAAGCCCCCGCTGATACCACAGCGGAGGACTACGTCTACCTCAAAGGCACGGCGCTGTGGGGTGTGTGGGCACCCAAGTCATCTTCCGAGGTGCGCCTCGTCGTGGAGGGGCCGTTCACGAAGAGTTTCCAGGCACCGAACCGAACCTACTCCTGCACGGGCCACGAGGAGCAGTGCTATGCGTACAACATCGACAACCGCTACGCAAAGGACTGCCGTGCGGAGCGCACCATCCTGCAAGACTATTTAGAACTTTTTCCCGGCGCGTCTGCCTCGGCTGAGGCGCTGTCGGCTACGCTAAGCGAGCGGCTCGCCTTTCCGCTCTTCCGCCCTCTCGACGCCGGCTTCACGGAGCAGCACGCGCGGTGGCTTTCGCTGCTGTACTCCTCCGGCAAGGCGGCGGCGCTGCACTTCTTCGAGCCGCTGAAGGAGGAGATGACGGTGCAGGGGGTGGCGGCGCTCGTGACGGCCCACAAGGACGCAGCGGAGATTCCCACCGGGGTGACGGTGGGCGGCGTGGAGCTGACGCGCGAGTTCTGGCTTGCGATTGCGGTGGCCGATTTTGCAGGGGTGTACGGCTTTCCTGTCTTCCGTTGGGCGTGGTGGCGGCGTCCGGCGGCGAAGAGCAGGCACGGCGGTCAGCAGCCCAAGTTTGCAGGCAAGAAGCGTCGCGCACAAAATGAGTGAAGACGAAGGACATCGTTGGGGTTTGGTTCGCACGTATTGTTGCTAAAGGTTTGAGACTTTTGCTGTTTCCGCGCTGCGGCCTGGTCTCTTTCTCGCTTTGTGCGAGGTGTCGTACTTCCCGCGCGGCGCTTATCCGTCGTTGTTGATGTGATGCACAACGAGAGAGAACGACATGCGAAAACAAAAGAAGAAAGCTGGCTAACTGTGGAAGAATGGCCTTTGCGTTTTGGAATGAGGGAGTAGGCGGAGTGTTTGATTCTACTGGAAACACATGTACTATGAGGAGAATGAAATGGGCTTCTCTGTGGTCTTCTTCAAAGGGGGGTTACCAGCGCTGCCAAAGACAATTCTCGCGTGGAGCCGCACAGACGCTCTCTCTCCCAGCAGCGCGTTGCTTGGCGTCTCTTTCTCCGCCCCACCTGCACAATTCTTCTCTCTGCTGCTCCGCCTCTCCTTTGTTCTCCACACTCCACCCTTTCTTTGCATGGACGTGTCTGTGGGCAAACACAACATGGCGTCCGATAGAAAACGCAGTGTGATTGAGCCTCTGCCATACAACGACATCAGAGGCTTTTTTCGCATTCCTGCTCTACTGTTATTTTTTTTTGTTGGCATCCATCATCGTCTTAAGGTGTGTGCTTCAGTCTCCAAGAGAAAGAAGGCTGTTGGAACCTCCCTCCTGCTCCACAGAGTGCATCCCCTCTAGTTGTGTGTGTGCGTGTGTGATTCATAATGAAGATTACGGTGAACATTGAGCTGAGGCAGTCGGAGCTCGAGCGAGCACCGCAGCTCCAGCATGCGCTCTCAAGGCTGAATCCCGGTGCGGTGGTGCGCTTCAAGACCGACACCTCCGCGCTGACTGATCGCATCAAGGAGGCCATTCTTTCTAAGCAGTACGACTCGGTGGAGAGCGAGCTGGTGGCGCGTCTCTCCCACCCCTCTTCCTTTCCCGATAGCATGGAGGTGATGTGCGACGTGGCGTTGTTTAGCAAAGGGCGGGCCAACAGCGGCGAGAGCGTTGCCCCGTTTATTGAGGTGGTGGGGCGGCTGCCGGAGGAGGCGCGGGTCCGTGCAAAGCAAGCGATTGTGCAGCGCGCCATGGCGTTTTTGTCGAAGCCGCGGCGGCTCGACTGTGGGCGGGCACCGCTGCTCGTGTACGCCGAGACGCTGGCAGTGATGGTGAAGAAGGAGCTGCTGAACATCCGCAGCGTCGTTGGGGCGGTGGTGCAGATGATCGAGAGCGAGGCGACCCGGACGGCTGGCATGACGTGCCTGGGGAAGCTGGTAGAGATCGCGTACGAGGCCACCCGCGGCTGCGACACGGTGACGCTGAGCTCCCTCCGCGGTGCCGTGCGCTACGCTCAGTCGAACGACATCTTTCTCTACGACGTGGAGTACATCATGGAGGCCTTTGGCTGGTCGCCGTACAAGCCGGCGCTGACCCTCCGCCGCTCCACCGGCCACCACGAGAACCCCATCCTCTCCCTCGCCTACTGCGGCGGCGCCAACTGCCGCGAGGTGGTCGTCACGTCGTCGTCGGACGGCACCATCGGCACGTGGGACGGCACCGGCATCCTCCTGCAGAACGTGCTGCTCTCCCGCCACTACGCCTCCTGCGTCGACCTGACGAACCGCGGGCACTCCCTCATCGTAGGCGCCGTCGGCCGCAGCGCGAACACGCCGCCGGCGGTCATCTTCTACAACGAGGAGAGCAACCGCAAGGCGCAGTGGCAGGAGTGCGGCGGCACCGAGCCGGACGACGCCACGTTCATTTCTAGCCTCAAGTGCCTGAAGGACCCGTCGGGTTCGCGCTACTGCGTCGGCGTGCGCACCTCCAACGCAAACCCGCTCATGGTGTACGACGGCTCGATGGTGACGCAGCGCTACTTCGACCACACGGACATCATCACCGCCATCCACGTGCCCAGCGACCGCGACAACTTCGTCATCACCGGCTCGCGCGACTGCTCGACGCTGCTGTACGACCTGCGGGACCCACGCAGCGTGAACTCCATTGCGCACCACAGCAACACCGTCTCGTGCATCACCACGTGCGACAACTACCTGTTTACCGCTGGACTGGACAAGCGCCTCGTGCTGGCGGACCTCCGCATGCTGCGCGGCTCCACCGCGCACCGCGACATGGACAGCGCTGTCTTAGGTCTCTCCGTCAACAGCGCGCTGCAGTGCGCCGTGTCGACGCTGACGGGGGTCTACATGATCAACTTCGCCAACGGCACGACGATGCCGACGTCGTCGCGGGCGGACTGCGGCGGCAACGCGTCGCGGTACAACGCCATTGCATGGAACAACGCCGGCACCATCCTCTACGGAGGCGGAGAAGGCCGCACGCTGGACCTCTTCGTGCCACCTTTTGATGTGAACGCCTTTGAGAACTGACTTTCTTGTGCTGCAGCGGCGTGCACTTATCCGTGCTTCATTTTTTATTAGTCTTTTATATCTTTATGCCTTTTTAATTTTATTTTTGCTCCGACAACGTCGTGCGCAGGCAGGCGTGCGTCGCAACTTCCGTACGCTCTTGGATCCTCGTCACCCGCGTCGCTCTCCTTCTCTTAGATGGAGATTGGCTGATTTTGTTTCTGAAATTGGTGTGTGCGAGGTTTTGTCTGCGATGGCGCGTTCTCTTGGCTGCGCAAGACCGCAGCGTGCAGTGGCGTAGTTTTTCCTAAAGAACAGGCCTGCGTTCTTTGCAGCAGAGGTGTGTGTCAGCAGCAGGTATGTTGTCGAACGAGGTTTATGGTATACTCTGCAGGTCGATAAACAGAGTAAAAATGTTTTTGTTTTTGGTCCCCCTTTTTTTTTGTATTCTGTGTAAATTTTTGTATTGCGCCTTACCACTCTAATTAAGAACAGAGCTTTTTCTGTAGCTATGTGTGTGTGTGTGGGTGTGGGTGCGTTTGTTCTTTTTTTTGGTGTTCTGTGCCACGTGCTCGTGGCAATTCTTTCTCTTGTTCAATGGCGTGCTGCCTTTGAGTTTCTAAAATATGCATGGGCTTTAGCATTCACGTCAGACCGCGCTGCTTTGCGCTTGTGGACGTTTTTGGTTTTGGCGGGAAGAGGGCGAGAGAATTGATCGGCACGCGCAGGGTGGCAGCCGGACTGGTGTCTCTGCAGCTGTCTGCACACTCGTGTACGGGACACAACGGCGAGGTGCGAAGGAAAGGCTCCTGTGCACTCCCCTCCTTTCTTTGGACGTAACGAAAAGAACAATGAATCGGCACGTCTCTCCGTCTCTCAATTCCTCTCCGATAGAGGCACTCGAGTGGTGAAGTAGAAGAGCGACGATCTTCTCTCTCTCTCTCTCTGTCTCTGTGCCTGTGTGCGGCGCAATGAACGATGTAGCGGTTCGAGTACTGATGATTGCGAGCTGCAACAGAGCTGTGCTGCGCTTGCCTTTTGTGCGCATTCTCTCGACCGTCCTCCACCGCTTCTTCTCCCCTTGTTTTTTTTCGTGCATCTGCCCACTTTCTTCCTCTATCTTTCTCTCTTTTCCTGCCACCTCTTGCTGGCGCCTTCTCCGAGTCCCGGAATACGCGCGCAGATATACACACTCATTGCGAGAGAAATAGACTCATCACAAACCCGCAGTTGCGACTCCACACACGCGTCATGGACGACGGCACCCGTATTTCAGAGGATGTGGAGAAGTTCCTTCGTGCGGCCCGCTCGCGCGACACGGCCGACTGCAGCCGGATGCTGAAGGAGAAGCCGGAGCTGCTCAACAGCGTCGAGGCCGGCGGCTACAGTGCCCTCCACTTCGCCGCCTTCAACGGCGACGTTGAGATGCTGCGGCTGCTGCTGTCCAACAAGCCCGACCTCGACGTGGAGAACTACGACGGCAACACACCCCTCACCATGGCCGTGAAGGGCAACCAGCAGGAGGCCATCCGCATGCTCGTCAACGCAGGCGCTGATGTCAATCACGCCTCCGACTCCGGCAGCACCGCTGCCCACTACGCGGCTTCGATGGCCTATCTGGACTGCCTGCGTCTCCTGGTGGAGCTTGGTGCCAAGACCATCTACGAGCCCAGCCAGGCCGGCACCCTCCTGCACTGGGCCTGCCACTCCGGCGACGTAAACTGCGTGGGGGCGGTGCTGTACGAGTTTAAGGTGCCCGTCAACGCGGCCGACAAGCACGGCGGCACGGCTCTCTTCACCGCGCTCTTCATGAAGAAGGTGGAGGTGGTCGAGTTCCTCGTGGAGCACGGCGCCGCCGTCGACGTGACGATCACCGAGGACGGCACGACGCCGCTGCACATCGCCGTCGAGCACGCCAACGCAGAGTGCGTGAGGCTGCTTTACAGCTGCGGTGCCGACGCCAACGTGAAGAACAAGGAGGGCGTTTCGCCGCGCGAGCTCGCCAAGTCGGTGAACAACTCCAACGCCGCCAAGGAGCTGGAGAAGCCGCAGGTGCCGAAGGAGAAGCGCGTCGACGAAGCTGCCCGCTTCAAGAACCAGGGCAACAAAGTCTTCCAGCTCGGCGAGAACGTGAAGGCGGCGAAGTTCTACACACTGGCCATCCACCTCGACGGCACGAACCACGTGTACTACAGCAACCGGGCAGCGTGCTACTTCAACCAGCAGTTCTACACCGGCGCGTACTGGGACTCGCTGCGCTGCATCGCGCTGAACGCGACGTGGCCGAAGGGCTACCTCCGCAAGGCGGCGACGGAGCTGGCGATGAAGAAGTACACGGACGCGCTGACCACTGCCTCGCAAGGCTTGAAGCTGGACCCTGCAAACAAGGACCTTCAGCAGGTGAAGGACGAGGCCTTCAAGCAGCTGAAGAAGTAAGTCTGTATGTTTGTGGGGCAGTTGCGTGTTTTGTCTTTTTGATTTGTTTGTATCTTTTCTGGCGGTGCGGCGTTGTACGACTGCCCCGCGGCCTGCCACCGTTGTCTCCCTCTCGCAGTCACCTTCGTGCCTTCTGTGCCAGCTCAGCGCGTGCCGTAGCGTCTGGGCAGACGGTCACTGTAAAGAAGAGAGAGAAAGGTGAAAGGGATGCTGCGCGGCGTATTGACAGCAACGGTTTCTGCGGATTGTGGAGAGACGGATGTCGCTGTATTAAGGGGCCGGCTTTTCTTTTTTCTTTGGGTGCGTATGTGTGCGTTGGCTTCTAATTAACGTTCAGGACGTTACGGAGTGGATTTATTCTTACCGTTGACTCCAGAGAGGGCTTTGACACCCACTTACTCAGGCGTCACATCCTCGTGCGGGTGTCCACGACACGAGCAAAGCAAAGAAACAATTTACCATGGCGCTTCTTTTTGCTCGCACTGTTTTCGAGAGAGGGAGTGAGTGTGTGTGTGCACACGCAGCCACTGCGTCGTCTGACGCTCCACTCTGCGGTGGTAAGGTGTCGGTGTGGATCCCTGTTGGTCACACACAAGCCGACACACAGAGCAGTCTTCTACGTCGCACTGCTCACAGCACGCGCGACGCTCCTCGAGCTCGGCGCTTTGCAGCAAGGCACATCTCTCCCCGCACGCGCGCGCTGACCTCCGCGGGTGTGTCTTCACTCTCTCCGTCTCTTTTTGCTTCCCTAGGAGCTCGTTGATGCCACTCCGATCTTCTTCCCACTTTCCCGTAAACTCCCCTTGCTGTTTCTCTACCTTTTTGCCTTGCCTATACTCGTCATCGCCGCCGCCCTCGTTACGCCCACCCTTCCTTTTGTTCTTTCCAGCTCCACCTGCCCTTCTGCCTCCCTTCCCTCCCAGGTCACCGCACCACCCTCACCCTCACCCCCGCAACCTCGCAAACATGTCCGTCGCTGTTGCCACGCTGACGACGTACCTCGCCGCGACAGACTCGCGGGATAAGATGATCAAGGGCGCCGGCTGCTTCTTCAAGATGATGGGCGCGCTCAACGGCAACCCGAACTTCATCAAGACCAGCGGCGCCATGTCGGACGCCCGCAGCGTGATGCGCATGCTGTCGTGGCTCGGCAGCGTGCAGAAGCTCAGCGACGCGATGGAGAAGCGCATCGTCCAGCCGCGCGACGTCCTCTTCGTCCTGCGCGTCCTCTTCGACGGCATCTTCAGCCTGCTGGACAACATCGTCTTCGCCGGCCGCTTCTTCAACAAGCAGAGCCCCGAGCTGGCACGCATGTCCTACCTCTCTCGCGCGTCGCTCTTCTACGGCTACGTGGCGGCGGTGCTGCTCGACATCACGGACCTCATCCGCGATCCCAACATGCCAAACCGCGGTGCCCGTGCGCTGGTGCTGACCCGCAACACGTGCGATATGGTGTCTGCCATCGGCAACGTGTCGTCCATCGACATCGGCGCTGCCAACGCTGCCGGCCTTGGTCTTATCAGCGCCATCATCGCCACGCGCGAGCAGATCACCGCCGCATACGTCAAGACGGCCGGCAAGTCGACGGGTTCTGCCCCTGCGAAAGCTGCCCCGTCCGCCCCCGCTGGTGCGTCCGCTGCGCAGGGCAAGAAGTAGGGTGTCTGCGCACCCACCCACCAAAAGAAGACTTTTCTTTTTCTTTTTCTTTTATACACACGCACTCACGGGGACGCGCAACACGGTGATGTCTGAAAAAAAAAATCTGAGAGAAGGTTCTCTTGCAAGGCAAGGCAGCAATACACGTCGGAAGTGCATCTCCTCTGCTGAGTCCTTTGTCATCACTGCGGCACCTCGCCATCGTCGCGCCTCTCCTCCCTCGTGCTGACGCTCCCACTATACAATATACTCAAAGTTGACGCACACACACACACACGAATAAAACAGATTGCAGCCATATTTCTCTGTTCTGGTGCACCAGGTTTGTGCAGGGACCATGAGGTGCAAGCGGCTAATTCGCTCATCTCCTCTTTTCTCACTGGTACGCGTGTGCATGTGCGGGTGCGTGTTGCGACGGCGTTCCTATTATATCTGTCTTTGTTTTTAAGAGTGAGGTCGCCTTCTCCCGCAGTCGTCTCTCTCTCTCTTTCTCGTAAATATGTCGGTGAGTGTGAAGTTCAATTCATCAAAAAGAAGAAAAGCACAGTCAATAACGGAATCGCATGTCTGTGTCTGTGTAGTAGGGCAGCACCACTCTTAGGCGGTGCCCAGACACACACTGAGGCAGTGAGGACCGGGAAAGCGCGTCTGTCGACGTCGCTGGCGTGGGTCTGCATGTGCTATCTTGAGCTCGTTAGCAGTTTTTGCCACTTACGCCGCTGCGGTTGCGGAGGGAAGCATGTTGTGTGTCTCGTCCATGTGTTGTGTTGTTTTCGACGGGCCGGTACTTCTACTGCCTTTTGCTCTTTTGAAAGATGCAACAGGTGAGAATGGAGAGCGACGGGCGTCTCACTGAGAAAAAAAAAACGGTTTTACAGCTGGCCCTTGTTGTTGAGCAGCTGAGCAGACTTCACCATTGCCGCTTCTTTCTTCCCTCTTTGTCTTTGTCTGTGCTCCTCTGCCGTGCTGCAGAACTGTGCCTACGTGCATCATCTCTCCTTTAAGCGCTTCTTCTTCGGTAGGCAAAGACCCAGCAAGTCTTTCTCTTGTAACTTCCGTTTTTCCCGCAGGCATCTTCGCCTTTCGCCCGCCATGGCTACTCTCGAGAAGCAGCTGCAGTCGAGCTCGCTGAGTCCGCAGTGCCGCATAGACCTTGGCAGCCACGTCACAGCCGTCAACGCAGAGTCATGCCGCCTGCCGAAGCAGCCATCCACACAGCCCGACCCGCAGCTGCCCAGCGCCACAGAGAAGCCCACCGACAACTCCACGAAGCGTCGACTCAGCCAGCCGGACTGGGAGGCGAGCAAGGGCCGCAACGCACGCTACGCCACGCGCAAGGAGGGCGGCGACGACTTGGCTGCCTCCCTTGCCGCGTCGGGTGCTGCCGGGCCTGAGGGGTCCTATTACAAGAAGTGCTCGACCCGCTACGTGTGTGATGACGGCACGCGGCAGGACCCCTTCCAGGCCTCCCGCAGCCGCGGTGAGCTCTCCGGCAAGGACAAGGACTTCGTGCACCGCTACGCAGAGGCGGCGACGCAGTCATCGATTGCGCGGCCGACGTCGACCGACGACGCCTCTGCGACGGCGGCCGAGACGTACAAGGCGGCCTTCCGGCAGTACGCCGGGCGGGAGCCAACGGAGAAGGAGATGGAGGAGGTGGGCCGCCTCAACTTTGTTTACGACGAGAACGGCAACGCTGGCGTCATCCAGAAGCCCCACAGCTGCTACCCACACAAGCACATCTCCTTGAGCAAGACGCACGCGACGCGGTGCGGCAACCAGGTGTACGCGCCAGAGGTGCCGGCGGTGCGGGCGGCCCGCAACGAGTTTCCTGGTCCTATCCCGACCTGGTCCAGCACGAAGCGTACGCCCGCCGTCGCCACCAACGGCACCTACCAGGCCGATCACCCGAAACCGATGACCATCAAGCGCGCTGCAGTGGACTCGGTCGTCGGCTCCAAGTAGAACGTATGCGAAGTGCACGATGTTTTCTTTTTTCTGCTTTGCCAATGTGATGTAGCTCTACTCATGCAAGTCCATGTGCATGTGTTTGTTTTTTTCCGTTCTCCTTTTCTCTCTAATATGTTTCTCCTTTGGTACCTTCTTGAGGTTTTATGTACAAGCACGTGTGAGATAAATATATGAAGCAGAGAGATGCACTCTTGATGATGACGGGCACAGAGGGGCTGCGCTCTTACTTCGCCGGTGCTGCGTGTGTCTCTCGCAGGCGGTGCGTTTGTGGGTGCTGGTGTGTTCCTTTCCTGACAACGGCGTCTCGGCGTGAGGGGGCCTCGTGATGGATTGAACAGATGCGCCACTTCTGCCGCTGCGGCGAGCTTGCTCTTCCTTTCCCAGACAGCCGTTTCTAATGGGCTCTTGATTCTGACAACCCCTTCGTTCTTACTCCACTTGTTCGCCTTCCACCGCCTTTACAAACGCAGAGCCGCGCCTCTTACAAGCCCACACAAAAGTGAAGAAGGCAGCCCTGCTCGCTGTTTAACCTCGTGGCAGGAGTGCATCGCTGGCGCACGTGCCGCACCCAACACCGCTGCTTCTGTCCTTAGGCTCAAACGACGCTCTTACCCTCTTCCCATCAGTGCTTCCTTCTCTCCTCTTCTCTCAGTGTTAACCCCTTTACTGAGCAGCAAGCGATCCGCACGCAGCGTAGGCTTCCTCCCCTTCAGCATGGAGCGCAGCGCCGACAACCGCATCCGCACCACCGAGTGGGAAGATGTGCAGTACAAGTATGGCAACCGCGTCGGGAAGTACGAGACGCACGAGCTGGAGATTCTGGCGCAGAAGATCGCCGACAAGAACCAAGACACCTGCCTCACCGCCTACGACCCCCACGCCGAGAAGGTGGCGGACAAGCTAGAGCGAGGCGGCTACGAGTGCGACAACGCGGCGTCGGCAGACGTGGCTGCCATCGAGGACCCGGACGACGAGGACGACGCCCTCGCTGCCTTCCGGCGCCGCCGCCTGTTGGAGCTGCAGCAGCAGCAGGCGAAGGAGCGCTTCGGCGTGCTGCGGCACATTCCTGGTGCCGACTACGTGGCGGAGGTGACCGAGGGCTCTGCCGCGTGCTGGGTTGTCGCCGTGCTCATCAAACCCGGACACAGCGACTGCGAGGCGCTGCTGACGGTGCTGCGGACGGTGGCCCAGCGCCAGAGAACGGTGAAGTTTGTTTCGATGATCTCCACCGAGGCCATCCCCAACTTTCCCGACCGGCACCTGCCCTGCGTGCTGCTCTACTCGAACAAGGAACTTAGGAAGCAGGTGACGAACTTGGAGGAGTGGATGCAGAAGAAGCAGCTCAACGTGGGGACGGCCGAGCAGCTGCTGTCGCGCTACGGCGTGCTGCCTCGCAACGAGAACGACGAGTCGGCGAGCGGGAGTGACGAGGAACGCTAGGCGCGCGTTGCAAGGGTTTTTATTTTGTTTCTTGTTTGTCGCACAACTGCTTGCTGTGATAATGAAATTGTGTGTTTGTGTGTGTGTGACACGCACGCTTTGCGCCATGAGGAAGAGCCATCGCATCGACATCCAGAGGAAATTTGTTGGCGCATCCTACAGGACCAGATACATAAAACAAAACACACCGACATTTTAACGCAAAGAAGGAGTGCCGTGCCAAAGCAGGCAGCGTAGCGCTCAACGAGTCAGCATCCTTACTTTGACATGCCATCCGATAGGAATGAACGAGAAAGCAATGCTGCGGATGCAAGCACTATTCCGCTGTATGCCCTCAACCCGTTTTTATTCATATTTTACACTCCCTCTCCTTTTTTTCTCTTACTCTCAAATCGTTGTCGACACCTCTCATCGCCTGTATTGGTGCCTCTCAAACCTGCTTTGGGGTTCACAGAGGCTGAGCAACAAGCGCCACTCTCTCTCCGCTGACACACAGCCTCTCTCTCTCTCACGCATCTAGTCCGATAGCAAGAGGGCGTTGTGGAAGCAGGTGTGCTTGTGCTGTGCTCGGTACCCCAACCTGCTCGTTTTCTTGCACGGTGCCATGTCTGTCGATGGCCGCCTTATCGCCGACGTGCAGCGCCTGCGCACCCTCGACGGTGCAACGCTCTTTCTCCTGGTGGTCGGAAGCAGAGGGGCTGGGAAGACGACAACGCTAAAGGCTGTCGCAGGTGGCCTCACTGCCTCGTCAGCAGCTGTGGAGGTTTCTGCTGCTACTGACCTCCTGCCGAGTGTCGATGCAGCAGAGAGCAGCCACGACACCTGCACCGTGTGCTGCGTGACGTACGGGATGCTGGCCGAGGACAGCTCGCGGGCCGCAAACTCTCTTAAATCTGCGCAGCAGCTCCGCCGCCTCTCTGTACTGGTGGTGGACGACGTGGACCTTCTCTGGCTGCTCTGCAGCGCCAACCGCATCGTCGGGCACCTGCAGCGCCTGCTGGACCTTGCCCTATCCACCCCTTCCTGCGCAGTCGTGGTCAGCGCGCTGAGCAGAGACGCGGTGCCGATGTGGCTGCTGGAGCGGAAGATGCCGGTGGCCTACCCGCTGCGCGATCTCACTGCGACTGGTGTGCGCCGCCTGCTACGCGCCGTCCCGCAGCCGCTTTTCAAGGCGCACAGCGAGGACGTGCTGAGCACGCAGGCGCTCTCCACGTCACGCAGCATGCTGCTCTTCAACGCCTGCATGACGCTCCACAGTGCGGCGCAGGGCGTGGCAGCAGCCGAGCTCGGCGCACAGGCGGCGGACAACTGCGCCTTTCTGCACCACCGCCGCGACCCCACGGAGAGCGCCACGCGGCCACCGCGTTTTCTCTTCGGCGTCGAGGCGGTGCGGCACCGCCTGCACACGCTGCTCGCCGTCTTTGTCTCGCACAGCACTGTCGGGGCGGGGGGCAGGCTGATGGCCTCTCTCCCCTCCTCCACTGGTGTGCTGCTGCACGGTCCCTCCGGCTGCGGCAAGTCGAGCCTGGCGCAGCAACTCGCCGCCGACTTCCCCGCCGTCCCCTTCTTTTTTGTTGAGTGCACGATGCTCTTCTCGAAGTTCCTCGGGCAGAGTGAGGAGCAGCTGCGGGAGGTGTACCGGCGGGCACGCAGTCGCGCTCCTGCGGTGGTGGTGCTAGAGGACATCGACGTGGTTGCCCCTTCGCGTGGTGCGCTGGCGCAGAGCGATGGCGGCGGTGGGCGAGGTGGTCTGGACGTGACGAAGCGCATGCTGGCCGGTCTGCTCTGTGAGCTCGATGGGGTGACGGACAACAGCGGCGTGCTGACCATCGGCGTGACGAACGCGCCGCACGTGTTGGATGCTGCGGTGCTGCGGCAGGGGCGGCTGGAGACGCTGTTGTGCGTGCCTCCGCTGACCGATGACGGAGCGCGGGCGATGTGCGACGACTTTTTCCAGCACTTTGAAGGACAGGAAGAAGAGCGAAGGGCGTGCTGCTCGATTGTGGCGGCCAGGGCGGTGGGGTGCGCCGCCGCGTCTCTCCAGTATGTCCTGCGAAAGGTACTGGAGCAGGCGGTGGGGCAGGATGAGTGGGCCGCTGCGGAGAGCGGGTCGCTGCCGCTGCCGAGCCCTGCCACGCTCCACGGTCTTCTCTTCGAGCACAGCACCATGCTGCGTCCCGTCGCGTATCCGCACTTTGAGTAAAGAGATGTTGTGCACAGCGTTGCTGCTGCTTAAACAGAGAAGTAAGAGGCAAAGCGGAAAGAATGTATGCTGCCTTGGCAGCGAAAGGAGTACGTGAGCAGCACGTGGCTACTCTAATTCATGGCTTTGGTAACTACCAAAGCAAAAGCGAACTGCGGGTCAAACGACAGAAAAAGGAAGAGTTATGGCCCTTATTTCCTTCCACTCTCCGTTGCCGCTGCCCGCTCGCTGGTGGTGCTTCTGTGCCTGACGCTTCGAATTCTCTCTCTTCTCTTTTCCTTTTCCTCCCCCTCCTCCCCCACATTGCTCTGCGCATCTGTGTTCTTCTTTTCCCATAGCCTCGGTCACTAAAGTACCGTTTGCTCGCGGGCGAACACGCGAGACGCCATAAGCGCGGAGTGTTCCGCTGCTCCCTATCTTTTTTTTTTCTCGCCGCTTTCTGCCCAGGCGGCTGTGCTTTGTAATTTACTTTGTCCACATTCGTTTAATAGTGTCTATCCGAGCGAGACGTGGGTGTTGGTAGCGCATACGGGTTTCCCCCTCCCCTACTCTCCGCGATCAAACGCTAATTTTGTTTTTTTTTCTCCACTTTTGATAGCGGCGGCCGTCTGGAATGGACTATCGGTCGCCCTTCGAGCTGCGCCAGCAGCTCATGGAGGAGGCGCGGGCGGCGCAGGCGACACCGGCTCCGAAGAAGTCCAAGTCCAAATCCAAGGCACCCACCAGTAGCCGCGCCGATGCGTGCGCTGCCCCACCACCGCGCGAGGACGCGTCGGCGAAGAACCTCGCCGGGTTCATGCCCTCCACCGCGCTGCCGGACGACCCGACGGCGCTCGTGCGCGAGGTGCCTGGCGCGGAGAACATCGAAGCGCTCAACGCCGCCCTCGCCCGCGAGGAGGCGGTGCAGCGCTACGTGGAGAAGGAAAAGCTCTCGGTGGAGGAGCTGACCAAGTACATCATGGCGAACGGCAGCACCGGGCAGCGCATCTCCTACTTTGGGCACGTGCGGGAAAAGCTGGTGGAGCTGCCGGCGAAGCGCATATCCAAAGTGCTGGAGATACTGCTGGACTCGATGTGGACACAGGACCCGGAGCTGCAGTGTCACGCCCCGGGAGACTTGCTAAACTTTGTGGGGCTGCTGGACGGCAGCACAGCGAGCGAAGTGTACGACGTGACCAAAACGATGCTGTCCGTGCGAACGCAGGAGGTGCGGGTGGCGTGGAGCCGGCTGCTGCTCGGCCTCGTCGACTACCTTCCCATCGAGATCCTGCAGGGCGACCTCATTGTGCTGGCGGTGAACAAGTCTGACCACGCCCAGCCGCAGGACCAGCGCGAGCTGAGCTGTCAGCTGCTGGGTCGGGTGTGTCCGCAGCTCTCCGTCGCGAAGGCGGAGGAGTTGGTGCTGCCGCGTGCGCTGGCGCTCTGCCAGGACACCAACGTGAGCGTGCGGCAAAACATGTGCCAGCAGCTCTGCACCCTCGCCCACTCCCTCGGCGTTGAGAAGGCGAAGTCGCTCGTCGCGCCGGACCTCTTCGAGCTGCTTAACGACGAGGAGCAGGCGGTGTCCCGTGCTGCCTTTTCCTGCCTCATCGACCTCGTCGAGTTCTTTGGGCCGACCTACCGCCGCGAGCGTCTCTTCCCGATTATAAAAACATTCATCTCGAACCCACCAAGTGAGGTGGTGAGTCTCCTCGTCGGCGAGTTCGGTCGCTTCCTCGACGCCATCAAGACGGACATCACCGCCGAGGATGACGTCCTTCTCTTCACAGAGTTCTTCTGCAACGCGGCGACGCGCTCCGAGGAGGAGGCACGGCAGCACTGCGCCTTCAACTTTCCCGCGGTTGTCGCTTCACTGCCCCGCAGCGTCTTCGCCACCGATCTCAGCCGGGCCCTCGCTTCTCTCGCTAGCGACTCCTGCGTCGGAGCGCGGCGCAGCGTGGCGGCTGGCCTGCACGCTCTTCTACCCCTCCTCCCGCCCAGCGCAGTGGATGCGTTGGAGCAGCCGTTTCTGTGCCTCATTCGCGACCGCAACGCGGCGGTGCGCAACGCTTTGATGGGGCACATCCACGCCCTGCTCGACTACTTCCGCAAGGGCAAGACGGGTGCGGCTCGGCAGGCCTTCTTCGCCAGCGTGCTGGACGCCGTCCTCTCGTGGGTGGCGGAGCCGGTGGTGAACTGGCACACGATGCACCACGTCGTCAACATCGTGGAGCGCTACCTGGACACGTACGAGGAGCGGTCGCTAATGGAGCATGTTGTGCCGCTGCTCTGGGGCTACGTCAAGACAGGGGCAACGGTGCTGAAGAAGCGCTGTGCGGCGCTGCTGATGCACATTGCAGCCGGCATGGAGAGCGCGGCGGTGCAGGCCCACTTCTTTAGCAAGCTGAACGGCGACTTTGCACGGGCCACGTCCTGCTACTCGCGGCAGGCGTACTTCTACTTCGTCAAGGCCGCCTTCGAGTACTTCTCGCTGCGCAGCATCCGTGAGCGCATGCTGGAGTGTGCGCTGGAGCTGCAGCGCGACGCCGTGGTCACGGTGCGTTTGGCTTTAGCACATGCTCTCGCCTTGCTCTCGCGAGCGCTGCGGACCACGACGCCGGCCGGTGCCTTGGAGGACGAGTACGCCGCGATGGTGGAGCGCCTCTGCGAGGACCCGGAGGAGGAGGTGCGGGTGGCTGCACAGGCCTACATGACTGCCGCAGCACGGCAGAGCCAGACCAGCAGCTCACCGCTGCACTGCTGTCAGCTGACGACCGCAGAGGAGGAGGAGGACCGCCGGCGCGAGGCCGCTGAGCTGCCGATGCTCGAGCACGCCAAAGAGACTGACAAAGCAGAGCGTCGTGCGAAGCTGCGCGACTTGCTGAAGAGTGAGCGCGAGAAGGACTACGGAGAGCTGCCGTCGCCAGGCAAGATGCGAAAGCCCATATCAAGCACCACAGCGGCGTCACCCGTGACGAACCGGAAGATGGGTGCGCGCACGCCGAACGCGTCGAACCCCGTCACGCTGCCGCGGCTCGGCGCCGCCAAGTACGCGGCAGTTGGAGCATCAAAGGTGTCGGTGGGCCGAAAGCGTGTGTAGTAAAAAGGAGGTTGTGGCGTAGCGTGCTGAGCCACTGCTCCCGCAGCAGAGACTTTGCACCGCTCGCAAGGTCTTCTTTCCTCGTCAGAGAGCAAATAATTTTTAGCTGAATCGCATTGTGGGATCAAGGCTCAAGCTTATCCCATTGATTTTTCTTTTCTTTTTTTGTTCTCCTCTCTCCCTGCTGTCAGACACGTCGCTTGTCTGCTAAAACCGCGGTGAAGGTGTTTGTGCATGTGTGCATTGTGGTTCCCCTTATGTATCTTTTCTGTTTTTTTTTTTTAAGTTTCGGTGCTTCGCTCCCGCTGGAAGGAAGCTGTGCCCTCTCAATTCTATGTACATTAATGTATTGCTGGCGGTACGCTTTGTGTCCTCCCGCTCTTCTTTTTTCGCGTGTTTTGTGTGGGTGTGCTTCAGCGAACACGCACTGGTGTACATTACGTTGCCTTGTCTTTTTGTTGAGTGATTTATTTTTATTAATTCATCTTTTTTTTTCGCTTGATACGTTGGCGCACTGGAACTCGTTGCCAACTCGCAAGACTCACTTGTGTCCCTTTGTTTACCCCCCTTTTTTTTTTCTCTGCCGCGCTGTGGCAACGATCTGTATCGCCACTACTCGAGGGAGGCGCAGAGAAGGAAATAGCCTTGTTAGCACGCTGTTGCACACAGACTCACAACGACACAGGAAAGGAGCCCTTGGTGGTGGAAGGCACTTCACTGAGTAGTTGGCCGTTGTTCTCGCAGTTGCGGGGCTGTAGCGCTGACCGAAGAGAGTAGGTACATGAGTGTCGCAGATAGACACACGCACCTTATCACGTGCAGCCATTCGGGTGTGGCGCGCGTGAGGACAATGCCAGCGGCAATGTGTGCCTCCTTTGCGCGGCGCACAAGCGTGACGGCGGCAGTGCGCTTGAGGGCCGGTTGAGCGCGTCATCGTCGTGCGTTTCCTCTTTTATAGTGCCTTGGCAGAAAGGCACGTCCTTTTATGATAAAGGGGTGAGCGAGTGCACTCGTCAATAAGTACTTCTGAAGCTCAATAGCGCGCCATCAAGTGTCGCCTGCTGTACACTCTTCCCATTGCTGTTCTTCTCCCCTGCTTCTCTCTCTCTCTGTACTTTCTCCCCCTTTTGGTGGCTAGGGCTTCTATTAAAGGACGCGCACTCTTCTCCTTGCTCCGCCTTGTGAAGGAACTTCTCGTTGCACGGTGCTTCATCTATTTTGCCCTCAGCTCAGCTTAAGGAGAGTATCAGCTGCGGTGCGCTCTCCACCGGCAGTCGGTCTCAAGCAGCTTCTCTTTTTCTTCTATAATTTCTGGTCTTGGTGTTCTCTTTCCTTGAGGCACGGTACAACAAGGCTACTCAAATACACAGTCATACACCTATACACCCACACCCACACACACATTATTAATACCCAATATTGCATTTGTTGGCGAACGTCAACGAAACACTTTCCCTTTTCTCACTCTTTTCTCCTGTCTTGCGTTGACTCACACAACGGTCATGTCCGGCAGCGACTGGAGCCCCGATTCATCCGCCTCCGACGTGGACGAGGCGCCGTCTGCGCTGACCACCCAAACTGTCGAGCACGCCACGCAGGAGCAGTCCTCGATGCCTCAGGCAAATGAGCGCCGCCGCGGACGCTCTCCCGTTGCGGCGAGGGACGACAGCAACAAAAACAGTCGAAGCAGCAGCAGCAGCAGCAGTAGTAGTGTGAAGGAAGGGGCGCCTCCGAATAAAAAGCCCCGCATGGACCTCGCGTCGATGATCGGCGCTGCGCTGCGTCGAGGCGATGTGTCGCTGCTGCCGACGGACGTCACTGTCGAGGCGCGGGCGGCCCAAATTGTGGACGCGCTGCGTCAGTCGGGCGGCGGCGGGGAGGTGGCGAAAGCCGTGACGCACGCGCTTGGCGACCCACTCAACAAAGAGCTGCGCCACGCGGTGCTGACGGGGACGATGAGCCCCGCGGCACTCGTGGCACTGGATGAGGTGAGCCTGCTGAATATTGAGAAGCGCGCGGCGCAGGAGAAGGCGCGGCTCGAACGCCTCGACCAGCACTCTGTCGAGTACCTAGAGCGACTGAGTCTCACCGTGACAAACATCTACACCTGTCCAGCGTGTGGTTCGCACGAGTGCTACGCCAACTTCCGCTCCACCGACTTTGTGAAGTGGGGAGGCGATGATCAGACGCCAACGCTGCTGCGGTGCTGCAAGTGTGGGCACTCTTTTCGACGCTGAAGCAAGAGAAGAAAATGGTGGCCACCGCAACTGCTTCTGCTTCTTCACGGCACAGATGAAGTGTTCCCTGTGTGTGTGTGTGTGTGTGTGTGCGTGCCTGTGCGCCGCTGTCTGCAGCTACCACGGGTTTCATCTATTCACAGTGGTTCGCCCCTCTGTCTCTCGCGTGCGGTCTGCCTCCTGCCTCGTGTTGCGACCGTCTGTGCGACTTCACCACCCGCCGCAACACAGGTCTCCGCTGCGGGTGCGAGTTGCGAGAAAAGGAAAGGAGCGCTTCTACTTAGCACTATACACAACTCACAACGTCCACCGCTGTGAAGGACGCACTCAACTACACAAAGCGAGAGCTAATGCCCTCAACACACAACAAAGGTGGCGTGCTTCGGGCTGTGTCAAGATGAAACAGATTGCTGCCTCTTCCTCTTCTGCTTGTCAATCATTTGCGTGTGGGCAATGCCATTACATTTCACTGTTCTGGTCAACGTGCAGCTTTTCTGCTGCCCTCTGCGATGCCGTCGTCTGGTGTCCTATCGTATCTCTCTTTCTCCTTCTTGCCATGCTCTCTCTCTTTGCAGCTTATTGTCCTCGCTACCTTCTGCCCGCACCGGCGCACGTTTAAAAGGCTCAGGACATCTTACGACCACTCGTACAATTGACCTCGTCTGTGGAGTCTTGCGCCGTCTAGGGAGCTTCAAGGCCACCGTCTCTGTTTGATCATTTACCTTCCTCTCTAATTTTTTTTTTTTTAGCTTATAGACTGCGGCGTGGCGGTGCGCTATGGCAGACGCAACGGCATCACCGGTGGCGGACACACCAGAGGGCACACCGATCCCTCCGCCACCAGCATCGGAAACCCCACAACCACCCGCACAAGTAATCGCAGAGGAGGCACCAACTGCCGTGCCCGCCGTCCACTTTCTAAAGCGTCCCCGTGCGGCCGACCCCGTCACCCACTTCCTACAGCCGCCTTCGTGCGGCACGCCTTCCTCAGCAGCAGCGGGGCAGAGCAGTGGTCCATGTAAGGGTGAGGGAGAGAGGGGAGAGAGGCAGGAAGTGGCGGTACCGCCGAAACAGGTGCGGGTGGACAACATGGCAGCAGCAGCAGCTTCATCACCGTCGGCCGTCACGCCACGCTCGCCGTACGCCGACTTGCCTCGCAAGATCCCCCGCAAGACGCCCGTGTCCACCCCCGCCTCCTCCCTCGTCTCCCCCTCTCTTGCATCGCCGGCGGCTACTGTTTCTCCACTGACGACGCCACCGCAAGCATCGCCCGCTGTGGTGCCATCCGCTGCTGCGCGACTAGCTGCGTTGCACCAGCGCTGGGCCACGATGCTGCACGGCGTTCTCATCAAGGAGCGAGCGGCGCACGAGACAGAGGCGGTGATGGCGCTGGCGCAGCGCATCATCGACGCCTTGCCGGGCGACGCAGAGGAGCGCAAGGACGGCTTTCAGACGATTCTGCTAAACATGAAGGACGCCAAAAATGGAGAGCTGCGGCGGCGTGTTGTGGAGGGCGAGCTGCTGGTAGAGCAGCTGGTGCGCATGGACGATCGTGAGCTCGCCAACCCGGAGCTGCGGCAGCAGATCGAGAAGAAGATGGAGGACCGCGCCAAGGACACCAACCTCAGCGAGCTCGCCAAGGCAATGCGGACGAGCAACTCGACGCTCTTCAAGTGCAAGGCGTGTGGGGCACGCGACTCGTCGTGGTACCAGCGGCAGACGCGCTCCGGTGATGAGCCGATGACGGTGATCATCACGTGCAACCGCTGCGGCGTGCAGTGGCGCCAATACTGAGTCGGAGAAGGAGGCAGGAGAAAGGTTGCCGCTACGCGCCGGCGCACTCTGCGTTTTCCTCTTCTCTGCTTGTCTTCTTATATTGCTAAGTGGCTGCAACGGCGTTGGCAGCGCAGCAATTGCTTGTGGGTGAGTTGACGTGGTTGTGTTTTTTTTTCCCCCTTCTTTTTTTATTGTAGGGTGAGGAAGACATCCTCTTACACTACTCGCTACAGAATAGAGGCTTTCCACCCGAGTTTGAATGGGTGGCTTGCTAAAGCAGCGGCGTCAAGACGGGGCAATGCTTGCATGTTGTGCAGCAAGCGCCGAACTCGTTGACTGGAAACAGGCCTTATAGCTTAGAGAGAAGGCTTTCACTTATCACGCGGTACTCACCTTTATCTGTGCCTGAAGTTTCTACCGTGATGACGTGCTGCACCTAACACATCCTCTCTTTCTCTCCCATTCTTCTTCTCTCTCCTCTGACTGATCTTTGAGATACCCCAACAACAAACCAAACAACAAGAACAACAACAACAAGACATTCTTCTCTGCGGCGAGATCTCTCCTTCTCCTTCTTACTTCAACGCTTATTATCATTATTATTATCCTCTTCTTCCTTTTCTTGTGTACACGCAAACAAAAGTGCTTTTCTTCCTCCCTTTTTCGGTGAGAGCTTTCCATTCCCCAACAGGAGTTTAACGCCGCTGTCTCGAGCCGTCAGGGCTGGCTACCTCCTCGAAGAGGAAAGGTCACTCAATAAAAACCAGCGCGGTCCACCTTTACCCCTTACCCTATTAACACCATCAAAATTACAAAATATAAGTTTCTTTGTACGAAAGTGGTTGTTTCATACCACCCACGCACCCACGGACACACCCGCATTGCTCTCTCGCCACCCGCGTTTATCAGTAGCACCATGCGCGTCAAGGTGACGTGGTTTCTGACCGGCAAGGAGACGGTGATCGAGGACAGCGATGACATCCTCTCCCCCGACTCCACCATCGCAGAGCTCAAGGGCCTCATTCAGATCCGCTTTGGGTTTTCGTCGAAGGAGCTGCTTCTCATGCGCGACCACCTGCTCGAGAACTCCGTCACGCTGCGCAGCATCGGCATCAACGGCGCAGCCACCGACCCCACCTTGACCGCTCACGTGGTGCGGGAATCGGAGCTGGAGGCGAGCAACCTCGATCAGGACGACACGACGCACGACGACGACCTGCAAGAGTTCTCGCATGCCGACTTCATGCTGGCGATGAAGATGCTGGGAAAGGAGGTCGCCGTGACGGACGACCGCCTCGTCGCAATGCGCCTCAACGCCCCACGGCAACGCCCCGCCTTTCTCAACGCCCGCCGCGAGGGAGAGGAGGCGGAGGCGGCGGCGGCCGGACCCCCGCAGCCACCCGCGGGCATGCCGGGCTTCGGCGGGCAAAGCATCGCGGTCTACGACCCCAAGAAGACGGAGGTGTACCAAATCGTGTCCAACGTGCGCTACGGCCCGCGAAAGGAAAACGTGGACGCCGAGTACGCCATCAACTACCCCGGTGTGGAGGAGCCCTTTCCCTTCTGGGACATGCGCACTCCCGACGTCTTCAGCCACCTCGAGGTGCAGTGCAGCCCCGGCGAGGTGTGCGTCGAGTTGTTCTACTTTGGCGAGTTCGACGCTGTGAAGGACCCAGCCAGCTTCCTCACGCTGGTGCGACAGAGTCTCCAGTCAAAGGCGGGCGTACGTCTGCGCACCCCTCTGCCGCTGCGGGAGGCGGGATGCATGTACCCTCTTATTGCCTGCCCGATTGTGCTACACGAGATGGACGCGATGGAACTCGGCACTCTCTTCTTCGAGGATTTCGGCAAGTCGAGCGCGAAGCGGCCCGTGATGGGTGCCGACGACGGCGCGAAGGTGGCCGGCGCGGGCGGCGGTGGCTGCGCTCCGCAGTAGTGCACAGAGGCGCCATCTAAGGGTCTCGTCTTTCTTTCTCTTCACTCAAAATAATACAAAATAGTTTTCCAGTGCCGATCAACGCTTCACCGTTCACCTAAAGTACAACAGTATGTTGCCGCAGTAGCCTTCTTAGTCACACTAATAGTTTTCATTTTTGTTTTGTTCTCTGGCTTTGGCGTCTTTCCCTCTTCTTCTTTTTTTTACTGATGCCTCCGAATTGGGCAACGGATGGTTCAACGATGTAGAGTATCCCACGGTCGTGCAGAGGAGGACGCACGGCAAAGCACAAACAGCAGAATGAGTACCCCCTTTTTCTCCTAATTTTGTGTCGTTTGCATGGAAAGTGGCGGATGTGATGAGCGTGCTGTCGAGGCCGCCCCTTCCGCACGGCTGCAGTACGCTTTCAGCTCCTAGTGTCTTTCCCCCTCATTCGCTCTCTTGCTCCATGCAATTTTTATTTATTTCTGAAATAGCTAGCAGTTTGGCAGAGCGTCAGGACGCCCCTTTCTCTTTATCACTTATTATTTCTCTTTTCCTCGCTGTCAATTACAACTAGCTACCCGCACACCGCGTCACACTGCCGGGAAGGCCGAACGACAATAACAACAGCAGGAGCTGGCGTGCAAGTGCTGCGATTGCCGTATCATGTGGGAGATGATAGCCGCTTGCGCATCAGCTCCTCCTAAACGTGTGCAGGCTGTCTCTCTGCACTTTCTTCACCTGGTGTCATGAAGACGTGTTCACCGCTCCTCTTGCTCACAGTAAAAAGCGAAGATGAGGCTAAAAGGAGAGAGAGAAGACATAGACCATCCTCCTGAGTGTTGTATAATTGACATGCAGCCCGACCTCACAAGGTGAAAAATAAAGGAGGCAGTGACTTATTTCGATGGATGAATGCAGCTCTAAACCAACCCATCTTCCGCTTTTAATTCCCTTCCCGACTTCTGCGTGTCGCAGAGCGTGTTGGCGGCCTATAGGGCGGCTTTCATTCTCACCTTCGCTGGTGTTCCTTCCCCAAACCGTCCGTCGCCACGTCGAGCTGCCGGCGGGCTCTTCGGTGTCACCGACTCTCCATCTTGTGCCACATATTTTTCTTTCTTTGCCTCATCTGCGCTTGGTGCTTTAATTCGTGTCTTTTTCTTTTCTCTATTCTTATCATTGGACTTTCTTGCATTTTGAGAAAGGAGGGATGAGTGGTGAGCAACGTGGACTTCATCGCGAGTGCTTCCAGCCGCACCTCAAGCGAGAGCGATCCCACTCTGTCTGCCCCGACCTCGGCAGCCCAAACTCTCCCTTTCTGAAGGTGTCGTGTGGCGGGGCAGATGGCGCAAACGGCACGGAAGGACAGCAGACAGAGACGAGCTCGACGCCCCTGCAGCGCTCACCTCCTCTCTTCGAACTAATCCCTCTGTCCACCGGCGCCAGTGAAGGCGCAACCCCAACAAGTGCACCAGCAATTCGATTCGGCGTGGAAGGTATTCGCATCGGCCGCGACCCAGGCTGCTCTGACCTCGTCCTCGACTCTGCCGCTGTGTCGCGCCTGCACTGCGTCCTCTCCGTGCTCGGCGACGAGGTGTTCGTGCACGACAACAGCTTCAACGGCACCTTCATCAACGGTCGGCGGGTGGGACGGGGGCGGTGCTCGGTGCTGCACCCCCATGACACGCTTTCCTTCATGAACCCGACCTGCAGCGGGTCGGAGCTCCACTCCTTCGAGTTCGCTCACCTCGCGGGGCACACGTCACGTGGGTTCCCAGTGATCGAGGGGATGCAGCGCTACGAGGTGGGGCCGGTGGTTGGTCAGGGAAGCTTCGCCGCCGTGCGCCTCGCCACGGACCGCGAGACCGGCGCTGCGGTGGCGGTGAAGCTGATTGAGCGGCACCGGCTCTGCTCCGACGAGGCTGCCGCGTCCCTCCACGTCGAGATTGAGATGATGCGTGGGATGCATCACCCAAACATCGTGCGCGTTCTCGACGCCTTCGAGGGCAGCGGCTGCGTGGCGCTCGTGATGGAGTACGTGCGTGGTGGCGACCTCTTCGACTACGTCGTCGGACGCGGCCGCAACCCCTTCACAGAGGAAGAGGCGCGCCACCTCTTTGTGCAGCTGCTGGAGGCGGTGCGCTACATTCACGGGCGCAACATCATCCACTGCGACCTGAAGCCGGAGAACGTGCTTGTCGACTACGCACACGCAGACGCGCCGGCGCTGGGTGGGGACGCCACGGCGAGCGGCAACCCCGCGGCGGGGGACTCCGGTGCCGATCCACAGGCTGGTGAAGCGATCCTGACGGCGCTGGACAACCACCAAGCGGAGGCGAAGGCGCTCTCGCCGTTTGATGTGCGGCTGAAGCTGACGGACTTCGGCGTTGCCAAGTACGGTGGCGGGACCGCGCAGGAGGACGCGGCAGCGGAGGCGGGCGGTGGTGGCGTTGGTGGCGGTGGTACGCCGGTGTACGCAGCCCCTGAGCTGGCCGCCTTTCCCCCTGATGAGCCGGAGGATTTAAGTGGGGATGACACGGAGGCTCACGCCGCGCAGCTCCGTGTGACCTCCGCCGTAGACGTTTGGTCTCTTGGCGTGCTGCTCTACATACTCTGCTCTGGCACGGTGCCGAAGCCGCCGCCGCCCGGTGCCACTGTTGTGCTCCATCGTGGCATGGGGCACCTCTCCGCCTCCTGCACGGACCTCATTACCCGCATGATGGTTGCCGACCCGTCTCAGCGCATCTCTCTCGCTGGGGTGTGTCACCACCCGTGGCTGGACGGAGTGGAGCTGTGCGGCGGTGCACAGAGGAACGGCGGCGGTGGTGTTATGGATGAGGACGACAGAGACTCGCTGTCCATCACGACGGTGGTTTCTCCCCGCTTTTACCGGTCTGTGAAGCCGCCCGCTGCACCACGCAGTCGCAAGGGTGCGGCGAGGACGGTGCAGGCAGCCAACGGCAATCATCACGGCTCGAACTCCGCCCTACCGTAGCATGAGGCATCGCCGCGTTAGCGAAAGCAGTTGTCACACACACACGCATAAGGTGCGCAAGTACCACCCTGTTTCTCTGCGTCATGCAATTCTAAAAAAAAAAAAGTGAAGGCCGCAAGGAAAGATGTTGAAGTCTGGAAGACGGCTCCGTTTTCTGCGTGGAATACTCTGAAAGCGGGAAAGCGTTCCGAAAGAGCCGCACGTTTTTCGGCCTACGATGGAGAGGCATACTTTCTTGTTTTTTCTTTTTCCTTTAATCGCCTGTACGGTGCGGGAATAGCGCTCACATGATAGACGTGTCCTTGTGTGGCTTTTGCTTCTCGTCAGCCCTTCCCCCTCATTCTTTGTTGCCCACTGCCGCTCCCCTCTGTTCTAGTCTCAGCCCATCTCTTCACCAGTAACTTAAGGCGACGCTTACTATTCTCTTCCTTTTCGTTGCCGATACACCCGCAAACTCTTCAACGCCCAAAGCTCGTGGCCGCTGCCCGTAAACAACCACCAACATACGCATACACAAAGAGGCACACACACATACAACGAACCATCATAGAGCATAAAGCAGTCTGTTAAGCACGGAAGTGAGCTCCTCTTTCTCTCTTTACAGGACAGAAGATGGCATCGCACACGGACGCCATGAGCATCGCGGACAGCCCCGCAGTGGCGGCAGCGGTGTCCTCGCAGCGCTCCTCGACAGAGCCTGAGGCTGCACAGTCCTATCAAGAGACGGAGCGCTTCTGCACCTGGCGCAAGCACGCCCGCAACCTTTATCAGCAGCTCTTCCACATCGACCTCGTCTGGGAGAGCGCTGTGTCGCAGCTCATGCCCTACGTGACGACCAAGGCAGGCCTGACGACACACACAATTCTGAGCGGAACGCGCACCGGCGGGCAGGAGCAGTGCTACCTGCAGCTGCTGTCGGCCACCTTGCCGCAAGACACGCAGTCGCTCGACGGTGCCGATGCGGCCTACTCAGAGGCTACCGGAGAGGTGGGCGGCTACGGCATGGCCCCGCACGCGTGCGGCTTGAAGATTGAGCGGCGCATCCTGCACGACGGCGACGTGATGGCGGCACGTTACATGCCCGCCAACCCACTGCTGATCGCCTCTGCGTCAAGCAACGCGAACCTTTACGTGTTCGACTGGTCGCGCGTCTCGCTCGGACGCTTCCCGAACGACCCGCCCCGCCCACGTGCCCCGTTGCCGCCCAACGAGCTGAGCAGTGGGGCCACGGAGGAGGAGCGGGGACAATACCAGAAGCGCTTGCGTGCCCTGAACGTGATTGCCGTGGAGCAGGACCGGTGGGACCGACGCACCGGGGACGGGCAGCACGTCCTCACCCTGTCTGGCAGCAGCGGGGTGTCGGACAACGTGTGCTGGAGCACGAGCGAGGAGGGAGTGGTGGCTTCCGGCTCTACCGGTCGCGTCTGCGTGTGGCAGGTGGCCAACCTGTCGAAGGAGGCGCCGCGTCTTGTCGAGCCGAGCCACGTGTTTGCCGTGGACAACGAGGAGGCGCGTGTGACGCACGTCGACTTCTCCTGGACGGCTCCCGACATGTTCCTCTCGTCCTCCACCACCGGTGAGGTGCACCTCGGCGACAGCCGCACCGGCACCGCCACGGAGCTCTTCACGCTGCCCAACCCCGCGACATCGCTCGCTCTTTCCCCCCTCGACGGAAGCAGTCTTCTCATCGGAGACGCGCTCGGCGGTGTGTCCTTTTTCGACCTGCGCAAGAGCAGCGCTCCGGTGCTGATGGAGCGATTGCACGACGGGGAGGTGACAACGCTGGAGTGGTGCCCGCACTCGCCGCACCTCTTCGCCTCTGGCGGCCACGACGGCGTTGTCTGCGTTTACAACCAAACGCGGCACACGACGCTCTTCCGCCACTGCGGCCACACCGACGTCGTGATGGACCTCGGCTGGAACTGGCAGGAGGACGGGGCGGGGCAGCTCGTGTCGACCGACAGCAACGCCATCATGCTCTGGCGGCCGCGTGACTTCTTCTTCTGCGCCTGAGCGATGGGCAGCGTGTCAGTGCTGAAGGTCCCCGCAGTCTCAAGTTTACCCCTTCTGTTCTGTTGCCATCGTTGCTGCATACGTTGAGGTAAAAGCCCCGTAAGACCGGAAAAATAATAATAACTACAAAGAGCCATTAAAGGCGACGCGGCAAGGGATCGAATTAGCGGTGACCGAAGGCCACGCGTTGCACCGGAAAAAATGCTGCGTGCGGCGTATTTTTCTCTTTGTTCTCTTGTCGCATACTGCTGCATCGGCTACGTTGAGTATTGTGCTGGCAGCGAGCTACTCTGCCGCTGTGGTCCTCTCTTCTTTCCTGCCTGCTGTCTTCACCTCCACCCTCCACTTCCCTTCTACTTTATCTTCACCTCTCCCTCACTGCACCCACTTATAGCTTGAAGCACACACACATACACTTTCACAATCCACCTAGCAGCAACCGCCATGACAGAGAGGGCAGTTCCCACGGAGTGGTCGGAGCTGCCGCTGGACACCCGCATTCTAGAGGCGCTGAAGGACCTGCAGTGGAAGGCACCCACCGCCGTGCAGAGCGCCTGTGTGCCGCTCGCACTGAAGGGCAAGGACATCTCCATCCAGTCCCGCACCGGCTCCGGCAAGACCGGCGCCTTCGTTATTCCCGCCGTGCAGCGTCTCCTTACCGAGCGGGAGCAGCGCGGCACCACCAAGGCAGCAGCACTGGCCAACCCCGCCGTCCTCATCCTTGTTCCTTCGGTCGAGCTGTGCGAGCAGACGGCGGAGGCGGCGAGCGAGATCGCCAAGTATGTGCTGCCCCGCCTCGTGATCGACAACCTCACGAGCGGCGGCGGCGTCACGGCCAGTCGAGTGCAGTCGGCACACGTTGTGGTGTGCACCGCAGCCCTCCTCGCACGTGCGTGCAACCAGGGCACCGTCACGGGGGGGGGGGGGCGCCCCCCCCCCCCTTTTTCGGGGCGGGGGGGGGGGGGGGCGGCCGGGGGGGGGGGGGGGGGGGGGGGGGGGGGGGGGGGGGGGGGGGCCCCCCCAACACAAAACCCCCCCCCCCCCCCCCCCCCAAGGGGGGGGGGGGGGGGGGGGGGGGGGGGGGGGGGGGGGGGGGGGGCGGGCCCCCCCCCCCCGGGGGGGGGGGGGGGGGGGGGGGGGGGGGGGGGGGGGGGGGGGGGGGGGGGGGGGGGGGGGGGGGGGGGGGGGGGGGGGGGCGGGGGCCCCCCCCCCCCCCCCCCCCCCCCCCCACCCAAACCCCCCCCCCCCCCCCCCCCCCCCCCCCCCCACCACCCCCCCCCCCCCCCCCCCCCCCCCCCCCCCCCCCCCCCCCCCCCCCCCCCCCACCCCCCCCCCCCCCCCACCCCCAACCAACAACCCCCCCACCCCCCCCCCCCCCCCCCCGGGGGGGGGGGGGGGGGGGGCCCACCCCCCCACCAACCCCCCCCCCCCCCCCCCCCCCCCCCCCCCCCCCCCCCCCCCCCCCCCCCCCCCCCCCCCCCCCCCCCCCCCCCCGCCCCCCCCCCCGCGGCGGGCGGGCCCCCGGGAGAGGGGGGGCGGGGGGGGGGGGGGGGGGGGGGGGGGGGGGGGGCGGCCCCCCCCCCCCCCCCCCCCCCCGCCCCCCCCCCCCGGTCACCTGCGCCAAAAAAACAAAAAAAAGCTGGCGCTGCACCGCGGCATTGACTTCGCTCACGTCCGCAACGTTATCCTCTTCGACGGAGTGCAGGCAACGGACCCGATCGCGCTGTCCCGCTACACCCACCGCATCGGCCGTGCGGGCCGCGCTGGCGAGGAGGGGCTGTCCATTGCCATCTTCACCGTGCCGCAGGCCCGCAAGTACCTCGAGCCGCTGCGTGCGTACTGTGCAGAGAGGAAGGAGGTCATTCAGGCTTTTCGTCAGATGCAGCGAGCGGAGGTGGCAAAGCTGCAGTACCGCGTGGACAGCGTACTGGAGAACATCACACGCTCGTCAACGCGAAAGATGCGCGTCGCCTCCGTCGCCGCCGAGCTCAGCCGCAGCTCCTACCTCTCCAGCCACCTCTCGCAGAAGGATACCGACGCCTTAAAGCGGGTGATGCGGCGGTCGTCGAAGAAGGTGCGGGTGGAGCGCAACATCCTCGACATGCCCGAGTACATGCACCTCTCCTCCATCGACGACTCGGGTGAGTACCGCAAGCGTGTCCGTGCGAGTCAGACGCAGTCCAGCCGGCTGCGCAAGGCCGCCAGGAAGGACGCCGTGGACCCGCTGAAGGCCGTCGTCGCGAAGTTGCGCTCGTCGAAGCGCAAGAACTAAAAGCGCTGCTGGCGTCGCACTATGAGTTGTGCGGCAACGTAGGGATCCCTCTAAGTGTTGTGTGGGTGGCCTTTGTGAAGGCACCTTGTCGTGTAGGTGTGCTTGTGTGTGTTGGAAGAGGCACAGTACTAAGAAAAGTAGAGGGAAAAGGTCAATTCATGAGAGGCGCGTTTCTTTCCGCTGACGACGTCTGCCTTTCGCACCGTCGCGCTCCCTCCTCCTGTGTCCCTTTCCTCCTCTGTCTTCTTTTTTCTTCTTTCCCATCTCGCTGTTCGATTAAGTACTAATAAGCTAGTCGTTAATACAGTCCCGACAAAAAAAAAGAAAATACGTCTTGACGTGGTGGAGAAAAAGCCACGTGCGTAACGCACAAATGAGAGGACCGGCGTTCAATGCGAGCGCCGCCTTTAGACTATGGCGTCGAACTCAGAAAGGCATCTTTGAACTTCTTGCTTCTGCCTCCTCCAGGAGGAGAGAACAGTACGTATTTCAGTAGAGCCGGTGCACGCACCGTGGGTCAAATGCTTGAGCACGGCCAGGCGGAAGCACAGCTGCGTTGTTTTGGCAGCAATCAGACTCGATACGTCTCCCAAAGGCTTTAAGTAAGTTCACGGTGCTGTGTTACTGAAGAGCACTCGCTCCTCTTTTGGGGTTTTAAACACGCTCTCATTCCTTTGACCGCTTCTCTCGTTAACTTTTGTTTTCCTCTTTCGCCTCTACTCTGACTATTTCTCCTTGCCTGTTCTCTTCGGTAACTCTGCATTCTCACGAGCAGTGTCTGAAACCTCTACCGCTGAACTCTCTGTGTTCTCTCCCCACACTCGCCCTCTTCTAGCGTCTAAGTATCGGGCAGTTGGGTCAACGCACACCTCTCGGTGACGCTGGAGAGGACGGCACCAGCAAACTCTTTGGGTCGTGCACTGTGTGCGTGCGTGGACCGCTGCTGCTATCTCCTCGAAGGCTATCACCCCCTCTCTCTCTTTGTCTGCTTCATTAACATTGTTTTCTCTTTCCCCCTTTTGTAGTACCACGCTGTTTCATCATGACTACCGACGCATCACCTGTCAATCACTACCTTCTCTTTGGCCGCGCCGATGAGCTGGGCAGCGATGCGAAGGTCGACTACGCCCTGCGGCATCACCGCCTCTTCCACCCAAAGAATGGGCCAGCGGCGCTGCCGACGTCACTCGGCGCCGAGCTAGACCGCCGCATGCTGATCCGCACCCTCGAAGAGCTGAAGCGCGGTGTCTGCTTCGGCGAGCGTCTGGTTCCTGTCACCCCCAGCACGGGCAACACCTTCAACACAATCCCCAGCGCGTTCTCCTCTCCGGACTACTATGCCTCGCCGCAGTTCGAGGCGGGCGGCGACGGCGAAGCCTCCAACGCCTTCTTCGACGGCGCTGACGACCTCGACGCGAAGCCGTGGGACAACACGGCGGGCAGCCAGACGAACTACTGGAACTGGCCAATGGAGGTGCTTTACCAGTCCTACCACCTCTGGATCGCGCTGGACTACGGTCGCGATGTGTTCAGCATCACTCGCAACGGCGTCGTCCTCGTCGACCGCATCCCCACTGTAGTGGCCTCCCTGCTGCAGACCGTCGAGACGGCGCTCTACGCCCGGGAGCAGGACGTGCAGCAAATACGTCTCTTTGTCGAGGCCAACATCTCAGACGAGGCGACCCGTGCGCGTGTGCTGGAGCAGGTGTGGAGTCCGACCGTCTTCGTCAGCGTTGTGTTGCTCAACGTGCCGCAGGAGGTGGAGCGAGCGGTGCCCTTCGAGGCTGCCGCACCGGACGGCGAAGCAGCCCGCAGCAGCGGTGGTGCTGGTGGTGCCGGCGCCGCCGCCCGACCTGCTCGTCCGCGTCAGCAGCAGCCGGCCATCATCATGTACCCGCCCGAGCACCGCCGCTTTACTGCGCTCGAGACGGAGGGCGGCGACCTCTCTCGCTGCTCCGCCGTCACGCTGCTCTCCCACTGCAACGCACGCGAGCTGCTCGACGACGGCAGCTTCATGGACCGGCTGAGGGACTTACTGACGCGTTACGAGAACGCCTACCGGGAGCACAGTGGGCTGCAGGAGTGGCCGCAGTCGTCGCTGAGCGCCTCGATCGAGTACTTGGCTCGTGCGATGCCGGACGTCTCGGCGGAGTGCAACACGCTTGTCTTTGTCAGCAACGTCGGGACGATGAGCTCCTCGGACACGCTGACCTTCGTGGAGAGCATGGTGAGGCGAAAGAACCTCATTGTGTCGCTCGTGGCGCTCAACCGCATCCTCATGTTCGACTCGCCGGAGCTGAGCCCACTGGCCCGCTTCCTCTCGGCTGTCGGTGGCTTCGCGGTGCACGTGGACTACTGGCTCGCCTTGGGAGCTCCGCGGCTGAACAGCGAGTGGTGTCACAAGTTCGAAGGTGCGCGCTGCCTTGCCCAGCAGGTGTTTGTGCACCTCATCAACCGCTTCCCTGTTGCCCACCCCGGTGCCGCGCGCCGCAATCTCCTGTGCGACACGCTGTGTGAGCCAGTGGTTCTGTACGACGGCGACCACGACCTGCCCGACTTTGTGGTGGGCTCGTCGATGATGGAGCTGCTGCGCACGACGGCCGCCCTGCGCTTCAACCAGGGCTGGAGTGTTCTGGTCGACTACCACGACGAGCGCAGCACGGCCCACCTCGCCGCCCGCTACGACCACGACTTCCACCGCGGCACCATCAGCCTGCACTACGAAATGAACCTCAACCGACCCGCCGTGTACCGCCGCCTTCTCGTCTCGGGCACGAAGGCGTTGGTCGACCACTTCTGCCGCAACCGGTGGGACGAGAACTCGTCGAGCGTCGTCAGCGAAGGCAACGGGCACTGGCTTGCCTATCTGAACCTTCTGCGGCTGCAGGTGCATCTCTGGATGAAGTCGGAGCAGGTGCTCATGCGTCTCGTGAACGTGACGCCGACGCAGCGCATTATCAGCCCCATCGTGGACCTGCAGCGCTTCTCCGGCGGCGACGGCGTGCTCTCCGAGTGGCTCAACGCCGCCGCGGTCGTCTCCTTCGGCGTCTTCTTCCGCTTCGAGCACCTCTCTCCCGCCACCCTTGTGGCGCACAGCCGCGCGGCAGGGCTCAGCGGCACGTCGACCGAGTCGGCAGCGCGGGCCTGTCTGCGGTCGGCGATGCTGCGCCGGCACACCGCGGTGGGGAGGGAGGAGGAGCTGACCTACCTGCGTGTGGAGCGACCAGCAGGTGCGTCAACGCAGGGGGCGGCGTCGTGCAGCTCTGCCGAGGCGGCCTCTTTTGCGTTGGTGCAGTTCTTCCCATTCTACAACACCGCCGCCGGCAGCAACGACTTTGGCCTGGCTGGTGGCTTCGAGTGTCGCGTGAGCTGCGTGCTGTGCGACCACGTGAAACACATGGCGGTGGTGCAGGCAGTGCTGGAGGACATCTTTGTTGCGGTGAAGGAGCGCAACGCCGGTGCAGCGCGGAAGGAGAAGTACTTGCTGGTGCGTGCCTCGTATCGCACAGAAAACGAGCAGGCGCTGCAGCTTGTCAAGACAACTTTGAGCCAGCGCCGGATGCGGCTGCTCACGAGCTACACGGAAGGCGCCATCCACCCCATCAGCGCGGCAACCAGCGCTGCCGCTGCCACCGCTACGACGGATGCCAGCAGCGGAGGGGTGCTGCGTGACACCTCCCTCACCCACTCTGCACTGCTCGAGCACTGCTACCGCTACCCGATGCTGGCCTTCCCCTGGTCGCTGCTGAACGCGCTGTGCTTCCGCTGGATCCTCGGCTGCTGCGAGCATTACCAGAACCTCACCGAGGAGGCCTTCAGCTTCTTTGTCTCGCGCCGCCTGCACGCCGGCTTCATTCTCTTGGTTTATTACACGTCCTCTCTTAAGGCGGTCATGGTGAAGCGCGTCGGCAACCCCGAGACGCGGACAGACGTGTGTATTTTCGACGTGTTGGAGGCGGTTGCCCCCGGTGCCGGCCCCTCCGCCGCCTCACAGATCTCGATCCGCCGCCTCGTGACGCCCTTCAAGCGGGCACGTGCCTCTGCGTGGACCTACACGCATGACATCCAGGAGGACCTTCACATCGCCACCGCCCTCTACACCTGCAAGGTGTTCTCCAGCAGCCAGCCCAGCGACCGCCGCATCCTGCCCCGGCAGCTGCACGAGTGTGGCCTGACCCCCATCACGGCACGCGTGGAGTCGCTGCTCTTCTACCTGCACGCCAAGTACACGGAGGTGGTGGAGCTGAGCTGCCCGCCCTCTCTCGGGGTGGAGGGCTGCGTGCAGCTGCGCGACCGGCTGCTGAACATCGTCAGCTGCGTTGGCGACCGCAGCACCGTAGTGCCGGCCCGAGCCCTCCACGCCGACTACGCGCAGCTGCTCTCCTCCGGCACCGCAGCTGTCGACCTCGACACGAACGTGTACATCTCCGTCATGAGCCCCATGCGCTACCACACCATTCTCTGCGTGCTGATGCTGGAGTCGGACACGGAGGAGGGGACGGGTCGGCACACCGTCAAGGTGGCCCTCGCCGCGCTCGACCAGCAGCTGCTCGAGTACACGCTGACGCAGCAGTACCAACGCGCCGCGAGCGTGTGCAACGATCAGATGCCGATGAGCGCGGAGGAGGCGGCGGCGACGGCGGCGACGGCGACGGCAGCAGCAGCAGCGGCAGCGGCGAAGTCCGTCATGCCGGCGTGCGTCGCGGACAGCGCGGTGGTGCTCTCGCTGCGCCATTTGCTCACCGTCTTCACCTCCGTCTACTGCGCGCGTGAGCTGCTGCGCCTCGTGCGGTCCGCTGCGGAGGCGGAGGCCTCGGCTGCCGTCGCAGAGCTCGCCGACGCCTACCGCCACCTCGGCAACTATTCGGCCGAGATGGATGCCACGCACCTCCTTCACGTGGTGCAGTGGCGCTACGGTGCTGCCAGTAATGGTGGTGCGGCCAGCGACACTGGGGCCAATCATAAACTGCAGGAGGTGCTGATGGACATCGTGGCGGCCCACCAGCGCAGCTTTCCGTCGAACCCGACGCTGTGGCTGCCGCTCTCGAAGGGGGAGCGGACGTCGCTGACGGATGGCGCCGGTGGCGGTGCCGGCAACTCTGACGGCGACTCTCTTGGAGACTCGGGAGACAACGAAGACGGCGCATCAGCAGGGCGTGTCGGGGCGGAGGAGAAGGACGACGGGCAGGGTGATCGCGTGCGGCTCGACCTGCTGCCGGTTGCCGTGAAGGTGTGCGCCGTGCTGCAGTCGTCGCCCTCGAGCACTACTTCAGCGGGCCGCGGTGGGGACGCAGAGGAGGCAGAGGCTGCTCAGTGTCTGTGGGTCTCGTCGGCCTGCGCTGCTAGAGGTAGTTGCACCACCCGAGAGAGTACGCTGCGTGACGCCGCGCCGTGGACGGTGCCCCTTGACGTGCCCACGCCGACCGACGCCTCTGTTGCCGCACCGCAGGAGCGTCCCACCCCCACTCGTCTCACGCTGCGCGTCTTTGTCAAGACGGTGCCGCTCGATCTGCTGGACGTCTGCAAGGACGAGTCCTTCTGCCCGCCCCAGTCCGCCGTGCGGCGTACGCTGCGGGTGCTATTTTACCGCTTCACCGCGGAGGAGGGCCCAGCGGTGGTCATGGCAGCCAACGCGTCGTCGGCAAAGTCATCAGCGGCGGCAGGACACGTGGCCCCGAGTCATCACCGTGGCACGGCGGAGGAGGCGGCGGGGTCGGCCCTCGACCGCCTCTTCGCGCAGCCCACCGCCGCCCCGTGGGACCGCCGCCGCTGCGACGACGTCTTCCACAACTGCAGTGACTTCGGGTCGTTGCCGGAGTACGTGGAGAGGGCGATGCGGGGCATCACGAGCAGGCTGGGCTGGCGCATCGCCACCTACTGCCTCCGCAGTGCTTGCTATTGTGCTTCCTTTATGCGACTGCAGTCCCTCGTTGCGGCGGAGGGGGACGGCGCAGCGACTGTTGCCCCGACAGCTGCCAAGAAGGGCGACGCCGTTCTCTCCCACACCGTGTCGCTTACGACGCAGAGTGTGCGCGACGACGGTGCGCTGCGGGAGCTGCTACGGCTCGTTGTGACGCCCGCTCTTCTCAGCTCGCGCCGCTTTATGTACTGCACCTTCCCGGTGGAGTTCACGCAGCAGGCGACGACCTTCCGCAGCGTCGACCCCGTCACGGCAGCCCAGGACGTCTTCCGCCGCTGCGTCGAGGAGGATTGGATGTGGGTGCTGCCAACGACGCACTTCTCCTACATCGTGGTGCCTAATAAACCATACTTCGGCCACCGCTGGGTGCTTGTGCACGTCGAAATGCAGCTGAACCACACCATCAACCGGGCCAGTATTCTGTGCTACAGCGGCGACGGTGAGGCGCAGCGGGAGACGATGCGGGCGTACAGCCGGCACCTCCGCTCTCACATCTACAACAAGATACGCCAGGTCAGTCAGCTGCACCTGCTGAAGCAGCTGCGTGACACACAGAACGCCAGCGGTGAGCTGGTGCCGCCTGCGTGGGGCGACCAGTTCAGCCAGGGCAGCCCGCAGGCGGGTGGTGGCTACAGGGGCGGCGGCAGCGGCGGCAGCAGCTCGAGAGGGGGGAACTACGCACCAAAGGACGGCGACTCGCCGCTTTACGCAGGCGGCAGTGGCGGCGGCGGCGCGTCCTCGTCGTTCTACCTGCGCGGGCAGAACGTGCTCGAGATTCCCATCTACTACAAGCTGCAGCACCAGTGCAAGAAGATCCTCGCCCGCATCCAGACCAACAGCTCGCGGCTCGAGCTCATTACCATCTACAACCGCGACCAGTGCTTCGTTGTCGCTGACGACGAGGAGGGCGACACCTTCCACTACATTCGTCTCATCTTCGTGAAGGACTTGGCCAACACCGTCTCGGTCACGACGCGGCCCCCGCTGCTCACCTCGTCGGAGCGCTGCCCCCAACTCGTCGTGCAGCTCTTCAGCGCGACGAGCAACGCCAAGGTTCAGCGGCCCTTGCAAAAGCTCCAGGATTTCTGCTACTTCCTCGCCGTGCAGGAGCTGCAGGGGCACCTCAACTACGTCCAGCACAAGATGATCTCCTTCAACGACCTTGTCTTCCTGCAGAACCAGCGCCTCGAGCCGGTGCTGGTGGACCTGCGGCCACTCTTCCACCCGCCGTCGGAGTCGCGACGCAGCCTGAGCCGCAACGCAGCAGCGGCAGCAGCGGACGAGGCGGAGACGGCGGCCCGGACTGCGCGGGAGCGTGCCCGGCAGACGGAGATGGCGCTGTCGCTGCTCTTTCTCAACCTGCGCGAGTACAAGTTTAAGCCCTTCGGCATTCAAGACGAGCCGACACACGCGACGAGCAACTTCGTTGAGCACTACAACCTGGAGCGGAGCCTTAACCTCGAGCCGTCGAAGGAGGTCGCAGCGAGCGTGGGCAGTGCGAACAGCAACGGTGGTGGTGGTGGTGGAGACAGCGATGGCGGTCGTGGCGGCGGCGGCGCTGGCGGTGGTCGTCTTGGTAATGGTAATGGTGGTGGTGGTGGTGGTGGTGCGCGTGCAGGGAGTCGCGCTCGCACGCGCATCTGGCGCTTCGTGAAGATCGTGGAGGGTCCCACTGATGTGCTCGTCTCCTGCTGCCTGCACGTCAACCCCGACAACGCCGACATGATTGTGCTGGACCGCTACCTCACCAAGATCCCGGCGGAGCGCTACATTGACGGTGACTCTGAGAACACCATCCTCTTGAGCTTGAGTCACTGCGTCGAGGAGACAGTGGCGCAGCTGCGCTTCTTCGCCTTCACCTCGCCCGGGCAGCCTGCTTTTCCGCTCGTCCGCTCCACCCTGCGCACCACAGCGGGGGATCTGCTCCAGATCAGCCAGGCCGCCTACACGAAGGACTCCTCGGTGCTGCGGCACCACCTTTTCCCGCTGGACAACGTCAACCCCACCGTCTTGCCCATGCTGATGGACCGCCTCTGCGGCGCATTGGCCAACTACGCCCCGACGTGCTTCACCTACGCGGCGGGCCACGGCATGAGCAAGGGTGTTGCCCACGTCCCGGGCTTCACGTGGCAGTGGGTCGAGGGCATCCAGAACGACGCCATGGCCGACCATCTCGAGCTCTACGTGACGTGCGGCTACACAGTGATGGACACTCCTGACGCGGCGAGTGGGCTGCCCCCGACCCGCGTGGTGCCCTACGTGGTGCCCGGCGTGCCGATCACCGCCGTCACCACCGGTGAGTCGCAGATGTCGCTGCTCGGTGAGTATCAGCTCTGCGAGGACGGCTGCCCCCTGCTCGACTATCGCATCATCCTCTCCGTCTCCCTGCGCGAGGGTCTCTCGCTCGCCATCTTCAACCTCCGCGACACGGAGTACATCGTTCGCCTGCTGGGCTACGCCGTGCAGGAGATGGAGGAGAAGTCGGCGCTCATGGAAGACGTGCTGCTGCAGCGCCTCGGCTACGCCATTCCCTCCTCCTTCAACGAGGCCGACTTGGCGCGCAACTGCTGCGGCGACGACACGAACGTGATCCGCGGCAAGACGCTCTCGATTAACTCGGACGTCTACCGACGGCGTGTCAACAACGTGCGCTTCCGCATCCGCCCCGACCCGGAGCAGGATGAGCCGCTCGTCATTATTCTCGAGGGCCTCTACAACCGCGGTCTCATCGTCAACTACGTCTTTCCAGTGGAGGATGCTATCAAGGTCCTCTACGACGAGTGCCCGCAGTACACGCTTCAGGAGTGCGTGCGCATCGTCGACGACCTGATCGAGTCACACGTCCTCAGCGAGGACCCGCAGAGCGCTTTGAAGCCGCAGATGTCCGTTTTGTCCTCTCTCCCGCACAGCGAGCAGCTGAAGAGTGACGTCCGCACCTGCAGACTGACGGAGATGACGGGTGTGCCGGCCGACGCCCTCATTGCCTGCGGCTACCACCGCCACATCCTCGCCTCGCACATCATCGTCGAGGCGCAGAACGCACGCTCTGGCGTGGCTGAGGTGCTCGCCAAATGCGACTTTGTGTGGCGCGCTGGGCCGCAGAACAACGTGCTGGAGCTGGCCAAAGCGATCGTGACGCTGCAGCTGAAGAGCAAGGAGGTGTTTGGCGCGCGCGTGCCGGACTTCTCGCTGCGGCGGGAGCGGTGGTGCCACGAGGACGACGTGCTCGACCCCACCCTCCCCACTCAGACGCAGCAGAACACAAGCTACTCCCGCTCCGTGGACGCCTCGCTGCAGACCTACATGGAGCATCTGCGCCAGCTCTACCCCTCGATGTGCGTCATCGACCTCGACCCCAACGATCCCCTCACGACGTCGGACGAGGTGCTGCTGAACCGGCTGCGGTGTCGCTACGGCAAGGTGACGAACGAGGCCGGCGACGTCGTGCTCTTCAGCCCGCACCTGTACTACGCCGTCATCCCGTTTGCCGACCTCCTGCGCAGCCCCACGTTCTACGACCGCTACCACTTTCTGGTGGAGGCGCTGGGCGAGGAGGCGATGCAGTCTCCCATCACGACGAGCGGCCTCTTCGTCGTCGAGGTGGGCTTTCAGGTGGTGCACTACGCGCTCGACTTCTTCGTCATCAACGGCAACGCCGTCTCTCCCGGCGTCACCGCGAAGGTGGCCGCCGACTTCAAGCAGACCCTCCTGTTCGAGAGCGTGCTGTACGACGCGGCGGTGCGAAGCCTTGCGCAGTGCATGCGGGCCCACTCCGTTGTTCTCTCGGGGCAGCAGAAGGCGCACACGGCGGTGGCGAACCTCGTCAAGTACCACCCCTTTCCCCCCATGTACTGCGGCAACATCGTGGCTGCCTACACCATCACCGACCCCCGCGTGATGCGGCTGAAGAACCTCACCCCGAGCGGGTCCGCGAACAACGGCGACCTGCACATCGGCACCGACGGCGTGCTCTACCTCTCCCCGCAGAAGCACAACCTGCTGCAGCGCGAGCAGACGGAGGAGATGTACATGTACGGCGGCCTCATCGTGTGGGAGCGGGCTCAGCTCTTTGTGCTCCTGACCAACACGAAGGACGTCAACAAGGCCTGCCGTGGGTCGAACCGCGACCTCTCCCAGCTCGTCCTCACCGCGAAGAACCTGCTGCTGAACCAGCTGCTCGACAGCACGCAGCAGGAGCGGCTGGACGTGGCGTGGCGCAAGTTCTTGCCTGAAGGCCGCCCCGCCACGGTGGGGAGGGGCAACGCAGAGCGGGAGCTGCCGAGCTACGACGAGTTCGAGCTGCTGCGTGGCCACTCGCACAAGATCGTGCTGCACTCCTACGTGCCGGTGATCCAGATGATCGTCGAGCCGGTCGAGTGGAATGGCGACTCGCGGCGGATGCGTGCCGTATGTGCGCAGCTCTTTCCCGACCACATTCTTCACGTCATTGGCCGTCAGCGCGGGTCGCGGGAGCAGCAGGAGACGGCAGCCACAACCCCGCACGCCCGGCACTACGAGCACCACGCAACGCCGAACCTCAGCGCCGTGCAGCCGCGCCACGGCGCCGCGGCGGCCCCCACCGTTGGCGGCTACGACGTGCACCGCCTCTTCATGTCGCACTGCTCCACTGGGTGGTTCGTTGTCACCTTCGCGTCGAGCAAGGGGGAGGAGAGTGGCTGCTTTTTAGCGATGGAGTGCTTCTCCGACCCCCACCGGCCCTTCGGTGCCAGCGTGGTGGTGGAGGAGCTCAGCCTCTACTGCAAGCCTTCTCGCGCGCCGCAGCAGCACCGCGTGATGACGTTTCTGAGCGAGGAGGAGCAGGTGCTGGTGGAGCGCTTTGTGCGGCTCATGAACACCGCCGTCTGGTCGTCGATCGTGCCGTGTCCATCGCAGTTCATGGTGTGAGTGGATTGGGGTTCTGTGCTGCGCTAAATGTGAGGTTGGAAAAACGGCGCCAACGTTGCATTGCCTCTGCTTCTAGCTGGTACGATTTTTTGTATTGTTTTATCTTGCGTTTTCCACGAATATCTTGCCTGCCTTGTGGTGCTTCCACAATCATCTCCGTATCTTTTTTTTCTCTGTCAGCTCTGTTTTTTTTTTTATCGATGCAGCAAGGGACAACAACGCGAAGCGGTGAACTTGATCGAGTTCGTGGGAGATGGGAATCTTCCTGCGGTGTGTCGTGCGTTCGGCTGCACGCAATGACTGAGCGACGAGGCGGTGCCAAATAACACAACGCCAACATGGGCCACCGCGCGTGCTTCTCACGCACCTCTGCTCTCTTTCTCTCTCTCTTTCTCTCTTCCATTCCATCACTTTATAATATGTTGATAAGACTCTCAACTTTTCCTTTTCTTTTTTTTCCCCTGCTTCGTTACCTCGCAAAGACACAAGACACTTCAGACGTCTTCTCTCCTCGTTTGGTTTTTCCTTACCTCGCTATCACACCGCCAGAAAAAAAAAAGATGTCCACAGCGGCCTCGCAGCCACCACCGCTACCCCACAAACCAGTCCAGCAGCTGCGTCCTGTTGACCGTCTCGACAACACCGCTGAAGCCGCAACGCCGTTGACCTCCACCGAGAGCAGCACCACCGCCGTCCTCGCTGACCACGGCTTGACGCACTCGGAGGCGGAGTCTCTCCGACGCAACATCGCTGAGGGCCCCTCTGTTCTCTGCGTCACAACGAGCGAGGGCGGCGTGCTGGTGCAGTGGGATGCCAAGGAGAGCACTCTGCTTGTTGCTCCGGCTACTGCTGCCGTCGCGGGCAGCTGGACACCAGCGGTGCGTCTGGTTGCGAAAGAGGGCACGGGGGCGGTGCAGCTGATCCTTCTCGCCGCATCTTTCCGGGTGTACGTGGATGGTCAGCGGCTTGCACGTGTTGGGTCGCCGGTGCTGGTGCGTCCCTCGCAGGCGGTGCGCTTTGCCGCCGACACCACCGTCTACTCAATCACGACTGCCTCAGCGCTGACGGCGTCGTCGTGCACGACTGAAAGGCCACGTTTTCTGCGACAGGGGCAGGCTCAGACACCACAGACGTCTCCGCTGCCACGGAATGCTGTCTCTCCTTCACCACCCTCGTTGCCCCCTCCGCGTGTGCCACCGGCTCCTGCGGCTCGTCACGCCTTCAGCCCGCCGCTCTCCGTGTCGTCTGCGCCGACTCTCTGCGAGGCCAGCTCACCACCCACGTCATCACCACCACAGCCAGACGATGAGCGCAATGCGTGGCTCGACACGGACCGCCTTTCGTGGGTGCAGCGAGCCTCAGCGGTCGACTCTCTCTCCACCGTGGCCGCTTACGAGACAGCAGAAGTCGCCGTGATGCCGACCGGCGCGGCTGCTGCCGCAGTGGACGCTGCAGATACTGCAGATCTGCGCGCGGTGGCCACCGGCAGTGGTGACCGGTATACCTCCGACTACGTCGACTCCGTGGCGTGCGCGTATGACGAGAGGGAGCAGGGCCAGCCGGCGCAGCGACAGGAAATGTCTGCGACAACCACTTCAAGAAGCAGCAGTGGCAGACGGGCTCGGCAGCGACCACCGCAGCACTCGTCCTTCTCTTCTCTGCCGTCGGCTGACGAGGGCCAGCGCGCTCTTTCGTGGGGCACCGTCATCACTGTGTCCTCGCCCGACTGGGCAGCGGTGGCGGCGCGTTGCGGCGAGGTGAACCGCGAGAGCGCGGAGGGGGCGGGGAGTGAGCGGGGCAGCTCCGCCTCCGCCTTTGCCGCTGCCATGCGCTCACGGCGAGAGATGCGTCAGCAGGCGCTGCCTCCACAACAGCAGCAGCAGCGGCGGTCAGCTGTGCTGGATGACGGCTTGCTGCCACGGAAGGCACCTAGCCCTCGACATGTCTTTGAGGCACAGTCTAGCTGCTGCACCAGTCTCACCACATCGATCACGGGCAGTGCGTCTCCCGCGGCGGCTCCTTCTGGCGGCCTCCGCCGTGGCAGCCTTGCGTCCGCCGACAGCGCCGTCCGACTGAAGGAGCGTCTGCGCTTGAAGCAGCGCGTGGCCGTCGTCCCCTTCGTCGTCGAGGCCTTTGGCGACACCCATCGTTACCGCCCTCTTGCCTCCGTCTCTAGCGCAGTGAACTCGTCAGACGAGGAGAGAGGGGACACCGGCCTCACACCCGACTCTCTCTCTGATCACGGCGCGCTGCAAAGCCACGAAGACGGCGGCCCGTGGGAATACCCAAAGGCTGCCGATGAGCTCGTCACTCCACACACGGAAGGAATTGCCCGGCGAGCACTGGCGCTGCGGCCTGCGAGTACGCCCGCTGCGAAGGCCGCCAGCTTTCTGCACGACGCACTGCGTCGCAGCTACGACGCTGCTGCTGACCGCTTCACCTACATGCACACCGCCGGCCTGCCTGAGCGGCTCTACACCTCCTTCATGACCGTCACGGAGGAGGTGCTGGTGAACTTGGAGCAGGGACGGCCGGTGCGCCGGCTCACGTCACCACTGCTGTGCGCTGGGGACTTGTTCGGCAGCTTCAAGGACCTGCTGGTTGTCTTGGGCAGCGTGGCGCACTTCTCGCACTGGTCCATGCTGCACCGGCCGCTGGTGCTCCTCGGCAACTACGTCGATTATGGCTGGCACAGTGTGGAGGTGGTGATGCTGCTGTGCAGCTGGGCCTGTCTGCAGCCAGGCAAGGTGCACCTCCTCCGTGGAACCCACGAGGACCCGCTCGTGAATGGCGACTACGCGACGCTGGGGAAGCGGTGCCTGCGTTACAAGTGTCGTCAGCGCTTCGGTGCGAAGCGTGGCGTGGCGCTGTGGACTCGGGTGAACCGCATATTTGCGCTGTTGCCGCTGGCAGCCGTGGTGGACGGTGGCATTTTTCTTGTGCATGGCGGGGTGCCACAGCTGCTGCCTTCTCCCATTGAAATGGGGGATAGTGAGGGAAGAGCAGGGGCGAAGGGAGGCGGACGTCGTGGCAGCAGTGGTGGTGGTGGCGGTGGGTCACACCATTCCCGCGGCGGCGCTCTCTACAGCAACACATCCGGTGTGCCCACGCCGACCTCCGCCACCTCCATCGCAACTGCTTTGACATCGCATGCCTCCTCACAACGAGCCAGCGTGCTTCGAGCAGCGAACTCTCTGGGGAGTGCAAGCACTCAAGGTTCGTGGCGGCCACCCAGCGCTCGGCAGGTGTTTCCCTCCCCCACCGCTGTGGGCTACCACGAGGCTCAGCGCGGTGATGCAGGTGGTGCACGACGCTGTGCCGCAGGTGTCTTTCCTCCCAGCTCCACCCTCGACTCCTCCGACGTGTCACGGGGGCTTGCTTCGGGCTTTGTTGCCGCCGCTGGAGAAACAGCGGAGAAGATCTTCGGTCATCAGCTCGCCACTGGATCTGCAGGTGACACGCTGGCGCTGCGTGGCTCTGCGGGGCTGCTGTGGTACGCCTCTTCCTCCCTCACGTCTCTCTCCACCGCTTTAGGAGGCGTTGCAACGGACCAGTCTGCTGCCGAGGGTGCGCGTTGCTCCTCTGGTGCTGTGCGCCTCGTGTCGCGACGGCTGCATCCACCCGCTGCATCGGCGGGCCCGCACCCATCCGCGTCGCAGACCTCCGGTGATCCCTCTCTCGCTGGAGATGACGGTGTCGTCTACGCCCTGCAGGACGGCCGTGCCCGCACGCCGCTGGTGGATTGGGGCTACGAGAGCACGGCGCCGAGTGCCGCCTCCCACGACGCCCCCTCCGCCCTCGCATACAGAGAGGGGGAGAGGCCCGCAGCTGCTGTCGCCGTCGATGGTGCGTCGTCGGAGAGTAGTGCACACCGTGGAGCAGCACAGAGCACCGTTTCCACGTTCACGTCGGGTGCGGCCGCAGCCACGACGACCACCAACACGATAAAGGCAGCCAGTCAAGATGATGGTAGCAGCACGCCGCACCACGCCTCTGCAACAGCTGCTGCTGCTGGCAACCTGCAGTCAACAGAACTGGACTTCGAGGAGCTGCTGCGTGCCTCCAGCATGCGCGGCTACACCTTCCGCACGCTGCAGCCTGGCCAGCAGCCGAGCAGCACCAGCAGCAACGCCAGCGGTGGTACTGAGGCGGCCCGTCGGTGTCGGCTGCTGCGTGAGCTTGTGTGGAACCGCCCTCGTGATGCCACGGCCCGCCTCGAGGACGCCGAGGAGAAAGCACATGTTGTGGACGGCGCGGTGCAGCCATCGTGGTGGTGGCCGCGCGAGGTGCAGTGCTGCCACGCGTGCTCTTCCGACGCTGCTGCGGTTGCTGCCCACCACACCTGCTGCCACGTCTTCGGTTCCTGGGGACTCATCCACTTCCTCGACCGCTTCCACTTCTCGTTGATGGTGCGCGGGGCACCGGAGGACACGTCGGAGATGTACGGCGCGCTGCTCGCCGAGGAGGGCCGTCTGCTTTCTCTGCTCACCTGCACGCGACTGCAGAAGGCTTCGCTGCAGGCGGCCGCGTGTGTGGTGCAGGCGAACTCGCTGCAACTCGCTACGTGGGGCCCACAAGGGCTCGCCGACTCACGCGGGCAGATCTCGCTGAGTGACCTCCCCGGCATTCGCGCGCAGCGGGAAGAGAGGGACCAGCTCTGCCGCTTTGTGCATGAGCAGGTGCAGATTCGCGTCCTGGACCACAATCAGGTCGGGCCGCAGAATAGGTGGGGCGTCGTCTCCGCCTACGGTGAGTTCAAGCGCCAGCGTGCCTTGAAGAAGCGCTTGGGTGGCAGTAAGCACCTGCCGTAGTTTACTTTTTTTGTTTTGCTTTTTAACGATCCTTCCAGAACTCATATTTTTTTTTTCTGCATTCGTTTCGCATCGACGTCTACAGTACGAAGGACGGCGGCTTCTCCAGCCCCTTCCTCTCTTCTTTTACTTTTTTTTTCCTTCATTTTTTACGGAGTCTTCTCCTAACGCCTTTCCCTCTCACTTTCCTTTGTATACTTCAGACTCTCTCTCTCTCTCTCTATGACGCAGAGACCAGAAAAACAACAAAAAAGAAGAATTTACAAAAAGAGAATAAAAAACACAAAGAACTGCTCTTTTTTTTAAATGAGATGCAAGGCTGAGCTGTGGACGCCGTATTCCTTCTCTCCTTCGCTGTCCTCGGCCGCCTGCGGCTCTGATGATGCGTCGCCATCGTGTTCTTCTCAACCATTACTCTCTCTCTCTCTGTCCTTTGCGCCTTCTCGTTTTGCTGCAGCACCTGAATTGAGGCCGCAGTGGAGTGTCAACGAAGAAAGAGGGCACGTCACGACAACACACAACTCAACCCACGCAAAAAGGAATAGCATTTACAGCAACGAAAGCCTACCAGCAGCAGCAGCAGCAGTACGCACAGAGACCATGAGCACTCGTGGGTCGCCGCGTGCGTCGCTGAACGGCCACCGACAGTCGCACGTCGCTGCCGCAGCCGCCACCGCCTCCCGCAAGCAGAGCATCGGCAAGGACGGCGTGGCGGCCGCCGCAGTCACAAATGGGCAGGAGGCCAACAAACCCGCCGCGGAGGCGGTAGTGGAGCGCATTCTGAAGGCGGCCGATCCACACGTCATGTCCGCACCGGTGTACTACGACTACAAGAAGGAGTCGCGCGTCTTCAAGTACTTCCCGAGCACGCGGCAGGTGTCGATGCTCTTCTCCACCGACGGCAACGCCATCCCCCGCGAGTCGCCCGAGGCGGCGCAGCAGGAGGAGGACCGCCGCCGCCGCGTGCAGGAGGTGGAGGCGGCGGCAGCGGCGGAGACGAACCCGGACCTGCTGGACGAGGGCATCTCGACGAGAATTCTGAAGAACCAGTTCAACTATAGCGACCGGGGCAGCCAGACAATGAACCAGCCGCTGAAGGAGCGCAGCGTGATGACCGACCCGCCGCCGTCTGCCACGTTTGGCGGCCTCGCCACCGCCTGGGCCATCTATGACGCGTACGAGGGCGAGCGCATTCAGACCGAGAGGGCCGCCGCAGCGCAGCGCCGCACCGCACAGGCTGCCCGCGCCGGCAAGGACGAGGAGAACGCGTTGGCCGCAGCTGCTGCGACGGCCGGTATTCGTGCGGAGGGCGATGTGGGGCCGAAGGGGGTGGAGGAGCTGCTGGCCTCGCGTGACTTCCGCGATGCTTTGCAGGTGATGGAGCGCATGGTGAACCAGAACGACTGCCACGACATCATCGACGACTTCAAGTACTGGGAGGACCAGAGCGACCAGTTCAAGGAGGACGGCACGCTGCTCCCGCTCTGGCAGTTCTCCACAGAGAAGACGCGGAAGCGGTCGGTGACGGCCATCGCGCTGAACAGCCGCTACTCCGATCTCTTCGCCGTCGGCTACGGCAGCTACGACTTCCAGAAGCCCAGCAAGGGCACGGTGCACTGCTTCACGCTGAAGAACGCCGTGCCGACGGGGTCGGGTGCCGCCCTCACGGCCCACCCCGAGTTTTCCTTCCACCTCGACTGCGGTGTGCTGTGTCTCGCCTTCCACCCACGCGAGCCGTCGCTGCTGGCGTGCGGTCTCTACGACGGCAGCGTGTGCGTCTTCGACATGCGGGTGAGCTCAAACGAGAGCGAAGGCGCCAGCCACGGCCGCCCTCTGTACCGCGCCAACGTGCGCACCGGCAAGCACATGGACCCTGTCTGGCAGATTCTGTGGGTCGAAAACACGGCGGAGCTCTCCTTCTACTCCATCAGCACGGACGGCCGCATCACGAACTGGACGCTGACCAAGAAGGAGTTGACGTCGCGCGACGTGCTGAAGCTGAACACTGGCGTTTGCACCGCCGACCCGGAGCAGACGCTGCTGGCGGAGCTGGGCGGCATGTCTTTTGATTACTCCCCCGTGCACGACAGGGCGGTGGTGGGGACGCAGGAGGGCAACCTGCTGCTCTGCACCATGACCCACACCGGCCAGTGCGTGGAGCGCTACGAGGGACACAGCATGGCCGTCTACACGACGCGCTGGAGCCCCTTCCACCCCGACGTCTTCCTCACCTGCTCCGTGGACTGGACGGTGAAGCTGTGGATGAAGGGCTCGCCCTCGCCGCTCGTCGTCTTCGACCTTGGCGATGCGGTGGGCGACGTCGCGTGGGCACCGTACAGCTCCACTGTCTTCGCGGCCGTCACTGCTGGTGGTAAGGTGTGCGTCTTCGACGTGGCGCAGAACAAGACGGAGCCGCTCTGCGCGCAGACGGTGGTGAAGAATGCGAAGTTGACTCACATCGTCTTCAGCGAGGCCGACCCGATGCTCTTCGTCGGTGACACGCGCGGCACGGTGCTGACGCTGAAGCTGTCGCCGAACCTCCGCAAGGTGTCGAAGCCGGCGAAGGGCGAGCTGACCGATGCGGAGCACACGACGATGGAGGTAGAGAAGCTGAATCATCTCATCGGGGTGACGCTGAAGGACCGCGCGTTGCTCGCAGTACAGTAGTAGTCGTAGCAACAGCCTTGTACTTGTGTATTTTTGCATGTCGTGATGCCGCACGGTGCAGATGAGCCGGACTGCGCGCACCGTTTCTGAGCTTTCTTTTTTCTTTCCGGCTGTTCCCGTGCGTCTTGTTGTTCCGTGTTTGTGGCGTGGTCTCCGCCTGCAGCTCCGCACATCCTCTTTTATATTATTATTCCTTTTTTCTTTCTGTTTGTGCCGCTATCCGAGACAAGTTTTAGAGCTCTTTATAGACGAGTCTTCTCCCACTGGCTTCTTGTACTCTGTGCTTGGGTGTGTCTCTTCTCTGATTTTTTCTGTTTTTGTTCTGTCGTTGCTTTCATGTGTGTGTGTATGTTGGTGTGTGCGTGTGCGCATGTCTGTGTCGTGACTTCTGCGATGTAAACCCTTTCTCTTTCTTCATGTATATTGCATTTTATTCGCCAGCACGGCTGCAACGGCCCCAGTGGCGTGTGTCAGCAAAAAGAAAAAAAAAGGATTGTACTCATCTAAACGAAAGGTAAGAGGGCCAACGCCTGCCGCTCCTTCTGTGGCAACAATGTTGAACATGTTTTTTGAGGGCGAGAGATGTGCACACTGGCACGAGCACTGCGCTGTCCTTGCCTCTCTATTACTCTCATTGCTCCGTCGCGCGGAGTGTGCATCGCGTCTCATCGCGCAAAAAGAGAGAAGAGGAACGCATGCGAAACGAGAATGCCTGCTCTGCATGCTGTTCCAGTCTTTACTGACGAAGCCATCTCTCGCAGTGCTGAAGACTTGAGGAACGAGTGCTCCATCGCAATGGAAGCCCAACAGCAGATGCGCAGTCAGAAGACGAGTTGCTTCTGTTGTCGATATTCTACTGAACACTCCCGTGCTGAACAGGGTCATCTCACACTGCAATCTTTCCCTCACTCTTCATTTCACCTCTCTCTCGTTCCCACTTACTGTGCTCTGCTTTATGCACATCGCGTCTCTGTACGAAACAATCGTAGCGTCAAGTCGCCGAGAAAAGCCCTACGAAGGAAGAGCAAGAGGCGGTAAAGAAAAGCATAGGATCGATAAACGGCGCTTTCGATTTGCTTTTCCATTTTTCCTTTTCGACTTCTTTCACGCACCCGCACACATACACTCATAGATTCACGGATCACACTCCCTCCCTCACTCACACACACAGACTTTCATTATCTGTCTTTTTTCTCCGCTCGCAGGCGACGCGACGGGGCAGAAATCAACACAGAAAAAGAACGCCCTTTTTCCTTCCTTTCTCGTGTGAAGACGCAGCGAAGAGAGGACATCTGGCTACACGGATCGCTACACACTTTTCATAGACTCACCCTTAAGACGCGCGTTCTAATCACGCTTTCTTCTCCAGAAAAAAAAGGAGAGGACGCAGTGGGGAACCGCGCCGATCACCTACTTTTGTGCTGTGCTGCTGTAAAAAAAACCTCGTTTGTCAAACGCCACACCGGCATGAAAACTAGACCGCAGAGGTGACGACAACAGCAACGCATTTCCATTACTAATTCCTTTTCTTCTCTGTGACAGAGGAGAAAAGGGAACGACGCACAGGCACTCCGGCACACATCCACGCACACTCATAAAGTTTTTTTTCTCTATTCAGGCTACTCGTGGCGTGTTTTTCTTTCTTCGTAATTCTTTTTTTCTGCGAGAGGGACTTCTCCTTCTCGCCGCTGTCGGAGAGACACAAGCGCGACACTGCAGAAAAACAGACCGGTTTTTTTTTCTCTTTCTTTGAAGTGTCCGGCTCTCATCAGCATTGTTTGCGTTGCTGCCGCTCTTCTGACTCTTTGAAAAAACACAGACAGAGGGAGATTTAGACGCACGCAATTCTTATTTGAGGTAATTGTTGTTTATCACTGTTCTGCTACAGTGTCGATGAGCGCGTCTCTGCAGGCCCGCGCGTCCGCTACTCCCGCTCCTCTGTCCACCATCGCCCGCGTGTGGAACGATCGCCTGCGTGGCGCCTCTGCCTCGCGTGAAGTGCCGGAGATGTGCGACGTGGTGGACGTCACGCCGAAGCAGGAGGGGCGGTTGCGGCGCTCCTCGCAGCTCGGCTCCTCGTCCTCCTCTACTCGCCTTGACGCCACCGGTGCTGCGGCGGGTGGCTCGTCCAGCGCTGAAGAAGGTCTCACCGACACCCCAGCAGCAGGAGCGCGGCTGCGCACCTCCGCTGTCCGCGTGAGTGTGACGAAGCTGTCGGACGAGAGCAGCAGCCGTGGCAGTGCCCGCAGCGGCAGTCGCAGTGGGCGGCTCAGCTTCGAGGTGCGCGGGTCACAGCTGGAGGTGCAGCCGCGGACGTCAGCCAAGACACCCCGCCGCTCCATCGACCCGACAGACGAGGAGGCGGTGGTGCCCATCGCCAAGCCGCTCTTCCCCAACACGCTTCTGACCGAGGCGCGGGACGAGAGCCGCCTGCTGACGCTCGTGCTGGACCTGGACGAGACACTCGTGAGCAACCGGGACACACGCCAGTCGGCCGCGGTGCTGCGTCCCTACTGCCTCCACGTGTTGAACGCCCTGCGGCACATGAAGGACCTGGAGATTGTGCTGTGGACGGCGTCGACGAAGGAGACGGCTTCGCCTGTGGTGGAGCAGCTGCACCAGACCGGTATCATCTTCGACGACATCGTCTACCGCAACAACATCTGGTTCACGCAGCCCATCCACACGAAGGATCTGAAGCTGCTGGGCCGCGACATGGACCGCGTCCTCATCGTGGACAACTCCGTCGGCTGCTGCAAGATGCAACCCCGCAACGCGCTGCTCGTCGAGGACTTTCACGGAGTGCGCCGGCGCACCGATGCCGCGTTGGTGAATGTGTACTACGTGGTGGATGCCCTGCTGCGCATGCTGCGAGAGCGCGAGATGCCGGTGTCCGAGGGACTGCGATGCTTGATGGCGGAGGGGCAACTGTGCCACACGGTGAGTTACGAGCTGCCGGAGTTCTTCCGGAACATACCGCTGATGGAAGTGCCGGAGCTGAAGCGGCCGCCAATTGGGCGTTTTGTGCGGGCCAACACCGCCCCACCGAACACTGCGATTATGCAGCATTGGGTGTACTAGAGAGGGAGAGAACAGGGAAAGAAGCGCAGCTGCGTTGCCTGTATTCCTCTCAGTCTTGCGGTATTACTCCACTGTGATTTTTCTTTTACTTTTTTCAGCGAGTCAGCGCTAAGCGGGTGAGATCGCTTCCCTGCAGACCAGAAAGTGGAAAAAAACCCAAATTTTCTCCCTTTATAGACGCACAAACACACTTGCGTGGCTCCCCTCCTCCGCTGGCGTTGCGGGTGGATGTACGCACATGCGGTCTCCCTGATTTATTTTCCCTACGGTATTCCATCGTATTCTCCTCCTCTCTCTCACTCTCACGTTCTCTTATACTTTTCTCTATTGCTGCCTCACTGCCGATCTTCTTATCTTTGGGTGGCCAGAGAGAAGAGGAACGCCTCTGCTACGTCGCTGTTCTCTTTTTATTTCTTCCTCCTTTCCAACATACAGCCTCTCCTTCTTTGTTTACGTTTGTCAATGACGTTTCTGCGGATGTGAAGTACGGCACACTTTCCCCAGTCGCCAAGGTCTTTGCCCTCTGACCACTTGCCTGTGTGTGTGGGATGTAGAGCTCGTGCTTTTGCTTTTTACAGATTTTGTTTGTGTGCGTGTGCGTGTCAGATGAGGATGAAGTCCACCGATTTGTGGAAGCCGGAAAAGAAGGATGCGAGGAGCATTTCGCGCTTTTGCTTTTGTGCGTGTCAACTTTTCAAAATGCGCTTCGTGACTGCTCCTCCCCACCTCGCCAGCACCCTTTCCACTTTTCTGTTATTGCCGGATGCGCGCGTGTGGCCACTAAGACTTCTTCTTTTTCGGCGTGGTGTGACCTGTGGTGGATCCTTCCAGCGTGGTGAAGGGCCTTCTATACGCTTAAGTCACGTCTCCGCCCTTTTGCTTTCCACGGCGACTGTGGCGGTGACGGTGGACGTGGCAGTCCTTCACCCCCCGCCACTGACGCCCTACGCTGCGGCCCGTTGTTTCCTTCGCCTTCACCTTCTTTAGAGTCTTTTTCTTGATTTCCGTTGTGCGTGTTTTTCTACACCGGTAAAAAAAAAAATTGAGAAAACAAAATTTACAACAGCAGAAGAGTAGCAACGAGGAACTCGCTGAAGTATTGTGAGATTGGTGTGAAGTGCCGCAGGGAGGGCGGTGTGGCGAGCGGCATTCTCAGCGTACCGCAACGTGTGTGGTGCGGGCTAGTCTTCGTTTGTTGTGGTTCCGTGCCTCACTCGGTGGTACTGCGAACGAGGCACGCCAACAAAGCGCTTGCACATGTACTTTATTGTTTTGTTTGCTGTTGCGGCAGACGCGGCGCGCAACGCATCGCTCTGCGTTGTAGTTTCCAGCAGAGGCATCGTGGATGGGCTGCAGTTACGCTGACAAACACTTGATGGAGCAATGCACACTTACAGACGCTGTCTTTCCTAAATTTCTTTCCCGCCTCCCTCTGCCTTTTCTTCTCTGCAATTTCTGGTTTGCCTCTTCACACTTACCCCCAAAATTGAATCGGGCTTACGCTTGACTACTCTCGCCTTTGCTTGCCTTGTCAATCTGCTTCATAGTCTTCTTTTGCACGGCGGTCAAGGTTGCCTATCGCTTCCACACACACACCGAAAAAAAAATATTGCCGTAGTATACACCGCTACCACTCCTTTAATTTTTTTCTCTTTGTTTTCCTCGTCGACGTCGTCTTCTCTCAAGCGTTCTGCGCACACATTTTTCTGCGTCGTGTCCTGTCATTTCTTTTTTCTTCTCGTCTTTCCCACACTCTCGCTCTTGCTTCTCTCTCGCTGAGGCTCGCTTTTCCCTTTCTTTGGTACTTTTCTATAGGTGCCGGGTAGTGTGCCACCCTTAGCGAACTCCGCACCTACTGTTAATTGTTTTCTCTTTTTTTTTCTTTTCCGCGCCTGCGCCATCTGCAAGCGCCACCACACGTGCCGAGAGGATTTCTCTGAGCCACGGGCCAATAATTGGGAGAGAGAGAGAGAGAAAAAGAAAAATTGGATAACGTACAGCAGCGACACGTCACGTTGGACTGACGTCACAACTGTCAGGTTACTTAAGGCTCTTACCCTTTCTTTATTCTGCCTTACGACAAAACACACACCCGCCATTCGTGTGCAAGGATGCCGCGCGGTGGTTTCAAGAGCTCGCAGAGCAGCGCGGCCCGCGCCATGGTCGACTCCATGGGTGCGCCCGCCGGTCTCTCCTCCTTCCTTGGCGGCTTCAGCACCGCCGCCGACACCACAACCGACGCGGAAAACGAGAGCGACTACGCGGTCAACCTGAAGCTGCTCAGCAAGACGAGCGAGATCACGAAGCAGAAGGCGTTCGAGAAGCTTCTGCTGCTCATGCAGACGACTGCGATGGAGGTGCTGCTGCAGTACGCCGAGGCAACCGCAGAGGCGGTGATCCAGCACGCCCAGCACCCGAAGCCTGCCATCCGTGCCTTCAGCTTCAACCTTCTGCAGGCTCTCATGAGCCGTGGGACGGAGCTGAAGAAGAGCGTCGCCCCGCAGCTGAAGGTGCTGGCGGGGATTTGGGTGATGGGAATGCACGACATGGAGCTCGCCGTCTCACGCGCCGCCACCGCCGCCTTTGACGCCGCCTTCGCTGCAGACAAGAAGGCGCGGATGCTGCAGCAGTTCATGGAGGTGATCGTCGAGACGCTGCGCACCGCCACGAGCGAGGTGATGGCGACGCGGAAGCCCCTGCACGATGACGCGCTCGACCCAAACGCGAACCGCCTCTACGCGGCTCTGAAATCGATGGGCTACATGATCAAGCAGGTGAGCGCCTCGCAGCCGGCGGTGCTGAAGTTTGTGCAGGACGCCGACGCCTTCGGCACGCTCATCCCCTCGCGCCACCCAGCCAAGTCCTACCTGCTCGGTAAGACTCCGCTGGCCCGCTCTGCCGTGCTTGCCCTGCTGCGTGACGTGGTGACCATCTGCCCCGCCACCGCGAAGATCCACAAGCTGGTGTCCCAGGCCCTCGAAGGCGCCATTCTCGACGTGAACGTCGCGGTGGCGTCTCGCACGTGGGAGCTGATGCTGTACTGGTGCCGCACGAACGTGTCGGACGTGGTGAGCAACATGAAGCCTGGCTTCTTGGATGATGTGGTGAACAGCTTCATGGAGTGCGACAAGGCGGAGCTGGCCGATGTCATCTACCCCTGCCTCTTCCCACTGCTTACCTCCCTCTCAAAGGATAGTCGATGCGAAGGTATGCTGGACGAGTTCTGCGCTGCGCTGGTGGAGAAGCTGCGCCAGGTGACCGAGACACCCAACGTGAGTGCCCGCGACCTTGGCGTCTTCTTGTCAGCCCTGCTGGAGTGCTGGGAGCTGCACTGCGTCCGCAAGAAGTCGAGTGGTGCTCCCGCCGACAGCGTAGAGCTCTTCACAGTGATCTGCTACGACTTGGTGCTTCTCATGCAGAGCGATGCAAAAGCCACCCGCTATCAGAAGACAGCGATCCAGACGGTAGCGAAGAGCCTTCTCAAGACAGCGGGGCGAACGGAGGACATCTTCCGGCAGTGCGTCGACGTCGTTGCCGCGCGATCCAGCGCCGCGTTTCGCGTTTTACCCGACACCCCTTCAGCGGTAGAGCAGCGTAGTTTTGATCGCTTCCAGGGGCACCTCCTCGGTCGGCTGTGCGCAACCCTCTCCGAAGGATCCCCGTCCCCCTCACCTTCCAGCTCCACTACCACAGCCACCACCACCACCGCTGGCGCTGCTGTGGTGGGTAAGCCCGATGCAGCAGGCAGCACGTCGCGCAGCAAGGCCGTTGTGTTTGAGGTGTCCAACAGCTGGCTGGCACAGCAGGTAGGCAGCGGTAGCGGTGCGGGGGACGGAGCCGGAGCCGGAGCGGAGGGGCTGCGCTGCGAGTCGCTGGCCGCCTTCTTCGAGGAGACGCAGGCAACTTCGTTCACACCCGCTGACACCGTCGCCGACGTAATCTCGACGGCGCTGGCGGCGCACCTGCGCGGTGCCTCGACAGGCAGTGAGAAGGACGGCGGCAGCGGAGGCGCTGCTTCTTCATCGCGCACGGCGGCCCTCGCGACGCTCGTGACGGTGGCGCTGGGGTGGCGTCACCGGCCCGCCACACAGGCCCTCGAGGAGGCCACCTCGTCCACGGAGGAGCAGGCGCTGAAGGAAGCCGCGCTGCGGCACATGATGCAGGACCCGCTGAAGCTCTTCGACGTCTTGGCTGCCGCCGTTGCGCGACTCGATGCTGAACAGGCGGAGCGCTGTCTGTGGCAGTACGTGGAGCGTGGGGTGAGCCTGAGCGCCGCACAGCGCGAGGAGGTGAAGAAGGCGCTGCAGGCCGGGCTGAAGGACACAGTCGCGCTGCTCACGGAGGAGGAGAGCGACTCGGAGAGTGGAGACGAGGACACGGGCAGTGAGGCGGCCACGGCGTCGTCGACGTCGACAGACACCTCGTCTGACGCGTCCTCTGCCTCCGAGTCTGCAGAAACGTCATCTGCGGAAAACGAGGATGAAGACGGCGACGACGCTGACGCGCAGGCGCGCCTGATGAACCGCGGTCCGGCGGTGCAGCAGACCCTCCTGCAGTGGGCGGCGCTGCTGCGGCCCACCGGCGACCTGGCGCAGCTGATTAGCCTCACGACGGGCGACGTAACGGCCATGCTGCTGACGCCGCTGACACACCTGACAGCTGCCCTTGGGCCCCAGATACAGTACGAGCAGTTTCTCTCCGTGAAGGTGATGCGGCTGGTGAACAGGGCTCAGCAGCAGCAGCAGCAGCAGCGGCGCGCCACGGCTGGCAGCTCTGAAAGCGACGATGGTGAGGAGGAGGAAGACTTTGTGAAGCGTGCGTGGGACGCGAAGCGGCACTGGCTGGGCACCGACGCCGTGGAGGCATTCGCGGTGGAGATGACGAAGCTGCTTGACAGCTACACAGTCCCGCAAGACGCGCGAGATGCCGTAGCGCTGCCGCTGCTGCACGCCACCCTCGACGAGAGCGACACCCTCCCTCTCTGCCTCTCCGCGGATCACCGACTTGCCCACGCGGCGCCATTTGCCTCGACGGTCGCCCTGCAGTCGTTCGTGACGACGGAGAAGATGTGGCAGCAGACGGCGGTGGCGGTGGACACGGCGGCCCTCGTGGCGAACGAGACGGCGCTGACCTTGTACGACGGCTACCTCTCTCTCGACCTTCTCCATCCACGTCTCACCACCGTCGTGCGCACCGCACAGCTTCTCCGTTTGATGGACAACGTCGGCGGGGCAGAGGCGGCGGTGGCGAAGGCTGCCGAGGACCCGAAGGCTGTGGCCCGCCTCTTCTGCGAATTGGTGCGTGTCGCGGCTGGACGAGAGGCGCTGGCGAGTGCGGCGTGCCGCACACTGTTTGAGAAGGTGCTGCCGGCGATGCTCGCGTGCTGTGACGTCGCCACCGCGGCGGTCGACATCGCGACGCTGCTCGCCACCCCTTCCGACGAGTCGGGCTTCCCCTACCTGCTGCCGACGTTGGCGGCCGTGCTGCGCGACATTGCCGTTGCCGAGGACACCGCCTTCCTGCGGCGTGCGATGCGGCTGGTCAGCGCGGTGGCGAACACGGCGGTTGCGGCGCTCTTCTCGCCGGACGGCGCGCGCGGCATTGCTGCACCGCTGGCGCTGGCGTACACGACCTTCTTCGCCATCATGGACGAGGCAGCGGATCGACTGCGCTTCAACATTGCCGCGCAGATATCACCGGAGCGGGAGCGGCTGCTGCTGGAGGCGAGCTGCCAGCTGCCGTCGTGGGACTTGACGACGGCAAAGCTGACGCTGGTGATTGTGCGCCACCTTGCCTCCCTGCCGGCGGTGGCAGACAGCACCGTTCGCAGCCTCATCCAGTACGCAGCACGGCAGACGCCGCTGGCGGGGCTGGAGCTGCTGGCCGAGCTGTCCTGCACCCGCATCCCCACCCCCGATGTGTACAGCGAGCTTATCCGCGTCATCGTCGACGCTCTCTGTCGCTGCCACCGCCTGCGCCACCTCCCGCCAAACGGACGTCTGCAGAAAGAGAGCGGTGCGATGGTGGGCGGCGGCACGCCAGTGTCACTTACCGCGCTGCGCCGTGTTGTGATGGCGGCGGTGTTGGCGCGGCGTGGCGTGATCTTGCACAGCCGCATGGATGGCGTGTTGCGCGGCACGGTGAACCTCGTCGTCTTTGATGCAGTCTGCGAAGCCGTCTCGCAGCTGCGCACGACAAAGGAGAGCGGGGTGGCGCCGCTGGCGAAGCTCATCGCCTTCACCTCGCGCTTCATGGGCGACTTGCTGACGGGCGACGTGATGGCGCTGCGGGCGTCGGAGGTGAGCGTGGAGAAGATCGCGGCGGTGCTGAACTTCGCCTATGCGTGGCTCTACGCTACGGGTATTGCAAAGCTGGAGATGCTGGGGATGGCGACGGTGGCGGGTGTGATGCAGAGTGTGTGTCTGCTGGCGAACCTCACCCTCATGCGCTCCACCGTGTCCTTGCACGCCGCGATGCAGACCATCATGCAACGCCCTTCGCTGAAGCCGCTGCGGGAGGAGTACTCCACCGCGGTGCCAGCCAAGGTCGCGCAGTTCCGCCAGCACAACGCCGCCCTCTTGAAGACGCAGAAGCACAAGACGCTGCTCTTTCCGTACCTGCTGGCGTGGTGCATTCACGCAACGACGCCGGCGGCGGCTGACGAGGCGCAGAACAGCGTGACGAGGGACAAGGAGTGGCAGCGGCAGGTGTACGCCGTGCTGGATCTTCTCTTCACCCTCATGCTCACCCCGCTGGAGAAGAACGCGCGTCGGCTGGATGAGACGTTCATCGGCGCCTCCGTGCACCCCGCCTCCTCGGCCGAGGCGAGCGCGACGGGCCAGCTGGGCTTCGAGGTGGTGGCGCTGACGCGTGCCGATGCCCCCGACCCGATGGCGCAGCTCGCGCGTGGTGCCTTCGCCGTCTTCACGCAGCTCCTGCACGGCTCGACGCTGTCCCTCACGAAGAGCTGGCTCGAAACGATCGAGCGGAAAGGGCGGGCGCTCTTCTACGACTCGGTGGGGCAGCACATCACGGGTATTTTGATCCAGGAGAGCTTCATGTCGGTGCTGAGCCACAGTCCCGACGGCAGCAGCACCTTCACGATCGGGGAGGGCTGCAGCGTGGACGTCAACGTGGCCCAGCAGCTCATCGACCTGACCTACGAGATGGAGGACGCCAAGGTGGCCGTGCGCATCACCTTCCCCTCCGACTTCCCCCTGCACCCACCCACCGTTGAGCACGAGAGCGGGCGGGAGTGTGGCGTGTCGGTGCGGAAGTGGCGTGCGTGGATGCTGAAGATGTCCGTCATCCTCTTTGGCGGGTCGGCCAACGTGTGGGAGTGCATCGACCTCTTCCACCAGAACCTCGAGGCGCACTTCCGTGGCACCGAGCCGTGCCCGATCTGCTTCGCCGTGGTGAGTGCGGTGAACCACAAGCTGCCAGACGTGCGGTGCTCGGTGTGCCACAACTCCGCCTTCCACTCCAACTGCCTCTACACGTGGTGGGCGAGCGGGTTCAACAATGTCTGTCCGTTATGCCGCTCACCGTGGATTGCGCAGTAAGGCTCACTTCGTGAGTGTGCGAGAGAGAAGGTGAGGTATTGTGTGTGTGTGTCTGTTGGCTTGAGGGGATCGCTTTGCTTGCTATTATTGTTATTATTAATGACCATCAATGGTTTACTAAAGCCGAATCTGAAGGTGCTTATTTCTGTGTTTCTTTAATCACTGTGCTTCGCTGATCCTCACTGCGTCGCGTTTATGTTTGGGAGAGGCCGAAAGAAAAAAAACGAAAATGCCTTGTGTGGGGCAGCGCTCTCCAAAAAAAAAAAATAGGATTTCTTTTTTGGAACACAAGATTGCGCAAGGGAGGAGAGACTGCCATCTAGTGTGCGGGACTTTGAGAAGTGATTCGGGTGTGCAACACGGAGCCTTTTTTTTAATTGCTACGTCGCCACACTCAGACAGCTTAATTCCTTTCATCTTCTCAATAGTTACGCAGGCGACAAGTCACTTCCTTTTTCTCTCTTTTTCTCGTATTGATATCTCGTTACTGCAGAGCCTGTACCCAGAGCAGCGACAAGGGGAACCCATAGCGCCGTCTCTATCTCTTCCTACTGCCCGGCATACACCTACTCAGAGAGATAGCGAGAGAAGCACACGGATAGATAACACAAATTCTCATACACTCACAAACAACCATATACACACACCCCCACATACACACCTAGAGCACCGTCAATGAAGCCCTACGTGTGGCCGTCCTCCGACGACGCGCCGCCCGTCTCAGCACGCCGCACCTTTCCTCGCCAATTCCGTGCCAACTACGGCTCCCTCAACCTCTTTGCCCCGGCAAAGGCCGAACCCTCCTCGTCTCTCTCCGTCGCACAGACACGCAGCGCCTCCTCGCCCATCACCGGCCAGCGCAGTCTGCACCACCTGAACCACAACCGCGAGTCCACCACCACGCGCGAGTTCCCGCGCAATGGGCTGCGCCGCGTCGCCCCGCCGTCGCGTAGCGAGACGCCGCACGGAATTCGGCAGCTGCACAGCGCCGCAGGTGCTGGCCAGAGCGTGCAGGTGGTGAACATCACGGCAGCCTACAAGGACCCGGCGCAGATGGCGCCGCTGCACACGGGGCTGCGCTGCACGCCACGCAAAGGTGCCTCCGGCGAGGTGGAAGCAGCGCTGGCGTACAGAGGCACGCAGCAGCAGCTCACCGCACGCGTGTTGAACATCCCAGTCGGAAAGCCCGTCCCGCCGCCGTCCTACACGGTAGACTACTCCTCGCAGGAGCGGTTTGCGCAGGCGGTGCGCGATCACACGCAACAGCGGACGCGTGGGATTGCCGAGATGTACGTCCAGCTGGTGCGCGATGCCGTGGGCGGGGTGACGAGCAGCACGCCAAGGCCCGCGCCGGTGCCGTGGTCGCTCGACGCGCAGCCGATGAAGCGGGTGCTGACGCTCGGCCGCTGCTGCGACCAGCTCGTCGCACTCACCGCCATCCCAATCTCGCGTGCCGATCTCGCGGCGTTGTTGTGGGGCACCGCAGAGGACAGCGCTGAGTCCTTGGAGGGGCGTGTCGTCTCTTTTCGTGACTTTGCCACAACGTTCGGGCAAAACTCCGCCGATGCTCGACTCGCCCACCTGAAGATCTGATGAGATAGAGAAAGAGGAATAAGCACACTCTTGTTCTTTTTGTGGGAGTTGCTCACTAACACTCCCGCCTTCTCCGCTGCTTTAACAGTTGTCAGCGCACCAGCTTGAACCATAGATGTGCTTCGACTACCCAGCACTGCTTTTTTTGGTTTACTTGTTTTTGTGTTAAAAGACGAGGAGTCAGGCGCTGCTCGCTGGTGCGTGTCTGCGAGACGGGCTGCTCAAAATGGAGCATCGTTCTCCTTCAACACGTTTTTTTTTTTTTGAATCACCGCGTTGCTGCAGCAGTCCATGAAAGGTTTTTGCACTCCGTCTGTCTCAAGTCAGCTTACTAAAAAAAGAAACGAGCGTTGCGAGTATAAGCGTCGCTATGAGAGAGATAAAGGTCAAAAAGAGGGCCTTTGTTTCCTTGCGCAGTGTACTGCAGAGCAGCGAGGCGTTACTGCCACATCACTCTTTCCCTCTCGCGCTTGCAATGCGTCGGTCTTCGCTCTCACACTTTTTGAGGCCAGCGTGCTGACTTGATACTCTCGGGACGGAGAGTGAACGAACCGCCCAGGCTTTTTTCCAAATGTGCTTCTTCTTTCAAAGACTCTTTCAAATAACGATTTTTTTACCTTTCCACTTCGTCCTTCACGCACACCTCGTCGAATCATCTTAAATTCTTTCCTTTTCTCTGCTGCACCAAAACCCGATCCTTTCTACTGTCCCCAAACCCCACAAAGCGTCTGTATACACAAACCAGCCCTCACCGCCCACCACTCAGCCGCAAACCTCTCTGCTGTTTTTTTTTTAAATTCTTTCTTTAAAGATTCGTATCTTCGTCTCGATAGACTCTCGATCTCAAGCCTTTCTCAGCGCTGAGTAGTCTCCCTTCAACACAAAACACCAACCCTCATCACTCAATCCCTCGTGCGCACACACACAAACCCACACCCACACGCTCTCTTCCCCACCTGCGATGGCCACTGTTGCCATTCCCGTGCAATCGAACACGCGCGCCTCCCTCCCCCTGCTGGCCCAGACCGCATCTCTCGACCTCTACTCCCTCCTCCAGCAGGACCCCCTCCACATCGACCTCTCCGCCCACCCCAACGCCCTCTGCGACCATGAGAACCTGCAGTGCCTCACCGCCCACCTCCTTCAGTTCGGCGCCGTGGAGTCGCTGAACCTGTCCAACATGGCCGCCGACGCCGACGTGCTCGACCACCTGATACGTGCGGCTGAAGCGGGGGGTGTTTCGCAGATGCAACACCTCCGTCTGCGTGCGGCACACCTCACGCCGTTGCAGCTCGATCGCCTCTTACCGATTCTGAAGGCACGTGCTCCGTTGCTTGCTACGCTCGATATCAGCGACAATGGTTTGGGTGACACCGCGATCGAGTCCATTGTGGCGTGGCTGCCGCCCTCCCTTGAGTCGCTGCAGGTCTCTGCCAACTCCCTCAGCGCGGCTGCCATCACCCAGCTCCTATCAGGGCTTGTGGCGGCCAAGCTGTCGACGCTGGCCACGCTGGAGGTGAGCGGGAACCGGCTGGACCAGAAGACCTGCGCTGCTCTCGCCACCCTCCTCACGACCACGGCGGCACGCACCACCCTCACTACGTTGGGTCTTGCCCACTGCGGGCTGGACGACGTGAACGCCCCGAGCGTGGCCGAGGCGCTGCACACGAGCGCAGTGGAGGTGCTTGACCTCGCCGGCAACGACTGCCTTCTCTGCTTCGTCTTCCCGCTGGAGGAGACGCGGCCGGTGTCGCTGCCGGCCTCGCTGCGCATTCTGTCCGTCGCGGGTAACGCGTGCAAGCGCACCGCCGTGGTCGGCTTCGCGCAGGCGCTGCGGGACTGTCACGAGCACCTCGAGGGCCTCTTCCTGTCTCGCACCTTGGCGGGCGATGCCGCTCTCACCACCTTCCTTTCCACCGTCGGGGCACTGCCGGCGCTGCGCGTGCTCGACCTCTCGCACTGCGGGCTCACCTACCGCAGCGGGAAGGTGCTGTCGCAGCAGCTGCCGGTGTCGACCCAGCTCGAGGAGCTGCGGCTGTCGAACAACATGCTGGAGGTGGAGGGCGTGATGGATTTCGCGAGCGGGCTGGAGCGGATGTGCCGGCTGACCCACCTCGACCTCGGCTCCTGCTATCTCGGCAACTGCGGTGCCGTCGCGGTGGTGACGAGCCTGCTGCGGAGCTGCACCCCTGTCGAGTACCTTGACCTCGCCGACAACGGCATCAACGACGCCGGGTTCCGCGACGTCTGCAACCTGCTCTCTCGCCTCACCTGCCCGCGCCTGCGCCGTCTTGTTGTGTCCCGCAACGCGTGCACAAAGGGGACGCAGAACAGCTTGCGTGAGATGATGCAGGGCCGGCAGTCGTCGTGCCACGTCGTTGCCGAGGAGACGCCGCTGGAGGAGTTGGCGTGTAGCAGCTGCTACAGCAGTGCCCCGTCCTCCACCCACGGCAGCGTCACCAACTCGCTGGTGGAGAAGGTGTTCGACTAGACGAAGAAAGAAAGGGGGCAGCAGCTGACGGAGAGCCGCAGAGGAGATACGGGAAGGCGAGCGAGGCATCAAGCCTACAACAAGTGGACACACACACAGAGAAGACGAGAAACAAGGGCAAGACAAACTACACGCACGTCAGACATCGTCTTGGTTTCGGGTAGCTTGTTACTCTCGCCCTCGTTATCGCCCCACTTGTCTTCGTTTTGCACTCTGCTTTTCTCACGGTAAAAAAGGTCCAAAGTGTTTGCGCACTCACCCACCGTCTCTCGGCCTACATCCCTCGCTGCAGTAAAGAGGCAAAATTCAACAGCAAACAGAGAAGCCTGGTGAACGTGTGCACAGAGGCGCTAAGCAGAGGAGCAGCCGGGACAGCAGTGAGCAGCTGTGTGTGTGAGCATCCTCCTTCTTTTACTCTTTACCACTTCGCTGGTTTGAGCCCAAGCCAAATCGTGAAAGCAGAGTGACCCGCGGTGTGCCCTTCTTTTCTTTCGTTGATGTTCTTGACACGCTTCTCTTATCCTTAAAACCACGAAGGTACTTCTCCGCGACAAGCTTTCGTTTTTTCCTTTCTCATCTTAGCAGCTTTTTTTTTTCTCTTTCTTTTGTTAGCATCCATAGATGTAGAAGTGCGCGGCGCCGCACTTCGCCACTCTCTCTTTCGTAGCCTCCGTACCGCGCTCATGCCCCCGAGCTTTGTGGCGTTGTTTCCGTGCGGTGGCTTCGTCTTGTTTTGAGACGTGATGTGCGCTGCATAGAAGAACAAATAGGAGAAAAAAAATGACGTGCACGCACGCACCGCGTCAGAGCAGACATCTTCCTCTTTTTCCTTGTCTCTCTCTCTCTGACCCTTAAGAGAATATTGCTGCTCCGAGTATCCACCGTGAGTGTTTGCATGTCAACACGGATGAACGTGTTGGTAAGCGCCTTACTATGCCTCGTAGCAAAAAAAAAAATTATTGCGATGTTTGATGTGTATCTCTTAGTTGTGGCGCACACGCGGCGCACGGCAGGTGTCCGGCACTTGTTGTGTGCCATTTTTTTTTTTACAAACCTTTTTTCTGACTTCTACTGCGCTAAGGTTTTCGCCTATGCCTTTTCTCTTCGGGCTCCTCTTTTTTTTTCTCTCTCTTCTTTGTCCTCTTTGCCCCCTTTTTTTTTAGCTGTGGCGGCTGCGTGTCACGCCAAACGGAATATCCGGTCGTGAGGTGACTGAGCCACCAGGAGCAAAAACCAACCAAAACACACGCGCAACGAAGAAGGATTGCGGTGCTGCCTTGAAGAAGGGCGGTGTTTATGCCGATCTCCTGTTTTGGTTTGCGGCTTTGTTTTATCTCTCTTTTTTTTTTTCTCGCATGTTTTATGTTTTATGTCTTAACATTTTCTCTTCTGTTCTCTTCCATTTTTTCTTTTTTTCGCAGTACGGCGCTGTGATGTGATGAAAGAGTCCATCACAGCCCCATTCGCATAATCGTTCAGCTACCCCCCTTTATTTTTGTAGTTTCTTCTGCTGACGACAATGAAAGACTTCTCTTGCTTCTGTCCTTCCCGTGTTTCGTTACCTGGCTTTCAATGTTTTGCTTTTCTTTTCGTCTCCTCACCTTTCTTCTCTTCGATGCTATTTACATTTATTTTCCCTTCTTCCCCCGTTGGTATCCTCCATGTTTTTGTTTTAAAAATCATACCTGCTATCAAGATCAACGTGCCTTAACATAACACCCACACAGAAAAAACGTTCGATAAGCTTCTTTTTTCTTTCTCCGCTCTTTTTTTCTTTGCTTCGTGAGTTGATTGCGTTAAGCTGGCGGGCGAAGTGGCCATTCCGCCGCGTCCCTCAGGAACACAAACGTCTTCTTTTCTTCTTCCTCGCCCATCTATGCCCTTTGTGTGTTTTTTTTTTGTATTTCTTTTGAGGCTCTCTCTCTACTGCGTATTTTGTTGTTCTGTATCTGTCTACTATTTAACATGAAAGGTCAGGTAACGAGCTTTCTTTCTTTATTTTTCTTTTCACTGCTCTCACCACTTCTGAAGCTGTAGTGTGCCGTGTTCTCTCCTCACCTTTAACTCCAGCCTCGGCTTCTGTTTGGCTGCCGCAGTGCACATAAAAAAGTGCAGGAGGCATCAGACGTTGTCGCTGAGAGGGGACAGAGGAGAGAACTGCCCTGTCGAGCTCCGTTGACTATGAGCTCTGATAGGGAGGAGGGGGAGACACGTAACTCGGCCGCATGGTCAACCACGCAAAGACTAACATTTAAACAAACAAAGAAAAGAAAACAAGGAAAAAAATTAAGAATCCAAAGGAAGAAGGCCATCGATGTTGGCGCGAGGCTGCTGCTGCTGCAAAAAAAAAAGCAAGTCTCTTTCTCTGTACGTCTGCGGAGAAGCGTGCGGTGCGTGTTATTGGAAAAGCACCTCAATGCTGCAACACTCAGCTTCTTTCGATTTTTGGATATTTGTTTTTGAGATGTATACCGTCGATCCACCGCACCGTGGTGGAAAAAAAAAACCTGTTACACTAACAGCGAGGCTTTTGCGTTCTTCGCTTTTTTTGCTGTTTTTTTTTTGCTCTTTTTTTTTGTTTGCGTTTGCTTCAATGCTTCACTCTCTATCTTTCTCCGCCTTGCTGTGGCTGACATGCGCGCTCTGAGCGCTCCTCCTTTAAAGAAAACTAAAATTAAAAGAGCAAAAACACGTTTTCTTCGCTTTTTTTTTTTTTTGCGTGCTCGACTTTTTTTTTTCCGATGGATGCCGCAAGGATGGACGTCGCCTCATACTCCCCGCCGTCCTCCGCTTGCCGGCATCTGCGTCCTCTACTTTCTCTTACCGTAACAAAACTGCAATTCGTTTTATCCCCCCATCGTTTGACTACCTTTTTTTTTTCTCACTTTACCCTCTTGCTTTTTCTTTTACTCCGCACATTCAATTAGTTCTAAAACTTAAGTATTTTAAAAAAGACTTTGCGGCAACCAACTCTAAATAGAAGGCGTAAAGAGAAAAAAGGCGAACAATAGCGTAGAGCTGCTGTCTGTCGCGGGACACCGCACATACGGCATCAGAGCCACAGAAAACGGTAAAAACAAGAAAAGTTTACAATTGTCTCTTTTCTTTATCACTATATGAATGTAAATGGCTGCGAAATTGTTTGAGGAAAAACAAGGATAGATGAAGAGAGAGGAGGGGATGGGGGTGCTGCTCGAGAGCAACGGTACACAAGTAGAGTTGGCGCTTTTCTGTCACTGCAGCTCTTTTAGCGGAGAAAAGTAATGCACAACGGGTAGACAGCTCTCGTGTCGCTGTTGCTGTCTTTGTCGCGCTTCCAAGAGGTAAAACAACGCTGTAGCTACGCGAACGCCGTGCATAAAAGCTCACACTGATGCACCTACGAGTACATCTTGGTATGCTTTGCGTCGGGGCAACTTGCCACACGTTCATCGCGCTCCGCCTATCTCTCTCTCTTTTTGGTTTTGTGTTTAGTGTCTTTGGACATGCACGACTTTTGTTTTAAATTTTCTTAGTCGATTGATTTTTTCGGAGTCTCTTTTTCTGCCATTTTCATTTTACTGTGACTTTGTAACGGATTTTGCTCAAGCTTTGTCTTAACACTAATGCAGAAATACCACAAGAAGAGGCAGTGGTAATCACTGCGTACGTTGTACAATAACTACTGGCCAAGTGTTGGACCTTTGCACTGTACCAGCGGTGTTGTGGTGAAGGTGGGAACTGCGTTGTTATAGGCAATGAATGCCGCACTTTACGCCTTTCTTTTCTCATTCTCACGCAGTGGCGCTGTGCAGTGCTTGTATTTGCAAGCCTTGCTGCTATGCCCTCCTTCCTGTACCAGCATCCTCTTGCGGTGTTTAGCATGTGCTTCATTCTCCTCCCTGCTCCTCCACCCTCGTCTCTCTCTCTCTCTCTCTGTAATCGGAAGGAATACAGGGAAAGGACGACTTCTTCGCGTCTACCCACAATCACACAGCAATACTCCCGAGCAATAGCAGCATAACCAAGCACTTGGCCACGTGGCCGCGCAAACTCGCACGTTTCCTTCCCTTCATTTAGACACTTACTAGAAAAACAAGGAAGAGTAGCAAAAGCAGGGGAATAAAATGCTTCGCCGTGCCGGCCTCCGACTTGCGGAGTTCAAGTATGTCCCGCTCATCTCCAAGGTCACTCACAAGGAGACGAAGTATCGCCTGCTGTCCACCGACCACGTGTCGGTTGTGCAGCCTGGATCGGGAATGCCAGAGATGCTGAAGGTGGACCCGGCGGCTCTCACGCTGCTATCGGCCGCCGCCTTCGACGATATCGAGCACCTGCTGCGGCCGAGCCACCTCGCCTGCCTGCGCAAGATCTTCGACGATCCCGAGGCGAGCGACAACGACAAGTTCGTTGCCCTTCAGCTGCTGAAGAATGCCAACATCTCCGCCGCGCGCGTGCTGCCCGGCTGCCAGGACACCGGCACGGCCATCATTGCCGGCTACCGCGGTGAGCAGGTCTTTGTGTCCGGCAACGATGAGGAGGCGCTGAGTCGTGGCGTCTACGACACTTTCCAGAAGCGCAACCTTCGCTTCAGCCAGAACGTGCCGACGACGATGTTCGACGAGAAGAACACCGGCACGAACCTGCCGGCTCAGATCGACCTCTACGCCACCAAGGGGATGGAGTACAGCTTCATGTTTGTTGCCAAGGGCGGCGGCTCGGCCAACAAGTCCTACCTGTTGCAGGAAACAAAGTCGGTGCTGAACCCCAAGTCACTGCGCAAATTCCTGCAGGAGAAGCTGGCCATGTTCGGCACATCCGCCTGCCCGCCCTACCACGTCTCCGTCGTCATTGGCGGCACGAGTGCTGAGATGACGATGAAGATGGTCAAGTACGCCTCCTGCCACTACTACGACGACCTGATCACCAAGCCGGATCTCTCCACCGGCTACACCTTCCGCGACCTCGAGATGGAGAAGGAGGTGATGAGCATCTGCCAGCACATCGGCATGGGTGCGCAGTTCGGCGGCAAGTACTACGCCCACGACGCGCGTGTGATCCGCATGCCGCGGCACGGCGCCTCCTGCCCGATCGGCATCGGTGTCTCCTGCAGCGCTGATCGCCAGGCGCTCGGCAAGATCAACAAGGACGGCATCTGGCTCGAAGAGTTGGAGACGGACCCATCGAAGTTCATGCCGGATGTCACCGAGGACGAGCTGCTGACGACGCCGGCGGTGAAGGTGAACCTGAACCGGCCGATGGCGGATATTCTGAGGGAGTTGTCGCAGCACCCCGTCAAGACGCGGCTGAGCCTCACCGGCACCATCATCGTGGCGCGCGACATGGCGCACGCCCGCATTCGCGAGGCGATGGAGGCGGGCAAGCCGATGCCGCAGTACCTGAAGGACCACCCCGTCTACTACGCGGGGCCGGCGAAGCAGCCGGAGGGTCTGCCGTCCGGCTCCTTCGGCCCCACCACCGCCGGCCGCATGGACCCCTTCGTCGATCTCTTCCAGTCGCAGGGCGGGTCGATGATCATGCTCGCCAAGGGCAACCGCAGCAAGCAGGTGACGGACGCGTGCAAGAAGTACGGCGGCTTCTACCTGGGCAGCATCGGCGGCCCCGCCGCGGTGTTGGCGACCGACGCGATCAAGAAGGTGGAGTGCCTCGACATGAAGGAGCTGGGGATGGAGGCGGTGTGGAAGATCGAGGTGGAGGACTTCCCCGCCTTCATCGTCGTCGATGACAAGGGCAACGACTTCTTCAAGCAGCTGTAGGGACCGTTCAAAAGATAGATGGAGTAGGAAGAAGACCGTGCTTTTTCTTGCAATAGTTGTGTGCAGCCGTCCTTCTTGTCACCGTCTATTTTCTTGTGTCTGCGTCGCCGGTGCGGATAAGTGTCCCACTGAACCTCACTTCGTTTTCGTATTTGAGAAGAGCGATGCGGCATGCATCGGCTTCTTATCGGTGCTGTCGTCCCATGCCGGCTGAGATTTCCTCTCCCTCCTTCTCTTTCTCTTTCTCTCTGTGGACAGTGTATTAACGAATATGCTTCTGCGTGCGTCTCTCCTCTCGTTGTGGCTTCTTGCTTAAATTTCTACTTTTTTGTTGTTTGTGTCTTGCTGTTGTTGGACACGCTTCCAATGAGATGCATGGATGTGGTCCGTGACTGGCCTTGGGAGGAGGGTGTGTGAATCTTCTGTTTCTTCTACATCTGTTTTCGTACGCTGGTGTGCTGGTCGCCCTCCACACTTGAGAGAGTGTCCACCAGCTCTCTCCCTCTGTTTCTCCCAACTTGGCGTCAGCTCTCTTTTTGTTTGTTAGTCTCATGCTTGTGATATCCTCTTTGCTAGCTTGTTGTTGTTCACCCGTTCCTCTTAGTATCATAAACACACACACACACACAGACACACATGCAGTGCGCGTGGTTGCTTTTCTTTTAGCACAAGACAGGTAGGTAGGTAGAGGAAGGGAAAAGAGAGATGGGATCCGCAGGTTCCACTCAGCCCGCCCAGTCGCCATTTTTCTTGCTGCTGACTGTTGAGGATGAAGAAGATCGTATTTCTCTCTGCGAATGAGTGCATGTATAGGTGTGTGTTTGTTTTTGCGTGTGTGTTTAATACGCGGCACTTCTCAAGTCCATCATTGCACTGCATTGCACATCGATGTGGCGCTAAAGCGCTTCTTTTTTTCATGTTTTCTCCCTCATAGCCTTTTTTTGTTTTTTGACTACGTGTTGAGGTAGACGAGGCAGCGCACTCGTATCGGAGTCGGCCAGCAAGCGAAGCACCATATTTTTCTCACCCGAGGAAAACATACGAAATATTATCCAAACATCAAAAACAGTGTTTTTTTTTTCCTTCTCTTTTGACTCTCTTTGTTCATTTCACAGCCACCTTTCACGCGCCATACTTTTCTTTTCCTCTTGCCTGTTGTTGTCTGTTTTGTCGTTATCTCTTTTTCTCTCTCCCACACACGTGTCCGCTGCGACGGAAACGTTCTGCCTGTCGCTGTGTTCAAGATCCCCGCCGCCACCGCCACCAATTCTTATTTTGTCATCCTCACAGTTCAAAGGAAGACAACGATGCACGGCAGCCTCCTTCTCCTTCCTGTGAGCTCTCCCCACTCTCTTGTCGACCGCCGTATGTCTTCTTCTTCGCGTGTTTCGCTCTCTCTCTTCTCTTCTCTTGTTATTCCCCCGCACTTAGGACTTAAAAAAAATATCTCAAAATAATTTCTCTTCTCTTTTTCACCACCAAAGGGTCCCAAAACAAACATGCAAACAAACAAACAAAAAAACGATGTGAACGCGTGGTGCAGCTGTTGTGTCGTGGCAGTGAATTTGCAATCGAGTGAGAGTGGTTTCATGTTGACGCTCTCACTATATAAACATTCTTGAATAAGTCAACTGCAAGCAGGAGGCGCGCGTCTATGACAACGACCCGGGAATTGCGGTGCTGCGCCATTGTCTGTTGTTCGTGCCGTCGTACGTTCTGGCGGCATCATTCAGCCCTTCTTTCACTTTTTGGTCTGAGCGTTGCTGCGCTTATCGACGACATCATTTCTTCACTGTATCCCTTTCCTCTTAACCCTTAAAAAAAAAAACCACACATTATTTTATTTTCTTCACACGCAGAGCACCAAGCAGAACTCAACTGTCGTGCGCCGTCGCTGCTGTGCTGCAAAGCGCAAAGAGACCATCGCGGCTCTCTCTCTCTATTTTATTGGCACTTGGTGCATTTAACCAAACAATCCTTTTCCCGTCATCTTCTGTCTGTTGCTGCTGTTGTTTAATCAAGAGTCCCGCATAGCCCCACACAGATAGAAGGAGATGCTGCGACGGCTAATGCGTGTGGCAGGCCAACGCACCGGCACCTCTATTCCACCCCTTCCCCTCGCTGCTACAACTGCATGTAAGCGGGATGCCGGCACGGTGCTGCCAGGCTCGATGCACCAGCCTGGTGAATCCGGACAGCAGGCGGGCTCGAGCACCACTCTGGAGGGCAAGGAGACGTGGGCGCAGTTTGGCGCGAAGATGCGCCACGGCCGCCGCCGCATTCGTGTCATCGACGTGGCAGCCAAGATGTCGTACGAGTACCAGATGCTGAAGAAGATGTGCAAGCGGCGTCCGGCGATGCGGCAGTGGGCGGTGCGGGACGATTTCTGCGACATGAGCCCTGGTGTCGTTGTCATGTCGCCGTCGATGCAGGCCGCCTTCATGAAGGTCTTCCGGCTCAAGGACAAGGGTTTGATTCGACAGTGCCTGCGCGACATCATCCCCATCATCGAGTACCGCAACCGAGAGGAGCGGCCGGCCGCGATGCGAGACAAGCCTTCGGATATGATCCCGGATGGCGAGCCTGACACGCTGAACCAGAAGAAGCGCGAGCTCTTCGAGCGGAAGGAGACGGGGGAAAATTTTAAAGACCTCCACCTCCACGACAACCGCTCCCAGGCGAAGCTGCGCTCGAAGATTCGTCAGCGACTCATTAAATTTCAGCGGCAGCTCGCGATTGCCAACGCGGTGGCAAGCCGCACCGTCATGTACTCCGCCGACGACGCGATTGGTTACTTCCTCTTCCGCGGTGCCGCCATGTACGCCGGCATGCACCGCGTCTTCTTTGAGCTCAGCAAGCAGCTGCCACACTTCGTGCCCAAATCCATGCTAGACTTCGGCGCCGGCACTGGGACGGCCATCTTGGTGGCGAAGGAGGTGTACGACCCTGGTGCCCTCGCCTACCCTCTCTACCGCTCCATGCGGCAGACGATGACTGGCAACGTAAGCGCCAAGGAGCAGCAGCTGAAGGAGTTGCGCTACGACCTCAAGCGCCTCAGCCGCAACAACACAGAGAAGAAGAAGGCGCGCTTCATGGCGGTGGCCGCGCTGCTCGAGCGGGGGGAGGTGGACCCGGCGGATCTGCCGGCGGACTTGCGGAGAGAGATTGCGCAGGTGGCGGCGAGTGCGGCGGCGCGGAAGCGACAGCGCCTCGTCAGCGAGTCGCACGCCCGCCACCGCGATGTCGTGGACGGGACGGAGTGGGAGGACGGCGACCCCCTCGGCGAGCAGCGCAGCACTACCGAAGATGTCCACGACGTGATGGAGGGCGAGGAGGACACGGCCGGCGACGGCGACGGAAGCGCGAAGGACCGCACCTGGTGGGAGAAGCTGGTGGACCTGGAGAGCGAGACCGCCCAGACCCGCGCGCACCGCCGCCTGCAGCCGCTGCAGGAGGTAACCGCGGTGGAGCCCAGCCCGGGCATGATGGAGATCGGGACGATGGTGCTGCACGACGACGTGCCCAACGTGGCGTGGAAGCGCTACCTCTTGCCAGAGGACGAGAGCATTCAGCACGACCTGGTAGTGGCTGCCTACTCGCTGAGCGAAGTGGCCGAGTCGGCCAACCGCAAGCGTTTAGTGCAGCAGCTGTGGAAAATGACGAAGGGCGTGCTGGTGCTCGTCGAGTTCTCGAACCTGCACAACTTCAACTTGTTGATGGAGGCACGTGACACCGTCCTGGAGGAGAAGGACGTCGGTCTCTGGGACTGGCAGCCGACTATCATCGCCCCCTGCCCGCATGAGCACCGCTGCCCGCTGCGGCACTGCAAGGCCGGTGTGAAGCGGAAGCGGATGCGCCTCTGCACCACCGAGGCTCAGTACCGCGCCACCTTCATCGATGTGTGGGCCCGGCACCTGCCGCTGAAGGTCGGCATCGAGCCCATCTCTTACATGGTCTTCGCACGCAACGAGTTGGTGCCGGAGCGGGCGGAGCGGCGGGAGGCGCAGGTGAAGAAGGAGCAGGCGGTGCAGCAGCAACAGCGCGATCAGCAGCAGCGCACGCTTCACGAGGCTTCTCTAGGCATAAAGGACGTTGTGTTCGACCGCCTCAGCGACGAGGCGCTGCACCGCCCTTCCACCGGTGTGCCAGCCAAGCTGACGGACGCTGGCAGCGATGCCGGTAGCTCTAGTGGTGTTGCGCTGGCGCTGCAGCAAGGGGCGACCAGCACAGGAGAAGTGGGCCACTTTCCCACGGACGTGCCACGCCTCCAGCAGACGGCGGCGCAGCGCTACAACAAGCTCATCTACCCGCTGCAGTATCCCCCAGCCACCCACACGTACAACCGAGCCTTTGTCGATGCCGGCTACCAGCGCCAGCGCGCCATCACGCCAAATGAAATGCTGGTCGTGCGCGAGGAGCTGGAGGACATGCGGCGGCGTGTGATGCGGGTGAGCCCCAAGTACCTGCGCATCGTGCGCGACCCGACCTGCCGCGGCAAGATCCAGACCACTTTCTGCACCTGCGAAGGCGAGCTCATCAACGCGCGGGTGTACCGCCGATTCTACGGGGACCGCCACAACGTCAGCCGCCACTCCACGATGCGGTGGCAGCACATCGGGGGCTGGAAGCTGCTGCGGCGGGCGAGGAGCGGCTCCTTATTTCCCCACGACTTGCCGCTCTACGCGGTGAACAAGCACCCGCAGGTCGACTTCCCCAACACGCTCGTCGACGTGAAGCAGTCGCCGGTGGAGAAGACCGCGATGCAGTACAACGACCCCATGTCGCTGATGGAGACGCCGACAGAGGAGCTCACACGCGAGGAGGTAAAGCAGCGCCGCAACCTGCTGCGGGACGAGGAAAAGAAGACGAAGGCGGAGGCGCAGCTGGAGGAGCTCTTCGGCGCCAAGATCCAGTCGGAGGAGTCGCTGACGGGTCACGTCGATGCCCGCCGGCGCATCTCGGCGGAGGAGTGGGCCAAGGCGGTGCGCCACGCCAAGCAGAAGACGGTGCGGCAGACGCAGAAGACAATTCCCAACGCCGCGAAGATCCGCGCGGCGCGGCGCTCGATGGAGGTGCGGCGACGAAACGTGTGGAAGGAGATGGAGCAGAACCGCCGCCGTTAAACATGACTGTAGCCATTTGTGGTGGCTGTTGGCCTCTTTGCCTCTTTGGATGAGGAAAAAAAAGAAGAGAGGAGATGTGTCGATATGAGAAAGGGTGTGTGCGTGCGTGTGTGTGGACTGCATTGGGTGTCATGGGGGGGCGTGTGCTGCTCTTGTTTTGGTTTTTGTCGTCACATAACTTAAGCACTTAGGATCTGTTCCTTCACAGTAATTGCGTCTTCTTTTAGTTTACATTTAATGGACTCTATTACCCTTTGTGAGCTCGATGGGAGCTTTTGCGGAGGGTCGGCTGGAGTGCGCACGGCATAACGTCGAGTAATCAACAAAAAGCGAATATTCAAGTCAGCCGGGAAGAGGTGATGTGCTCATTATTGTTTGCATCACTGCGCGTTGCAATTCTTATCTCGTGTAGTGGTCTTGATAGGTGCGCGGCACGATGTCACGTTTGTACCGTCCTTCAGGTGCCAGTAAAGTAAGCCCACAGGTGGTCAGCAGTCGCTTCTCTGCACTGCATAAACGAGCACACCTACTGCTTCTCACCATTGCCGTCCATGGTGCTGCTGCACAATCCCGTCTGTATGGGAATCGCAGCGCAACATGAAATGGCGCGCTAAGGACACTCCTCAACGTCCCATTGGATTTTATCACTTCGCCTCACATCAAGACCCATTGCCTCTTTTTTTCTTCTCATTTCCCTTTGACTTTGTCACGATCGTCGTATCTGCCCAGCTACTGAAGCCGACCTGCTGTGCCACGTCCACAGACAACCGTGGTGCCTCGCACGACTACTCCTACCCCACAAAGCACTGCCTTTTTTTTCTCCTCCATCTCTCTTCATCATCATCGTCATGCTGAGAAGACTTCTTTTACTTTGGCCGCTGCTCGTGCTAATGGTCGTCTACGCCGGCAGCGTGCTGCTCTTCTGCACCTCCATGCTATCGACCTCCACCGTCATGCGCACCGTCGCCACGGAGCCGTGCAGCGGCACGAGAGCCACTCCGGTGGACCAGGTGGTCGTGGTGCTCATTGATGCGATGCGGCCTGACTTTGTCCTCTCGCAGCTCCGCCCATTTGCCCGCACCGGAGGGCGGTGCAACGCAGACGAGGATCACTCCCTCGCTGCGATCTGGGCAGACAACCGCTACACCGGCCCCACCCTGCACTACATGGAGGAGGCCCTGCGCTCCCACGGCGACGCAGCCGTTGCACACTTCCTCGTTGCTGACGCCCCCACCACCACGGCCCAGCGCATCAAGGCGATCGCGACGGGAACGATGCCCGCCTTCCTCGAGGCCGGCGCGAACTTCAACAGCGAGGCGACAGAGCTGGACAGCATTGTGGCGCAGATGAACGGCAGCGCGGTGCTGCTTGGCGACGACACGTGGGAGAAGCTCTTTCCGAACACGGCGGCACGGCGCCACTGGAAGCGAGCGGTGGGGATTCCTTCCTTTGATGTGGCCGACTTCCACACGAACGATGACGCGGTGCTGGCGGAGGTTTACGACGTCCTGCGCAGCGAGACAGCAGAGAAGGCAGCGGCAGCGGCGGGAGAAGAAACACCAGACTCCCATGCAAAACTTGTAGTGGCGCACTTTCTTGGCATCGACCACGTCGGCCACCGCATCGACTCTGACAACCCTTTCATGCGAGGCAAGATCCTCCAGCTCGACGAGATGCTGCGCAACGTCAGCGAGGTGCTGCGGGAGCGGCCGACAGCGATGAGCACGATGCTGCTCGTGATGGGCGACCACGGCATGACGAACAGCGGCGACCACGGCGGCGGCTCGGCGCAGGAGACGGACACGTTTCTCTTTGCGCAGTACTTCCCCGGTGCGTTGCAGGCTCCACGAACGGCGCGTCATGAGGAACAGCATCAGCGGCATGAGTCACCCGCCAACCACACCGCCGCTGCGGCGTCTTCGTGGGACAACCTGGCGGCAGCAAGGCGCCTCGTGCAGCAGCGGTGGCGTGATCGCGTCGACGCCGAGTTCGACCGCCTGCGCAGTTGCCGCGACGCATCCGGCGTGCCGGCTGACCGCCTCGGCGCAGCGTACCAGGTGGACGTGACGGCCACGATCGCCGTGCTGCTGGGCCGGCCCATTCCCTACTCCAGCTTTGGGCGTGTGATGCCCGAAGTTCTCGCGCTGGCCAACGCGAGTATCGACGTGGCGGCGGCGGAGCGGTGCAACTTGGAGCAGCTGCAGCGCTACTTTAGTGAGTCCAAGATGAAGATTCCGCGTGACGCCTCGTGGGCTCAGCCGGCGTCGACAGCGTCGGTGACGCAGCAGCTCGCGGATATGAGCTACTACGCGCGTCGCACCCGCACCGACATGCACCGGCCGGGCATGTTTGTCGGCTCCACCGGCCTGCTGCTCTGCGCCATGTCGCTGCTGTGGTCTCCCACGATTCGCTCGTACCTCTCGCGGCGCCGCAGTGGGTGGATGATGCGGTGGACTACGCTGGTGGTGGTGCTGCGACTCTGCACCGTCTTCTCGAACAGCTTTGTTGTGAACGAGGACTCGGAGCTGCTGGGGCTGTTGTGTTCGCTGCTGTTGAGCCTGTGCGTGACGCAGGCGTGGACGGCGTGCAAGGGAAGCGTTACATCGGCACCGACAGGGCGGCGGAAAGTGCACCTGTTGTCTTCTATGAAGCGCCTCTTCCAAGTTGTGCTGCGCACACCGCGGTTCGTCTTCTTCGCCGTGCTCCTGCTGGTGCTGCGCCTCTCTGTCCCGCAGCTGCTGCGATACCGCGCGCACATCACACACACCGTTGAGACGGACAGTGCGGTGGACCGCTTTGTGCTCGCTCACCCCATCCTGCAGATGGAGCGGGCGGGCGTCGTGGCAGCGGGCGTACTGTGGGTGGTGCTCTATCCACGTGTGGTGCCGCCTATGGTGGTGGCCGCGACGTGTGTGGCGGTAGCTGCTGTTTACCACGTCCCCGTCGCCCACCACGCCCTCCCGCTACTGTGCGCTGTGGCCGCTCCTCTGCTGCGCATCATGGGGAGGAGCAGAAAGGACCCCTCGCATCCCTCCTCCGCTCGTCCGTCTGCGTGGTGGTGGTGCACCGCCGCGTCCTCGGCCACCAGCTGCTGTGCGTACCGCTACCTCCTCCTTGTGCTGTGGCTCGCGTCTCTGTGCAACGGAAAGGTCGCCACCGCCGTCGTTGTCGCTCTCTACGGCGTTGCGCTGCCGCGTCTGTGTGATGCGCTGCGTGTGGCCCCGATTTTCACGCAGGCGGTCGTGCTGCACCTCGCTGCCTTCGTTGTCTTCTTCGCAGAGGGGCATCAGTGCATGCTCAACACAATTGACTGGAACGCGTCCTTTGTGGGAATGCCCTTCTACAACATGTACCTTGGTGGTGTGCTTGTCCTCAGTCGCACCTTCCACGCCTTTCTGCTCGTGCCGGTGGCGCTGCACGCGGCACCGCACGTCTGTCAAGTTGGGCCGAAGGGTGTGTCTCATGATGCAGAAGCACTCTTAAAGCGTGACGATGATGCAGCGCCGCAGACGGAGAAGGCCGGTCGCATTGCCGACTCACAGAGGGATGCAGCTCTTGACAGCGCATCGCCTGCGGTGGTGGTGACGGCGCTTTACTTCTACCTGCTGGTGGTGCAGTCCGCCGTGTCGTGCTTCAACGGCTACATCCAAAAGACGCATTTGATGCTCTTTCCCATCTTCTGCCCGAAGCTGATCTTCGACGCGGTGATCGCGCTGCTGACATCGGTCGTGGTTGTCGTCACGGTGGCCGTGTTTTAGGTGGCTTCAGCAACATCTAGAGAGAGAGAGAGAGGCAAAAGCACGGAAAAGTCACCGATACTCTGCCCTAATCACGTCTTTTCCCTTCCAGTTCAAGACAATTGTATTCCTTATTATTTTTCTCTGTTATGTGGACAGGTCGGTGGTGCACATATCTGCGTATGTGCTCGTGTGTGTGCAAGTGTTTTTTTTTCTTTTCAATTTGTCGCTTTCCGCCAGCCGCGTGGAATTTCCGCAAATACGCTTGCCGGCGATGCGCGGTGACTCTTGCAAAAGAAAAGCTCAAAGACAAACAACGCAGCAATGTAGAGGTGGCTCTAACTCTGTGTGCAGAACCAAAAGCGCTATCTATGATTACGTCATGTACACCGGCCAGCGATGACATGGCCGATGTGCCTCCTCTCAGCGCCTTCGTCCACCATCAATGCTTCTCTCTACCACCCGCTGAATCTTCGCTTCTTTTTCTGAAATCTCATCTTACGGCCATGAAGAGCCGGATGCTTTCTTTTTCTTTTACTAGAAGCACACAAGAAGGAGAGAATTAATCGAGGCAGGATAGAAGGAGGCGTTCTCGGTGCAGGTGGCAGAAGTGAGAGAGAGGAAGTCGAAGCATTCCAAAACACCCCCACTTAGCCTTCTCACTCACTGCAACCGAGACAGCGTTGATTGGGTTGCATAGGACACGTGCACACGCTGACACCCACACGCCTGCGAGACAGAGCGTACTCACGAAGCTATTGAGCTGAACATTTTTTTCTTTTTCTTGAAGTAGTCGGCTGTGAGCGGAGCTCTCTTATTGGTAGTGTTGTAGCGGAAAAGAAAAAAAGGACTACTGAGTTTTCATCCTCTGCAAAGATGGACATGTATCTGCAGGCGCTGCGGCTGCGTGTGCGCGATGGTGCACAGGTCTGCTGGGCCGCCGCCTTTCCCTCCGACCGCCCCTCCGGTATCTTCGCCGTCTACACGAGCGTGCTGAACGGTGGTTTACTCGTCTGGAGCTTCGCCGTTGTGTTGGGCACCTCGTGCAACAAGGACACCACCATCTGGATCTCGCTTGGCATGGTGCACTGCTACATCAACATGATCTTCGGTGTCCTCTCCATGCTGCACATCCGCCGCAAAATTGCGTGTGGCATCCCCGCCGAGATGTCGCAGTGGCGCATCTTCTACCGCAGCCCCCTCATCATCGCCTACGCGTTCTACCTCATCTGCGAGCTGGTGTGGATGATCGCGGCGGCGCAGTTTTCGGTGCGCACGACCCACACCGCCTGCGTGCGGCACATCAACGTGCAGGTGCTCTTCATCGTCTTCTACTGGCTCGGCGGCCTGTTGCTGCTCTTCCAGATCACCTTCGCGACGGAGCGGTGGCGGCGGCCGCGGTGGCGCACCTTCGCGGCGATGCGGTGGGACTACCTGCACAACGCAGAGCGACGCCGAACAGTGCGCTGGCACGACGAGCACGGCGGCGAGCCGGGCGATGAGCCGATCGATGTAGGCGGGGCTGATGGACGGCACCGCCAAGACACGGAGCGGACCTCCACGAGGGACTATGCCAGCGTGCGAGACGACCTCACGATGATGACGGATGAGATGCCGGAGAGGCGAGGCAGCGTTGCCTCACCGCGGCACAGCTCAACGCGGTAGCCAGCGTTTGTGTGGAGTGTGTGTCGTCTTTTGTTAGAGCTTTGAAAATGTATTTTGTCGTCGTCTGTGCGGCGTACGTTGGTGTTGCTGCACGTGGTGGCTTGTGCTTATCCTGCTGTCTTTCTCGTTTTTTTTTTTCGTGTGGGTCTTTCCCACCACACCTTGCAGTTCTTCTTCTTCCCTTATCCTCGTTCTCTCTCCTTCTCGTGTGAGACTCTCTCTCTCTCTCGTGGTTCTTTCGTACCTCTTCTTGGTGTTTTCCTTTTCCTGCTAAGGAAGAGCCGTTGCTGGCGTCTTCTTCCTCCTCCTTGACGAACTTCACACGGTCTATTTCTCTCTTTCCCTCTTTCTTATTAGTGGGTTTTTAATTTCAACTTTTTTTTCAGAGGCCGCTTTTTTGATCATGTCTTGTGGTTGCACATCGCTGCGGGTGTGCAATGGTTGTTCAAATTCAAAAAAAATTAGAAAATAGAAAAATGACTGGAAACGGCTGCCGGTGTGCACGGTGAGCGCTGCCTCGTCCCGTGTAAGAACCGTCAACCCACGAGAACGTTTTCTGGCGGTGTCACGACTTTCTTCTTATCTCGAGCGGTGGTCCCCGTGCTACAGGGCAAATGATGCGCGGTGCAGAATGCGCGGAAAGCACTGAGGCTGTGTACTGCTGAGTAAGTTCATCCTCCACACTCCCTTTCCTTCTCGTCCTTTTAAATGAATGCTGCTCAAGCAGATCGCGAATTAGCAGCTAAAAACACAGATCAGCGCGTGTGAAATATAAAAGACATTGCAGCTTCTTGGTAGCCGGACGAAGCGTTAGTCCACATGAATGTCAGACAACGCCGCGAGAGCCCAGAGGAGGTAGAGGCGCCTCTCTTTGACGCGGTCACCAAGAGCAGACGCCCGCTCTTCGACATGGATGGTCGCTACCCTGTCGTCCTAAATACCGTTTGCTGTCTGCAGCATGCCGCCGTCGTCGGCGTCATAGTTCTTCTTGCTTTCCTGCTAGGATTCGCAGTGTGGTTCATCCAGAACGACGAGTCGTACGACCACTCCAAGTTAGACCGGGCACGGCCACCTTGGTAGAAAAAAAAGAAAGAGAAAGCGGTGGTGAAAGTTGTTGTGTTCTGCTTACTAGGTCTGTCTCAAATGAAGGGAAGAACGATGCGCTCTTTGCGTCGCGAAATTGCGTTGCATGCTGTCTGTGCCGAATATTTGGACTGAGATGTGCAATATCAGTATTGTTTTTGCTCAGAAATGCCGGATATTATATTTCCAATCTTTTTTTTCTCTTGAAGCTTTGGCTTGCTGCTTTGAACTCTCTATCCCTCTTTGTGTTAAAATCTGAATCTTTACGCGGCTCTTCTCACTGCGCCGCGAAGCAGCCTGTCCATCAGTGCTGTTCTTGTTGCGTTTTTCATGTAAAGTCTTTTGTTCTATTGTTTTTGTTACCTTGCTCTCTCCTGAGCGGCTCTTCTTCGCCTTTTAGTTGTCACCTAAATGAACGTGGACTCCGCTGCATGGACGGCTGCGTATGCTGAAAGACACGAACAGACAAAAAAGAGAAGCAAAATTGCGAAAACAAAAGCGCTAGTGACCTTAATTTTGTTTTTATTGTCTGTCGCACAATATGAAGTATTGCGAAGAAAAAAAAAAGTGGGAGAAGGACACGCACACGCTGCTGCCTCGCTCTATGTAGCGAGAGTCGAGAAACGCAAAAAAAATAATTAAAACTTTGTCATCTGATGCTAGTGCGAAGAAAAGATGCTACCATCGTTGTAGTTTTTCACCATTTACTTTTTTTCTTCTTATCTTCAACTCTCTTTATCTTTGTTTTTTTACACAGTATCCCACTAGGCAACATTTTAGCACGCCGACTCGACCAAAGTCGTGCGCCTCTGCGCTCCGTCACCGTTGTGGCGTGCTTGAGGGTGTCTTTCATGCTGCACCCCTTTTCCTCCAATCTGATCTTGGTTCATGTGCGTGTGAGTGTGAGCCTCTGCGTCAGCGGCGTTACGTGCAATGCAGTTCTTCTCCCGCAGAGCCAGACGGCTCCTGCGGCTGCATGACTGGCTCGTTGCTGCACGGCGAATGTGGCTTCACCGACGCCGACAGCTATCCGTGGTGCTGTGCCTGCTGCTTCTGTGCACCGCACTGCTGGTCGGTGTCACGTGGACCCTTGTGCTCTGGCATCTGGAGCAGCCACCATGGGACTTCAACTTGGCACCTCCGATGAATGCAAAGGTTTTTCCTTTTCGCGATTTGTGCGACACCGCAGCAGCCGAGGTAAAAGTTCATGCGTCAGTATCTCCCACTGCACAACACTACGTGGAGGCGCTGCGGCAGCAACGCGCGCGGCTGCTGCACCTCCCTGCTGATGGTGGGGCCGTCGGTGAGCGATGGAGCGCCGCTACCGGCCTCCCCCGACCACCTGCACGCGCCGGCCGGACGGTGGCCGCGCACTTTGTGACGCTCTCCACCCGCACCGATGATTTTCTCTCCACCACCACCACGGCGGCCACGATGGCGGGCGTCGCTCTCGATGTGGTGGGGGTGGGATGGGCGTGGTTCACCTTCGCCCGCCGCATGGAGCTCGTGGCTTCGTTCCTTGAGCAGGCGGGTGCGTCAGAGGACGACGTGGTGGTCAGCATGGACGCCGACGCCGTGCTGAGCGGCGAAGACGTTCAAGACGCCCTCGCCGCCTTTGCGGCTTCAACTGCGGCGACGGCAGACGAACACGCCACCTACGCAGTGCGGGACATTCGCCTCGGCCGCCGCCAGCCACCGGTGCTCTTCAGCGCCGAGTACAACTGCATGCACGCACAGGCCTACGCCCAGCGTTATCTCTGCCCGACGGGCTACGACGAGATCGATGAGCAGATGCAGCAGTGGTCGCAGCGCGCAAACGTGTCGCTGCCGTCGGAGCACCGCCACGTAAACCCACTGCGTTACCTCAACGCGGGTGTGGTGGTGGCGCGGGTATGGGCACTGCGGCGTGTCTGGGCCGCCGCCCGCGCCTTCATGGCCACCCACACCTTCTACGAGGGAGATGAGTGGTGGTGCGACCAGAGCGTGTACGCCAGCCTCTACTTGCAGCTGCGGTGGTGGGAGGTGGGCAGCGGGGCCTTGGACACCGCCACGCCGCACTCTCCCAGTGCGGAAGACCAGGCGGCCTGCCCTTTTCAACCGCTGGTGTTGCCGGATCCGCAGCACGGGCCGCATGGGCTGCTGGGCGGACTCATCGGCCTGGACCACGCTGGCCGCTTCTGCCTCGTGATCAGCACGCAGGTGCTGCCGAAGGGCCTGCTGCAGATCGGCGGCACCGCCACGTCGTCTGACACGTCACCGGATTCTGCGCTAACGGCATACTTGCAAGGACGAGCCACGATGGAAGTCGGCCGGACAACACCGCTGCGCTCGAGTCACCGCCTGACCATATCCCCACGAAAGGGGGTGGACTGCGAAGGGCACGACGCAGCAGGCGCAGCTCCAGCCGATGAGCCGCCAGACTGCCGCTACCGCGCCGCAGTGCTCGGCATCACAAATGAAGAGCCTGCCATCACACCGCTCATCTGGCACTTCGCCGGCAAGCAGAAGCGCGTCCTGCTCACACGCTTTCGGGTTGTCTTTCCGTGGTACACGCCGATGCTGTGGAACGCGACGCTGCGGCGGGATGTCGTCGGGCTGCTCGCTGCGGCGCCACCAACACGGCTGTGGTACATCAACGAGACGACCAACTTGCCCTTTAATAACGTGCGCCATGCACTGTACCCCCATCAAGATGGCGATGACCGGTCGTTTCAACATCTCTGCACACTCTCTGCTGTGCGTATGTGAATACTGAGAGCTTTTTGTTTTTTTTTATTTTCTACGTTCTCTTGACCCTTCTCCGCTGCGTTGCCGAGCGTACCCTACGAACGGAGAGGCGAGTGTCTGGGCGTGCCCGATTCCTGGGCAACATCTTCGCTGCTCCAAACTGAAAAAAGATACACACGCAATGGATGTAGAAGAATAAGGCGACGCAATTTCGCTATGTTACGTGGCTGTGAAGGCGACACTGTTGACTCTGAACAACCAAATTTTTCTGCAGCTCTTGACGACCGACCGAAGCGCTGGTGTGACTGCTGACGCAGTGCGGGTGTTGCATGTAACAAATTCTTTTCTGTTTTTCTGCTCTTCTGACAACTTCTTTTTCTCTCTCCTCGCCCGTTTCACCTCCGAACTCTTCCACGAACGATTGAGTGGCTTCCATGCTCACTCTCACTATCTCCGAGCCAGCAACCAACCCTACAGCACTCTCACATATTTGTGCAAAGCAACACACAGGAAAAAAAGAAATAACAGATTAGTCGAGCGAAGCACTCCCAAATGGTGCATGAAGAAACGCGGGTCAACTTCTCTTATCTCTCCTTGTCTCGTTGGTTTTACGATTTCGCCGTGTGTGTATTGCCTACGTGACAAAACTGAAAGGCATTCAGAGCGCTTTTGCGAGCGTGTTATCGACTTTCTCTTTCATTTTAAGCTCAGTTTCGTTGCTGAACAGCTTGTGGAGACGACAAGTTGCCCCTGTCGAACTGCTGCTCTTCATATCGCCCAGCCTTCGCCGCTTATACGCGGGAGGACCTTCGCTGAATTGGTTCTCTGTTCAGTCTCTCCGCCAGCCATTAGCAAATTAAGGCGTGCATCTTAGACAACTATTCGTTTTACTTTCAGCTACCACGTTGACATCCCTCCCGTCGCCTTTTTCGCGCGGCGCCTTCCGATCGTTTTCTTTTTTTTAAAGATCGTTTCTTCCTTGTTGATCAACTAATTTACTCCTTTTTTTTTCCCATTCCCTCAGCGCTTCTAACTTCTCTTCTTTTCTTTCTATGTTTATGAACCCTCCTCGGTAAAAAAGCGTGCTTCTCGTCCACTGCCCATCGCGAGATAAAAAAGAAAGTACATTACGCTGCTCTCAGCGTTTCTTTCATCATGCCGCTGATCGGCGGCGCGCTTCGGCGCTTGCTTTGCAACTTCAACGTCATTGCATTGGCCCTCCTCGCTTTCCAAAATGCCGGCTACATTGTCTTAATGGGCTTAGCACAGCAGCTGCAGAAGGCACCAGCAGCAGACGGCGAAGCCGCACGCAAGAAGTTCTCCGATAATCATTTCTTGGCGACCACGGAGTTTGTTAAGCTACTATTTTGTGCGGTGTGGTGCGTCGTTGAGACGTTGCAGGAGATGCGAAGGGAGGAGTTCACAGCTCTCATCGCCAATGCGGAAGTTGAGGACCCTTCCTCCTCTGCACTGGGCGACGGGACAGCAAACGCGGCAGGTAAGAAGACGGCGCTCGCCACACGCAATGGCCTCCACCACACCTCCACGAGCAGCCGCACCTCTCCTGCGTCACGGGCAGCCGCGTCTGCCTTTCCCGGCACGCCGTCGAAACACGCCGAGCGCTACGACGACTTCCCGCTGACGCGTCTGCTGGCGCGGCCCAACTTCGCGGCGCAGTTCGCGTCCCGCCTGCGCCACGCCATCGGCCTCGACGCCAAGTACACGGAGGCGCTGCTGATGATCGTGCCGGCGGTGCTGTACACGATCCAGGGCCTGCTGCTGATCCTCGCGCTCAAGTACCTGGACCCGACGGTGTTCCAGATCCTGTACCAGGTTCGCATCATGTTCCTGGCGGTGATGATGCGCGTGGTGCTGGACTTCCAGCTGTCGCAGGTGCGGTGGCTGGCGCTTGTGGGGCTGATGGTGGGCATCATCCTCGCGCAGCTTGCGATGCAAGGCAGCGGCAAGGCAGACAAGGCGAAGAGCGCGCTGCCGGACCAGCCGCACTCGTCGTCGTGGTCGGTGGAGGGCACGCTGGCTGCCCTCGCCGGCGCCTTCCTCAGCTCCTTCTCTGGCGTTTTCATGGAGTACGTGTACAAGAAGCGAGGCAGCGTCTTCCACCTCTCGGCGCGCAGCTTGCACCTCGCCTTTTTCTCCCTTGTGTACTTTGCGTTTGTGTTTGCGCGTGATGTGTGGCAGAGCAGGGGCGATGCGCTGGCTGAGGTGAGCAGCTTTGGAGATTTTTTCAGCACCTTTTTCGACGGCTTCACAGGCTTGGTGTGGTTCCTGGTGCTGCTGCAGGCGATGGGCGGCATTTTAGTGGGCCTGGTGGTGCGCTACTGCGACAACATCGTAAAGTCGTTTTCGACCGCCTTTGCAATTGTGCTGAGTGGGACGGCGTCTGTGTTTCTCTTCAACCTGCCGCTGGAGCCCATTTTTCTGCTGGGCTCGCTGCTGGTGATGAGCTCCATCACGGTGTACAGCATCAAGAAGTAGCGGCGAAGGAAAGCCAGGTTACATTGTGTGTTTCCTGGCTTACAGTAATAAAAGTTTTTTTTTTCTGGCACTCCCGCCTTCCTTTTTTTTTTCCTTTTAGTGATCAACAGTGTCACTCCTTTGGTGCTCCTTCGTTGCTCTCGGGTCCCCACACGCGCTGCCAGACCAGCACACTGACACTAGCATGTCGTCTGCGTCGGATTCGAGAGGCGCTGTGGTGAGCTGGCGTCTTGTGCACACATCACCCTTCTCTTTGCCCCCGTCGCCGTTGTGCTCTCCTCGGTGGCTTAGACTTCAATAACTTTTTTTTGTGTTTGTGTCTCCTCACTCTCCTGTGTCATGAGTGTTCGGTGGTGCTGCTTCACGCACAAGGCGTCTGTGCGGGTCACGTGCGCTCACGCATGCTGCTAAGCTACCGACAACAGCAACAGCAAAAAAAAAAACGAGTAACGTATTTTTATTGGTTTCTGTACGTATTCTCTTGCCTACAGAACGGTGGGCTCTTTAAGCGGTGAAGGGCACTGAAACAGACATTGCTTGTTTGTGAGTGCGATGCAAAAGTTCTGTGAAAGCAGGTAGGAGGCTTTTTTTATTTTGACGGTGTCTGTAGAGGGAGCCGCGCGTTCCTCTTCAAGGTGTGTGCACACACGCCTGTCTACACGATTAGAACAACGAATCGCAATTGATGCCCTTTTCTCCTGCTTCGGTCAAACACGTTTGTTTGTGTATGTGATCGCTGCGTCCACTCCTTTTCACCTCCCCTACTTCCATCCTTGCTGGCGTGTTTTCTCGAACCATTGTGTTTAATGGAAGTGTTTCCCGTTCACGCCGCACCTTCTTCTCTTTCAAGGTAATTTCTCTCCAGCCATACGAGCTTCTTCCTCTGCCGTTCCACCCCACCATCTTCTCTTGATAGAGCGCTATCTCTCGCTAAACTCTGGATAGGTGCTGTCTCTCTCTATCCCCAAACACGAAAACCTCGCTTGTTTCCCTTACTACCGCAACCGTCGAAATAGAATAATACGTGCACAAAAGAAAAGAAAGACGACCTACATCGAATCTCTTGCGTTGGCCCTCAACTCAGTGCTTCGTTTAATCTCCTTCGCGGATTTTCACGTATAATTCTCTTGCCTTTTTTCTGTTCCACTCTTTCTGTGCTTTTCCGATCCCCATATTTTTTTTCTCTTGTTGTCGAATCGCCTCCTTCACTTCCGCCTCACGCCCCCACGTGCTGGCCCCTGTCTTCTTATTTCTTTTCCCCCAGTGTACTAAAAAAAAAAATTATCTATATCAAATCGAAGTTATAGTGTTTTCTGTTGCTGTTGTGAGGGAAAGGTTTCCTCGCCTTTCTGTTACTTTTTCTCATTTTTTTTTGTGACCTAATATTTTTTTTCTCCTTAAAGTGAACAACGATCTCCAGCAGTCTCCTCTCGCGTCTTGATCCCTTCTTGGTGTTTGTGTTTGTTGACCTTGTCTTGACGGCTGCTGCTGCTGCACTGGTGGCACTTCCTTTAAGAATATCTCTTTATTTTTCTTTTTCTCCCTGCTTTGCTTATCTTTGCTCTCAATCCCGTCTTTGCCGCCTCCACTCTCACTCATCTCTTCCGCGGTGCGCGCAACAGTGTAGCGAGCCGGGCAGTCTCGCCTTCGTCGTTTTCTCTCTCTTTCTCTGGTTTTTTCTCCCCAGTGATACTTTTTGCTTTGTTTTGTACTTAGGCTCATCTCAGTTGTGTCCTTCTTTCATTTGGCGCAGACCGGCACAGCCCCTCTGTCGTTACTACCACAACGTGGCACTCTTTAAAAAAGATACTTGGAAAAAAAAAAGAAACGGATCGCGCTCGAAAAACACAGAACGACCTTCCGCTGCACTCTTTGCCTCAGAGCACGCAGGGACAAACACACGCACAAACGGAGAAACATACTCTCCTCACCAGATTTAGGAACTGAAAGAAAGAAATTAAGAGAAAAGAAAAACAGGATGGCTTTTCCTTTGCAATTGATGCTTCAGCGTTTTCTTTGCAACTTCAACGCCATCTCGCTCGCCCTCCTCGCATTCCAAAATGCCGGCTATCTCGTCTTGATGGGCCTAGCGCAGCGGCTACAGAAGGCCCCAGCAGCAGACGGCGAAGCCGAACGCAAAAAGTTCTTAGACTCTCATTTTTTGGCGACCACCGAGTTCGCAAAGCTGATCATTTCCATTGTGTGGTGTATGTTTGATGTGCTGCAGGATATGCGAAGGCAGGAGGTAGAGGCTTTCATCGCCAACGCAGAGGTCGAGCACGACGAGGTAGGCGGTGAGAAGAACGACTGCCTCGGGGGAGACGACCATAACGGAAAGTACCAGCGTGAGGCTGCGGCCGCCTTCCCCGGCACGCCATCCAAAAGCATCGAGCACTACGACGACTTCCCACTGACGCGTCTGCTGGCGCGGCCCAACTTCGCGGCGCAGTTCGCGTCCCGCCTGCGCCACGCCATCGGCCTCGACGCCAAGTACACGGAGGCGCTGCTGATGATCGTGCCGGCGGTGCTGTACACGATCCAGGGCCTGCTGCTGATCCTCGCGCTCAAGTACCTGGACCCGACGGTGTTCCAGATCCTGTACCAGGTTCGCATCATGTTCCTGGCGGTGATGATGCGCGTGGTGCTGGACTTCCAGCTGTCGCAGGTGCGGTGGCTGGCGCTCGTGGGGCTGATGGTGGGCATCATCCTCGCGCAGCTTGCGATGCAGGGCAGCGGGAAGGCGGACAAGGCGAAGAGCGCGCTGCCCGACCAGCCGCACTCGTCGTCGTGGTCGGTGGAGGGCACGCTGGCCGCCCTCGCCGGCGCCTTCCTGAGCTCCTTCTCTGGCGTCTTCATGGAGTACGTCTTCAAAAAGCGCGGTAATGTGTTTACCCTTTCTGCCCGTAACATTCACCTCGCCTTCTTTTCGCTGGTGTACTTTGCCTTTGTGTTTGCGCGTGATGTGTGGCAGAGCAGAGGCGATGCGCTGGCTGAGGTGAGCAGCTTTGGAGATTTTTTCAGCACCTTCTTCGACGGCTTTACGGGCTTGGTGTGGTTCTTGGTGGTGCTGCAGGCTGCCGGCGGTATCCTCGTTGCGTTAGTAGTGCGCTACTGCGACAACATTGTAAAATCCTTTTCCACCGCCTTTGCAATTGTGCTGAGTGGGACGGCGTCTGTGTTTCTCTTTAATCTGCCGCTGGAGCCCATTTTTCTGCTGGGCTCGCTGCTGGTGATGGGCTCCATCACGGTGTACAGCATCAAGAAGTAGCGGCGAAGGAAAGCCAGGTGACGTTGCGTGGAGCTTGTATATTCTTTGTTCACTTCGTCTCTTCATCCTCTCAACGGTTGGCAAGACAGCTAGGTCGGTGCTGATTGTTCGACCGTTGAGCGTGGTTTTTGCCGCATGTGAGTCTTTGCCCACTTTCAGCAGCAGCTAGTATATATGTTTTTTTCTGGTGTACTGGACAGAGTGTCATGAAAATCCTCCAGCCACTATAAAAGACCATCGACATCGGTACTACGCGATTTCTTATTTTTGTTTTTATTTCTTTGCTTTCTTGTTCATTGTCATCAGGCAGCAGCTGCTGGGCTTCTTTTCTCCCCCTTGTTGCATTTTGAACGGTGCAGCCTGCTCCTGTTTTACTTCTTTTTTTCCCTGTGCTTAGTTGCACGCATGTTGTTTCTTTTTTTCCCCCGAATCACATCTGCGGACGTGCACGCATGTGGATGGGCGGGTGTGGTGAAATCGGCGTTGGCCGCACAGTTTTTATTTATTTGTCTGTGTTTTTTTTTTTTGTGTGTGTGTGTATTGTGCCAATGTGCTGCGAAGCTGTGGTATGGGACGTGGTTCTTGTTTTCTTCGACGTAGAGGGTACTTTCCCCATCTCTCTTTTCCGGGTATTCTCCCCTTGTTATCATTTTTTTTCCAGATTCATTGATGTGGCGATAGTATTCTCTCCCCTTTTTCTTCTCTTATGTGTCTCGCCGGCTTAAAAAAAAAAAAACCACCAATCCTTTTAAGATTCACCTATCATTTCTTGTCTGACGTCTCTCGGTAAAGCACGCTGTCGCGTCTACTGCCTTTCCTTACTTTTTGTTTGTTTTTTCATAGCTTCTCTTCCGGTGTTGGGCAAAAAAAAAACCGTTTTTGGTGAAATGGGGAGTACACAGGATAGACACGGAAAAGTGTAGCGCCTTAAACACAGCGGCTTCTCTTCTTGATGCCTTTTTTTTTTTTTAAGACCCCCTTTGTTGTTTTCGGACCGGTGGGCGATGCCGCTGCGTTGAGGGTTCTCTTCTCTATGGCTCGCCATTGTAAAGGTCAAGAATACGTGTGTGTGTATGTGTGTGTGTGTGTGCTACTAATGCCTAACAGGTCCCCCTTAATAAAAAAAGAAAAGTGAATGGAGAAACCAAATATGAGACGAGACGTACTGCCTCGTATCATCTTCACCTTCGTGTGAGGGTCGAAGGTAAAGAAAGCGGACGTTGGCGGAAGCTTCTTTCAACCCTCGACGTCTCCGCGAGCCGCTTCTTCCAGCGTGCCTTATGTGTGTGTTTCTATGAAAAGCTCTCCTTGAACGTCGGTTTCCTGATGGGGGACGTCCCCATGCACATCATTTAAGCGTGTAAAGTGTATTTATCTGTTTCGAGCAGCTTTCTGCTTTTGAGCTGTGATTTAAAACTCCTTCTTCTGTTCATCTTTTTCTTTCCTTCCACGTTCTGTGCGCATCTCCTCCAAACTCACCGCCGCCCCTCCCCTCACGGTGACATTGAGAAGTGCCGCAAGAGCAGCGCCTCAAATACGTACAATTGGTTTCTCGTTTACTCCTCGTTGATTACCTCTTTTCCTTCTTATTCATTCTAGGCCTTCATCCTACACAGCTAGCGTCTCTTTTTTTTCTTTTTTTTTTTACTCCTTCACTTCGCTCGCTACGGTAGTGCGCGGATAGCGGTGCGCAGTCTGACATCGCCACTTAAGTATCTAACTTTTTGTCTTTTGCGTTGTTCCATCCTGCCCCCGACCTCTTCTCGTGGCTCCTCCAGGCGTTTTTTTTCTCTTATAAGGTGGCTTTCAAGAATAACTGCGTGAAAGTAAGCGGTAATAAGTTTCTAAAAGCTCTTTGACTTCTCTCCGGTGAGGTTAACTTTCCGCTTTCGCGTGTGAGCGCTTGCGATTGGGTTGGGCTACCTCTCTATTCGTTTTCTGTTTGTTTTTTCTTCTCTCTTCACCCACTTTTTTTTTTTTGCGTGTACGATGCTCCGTCAGGTCAGCAGTGCAGTGCCCATGGCGCAGAGATTGGCGGCCGGCTGCTCGTCGCTGCATACGCCCTGCCGCGGCGCCTCCACCGGCTACTTCGCTGCCGTCCCTCGTGCCCCACCGGATTCCATCATGGGCATCGCCGCCGACTTCGCCAAGGACAACAACCCCAGCAAAGTAAACCTGTGCATCGGGGTCTACCGCGACGAGCACAACAAGCCCTTTGTTCTGGACTCTGTGCGGAAGGCCATGACGACGATCGTGGAGCGCGACACGCAGATGGACTACGCCCCAATTGCGGGTCTGCCCTCCTTCCTGAACAGCTCGCAGGCGCTCTGCTTCGGCAAGACGATGCTAGACGTGCAGGGCGACCGGATCGCGTCGGTGCAGTCGCTGAGCGGCACCGGGGCACTGCACCTGGGCCTGGATCTGCTGCAGAAGTACTCGGGCTCCACCGGCCCCTTGACGGTGCACATCTCCTCTCCGTCGTACCCGAACCACCACAACATCTTGCAGCACCTTCACATCGACTACAAGTACTACCCCTACTACAACACGCAGACGCACCGGCTTGACGTGGATGCGATGCTGAACTACTTCCGTCAGCTGCCCCCGCAGTCCGTCGTGCTGCTGCACGCCTGTGCGCACAACCCCACCGGCTGCGACCCGACCCCAGAGGAGTGGGAGAAAATCGTCGACGTGGTGCGCCGTGGCGATCTCATTCCTTTCATTGACATGGCCTATCAGGGCTTTGCCACCGGTGACATCGAGAACGACGCCTACGCGCTGCGCACGCTGAACAGCCACGACGTCCCCACCTACCTCGTTGCCCAGTCCCTGGCGAAGAGCTTCGGTCTCTACGGCCAGCGCACCGGCGCCCTGCACATCCACTGCACCACGCAGAAGGAGAAGGCCAACGTGCTGTCGCAGCTGCAGTCGTCGGTGCGGGCCACCTACAGCAACCCGCCCATCTTCGGCGCACGCATCGCAGACGAAATCCTCCGCACGCCGCACCTGCGGGAGTTGTGGCAGACGGAGCTGCTGGGGATGGCGCAGCGGCTGGAGAGCGTGCGGCACCGCCTCGTGGCGCAGCTGCGTGCCTGCGGCTCAACGCGCGATTGGGAATTTCTGGAGAAGGGCGTGGGGATGATGGCGCTGACGGGGCTGACGGAGGATCAGGTGGCAATGCTGCAGGAGAAGTACAGCGTCTACCTGACCCGCAACGGCCGCATTGCCTTTTCAGGCCTCAACATCGAGAACGTGGCCTACGTGGCTCAGGCAATTCATGACGTGTCATCTCATTAAAATAGTGCACCTTTGCCACAGACACACACACATGTGCGCTTTTCCTGATACGGCGGAGGGGCAACACACACTCTCTCTCTGCTATCTTGGCGCATGGTATCACCAGGGTCTCGGCACGTCTGCGCTCGAGGTGATCCACTGGCGCTACGGAGCTTTCTCTCGTGCCCATCGTCGTTAAGAGCGCCTTCGTGTTTCTTCGTTGTGTCACTTCCTCTTTTTGTTTGTTTTGTCTTCCTTGTTGATAGAGCTGTGTGTCCGTCTTAGCCGTTAGCGTTGCACTTTCTCTGTTTTTTTTCGTATTCGGCTTCATTCTCACGGCTGCTCGCTCCCGCCGCGGTGGCGCATCATCCACTTCGTGCTTTTCTACTCGCCCCAGTCAAGCTGTCGTGCCTTCCGTCTGTTGTTGCTTTTTCGTATCTAATTCGCGGTCGGACGCGGGCGTTTTGCTCAGTCTTTTGTTCAGCAGTTGGCCTTCACAAATTGTTTTCTATTTTCTTTTTGTCGGAGCGAACGGGCGGCTGCCGATGTGGCAACGAAGGAGGAGACACGAGACAAGAGGCCGAGCGGCTGTGGCACACGACTGGACACGCTGCCGCTGCTTCCCACTTTTTCCCCTTTCGGCCTTGGCTCCCTCACTGCTGTGATGCAATCGATCATTTTTCTTTTCTCGCTGTGAAGCGCACGCCTCTCTGTTTTTCTTCCCAATTGCTTGTAGATGTGCTTGTTTGTTGGATTTGATTATTCTTTTTTACCACAGAGAAAGGAAGAGGCTTGTGTCTTGATCCCCCGTTGTGTTTCTTTTCCCTTCGCGCTCTTTCATTGTCGCCGCTCGCGACATCGCCACCGCAGCCTCCCTTAACCGTCGGCGTTCAAACCATCTTACACGCTTCATCAATGCATTAAACACAAGAGGAGATAAAACAATACACCTTTGCGTACCACAAGAAGTGGGGATGATATGGCAGCACTGTAGCATATTTTAACCTGTTTACTCTCTCCGCTGCTGCACAGGCGAAAAGGGGGACGCGGTAATGGACAAGAACTCGCGCCAGCATTCTTCTCCCCATGCGTAAAAGGTTAAAAACGGCGAGCTATGCGTTCTGTTGGTGAGGAATGGTGCTTCCACTCGCCGCCGTGCCGCTGGACGGTGAGAAAAAAAAAAGCCTTCTGTTGAACGGGTAGCGACATTGGTGTATTTCTACCGTCTTCTGTTCATCTTCGTCTCAAGCTTTCTCTTCCGTCTTTTCCACTGCTTCTCCTGCTGTCTTTTGCACACGAGCTTGCCATTGCCGGGTAGTAGTGAGAAGCCAACAGCTGTGCTGCTCGTCCACGACGCTGATAAACAACAAGAAAACGATAACGCAAAGCGTCTGGACGGTCAACAAGAAGCTTTTGTTCCCAACTGATTTTCTTCAGTGTTCTCCCTTCATCACTTCCACCGTCCGTTGTGTGTGTGTTTGTGTGTGTAAGTGTGAAGGCGCGTTAAGAACGGTGCTTTGCCTTAGATAGCAACCACTTGGTGTGTGAAATTGGAAAAAAAATTATATTTTTTTATTTTTATCGCTGCTGGTGCCTGTGGTGGCAATTAATACGAAGCTCTCTACATTTTCGGTGCCCCCTTATACGGACCCGTTTCTCTCATATCATAATTATTCTTCACTTCCATTAGATCTTTTTTTTTTTCGCCTTGTGCCCCTGCTTACTCTGTGCCCACTGCTGAAGCTCTTTTCTTTTCTTTTCTTTATTGCTCTTACCTTCTTCCCTTTCCATTTGCCGTGTACCACGCAGCACATCCGCGCGGCTTTGGTTGTCTCTATTGACCGCTATCGCAGCCGTACGCTTTGCTGATCACGCAGAGCATGCTGAAGCCGCACCACGAAGCGACCAAGTCCGGTGGTGTCGCCCGGCCGTCGAACACCTCGTCCTTCGACCGCTGGCTCGAGCGGACCCAGCGGAAAGGCCACGCCGCCGAGGGCGACTTCCGCCCCCGCAGCAACCACCACGACCTCAACTGCCATGCTGACCCGCAAACAGAGAGCTGGGGGGCGGCGCCGATGTCCTTCAGCAGTCAACAACAGCTCGGTCCCTCACGCAGTCGTCTCGAAGAGTTGGAGGGCCTTCTCTTCACGCAAGCCCACTTCAACCACTCGCACGGCGTCCCCGACGCCGCCGCACTGCAGCACGGCGCACGCTTTGACAGCCGCTATGGCCCTCCTTATTCCTCCCCTCCGCCGCAGCCGTCGTCGCTGTTCGTGTCGCCGACGCAGCGGCCACTGCAGCTCCCGATCATGGACGGCGACCTTTCCTCGCTGGGCGGAGGTGCAGGGGGCAGGGGTGACATGTCGATGCTGAACGAACCCTTCGCGTGCAGCCGCGAGCCCTTCAGTTCCGTTGCGCTCTTCGGCGGCGCCGGCAGCGAGGCGGAGCGCTACATCGCGCGACTCGAGGAGGAGGTGCAGATGCTGCTGACGGAGGGCAGCGACAGGGACCGCATGGCGGTGGCGGCGGTGGCGGCGCGGGACGCGATGGCGCTGCAGCTGCAGGAGATGCGGCGGCGCGTCGACGTCGAGCGGGATGAGCACGCCGCGGCGCAGACCCTCACCTACAGCTTCCTCCGTACCCAATCCTTTCTGCGTCTGCTCGAGGAGCGCAGTCGGGCCATGGAGCTGAACACGCAGATCTCGCTGCTGAAGCACGAGCTGAAGCTGGCGGAAGCGATGCGGCTGCAAGCGCAGACTTCTGCCACCACCGCGGCTGCATCGTCGACAGCCGCGCAGGCATTGCAGCGGCAGATGGAGGAGCAGCACTTGGCGAACTCCGTCACCACCACCGTGCGAGATCTGCTCCAGCAGGAGTACTCGCGGCTCTCGGCCGTCATGTCAGAGATGCCAAAGAAGGTGCAGTCGATGATCGACGAGCGGCAGACAAAGACGGCAGCAGCGGGAAGCGAAGAGTTGAGAGATGCCCTGTCCCCCGCGCCGCAGCGAATGTCACCTGAGCCGCCTGAAGCGGCGGAGCAGCGTCGCCTGTGCGCTCTCCTGGAGTCCGCCCTCGCTGCCCTTAGCGCGCAGGGCAGCACCGCCACACCCGCGCGAGCTCCTGTTAGTGTGCCTCAAGAAGCGCCACCACCGCACTCGCAACCGGCGGCGGTCGAGCTCACCCCGTCTGATTCCGCACGCCTGCTCGAGCTGGTCAATCGCGCCCATGACTACCAGTCAGTAGTGTTGGACGTGTACTGTTGTGCCGTGGACGCCAAGTCGTCTCTTGCGCAGTACGAGATGAACATCGTCCGCCTCATCCACGAGAAGCAGGCGTCCCTCACGTGGGCGATCCTCTACGAGGAGAAGAAGGACGAGGTGCGCCACCTCAACGAGAAGCTGATGGAGCTGCGTGGGGAGCTGCGGGCCGCGACGAGCCCAATAATGACGGCAACGGGAGCAAGTCCACGTGGGTGGAACGGGGTGGCCAGCTTTGCCGGCAGCACCAGCTCGCAGAGCTACGAGGCCTACGCAGCGCCGTACGTGCCGGCCAAGGTGGCGGGGGCGAGGCAGCAGGCAGCACAGAAGGGTGCGGGGTTGGCCTCGGTGCGCGTGAAGGCGCCAAAGAAGTCCATCGCGGAGCTGAGGGAGGAGGCACGGCGACTTGGTGCCCACCCTGCTGTTCACTACCCCGCACCCGTCACGAGCCCCTCGCCCTCGATGCCGTCGCTGTACGCCAGCCACACCCCAAACGAGGTGGAGCAGACACTACTGCAGCAGCGGGACGCACCAGAGCACCACACGATGACAGCGGCAGCGGTGCCGCCGACACGAGTGCGGAGCCCTGCGACAGCGCTCATTCGATCCTTCCCGGCCCACGAGGACACAGGGAGCTCGTCAAGCACGGCCTCGTCTCCCGTGCCCTCTGCACCGCAGCCCGCAAAGACTGCGAAGACACCTGCAACGGCCACCACCACAGCAGTCAAAAACAAAGAGACGAGGCCTAATACGACCGCTGCTGCACGCCTGCCCTCACCGCCCACCTCGCCATCCTCCCTGTCCGCCTCCTCCTCTGTGCGGTCCGCTGGCACCCCCGCCTCACCCGTTCCAGCGACACGTGGGCTGCAGATCGCGATGTCCGCCCTCCACCGCGTCACCACCACGGCGTCCTCCTCGTCCCTCAGCTCGGGGCGGTCGGCCTCTGCCACGAAGCCCTCGCTGGGCCACGCCGCGTCATCGCCGTCACCACCGTCACAGCCGTCAGCAGTAGCCGCATCACCACCGAAGGCTGCAGCAGCGCACAATTCGTTTGACGACGACAACGAGAGCGAGAGCGAGAAGATCGTCGCACCGAGGAAGGCCACGACGCAGACAGCTGCAGCGGTAAAGGCCTCCACCACGTCAGCCACCGGAGCGGCGAGGACGTCCATCAACGCAAAGGCCCCCAAACCGCAGGTAAAGCGAATCTCGCTCGATGAGACAGTGCGGGTGTTGGAGAAGGCGAAGCGCGTCGCCGCGGGAGACGAGGACGGGAGCGATGCCGACACGTCCTCTCTCTCGCTCAGCATGACGTCTTCCTCCAGCCCACAACTGCCTGTGACAAAAGGAGGGAAGGCGAGCAGCAGCGCGGCGTCGAAAGCCAAACTGTCAGCAGGACAGCGGGGAGCAGCAGCAGCGGCGTCCACGTCACCGGCTAAAGAGAAGCACCCGCGGCGTTCATCCTTTGATGACGAAGATGACGGAGAAGGGGAGGAGAGCGGGTCGAAGGTTGGAAACGGTGGAAGCCGGCCTGGCCAGGCGAAGCAGGCACCGGTGCTGTCCACACTAAAAGAAAAGCCATCGATCACGAAGACTACACCGCCGCCTATCCTAGCAGCGTCATCGTCCCGCTCGACGGCGCCAGCGCTCTCTTCTGTTGCGCCGACGGCGGCGAAGACGGAGGCGGCTGCCGTGCCCGCTGCGGCGACGAGGCCAGCGAAGCTGAAGCTGCCAACTTGGTGATGTGCACTGGCACCACTATACTCGAAAGACAACGGCTCCCTCCGTGCGCGTACGGGCTGCGATAAAGTGTCTTTTTTTTCTTTTTCATTTTTCGATTGTTCGTGTGTTCACTGCCATCTGCAGCTCGAACACAGCGGTGCTTTCTCTCTCTTCTTGCACTCTCCCTTAATTAGACAGAAGATGACACGCACGTGTGTATGCGTCTATGTCTGTGTTCCTCGTTTTCTTTTTTGTCTTCTTCCAGTAAATTCCTCCACCGCCCCGCTAAATTTGCCGCCTGTTTTCTTCCTTTTTTTTTTACCATTTTCGTTGTACCACCACCATACGTCAACCCGCTGCTTAAAGCGCTTACTCGCCACTCACCTCTGAAAAAAACGAAAGCCGCGATGCATAGTGAAGAGATGGAGGCGTGTGGTCGGACCTCGGTGCGGGTCAATTGATGTACGTGTACGGGATGTGGCTTTCAAAGCGGGACCGAGCAAGTCTCATCGCGAAGCTCTCGGCTTTTGCGTCTTCTGTCGTGTGGAGCCTTGAGTGGGAGTTCGAATGGGATTACTTATGTGCACTTCGGCTTCTTTTTTTTTTTTCGGCTCTCCGAGTCCACACGACCTTCTCCGCTGGATACTCCCCTTTCTTACCCATTTATCTTAATCTCATCAAGAAGCAGCGAGAAAGTAAAGAAAAACGAAACGAGGTGCACGCGGCGGTGCGTCGGCTCCAGCGAGTCCATCAACCGACCTCTCGCATTTATACCGCGCCTTCCGTGCTCTTCATTGCGGCCTTTGCAGCTGCAGCAGAGGGAGAAACACACACAGCAGCACCACACGAGCTAAGCCACTCACAAAAGCACTGCCGCTCTCTGCTCCTATTATTTATTCTGCCCTTTGTGCACACTACCAGCTCGACGCGAGACAAGAACGGCAGCCACATCCTACACTCATCACCTTCATACCCTGTACAAACGCGTTAAAAAAATGGACCCCCATTTGCGCCTTCGCTTCGCCAACACGGCCCTCCTCACCGGCCTCGCCATCCTCTACCTGGCCTACGACACCGGCTTCCGCTTCTGGGTCTCGCAGAGCGACGCGGCATTCCTGCAGGCGATGACGCTGCGCCACCCAGCCGCTCTCAAGGACAACGGTGGCGCCGGACTCGCCTTCGAGGCTGCCGCAGAGGCGACGTCGACCCCAGCGCTGCAGACCTACCTGTACAATGCCCCGCGCTGGACTCGAGCTACAACGGCTGGCGGAAGCGCAGAGAAGAAGGAAGGTGCAGTGAATGCTGCGCATGCATCTGTCGCGGACCTGCCGATGGCAGCGGTGGTGGTGGAAAGCTCGTGGCTCTCCCCCGACCACGCCAGCGTCTCCGCCTCCTACGCGCAGCGCCTCCTGGAAGGCTACCGCTCCGCGCTGCTGACAGGGGCACCGTGGTTGCTGCTGACGGGCACCGCGGAGGAGAGTGCGTTGGGGCTGCAGCACCTGCGTCGGCTGGCACGCCCTGCTGAGGCCCTCTTCGGTCCTGCGGCGGTGTCGCGCTGGCCGGTGGAGCTGCAGCGGCTGGCTGAAGCACTCTACGAGTCCATGCTGCCTTACGACACCCTCGGTGCGTGGGTGTGCGGGGCGGGCACGCGGCCCATCCCCTCCTTTCTCAGCCCACCACCACCAGCCAGCCCCTCTGCCGCGCTGCGCTCTGCTTTGCGTCACCTCCTCTCAGTCTCCTCGCTGACGGATACAGCGACGAGCGGCGTGCATGGGCGGCCCTCAGCGCTAGAGCTGGCGGCGGCGTGGCTGCAGCGGCACGATGGTGCAGACGTGGCTGACCACTCAGAAGCAGAAGTAGACACAGCCGCAACAGATGCACGCGTGACGGTGTACGCGACGGCAAACTCATACACCGCCGCCGCTGGTGCCCCTTCTCATGGTGATACGCTAGATGGGGCTAGCGTGGGGCGGCAGCGCACAGTTGCGGAGGAAGATGCTGGTGATACCGCTGGCAGCGGTGGTGGGGCTGGCGCGTGGGAATCAGCGCGTGTGCGGCTGCTGCGCGTCAACGGCACGCACCGCCCTGTTCATGTCACTCTCCCCGGCATCATTGCTGTGGCGGCGCCAGACGAGAACGCACGAGCGCGGTACGCAGCAGCAGCCCTGCAGCAACTTTTGGAAAAGACGCTGGTGCACCGCCACGCTCTTCTGACTACCGCGCCTTCTGCGGCTGCCTTCAAAGATGAAGCGGCGTGGTGGTGGTGGATCGGCCAGCCGCACGGCGTCACCGTCGTGGGTGGGGCGTGGGAGCAGCAGCGCATTAAGCTCATCTACATTAAAGCCCTTCGTGAGGCCGCTGCCGAGACGCAGGCACAGCTGCGCCGCGCCGTGCAGGACATTCACCACGCCCGCTGTCAGTTCGAAGGAGGGGCGGAGATGCAGCGGCAGTGCCGAGGGACGCGGGGCACGCGTCTGCCGCCTTCTGCGCTGCCTTTTGCTCGATCCGTGCCGGCACCGCCGCAGGTTTTTATCCTACCTCCGGCGATGGAGGAGATGCCGAAGCCCGAGGAGCAGCCGGAGTGGCTCAACTACACCGGGGAGCTGCCGGCAACGATCAACCCGAACGCCTCGCGTGCGGCGCGTGCGATTGGGCGGTGGAGTTTCTTCCTCTACGTGAACTACCGTCGCTGGATGGACTGGTTTCTCGCCTCGCTGCCGACCGGTGTGTATCAGGACCACTTCGTGCTTGCCTCGATTCTCATGTCTGACCTCGCCGAACACCGCATCAGCTGGCGAGACGCCTTCTTTGCTCTCTGGGACTAAGAGGAAAGGGGAGAAAGAACGGAAGAAACTCGAATACGTGGCTGAGGTGAGGCATGTCGATCGGCGCAGGCTCCAGCACGTATGCGTCCATGAGAGACAGTCTGAGGCTTGCATGGCTTGTTTCTACGCTGTTTTTTTTTTTTTTTTCAGATGATTGCTCGGTACCGCTGACTGTTTGCGTGTATGTGTGTGTGTGTCGAGAAAAGGTCGATGTAGGATGGCTGCTGCGTCACCATCTTTTTTTTTTTTTTGCTGGTCTGAACGGCCTGCTACGGCACATACCTGCCGCTCAGATGAAGCATGCAAAGTGGGAACAGAAAGAATAAAATTGGTAGGCGTTTGTTATTTCTTTTAAAGAGAAGTGAGTTGGCTGCCCGGCGTCGACAGAGTCACCGAGCCATCACCGCATTCGTGAAAGAAAGAGCAACAAGTTTGCGTGTGAAACGTGCATAAAGTGCGATATCGCACGTGTCTGTGCTTGACGCTGCTCGTTGAGTGGCTTTGAGCTCCTACTCTACCACCTCTCTCCTTTCTCCTCTCTCCTGTACTCTTTATCACAGCCTTCGGGTTTTTTGTTTGTGTTCCCTCTTATTTTTTTAAACACCACGCGTCTCGGCCGACTGTCCCTTCAGGCACAGAAACACTGAGACGCACGCGCATCCACGCTCATCACACACGTTGTTTTCTTTTTCCTTTCCCTCTCCTTCCGTGTATCGCTTGCACTTTCCGTACCGCAGTGAGGGGGTAAGAGAGAGAGGGAGCGTGCGTTTGCGTAATTCCCCTCTTATTGCCTCGGGCCAAGACGCCACGTACGGCGCTTTTTTTTTTCCTTCTGACTTTCTTTATTCTTAGCGTTATCACCTACTCGGACAGAGCAGAATCAGACGAGAGCGACTTGGCGCATAACTCATACGTTCACATAGCAAGTAAGCAAGCACGCAGTGTGTATTGAAAGCCCACGTTCTGCCAGTTGTAATGGAGGCTGCCGTCACTGCAATAAAGAACGACGGCAACGCCAAGTTCGCCGCAGGGGACGTTGCTGGCGCCATTGCCGACTACCGTCGCGGCATCGCGCAGCTCGAGGCAGCACCGCCGCAGCCTTCTCCCTCTGCCTCCGTCACAGCGCTTCACTGCCTCCTCTACTCGAACCTGTCCAACGCGTACCTGAACAGCAGCGACTTCCCTAGCAGCTGGAAGGCGGCCGCAGCGGCAACAAGGATCGACCCCACCGCGTGGAAGCCGTGGCTGCGCTTCATCGAGGCGCGGCGTCGCGATGGATTTCCGTTTGACGCTCTCGTGCACTCTCTCCGCTACCTGCGTCCGCTACTCCGCCAGCAACGCGAGCAGAAGCGCATGTCCGCCGCGGAGGCCGCCGCTGCGCTGAGTGCGGTGGAGGAGCCTTTGTGCGACGAGCTCGGCATTCTCCGCCTTTCCCCTGATATCGAGCTGGTCGAGTACGCCGGTGGCGTGGCGATGATCAGCCGCCGCGTCTTCCAGGCTGGCGATGTACTCTTCGTGGAGAAGAAGTACAACAGGACGGACTTCGAGGAGAAGGGCCTCATGGCGCAGCAGGATCTCACAACGGAGTCCATCGTGCGCTACTTCGCGGCGCGGCTGCGGCCCGAGCAGGCGTCGCAGAGTGCGCGGTGGCAGGCCTTCAAGAAGGACTTCACCGGTGCGTGGCCACGGTCGGATGAGGAAATCGACAGCGACACGCGCGAGACGGTCGGCAGCAACCTGCGGTCTTGCTTCCCTGATGTGCCGGAGCCAGCCTTCCGCGAGCTCCTCAGCACGGCGCTCATGTGCCGCTACAACTGCTTCCACTCCGGCTTCTTCCGCACCTGTGCGCTGGCGAACCACAGCTGCCACGCCAACATCGCCATGAAGTACAGCAGCGCCGACGAGACGGTGAAGATGATCGCGGTGGACGGCATCCAGCCGGGCGAGCTGATGAACGTGAAGTACCTCAGCGACGCGCACTACTTGCTGGGCGTGGAGAAGCGGCGTGAGCTGCTGCGGTCGTGGTTGTTCTGGTGTCAGTGCGACCGCTGCCTCAAGGACAGCGAGCCCTCCTCCATTGCAGAGTTTGTGCAGTGCCCGTCCTGCCAGGCGTACACGCACTTCTCCTCCCTAGGTGTCACCTCTACCGGCGACCCGCTGCTGCACGCCGCCGAGCCCTGCCGCGTCTGCTGCGCGCCGATGACGTGGACGGCGGAGCAGCGCGCGCTGCTGCAAGACGGCCTCATGTGTTCCTTCACGAACAGCACGTCCTTCTTCGCGGCGGAGATGCTGCTGGACTGGATGCGGGAGCAGCTGACGCTGATGGAGCAGCTCCGCGTGCACCCCGAGAACTGGGTCTACCGCCTGCTGCTCTACTTCTTCTCGGTGGCGGTGACGGGGATGGTGGACCGTGTGCAGGCCGGGCTGGCAGAACCGCACATCTCGCAGTCGACGCTAGACGACATCCGCGGCCTCTTCGGCAGCTGCGGCTTGCACGAGTACTATCTCGCCCGCTGCGCCGCCGTGCGGGATGACGCGGTGGCTGCCGGTGTGGTGAGCGCCGACGAGATTGTGCAGACGAGTCCCGAGAAGGGTGGCGGCTGCGATGCGCTGAAGGCGCTGCTCGTTCTCCTCCAGCTGCTCTCTCCCTTTTACCCCGTCAACGAGATGTGGTCGGTGCATGACGCAATCTGCAAGATGGTGCTGCTTCATCTCGTCTACCCCACGCCGTCGGTGACGCTTAGCACGGCCTTCGCGCTGCAGCTGCTGCAACGGCATGGCCGCTATGTTGGCGAGACGAACAATGCAAAGTGGATTCACCGGTACAGCATGCACCGGACCACCTTCAACGCGAAGGAGCCGCTGCCGCTGGCAAAGCTGAAGAAGGCGCTCAAGTGACGCTGAGGAGGCAACACACACACACACGCAAAAAGGGCCACGGAGTGCAGGGGCCCTGGATGAGACGGCTGACGCAGCGGATGTCGGACGTGCAGTGGTGTTAAGGGCGTATATTGAAATCGCTGTTGTATTGGTTTCCCACCTTTGCCGCAAATCTCACGCAACAGATCAAAAAACGAAAAAAAAAAAAGTGAAGGTTGAATAAAAGGAATACAGAAGAGACGAAGTAGACAAGAGAAAGCAGACACTGAAAAAGGCGGGCTTTTATCGCGACGTACGGTGAGGGAAGCGTGGTGGCACACTAAGAGATGCCCACCGCCGTCGCTTTTCTCTCATCACTGCAACGTCAGGAGTATTCTCGACCGAGTGCTTCTCATAGCTGCTCCTCTGAGCTGAACACCGTGGGGAGACGTTGAAAAGATGATCAGAAAGAGAGAGAGAGGCGCTGCCCTTTTAGCCGCAAACAAGTGGACCAAACGTTTTCCAGCCTGAGAAGGCACTCACACATGCTCCTCCTCCGCGCCTTGTTTGATCACGATCTACATTCCTCTTTTCCCTCTGCCCTCCCTCTCTCCCTCGTGCTCAGTGTAGCCTTCCCCCACATACACGCGCACACATACGCAACGGCAGATACGCCCTGCCACCTCCCACTGCACGCCTTGGGTCTCTTTCCCCCCTTCTCTGTGCGACTTCCATCATGACCGCCCCACCGAGTCTGCTCATTTACCTCAACAGCGATGTCGCGATGGAGCGGCCCTACCGCACCTCGCTGCCTGCCAGCGTCGACACCCTCGCCGAGCTCTGTCAATTTCTTACCACCCGCATTCCCCCACGCCCGGGCGAGGACACCGTTGGCCGCGGCTACCGCTTCCTGTACTCCGTCCTGGGCAAGCCGCTGTGGCGCGTAAAGGAGTGCGTCGACGCCGGCACCATTGTTCTCAGCGTCGGGCCGGGCTTTCTCGCGCGCCGCCCAACTTCCATCACGGACGGCACAACGAGTCCGCTAGCTCATAATGTCACCCCGGCAAGTGCGGATGATTTGACTACACCCGATCGTCCGGCTCCCACGCCGCGCGCCACGGTGAACGCGGCTGTCCCGCTCGACGCGTCGCCCTCCGCGTCGCCCCCGGTGCGCATCCCCGCTGACCGCCTGTACAGCACGATATGGGCTAACCCGCCTGTGCCCGCAACAACAACAAGAGCAGCAGCAGCAGCCCCATCAAGTGCTCCGACGCCTGCGGTCGCAGTCTCAAGCAGTGCTGCTGCAGGCGCTGCTGATTCCAAGCGCAGCTCAGTGAACGCGCCGTCTGGCAGCGCGGAGACGGGCGAGGGTGGCCGGAAGAGTGTTGATATGGCGTGGCCCCCTGCGCCGTCGGTGCGCCGCCCCTCGCAGACCGACGAGCGGGATCGACTCGTCAGCATCACACTCAACACGGCGGCACGCGGCGTTCGTGCCTCCTCTGGCGGTCCCGCCGTCGCACAGTCCACACCGGCTAACGCCACTCCAGCTGTGCGTCTCTTCACCCCGACTAGCGGCCACACGAACGCGACGCGTGAGTCGACAGGCGGCTCCGTGCGCGGCGCTGCTGTCCCCAATCCATCACCACCACCGCTGCCAGAAGGAGGAGGGGTAAGAGCAGCAGCAGCAGCGGCCAGTAGCACGAACGATGTCCCGCGAGGAATGGTCTTTCTTGCCCACGAGACCCACACGCTCCCGCCGCGGCCCACATTCACCCCATCCGCCGCAGCGCTCAGCGCCGTCCTGCCGTACCTGCAGCCTCTCCCCGCCACCGCCATCTCTAGCAGTCTCCAGTACTTCTTCTTGCGCAAGTGGGCGGCCTACCAGCGCCTGCACAGCATGGCCCCGGCGGACCTGATCGCTGGCGAGGCGCTCTCTCAGCAGTTCAACGCGATCAGTGCGAGCGGCAGTACGAGTGCGGTGAGTCGGCCCTGCAGAGTGGTGGTCAGCGGCCCGCCTCGCAGCGGTGTGTCGACGACGGCGGCCTTTCTTCTCCGCCATCTTCTCCGTACGTTGCAGTTCCAGCCCCAGCACTGCCTGCACAACACCTTAGCCATCGTCCTTGACTTCCATCTTCTCTTTGGCCCGCCACCATCGCCCTCGCCGCCTCACGCCCCTCCGCGAGTGCTGCTCGATCTCGCCTCCCTGTACCAACTCGTGGTGCGAGCGGTGATGGACGCGGTGGTGGCGCAGCGGCCTGCGTTGCGGGAGGCCGGTCCATTGCTGAGTCAGCTGTGGGACCTGGTGATTAAGCCGAATGTCGAGCCGCACGTTGCGCCGAACTTCACCACCTACACACAAGCCGCAGCACTGGTCGGCGGGGATGTCCTGGCACGGTGGACGCGGCTGGCAGAGACCATCTTCCCCATCTTGCAGGCTGCGTGTCGCACACCACACGTCGCCGAGTTGCGCGACGCAGCAATTGATCTGATCTTCTACGCCATTCCAGCTGAAATCGCCGCCTCGCTGAACTTCTCCGGTCTCCTCTACGCAGTGGACGGCGCGGAGACTCTTACGCAGTGCTGTGCGCAACGCGTGACGCGTCCTGCTGGGGATCTCGGCCCGCTGCTGCAGTCTTTAGCCTCCGACACCCGCACCCACCTCGTGCTGGCGTGGCCATCAACGCTCTCCCCACGCTCGCTGTTTGTACCGGACTTAACGGCGCACATCTCCACGATTGGATTGGTGCCACGGGAGGCGCTGCGCCATCAGCACTTCCCTCTCCTTCTCCGCTGCGGCGCGAAGGACTACCCAGTAGAGGCCTTCCTCGGCTGCCCGGGTTACCTCACTTCTGTGTACGCCGTTGCGCGTCCATTTCGCAAAAACCTGACCATCCCCACCACCGCCTACTCTGCCTACTATCAGCAGCACTACGAGCGCAGCAGCAGCGGCAGCAGCACCGCTGACGACTATGCGCTGCGCATCGACGCGAGGGAGGTGTCGCACGCGCTGGAACAGCTCATGGCGGTGGTGCAGGCCCTCCCAGCCGCCTAGACCGGTGCGTGAAACGGGGCAGAGAGCAAAGCCATCTAGATACTCTCCTCTGTTGTTGCGTTTTTCGTTTTTCTTTCCTCCCCACCTCTCTTTTCTAGACCTTTTATAGAAGAAGCTGCTTCTGTTTGTTCTTTGTAATTTGTATACTGTTTTTTTTTTTTTGTCGTCTATCGTTGTGCTTCCGCTGCGCGCTCTGCGTTCTGAACGAGTGTGAAGATGGCCAGAGATGCACAATTGGCCTCACAAAAAAGAACAAACGTGACTTGACGGATGCGACGTCAACAGAAAGCAACAGATCTATTTTTTTTTTAATTTATATTTGCCGCAGACAGAGTCGCTCCTGCGTTTCAAGCGTTGCGGCAGACAGCGAGTGCGCACCACATGCTGCACTTCTCCCTTCTCCTTCTCATTTCCCTCCCTTCTTCTTTTATCCAAATATACGCGCACCACAACGTTATTGAACCCGAACAGTGGGTCCTGTGACTTCTACATTTATTATAAGTATTGTTGTTAAAGTATCTTCGGCCGCCGCGCAGCGCGCATCTTCTCTGTTATTGTTCATTACCTCCCTCCTCTATTTGTTGGCACCCTTTTCTTTTCTCTCTCTCCACTTCAGCAGCAATGCCGAGCGCCTCCAGCCGGTGGTGCCTCATCGAGAGCGACCCCGCCGTCTTCACCGAGATGATCCAGACCGTCGGCGTCAAGGGCATCTCCGTCGAGGACCTTCTCATGCTCGACACGGCGATGCTGCAGCAGTACCAGCAGGTCTACGGCCTCGTGCTGCTCTTTAAGTGGCAGTCCGCAGAGCAGGCAGCACCGCTTGGCACCGTCGTGAAGGATGCACCCGTCTTCTTCGCGAAGCAGGTCATCGAAAACGCCTGCGCTACGCTGGCGATTGTGAACACGCTGTGCAACTACGCGGAGCAGGTGGAGCTGGGCCCAAAGATGCAGCAGTACCTGGGCTTCTCGCAGGCGATGGACCCCGAGATGCGCGGGTCGCTGCTGGACGAGTTTGAGGAGCTGCGTGAAGCCCACAACTCGTTTGCCCCCCAGGCAGCCTTCGAGTCGGACGCTAAGGCGCCGAAGGATGCGGATGTTTACCACTTCGTCTCCTTCGTGTACCGCCAGGGCCACATCTGGGAGCTCGACGGGCTGCAGGACGGGCCGCTGCAGTGCCGCGAGGCGACCGACGCCGACTACCGCGAGGCCCTTGTTGAGGTGGTGCAGCGCCGCATCGACGACATCGCAGCGAAGGACACGAAGGGTGCTGGTCAGGGCATCTCCTTCTCTCTCATGGCGATCGTGGACGACCCGGTGGTGGTGCTGGAGAAGAAGATCGCCGCGCTGCAGGCCGAGGAGAAGCCGTCGACGGCGGAGGCGGAGGAGCTGGCGGACCTGCAGGCGCAGCGTGCGAAAGACAAGGAGGCGAATGCGCGCCGTCGCCACGACTACAACGCGATGATCGTCGCGCTGCTGAAGACGCTGGCTGAGCGTGGCAAGCTGGAGCAGATCATTACGGATGTTCAGGCGAAGGCGGCCGCGAAGTGAAGGAGATCTGGGTATTTGGCAACTCCCTCTTCTACTGTTTTTTTGTTGGGTTGCGCAGTTGCCCGCTGTGCATTGTTTTGCGCGGACGCGTTGCGTTGGCCCGCTCATGGATGTGTGTTCGGTACGTCATTTTCTTCTATACGCCTCTGCGTACTCACGTGGCCATCCATGGCGGGTCTTCTTCATATGTCTCTATTATTATTATTAAACACTTTGTTCAAATACCCAAGATGGGGTTGACAGTCGAGGAGCGAGACGAGTGATCCTGTGTTGTACTCGTGCCTTGCTCCTGGTGGCATCCTAGATGGCTTCGGGGCTTTCTCTTGTCCCCTCTATTTTGGGCAACTCACTAGACGGAAGAGATGCCTGTGAAGCGTGCGCGCCTCAAGAGAGCACCGATGGGAGCCAGTACACAAAACCACAAAAAAGCTGCTTTCACAGATAGAAGAAGAGGGGAAAAAAAGCCAGCTGTGTCTGCTGGAAACCGCGAGCCAACCTTGACGTCGCCACACAGACACACACACCTAAGGATGGTTGCTGCGGTTGCCTACATGCACTCGAAGGTCTAGTGTGGTGAAAAGAAGCACATTTTTACCCTCAGTGTATTTGTTTATTGGTGAATGAGCTATATAACGAAGACCAGCGGCGGGAGAAATGAAAATCAAGCACGCACCGCGCACTCTACGTCTCTTTAAGCACCGATGGACGAACCGGCTTACGCCCATGGTGAGTAGACCGTAAAGCAAGCAGCGCGTCTTCTAGAGCACCGCATCACTGGAAACGTGCATTAGCAAACCCTGCTCTTCTTTTTCCCCCTCCTCCTCTTCTTTTATTCTTTAATGAAAACAGGTCGGGCCTGCTACTTCGCCAAGAGGTGCTGGTGCAGCGACATCAGCAACTCCCCCCTACACAAACACACACGCACACACAAGTTATTTTTCTCGCTTTAGACTCTTCGAAGCGGAGTGGCTGCAAACGCGGAGTGAGAAAAGTAGAACACTGCCCCACCACCCCGATGCGACGCCTGCCGCTCTTAACTTCCTCCGCCGTACTTCCAACCCTCTCCTTAGCTCTTTCTTCGACCACGCAGACATGTAGCCCTTCTCTTTCCCACACCGGCAAGCGTGCGACACAGGCAGCACAACATACGCTGCGCTTCAGCAGGGCGTGCATGTCCACGGCAGCCGCACCTCTCCGGTCTTCTGCTGCGCCTACAAGCCTCTTCACCTCCTTCGAAATGGAGAGCGAGCTGATGTGGGCTCAGGAGGATGCGCGGGAGGCGGAGGAGGAACCACAGAAGAATAAGCACAGGGAGCTCGTCACGCCACCACCCATGCGCTCCCGGACCCTCAACTCACCGACCATCTCCCCGGCGTCTGTGCCCTCGTTTTCCCCCACTGTGAGTGTTCATCGCGTGTCTGCCGAAAAGGATCTCAGCGCTCGCACTCCGAAACGCCCAGCAGCGTTAGTGGCACGTGCACGCCTGCCACCCGCTGCTGCGCTCTCGCTAACGCTGCCTTCTCTCCTTAGACGTCCACGGTGGCGCGGCGGTGCAGAGGCGCGTCGTGGTGAGAGTGAAGAGGGCTATCTGGACGCGGCTGCGTCAGCTCTGAAAGCTCTCCAAGATGACTGGCGGCACCGACGGAGCAGCGAGAAAACTTCTTTTTTTGCTGCCGAGGCGCAGTCCTCTCTGCGGCACGCACACGCGGACGCTCTGCTGGCGATGACCGAGCTGCTCCTATCGCCGAGCGCGTTCGCCTGTGAAGCCGAAGATGCCGCTGCTGGTGGTGGTTCATCGGCGTTCGCAGCCGCCCTTCTCCCCTGCCTGCTGCGGCTGCTCTGTCGACGGCATGTGGAGCTGACGGGGCGGCACGTGGCGCACCTCAGCCGGCTCCTGTTGGCGCACCCTCCCCTCTTCCGAGGGGCGTTCCTGAGCACTACCGAGCAGCATCAGCAGTGTGTTGCCGTGTGGGACGCCTTCACGCTCGTATGCTACGCCACCCGACGTCACCTTCGCCGCAAACACAACCGGGACTGTCTGGAGGCCTTTCTGTGGGGCGTGTACGCACCCCTGCAATCAGCACACCAGCCGCAGCAGCAGCAGCAGCAGCATCGTGCTAGTGGTGGTCGTGTTGATGCACCGTCTGTCGATGCGGAGTTGTGGGCGGCGGCGAGGAAAAGCGGAGTGCGGCGGGCCGTGCTGCATCACCTCCTTCACCGCTGCCTCGAGACGGAGACAGCAGCAGAGATTGGCGTGCAAGCTGCCGCGCACGTTGACCTCTTACTTGCCTGGGCTCTCCTTTTGGCCTGGGAGGAGGTGGAAGCTGTGGTGCGAGATGCCGTGATTCATCGGCTGTGCAAGCAGACTCGACTAGAGGGGCACAGCCGGCGTCCCGCACACGGAGCTAGCGGGGCATCTGTTGAACAGTGGAAACGCTTGGCGCTGCGGCTGGCTGCAGCACACACCAAAGCAGACGGAGATCGCGGCACGGCTGGAAGGGCAGCGCAGCCGGGTGCGCGCGTCTTCGCTGCGATGGACCGCGAGTCACGATACACGAGTGGGTGGAGCATCGTGCCGCTGGATCGGCAGCTCCTTCGCTGTGTCCTCTCCCGCCCATCGCCGTCGTCCGATCATCAGGCGCCAGCGGACGCATCGATGCCAACAACTTTGGGAGTTGCGGAGACCAGTCGCCACTTCGGCGCGGTGCGACCAGCGCAGCTTGCAGCGGATGACGACGCACTTCGCTTGCGCGAGGCGGCACGCACGACACTGCACGCGTACGCACAGATGCGATGGGGGAGACTCGAGAGCGCGGCACCGATGCGTGCGTCGGCTGGGCTGGCGTCCTGCGAGGAGGAAATGGGGGAACTCATACACACGGCGCTGGAGCTGCCGAAGCATGCGTGGTGTTTGTGCGAGGCCGTCGCCGTGCGCCTCGTCCGCTGCGTTCGCCACTACGCAGCCCTTCTGGAGCGCACGGCGGTGGCTCAAGGAAAGTGCGTGATGCCGCCACCGCAACTCCTCGCAGCGTTTCGACGAATGGCTCGGCACAGTCGCACCGATGTCGTGACAACTGCTGTGGTGATGGAGGAGACAGAGGGTTGCAGAACACGTGCTGGTGGAGAGGCTGCCTGTGACACCACTGCAGAGAGCCGTAATAAAGATGCTCCCTTTTCTGCTGCCTTCACCACAGCGGCAATAGCAGACGCGTCGCGACAGCTGACATGCGCGGCGGAGGCGGAGTGGGTGGCTGAGGTGTGGGCGCACGACCGCAGCATGGCGGTGGGCCCGATCCCACATGTCGTGCTTGCGCGCCTGCATGCGTGGGTGAAGGCCCTGTCTCCCTCGTTGCGCTCCGAAGAGTTTGCTATAGCTGTTGCGGCTATGGCGCAGATCGATACTGCCGCATCGCAGCTCTCAGGGGCAGTCGCACCGGTAGACGAGGCGTGGCAAAATATTGTGCGCGATGCACAACCCACCGCTGTGGCTCCGCAATCGACCGTGCCTGAGATGCACCCCACGCTCGCGACGCCTCCCGTCTCACGCGTGCAACACAGCACGCTGCTCTGGACTCATCTTGTGAACGCCAACCCACGTCGCGAGTGGCAGCTGAGTGCCATGAGCCGACCTCTCGCCTCAACAGCAGCAGCGCCGACAGCAAAATGTCCTCTTATTGAGTGGTCACCTGTGGTGGGTGCCGTTGTGGAGTCCACAGAGAAGGACGGCGCAGCGCAGGTGGAAGAGGCGTGTCTGCACCGCCTGTTCAACGCGCACATCGGCTCATCGGCGAGATCGTGGGCTGTTAGGCGCGATTGGCACTGGCTGGACCACGTGTCAGCGGCTGTTGCTCACTCACAAGAGCATCCAGCACCCTCAAGTGGAGAGTGGGACACCACGCCGTCTTCTTCTCTTTCGCAGCAGACGCGGATTCTTCGAGCCTACGCCTCGCCCTCTCGCACAGTGGACGGCGGTGCCGTGGAGTGTGCGTGGGTGCCACCAAAGCTGACTCTCGCTACGAGCGCAGAAGCAGCAGCAGCAGCAGCCGATCCAGACACCCTTCTTCTCTTCCTCGACTGGGACGCTGCCCTCCACACCTTAAGCTCCTACGCGGCCCGGACGACCGATACTGAGCAGCTTTCCTTTCTTGTGGGAGCCTTCACGCGCTGCTTTGTTGGGCTCTGGGCCACTTTTCGGTGCGTGGATTCTCTGCCAACATCTCTCGAGCCTCCCCACGACGCCATTCAAATAGCTGCAGCGTTGATGCCGCACTACGCAACCGCGCTGCGACTCTGCAGTGAGCTAAGAGAGGCTCGTGGCGGTGCAGCTGCATCAGGGATTGGTGGAGAGGCGAAGGCTGCTGTGTTGCCGGATGCCCTGCACCTGAACCTCTTCCGCAGTCTCCTGCACGCAGCGGAGCCGCAGTGGCAGCAGTGTGAGGCGCTTATCTGTCTTGCCGGGAGTGCGACGAGCGCTTCTCCCTCTCCGTCCTCCGCGCAAAAGGTCTGTGGTGCGTGTGTGTTGCCGGACCGAGTGTTGGCGGAGGTGATTGCTGCCTACGCTGCCGCGCAGCGTCCGTTGCCGCTGCAGCTGCGCCAGTGGTGCGAGGGAGCATAGGTAACGCCTCTTCATGCTCTCCCTCTTCGTGCTACAGATTCTCTTTTTCTCTGTTGCTTTCTCAACGCGGTCTCTCTTCAGTGATCTTCACACATTTATTTTACTACAACACCAGAAGAAAAAAAAAAGAAGGAAGAGAGAAGTGGTTTTTCGGGCAGTACACTCAACGGAGCACCGCCTGACCAGATGCCTTTGGAGCTTTCACGCTTCATACTTGACCTGTATTGCGCTAGTCCACAAGCTTGTTTGAATCATCCAACATGTCTAATTTCAATCTTTCTTTCTCTCTTCCTTCTCCCCCTTCTCTCCCTCCTGCCAGCCCATTAGTACACGAGCGTCGGGCTCCCATCGCTTTATTCATTCTCCCGCTTCTCCAATCATTTTTACAACAAAAAAAAAAAACTCACTCTGAACGGCTCCTTCGCTTTTCATTTTGGAAGGGAGAGAGAGAACGGGCTCGCGAGAGTGCACTTCATAGTATCATTTCCTCCCTTTTTTTTTTCGTTTCCTTAATTCTGATCATTGATTGTTTTTTTTTTTTTTCATATATTCTATTTTCTCTGTTTTCCTTTCCCCACGTATCCCCTGCGCTGCCTCCGCCCATCTTCGGCGCTGCTACGCACGTGTGACGTCACGCCTCTTCTTGTCTACCAACCCCTTTTTCCCGCCGCAATTCCACTCCGTCAACGAGCCCGGTTGGCAAAGTAGAGGCAGAGGCACTCAAGCAAACAAAAAAAAATAATAAGAACAAGGAGACGAACACATTGCGCAACCGAAGCCCGGAGGAAGGCGTGTGGCAAAGCGTCTGAGTCGGCGTTCTCCTCTCAACAAAAACATTATCATCGTGTTTTTTTTTTGTTTTTTTTTTCGCTTTGTTTTTTTTTTTTTTGCTCCTTTCTCTGGTTTTTTTTTTTTTAAGTAGTGCATTATCATTTGTGTGTTGTTGTTTTTTAAAGCAAAAGGGTGGTGAGCGGTAAAGCTACGCCAGAGCGCTGACGTCGAGCCACAACACCGCACTAAATTTCTTCTTGTCTCTCATCATATCGTGTCTGTTGTTGTTGTTGTTGTTGCGAAGTTTCAACCCCCACTGTCGAGGAAAGAAGGAGAAAGAAAAAGAAGCCATTTTTCTCCGTTTTGACCGTCTTGCGTGTTCATTTCGTGCAAATAAGCTGACTCGCCAATTTCATTTTTTTCGCGCTTCCCGCCGCAACAATTTTTTTTTCCTTTTACTCCCGCTGGGTTTAGTGTCTGTGTGTGTCTTTTCACAACACTGCGCTACTTAGCGGAAGGTACGCGCTTGGCTGCCGCGTTTGCCTCTGGTCTCTCGTGGTGGGTTTTTTTTTACTTAAGTTTTTTGAGCTGCCCTTGTTCTACTCGCGACTCGTACACGCACACACACACGCAGGCAGGTCGACACGCCAGCGCTTAAATTGTGCGTTCCAGGGTAGCTGCTCTCAATTCTTTCTTCTTTCTTACCTGCACAACAACAGTTAAAAGGTAAAGCAACAATTTTTATCTCCTATTTTCGACGCTGTTCGTTGTCATTGTTGGCTTTTTCTATATTCCCCTATCCCTCGTTGTGAGTGTGCACCAGTGACCTTTTTTTTAATCATTTTTTACTCATACTGGCAGCGTCAGTTGCTCCGTTGCACACACGTGTGGCATCACTGGTGTTGACGAAAAAAAAAAGAAAAAAAAAGGTTCACTTCGTCGCGATGGACGACCCGAATCTCGGAGTGGACTTCATGCCCGACACGGTGGTGGAGATTCCGATTCCCACACCCGGCGTCACCGTGCCGCAAGTTCTGAAGTACATTCTGATCATCATCCTCTGCCTCTTTCTCGAGTACGTCCTGCAGCTTGTGCCGCGGCTTGCCGACTTTGTTGGCAACCGCGTCAGTGAGGTGAAGGCGACGGCCGTGGAAGCGTGGCGGAAGCCGCGAACGGTGCGCAAGGCCATCCGCAGCGTCCTCCGCCTCTTCCGGAAGTGGGAGATCTTCACGATTCCGGGGGTCACCTTCGTGCTTGTTTACTTCTGCGCCTTGAGCAGTCTCTCCTACCTTCCCGCCTACTACGCGACGCCGGACAACATTGAGCTGTGGACGCTGCAAGAGCAGCACGTCGACCTCACCAGCACGGGCGTCAGCGCCACCGCCCCGGTGCGAGACCCGCGCGGCAACAGCCCGTTTCCCCCGCGCTCGGCGGAGGCCACCAACTACTTCTGTGGGAGGCCAACGGCGAGCAGCTACGACGGCTACACCGGCGCCGCGCATGCCGCGTACATCCACCACGACATGGAGCGCGACCGCTTCGTGGTGCGCACGTTCGGCCGCGGCGGCACGCGAGTCGACCACCGCCGTCGCATGGGCATCGGCCGCAGCACCTACGAGGTGTTCTGTGGCGCCACGGCGGAGTCGCAGGTGCACACGCCCCTCGCCCCTTCGGTGCTCGTCGGCGGTAATGACAACTGGCAGGTGCCGCGCGAAGCCTCTGCGGCCAGACCCTCCAACGGAGACTTCAACTTCACTCTTGAGAAGCTGGCCGAGCCGATCAGCAGCCGCAATGCTGCTAGCCCTGTCAAAGACAACTTTATTAAAGAGGACCAGACGCTGCGGACGCACTACCGCCTCTACAGCCGCGCCGACAACCTTGCCAACCACCGCCACCTCGACTTCATCTACTCCTACGTGAACGGCAGCGACATCACCCGCGGCTACACGAAGCCGTTTGCGAAGCAGCACCTGTGCTGGAACCTCATCGCGGCGGTGCAGATGCTGTGGGGCGAGCTGCAGCGGCTGCGGGGGAGCGACACGGACGCCGGCGGCCCACGTGTGTCGGAGGACACCTTCGCACGCTACGTTTCGGAGCTTCTCTTCACGAAGCTCTCGAGCCCATGCTCGATGGTAAAGCTGCTGTCCAACGCCGGCGAGGGTAAGGCGGCCATGACGCAGGTGGAGGCCTCTCTCTGGTGGGCTGTCACCCGCGCCTCACCGACACCTGCGGACGCTGCTACACCAGAGGCAATAGACAAGGTACCGGTGCCGTACGCGCTGACGAACATTGAGCTGCTCCGTGCCATCGGTGCGGAGCGGGATAAGGTGTGGATGGACGCCATCGACACGGACTGCGACGAGCTGCGCCACAGCATGCGGGGCTTGCTGGACCACACGCGGGGCTGGAGCCGCGGCCGCGTCACGGTTGTCTCGCCGTACAGCAACGTCCCGCTGTGGCTAAACCAGAGCAAGAACTTCTTTCTTCGATCCCTCTACGCTGATTTGCTGATGAGTGATGAGAAGAAGGCGGACGACAGCCATACCCCACTTAGCACGGCGCAGTTCCGCTTCGCGCGCGAGGTGCACACGCACCAGCTGCAGTACACTCGTCTGCACGTTGTCGACCAGCGGGCCCTCATGCCGCCAGCCCCGCTCACCACGGTAAATAGCTACGTCATCGAGCCCTTCGTCTACCGCCTGCGCAACGTGTCGAGCGTCTTTGTGTACATGAACGACGACTACCTCATCATGAAGGACGTCGACCTGGAGGACTTCGTGAACGAGTTCGGCGGCCCGGTGCTGCGCATCCGCCGCAAGGACAGCATGGAGTACTACGAGTCCAAGAACGACTATTTTCGCCGAGGCTTCGTCTTCAACACGATGCGGATGCAGCGCGACGTGGACAAGCTGCCCGCTGATGTCGAGGAGCTGGTGCAGCCCTCAGCCCTCGCAGACGCGCTGGCACTGCAGGACGGGGGAGAGGCCGCACAGCTGCGCCGTGGCATCGTGCGGGGCGACTGGGCGGCCTTCACGGCGGCCGTGCACACGCGTGATGCAGGGACAGCAGCAGCAGCAGCGTCGGTGCCACCACCGCCGTGCAACGATAGCGTCTGCGCGTGGGCGGCTGCCTGTGGCGGCGCAGCAGACACCTGCGACGTGCCCCGCGTCTCGATTGCTGGCGAGCCGTCATGGGAGGTGGACGCGGCCGGCAGCTTCCACGTGGTGGACGCGGCGGGTGCGCCGCCGGTGCTTGCCGGCCACGCGGAGATGCCGCGCATCGGTGGCTGGGGCGGGCGGGTGCTGGACCGCGCGGCTGCCGACATCATCGCCCCGCGCTACTACCTCGAGACGGACACCGTGGTGCTGCGCGACACCCCAACGAACCCCGCCCCGGCCGCCACCATGATGCGCACGCTGGAGATGCAGGTGTCGGCGGTCGAGGAAGGCGTGCGGCAGATTGCCGAGGACCCCGATGACGACGGCGGCGCGCGCGACCGCCTGCTGCACGTCTTCACGAACTGGATGGACATCATGCTGGAGCACGAGTTCCCCACCCACCGCGCCTTCAAGACGCAGCCGCGGCTCCGCAAGTACCGCGTGCGCCTCGACAGCCACGCCCCCTACCCGCAGTGCCGCAACATGTGGAGCTACATCCACAAGCGCTACACCCCAGATCTGAACCTCAACATGTTCCTGATGCGGAAGCGCTCCACGCTGGACTTCCTGCCGCCGTCGACGCACACGGTACACATGCTGCGCCACCCATGGGCGGGCTCCAGCCAGTACATTCCGTACCTGATGGCGAAGGAGGCGTGGAGAATGCAGGCGGCGACGGGCAAATTAAGTGAGGAGACGGCGGCGCTGTTCCCGGTGGTGGATGTGGTGCTCGACAACGAGGACGGCTGTGCACCGGCAACGTACATCACCGAAGCTCTCGAGTCTGCCCGCTACCACGAGTTCCGCAACGACGTCAACTGGAACACGCGGGCCATGAAGACGATTCGCAGCTACCGTGGCCGTAAGCCTTTCACGAACATCAACTCCAAGTTCACCGTCGACAGCGTCGGTGTCACGCTACGCGACTTCCTGGAGGAGCTCTTCCCGTCGCCGATGCTGCTCGAGGAGGGCTGGAAGGCGGCGCTGCCCAAGAAACAGTCGACCACAGAGCTGTCGCTCCTCACAAGCCTTGAGTCCAACAATGGCAAGGCCCTCACCCTCTTCCACATCGAGGAATCCTTCCGCAAGTTCACCCGACTGCCGTTGATTGTGGTGAGCAACGACGAGGAGGGCTTCTGCCCGCTGCTCCGCAGTCTGCGCCACGCCATGCCCTCCTTTCGCGGCCTCCGCATCGTGCAGGTGCTCGTCCCGCCCGTCGATGGCCGCAGCCTCTACGCGGCACGCGCCGACCAGCGCCACGGCTACCGCAACTTCCTGCCAGTGACGCGGTGCACGTTGCTGCCGGGCCGCCTGGCGCGCGTGACGCTGCCGGCGGACAGCAGCGAGGCGGACATCATCGTGGCGGGCCTGCGTGCCGCGCGAGACGGAGTTAAGACCAAGTATTGGGCTGCCCCGGCGCTCGTGGAGCTGCGCGGTCTGCGGGTGGCGCGGCGCGCGGTGCAGGCGGTGGTGATCGACGCCCGCACCCTTCACAGCGGCGCCAACGGCTTCACTGATCTTCCCCACGCGCTGGCCACGCCGGCTGAGCTGCTCGCCCACGAGGACTTCTCCGAGGTGCTGTTGACCGGCGAGACGTACGAGGCGGCACAGGCCTTTGTGCGCATGCCTACCGACGCTGAGGCTGCCGCGCCGGCGTCGATTGTTGTGAAGGGCGAGAAGCCGCGGCGTGTGCGGCGGGAGGACTACACGAGCAGCGTGTTGTTGCTGTCCGAGGCGGAGGCGGAAGAGCGCAACGTGCACTGGGCCTACGGGGCGTCGGAGCATGATTTGCTGAGTAGCATGCCGCTGCCGTACCTGCAGATGGAGGACAGAGACGCCAACGTGAACTGGGGGTACTAGTCTGTCAAAAAGCCTTCGCGAGTGAAGGTGTTTTGTTTTTTCCTTTTTCTTTGGCACCTGCCTGTTCTTCTGTTTCCATTGATGCCGCCGCTCTTGCCCTTGGTGCTGACAGCGTGGCCCTTTTTTTCTATTCTTTCTTTTTTTTTTCGTTTATATTTCATACTTCAATTCTGTTTTGAAGCCGTTCTCAATGCCACGCGCGTCTTTCACGCGTTTTCCTTCAGCTTTCTCTCCTTTGTATTTCTTCTGTTACTGCGAGTGCTTTTTTGGTGTCTTGACCACTCCTGAAGGAACTTGCCTTGTCATGCGTGTGCGATGGCGACGCTTACACGTGCACGCACGCTACCACTCTCTGGTGATGCAGCGACCTCTTCGTTATGTCGGCTGTAGTGAACGAGTTGTCCTATATGTTGTTTCTCGGGGTATGTCTGGTGTTCAGCATCGCTAAGGCACTACTCGAAACGGGAATGTGTGGAAGTGAGGTAGCGCTTTGCCCTACACTACGCGGACTTCGGCTTTACGCGGTATTGCGCGAGTGGGCGAGTGTATTTTGTTGTTGTTGTTAGTGTTGTACGCCAGTGCGTGCTCTCACGTTTGCGTTGGTGTTGAATTTTGTTTTTCTGATTCCCTTTTTTTTCCCCTCTCCTTTGGTGCTCCATGTCGGCGAGAAAAGAAAGGCTATGAGCACGCGGCAGTCGCGCACACCGCTCGAGTGAACGGATCGGGGGAGGAGGACTCGTCGATCGTTCGTGAGAAGAATGTGAAGCATTCGCAATTCAGGCACCTGAGAAGAAGCTGACCTGCACGTTGCGGGCGGCAAGGAGTATAGCGCGTTGCCAGGTCGCGTGTCTGACACAGCGACCGCGGCAACTGCATTGTATCATGGAGCACGATATTGGTTTCTATTTTCTACTCATTATTCCCAGTTTCGCCTGCATTGCGCATGTATGTAAGTGTGTGTGTGTTTGGTTCTCTCGAGGTGGGCATTCAATCGGGCCCATACATGGTGTGTCACATCTTTCTCACTTTTTTCGTATCTTCAACCTTCCTCTATCGCCGCCTTTTCTTCTTTATTTAGCGGCACGGCGCGTTGCCAGTCCAGCTGCCTCCACTACCAAGAACAGGAAGCACTGAAAAAAGAGGGCACACCCGACCGATAGAGAGAGAGAGAGTTTTCGAAGCGCGCGTCCTTCACTCTCCTTCGCTGCCGAGTTCAGCCTTGTGTTCGAACAGCAGTATCTGCGCACCATCGCAGCCAGACAGATACGCATTCTCTCGTTTCAGCGGGCTTGTACCCACAAGTGGTGAATTATACCGCACACTCTGCCAAGACGCTGGCACTACGGCCTTACATCTCCCTCTACTGATACTCTCTTCTAAAAAAAAGGTAAAAAAAAAATTAATTCCTCTCTGTGTTTCTCGTTAGACATGCTCAACACCGCCCTCTACGAGCGGACGCAGATCCTGATCGGAGACGACGGCATCCGCAACCTGCAGGCCACCAACGTCTTTCTCGCCGGCGCCGGTGGAGTGGGTGGTCACTGCGCCGAAGCCCTCGTCCGCGCCGGTGTCGGCAGCATCACCATCGTCGACCACGACGTGGTCACGTCCTCCAACAAAAACCGACAGCTTATCGCGTTGGACAGCACAATTGGCAAGAGTAAGGTGGAGGAGTTGGCGCGTCGGCTGCGGGACGTCAACCGGCATTGCTGCATCATCGCCCTCGATGCTTTTATTTGTGCCGACGACGTGGAGGAGATGCTGACGCGGCAGAGGTACGACTTCGTGGTGGACTGCATCGACAGTGTGGAGTGCAAGATTGCGTTGCTCGCTGCTGCGGTGAAGCTGAAGCTGCGCGTCTACGCGTCCTGTGGCGCCGGTGGCCGACTCGATCCCTCGAAGATCACCGTGGGAGACATCTACGATACGCAGAACGACCGGCTGGCGCGTGCGTGTCGTGCGGCGCTGCGGAAGCACAACATCGGTCCCGGTAACATCACCGTTGTGCACAGCACTGAAAAAGGTATGCGACCGTTAGAGCCGCAGCGGCAGGAGGCCGGTGGCCGGGACCGAGCGATGAACGGCACGATCAGCTACATGCCCTCCATCTTTGGGCTGATGCTCGCGTCTGCGGTGTTGCGGTGTGCGATGGACCCCGCTGCGCACGACGCCGCGATCGAGGTGCTGCGGAAGCGTGCCGCGCGGGGGCAGAAGCGCCAGCTGAAGCGTCTGCGCAAGGAGGCGGCGCAGGAGCGTCCTGGTGAGCAGTGAAGCGGCTACGTTGCTCGCTTTCTGACGGTGCTTTGTCCTGCTGCAATGGTGTGGTGTGTACGCGTTTTTATGTTTGACGCCTGACATGTCCATACAGACTCACACGAGCGCATCTCACCTCCACGTATTTACTTTAAATCTAAAAAAGTAGATTCTGATCACCTCCAGTCGATAAAGCGCTGCACTGCAAACAAAAAAAAAGATTGTAGAAGGGGACGGCTCACAGTTCGTTCCCGTCCCACGACGACGAGGGAGTGTGGCGGGTTGGTGCCGCCTGCGCCTACTGCAACTCCACGCCTCAGAGTTCAAAGAGACAAATCAATAACTGAATTTGCAATTTAGCAAATTTTTTCCCCCCCCCACCCCCCCCCGCACCCCCAAAACCTTCCCCCTCTCTCTCTCTTCCCCTTCCCCTTTTTTTTTTTTTTTTTTTTTGATTTTATATAGTTGTTTTCCCTGTTCCCCCCCCCACCCCCCCCAAAAACCAAAAAAAAAAACAAACCCACACCCCCCCCCCCCCCCCCCCCCCCCCCCCCCCCCCCGGCCCCCCCCCCCAGCAAAAAAGAACCACCCCCCCCCAACAAGACCGCCGCCGGCCGCCCCCCCCCCCCCCCCCCCCCCAAACCACATTTTTTGTTTTTTTTTTTTAAAATAAAAAAACCAACCCCCCCCCCCCCCCCCCCCCCCCCCCCCCCGGGGCGGAAAGGAGAAAACTCTTTCCCCCCCCCCCCCCCCCCCCCCCCCCCCCCAAAAAAAAAAAAAAAAAGTCCGGCACGTGCGGCCCAAACCCAACACACACACCGGCGGGCGGGGGGCCCGGGGGGGGGGGGGCCCCCAAAACAAAAAAAAAAAAAAAAAAAAAAACCAAAAACCCACCCAACCGCCAAGAGGGGGGGGGGGGGGGGGGGGGGGGGGGGGGGGAGGGTGCGGGGTTCTTGTGGTGTTCCCTTCCTCTTCTTTTTTTCCTTTTTCTCTTCCCCCCCCCCCCCCCCCCCCCCCCCCCCCCCCCCCCCCCCCCCCCCCCCCCCCCCCCCCCCCCCCCCCCCCCCCCCCCCCCCCCCCCCCCCCCCCCCCCCCCCCCCCCCCCCCCCGGGCGAGAGGGGGGGGGGGGGGGGGGAAAAAAAAAAAAAAAAAAAAAAACCCCCCCCCCCCCCCCTCCCCCCCCCCCCCCCCCCCCCCCCCCTGCCTCTGCCTCGACACGATCACCTTTTTGCCGTGATGAACGGCACTGGGATGTCCACCGGGCACCTCCGTCAAAATTTACGTGGCCCCTGCTCCCGCCTTCTGGCGGCTGCCCCCACACCCCACACAGCAGCAGCCGTTGCGAACACCACCCCCACGCCCCTCGCCGACGGAGCCAACGTCAGCGCACACACGTCGCCGCCATCGGCCCGACGCTGCGGTTGAGATGAGCAGCAGAGAGTCGTCGCTGATGGCGGAGATGTGTGGCCTGCGGCGGCTCACCACACACACGCTCGACCCAACGCTGTCGGTGTCACGCGTGTCGCACAGTACCGACCGCACCCTCCACGTCCAGTACGGACCCACCACCTCTGCGTAATGAGGAGAACGTGTGTACCGAATTCCTTTTTTTTTCCTTCCCGTGAAGGTTGCCTTGTACGTGAAGGGGTAGAGTAGATATTTATTGCACTTCAAACACCTAGACGAATGAACATAACAACGCCACCATCAGCTTCTTTAATACGGATGCTCCTGCCTTATGGTGCAACGAGAAAAAGAGCAGAACAGTGGAGCCTCACACGACATCACGACAATGCGGACCCACGTCGCATATTCCTGTATTGCCTGCACAGAAAAAAAACTCAGCTCCCCTCCGCTTCCATTTTCCACTCTTCCTCTCCTCTCTTTCTCACTTTTGCTCCTCTTCTTCTGCACTCTACAACATCATCAGTAGGATTTATTACCGGCGGACTGAAGTATTAGAGAAAGAGAGCTAGATTCGCCCCTGCTCGCCACCTATTGAACAGATAAAAAGAAATAAAGGTATAGGCAGAATTAGAAACTACTGTCTGGCTGCCGCTTCCATATTCTCATCACAACCTATCCCCTCTACTTTGTTTTCTTTTCTCCGCTCTCTCATCTCTCTCTTCCATTTTTTTTTCTCTCAACTGGGTGGTTGTTTGTCTGTGTGAGTGAGTGAGAACGTCTTCACATTGCTCTCTCTATCTCTCTTCTTTTTTTTTTTCTGATATTCCACCTTTCTTTTTTCTCTCTATTTTCATTTCTTTTCTTTTTCTTTCTTTGTAGTTTCAGCTCATATAGCTTTTATTATTATTATTCTCTTGTTGTCTTCGCATCTCTCTCTTATCTCTCTTCCTGTCTTGTCCGTATTGCTCCTCTCTCTGCTGCTCCTGCCCCCCACAACTATTATTATTATCATTTTTTTCTTTCTTGCTCTCTCTCTCACACACTTTTTTTTCTGATCGCTTCATCTACTTCTTTTCTATCTTCATCTGTTAAATTATTTTGTTTTAAACTGAGAAAGGGAAAGCGTGGTAGACGCCTCTGCTCACATCTTCTATCCTCTGCTCCTTTCACTACTACCTTGCGATACTACGATACTCACGCTTTCGCAGAATCACACGCACACGCAAGAAAAAGTGTTGCACGCGTCTCTCATCCCTAACCCTGTCCTCGTATACAGCCCTCTATTTAGCAGTACGTTTTTCTTTTGTTGTTGTTTGTTTGCACTGCGTTTGGTTGATGCCTCTTCTGGTCTGATTGCCTTTTCTTGCTGCCTACTTCAAACCAACAACCGTGTGCAGCTTACCACCAAACACAAAAACACACTGCTTTCAATCTTTTCTTCTCTCTTTTCTTTTTTATCAAGAAAAAAACGCTGTACTGTGTTGCACGACGCCTCTGTGTGGCCGTCCCTTCCACCTCATATACCTGAACAGGGTCACGCCACATCCGTGCGCTTTCAGCCGCCCCTTTCATCTTTATTTCTATTTTCCTTTTATCTCTCCCCCTTCATCTCTTTTGGTTTAGTGTTGTTGCTTTGACCCCTTGCAAGTGTGTGTGTAAGCGTGTACGTGCGCTCGCGGTCCGTCGCCTTTCGCGCAACATCGCAGCAAGCACTTTTATTATTATTGAGGTTTGTCACGTCCCCCATCGTCGTCTTTGGGCCCATTTATACTCCGAAGCGGATTGTGGATCGTGGCGCCTGAAAACTGTATTTTTTTTTTATTTCTCTCTCTTTTTTCTCCACCTGAGTTCTTTCCGCAAGGGTGAGGTGGTGTCTCAAGTAGTGTTCCTTACTATTATTGCAATTATTCTTCTTATTATTATTATTGTGTTCTGAGCACGCTGACGTGTCAACGGCCTTGTCGAGGGTTTAGGTTAGATAGCAAGAGAAAGAGAGGGCTTTGGGTTTGCCTTGCGTGTACACACACACTGACACAAGAAGCAACGACTGTAGTGTGTCCGTGCGTGCGCTCAAGGCTTTTTGTATTTTTCTTTATTGATTCCCTTACCGCAGAAATAGTCCCCCTTTCTCTCTCTTTCTCTTAACATTCTTCTTTGGCGCTTTGCGTGGGTGAGACAGACACACTCAGTGCTCACCGGCATATCTTGCAGCGCTCCCCTCCTTCGCTTGTTTTCTCACCGTCACCTCTAACTGCCTTCTTTGTGGATTATTTTTTTTGTCCGACTGATCGCCTTTACTTACCACTGCAACCCTTGCTAGCGCCGCTGTTTCTTCTCTTCATTTCTCATTTTCTTTCCTCCCAGGTTTGGAAAGTGCGGCTCTTATAAACGTTTATTCTTCATTTACGTTTTTTTTTCTTGTCTGTTTCTCTGTCCGCGTGGGCGTTTGGGACAAAAGCAATCGATTACTTTATTTTTATTATAATTGATATCACCAACGCCTCCTCTCTCGCTCTCTTTTCAGAACTATTACCAAATAGTTTACTCTTGGCGGATAGGAGTTCACTCTTACGTGCCCATAGTAGGTTAGGTATAAATCGAAAGTATTCTTAGTGGTGCTCTTAGCCATTTATTAAAGAGACTTCTTTCTTCACCGCTCTACATTCTATCAGGCTTTGGGTGTCTTATAGCTGTGGTTCGTGAGTACGACTCGGTAGCGCTTGCTCCGTACAATAGCTGTTAAGGTAAGAACCGGAAGCACACAACGCTAGCGCCGTCTTCTCACTCCCATACACCACCACGTACACACCTAAACACAAACACTCACAAAAAAACCGCACAAAAGCGCGACAGCAAGCTCGCAGCGGTACTCACCAAACTCTCCCACCGTAGCTTCTTTATTTTCATTCAACCTGTGGCACTCTCTTCCGGTTCTTTCTTTTGTTTTTTTTGTGTTTCCCTCCTTTACTCTTGCTTTGGCCACTTTTTTTTCTTTTTGGAGCATTAACTAAAAGAAGAGAATCGGACAAAGTAAGAGTCGTTTGCATCTTCTCTCTTTCTCCTCCCTCTTTCTCTCTTGACTAAGTGGTAGTTAACGTTCCAACGCCAATTCGCGTCCTCTGCGAAGTGCACCTGTCGCCTCAGCATCACACGTTTCTCTTCTCTATTTTGCTTACAGCCGGTGCTGTGACGTTTTGCCCGAACTTCTTCATTGTCGACTTTTATTAATTCTTCTGTAGCTGCCACCTCACCTCCATATTTCAGATTGCTTTTTTTTTCTCGAAGGCTTTTTTTTTCTCTATTGCCCTTGTCTCCGGCACCCTCTCTCTCTTTCTTTCTCTCGTACACACCCGCATATTTCTCTACTTTGATTTACGAGTGGTACAAGGGTCTGCGTCTCACCGCACTCACCGGTGTGCGCTGCCTTCTCCTGTTTGTTTATCAGTCTCTATTTTCTTTGTTTTTTCTGGTTTTCTTCCTTCTCGTTGTGCTCTTGTGTGCCGACACATCTTCACTCGTTTGCGGCTCGCATCTTCTGTGTTCTTGTCCACCATCTCCTTTTACTATTAAATCCCCTATTACGACTCTCATCTAGTTCTTATTTCTTGCTTGACCAGTTTTTGTATTTTTCTGCGACTCTTCACACTCTCTGACCAAGAGCGCCATATATTTCTTTTTATTCCCCCTTCGTTTTTCTCTACCCTTTTTTTTTTTATTATTATTGTTTGTTTTCCTTTTTTCTCTGCGGTGTACGTCCACCCGTCACCAACAACAAGGCGAAGCAGAGTTCTTTCTCCTCGCTTGTTGCCTTTTATTGTAAAGAGCTGGGTGGCACCGCTGCCTTCCAGAACAGTATATCTCCGCTTTTCTTCATCCCTCTTCCTCTTTTTTTGAAGCCGATTTTTTTTTTATTGTTGTTGCTCCTTTATATTAGTGCACCTTCATTGTTCCTTCCCGCTGCGACTGCAAAGTATTTCTGGCCCTAACGCTGATCTTCAATTTTACTCCGCTTCGTCTCCTCCACAAAGGCACCGAAAAAAAAAAAAGTATGGAGCGCTACAGTGAGCGTCAGACGTCCACGATTTTTGCTGAGGAGCCGGCGCCGACGCACGGCACCAGCACAAGTGCTAAGACTGCTACGGGGAATGCGACGCCGACCAGTGTTGCGTCGCTCCCGCCGCTGCTGCCTGACGAGGGCGAGGGCAGCATGTGCCCAGGAGCCGTCGGCGTGACGGACGGCTGCCGCACCTGCATCCACGACGCCAGCAAGGAGCAGCAGCGAGAGCGCTTTCTGCGGCAAAAATGCCCGCTCAGCATGGCCTGGGTGCGCATCTGCGGCGATGCCCCCGCAGCAACGGCAACTTTCGAGGAGAACGCTGCCCAGTCGCTGCGCTCTTCTCACTCCGTCTCGAACCTGCAGTCCACGGGCGGCGCACACGCCGATCCCAGCGCTACCAACAGCAGCAGCAGTAGGCGGCGTCGTATGTGGTCTGATGACGCCGGTCGACCTTTGGGTGAAGCAGGGAGAACAGCAGCAGTGGCAGCAGCAGCTTCAGAAGTGGGCAAAGCAGACGATGCCGGCGTATTGCCGCCCGCCCGCTTCGGCCACACGGCTGTCCTCTACCGCGAAACGCAGATGATCGTCTTTGGCGGCAAGGCGAACGACGAGCACCACTACAACGACGTCTACTCCTACGACGTGGAGAGGCGGGCGTGGACGCAGCTGACGGAGGACGACACAACAACGCGGTCCCCCTCCTCGCCAGCCACGGCTCCTGCAGCAGCTGTGCCCGATGCTTCCCCTCGCCCCAACTTTTCCAACTCCGGCGCTGCCACCCCGCACGCAGCCTTCACTCGCGCCAACACGGAGGAGAGTGCGTTTAGTGGCAGAGACGCAGAGCTGCTCACGCCGACCACCGCAACGACGCCGTCGGTGACTCCCGCTGCTGCGGCGGCGGCGACTCTTGTGCGTGCGCGGAGCCCGAGTGGCCGTGTTGGCCACGCCGCTGCTCTGCATCAGGACACGATGTACGTCCTCAGCGGTGAGCAGCAGGGCCGCTACCTGGATGACATGTGGGCCTTCGACCTTCCGACCCGTACGTGGGCACGAGAGGGTGCTGGCCTGCCCTTCGCACCACGCAAAGGCCACACCATGCACCTCCTGCCGGCGGAGAACACGGCGAACCGTGCGCAGCAGGACATGTTCGTAATCTTCGGGGGCCTGGTGCGTGTCTCTCGCCAGCACCCCCGACCAGCTGACCCGGAGCTGCCCCCGCGTGCGGCTGGCGAGCCCGAGATGATCTGCGCGCCGACCAGCGAAACGCTTCTCTACTACCCCGCGCAGCGGCGGTGGTGTCACCTGAAGACGTGCGGCGATGTTCCCAAGCCGCGCTTCTACCACGTCTCGCAGCTCGTCACCGGCACGACGCTGCTGCTGGTGTTCGGGGGGCGGACGGTGGCTCCTGCGCCGCTCGGCAGCACCGCGGCGAGCGACGGCGCCTTCATGAACGACCTGCACATTCTCGACGTCGCGACGGGGATGTGGCGCCAGATTCGTGACGCGACCGGCGACGTTCCGTCGCCGCGGATGTGCGCCGCCAGCATCTTCGTCAACGGCGCCTTCGCGGTCTTCGCCGGCGGTGGCAACGGGCTACTGCCGTCACGCCTATGAGTTCCAGCTCTGCGACAACCGGTGGCGGCGGCTGATGCCGGACTACCAGCCCGCCTGCTCCCGCCCCACCGTCGTGTACGCCAAGGACCGCCTTGTCTTCTTTGGCGGCTACGCCCCCCGCCGCGGTGTGCTGAACTGCACGATGGAGCTGTGCCTCTCGCCCCTCTCCCTCACGAACCGAAGCCTCCTCTGGTGGAACCGCTGCGCCTTTGAGAAGCACGTACGCCAGTGCAGCAAGCAGCGCATCCTCGAGCAGCAGGAGAGGGCCGCCGCGCTTCTTGCCATGACGCAGAGTTGCCGGGCAGACGGCAACTGTGGGAGGCAGGTGACCCTGCGCCACAACCCTGCCAACGTAGCAACGAGCAGCAGCAGTAGTGCCCTGCCAACACCACGACAGTCCGCCACGTACCGGAAGGCGCTCCGTCCGGCGCCGGTGTACGGCCCAGCGCACGAGCGGACGGCGGTGCACAACACACCCGCGACGTCGTCGGTGGGCCACAACGAAGTCAGCCCTCGCTCGCCCGCCTCCTCGTACGCGCCGTCGTCACCCGCGGTGGGCTCGCCCGTCTCCACCGCCTCCCAGTCGCTCTACTCATGGCACGACCCCGTCGCCGTAGCAATCGCAACAGCAGCCACCTTCACCACTAGTGCTCCGCCAGCTGGCTTGTACACGCCGTCCCTGACAGCGGCGTCTCCGTCCTTCCGTGTGAGCCCCGCCTCTACCGTTGGAGGTGTTGCTGGGGCTGCGTCGCCGCGGCTGATCAGCGCCTTCCCGTCACGGCCAGACGTGGTGAGTCCTGTCTATGTCGGCGCTGCACTGGCTGGTACGGCGAACAGCGCAAGCAGCACCGCCACCAAAGCCGTCACGTCGATGCAGCACGCCGGTCAACCCGTTCGTGCTGTCCACCAGGCCCAATACTGGCAGGACCCGCAAAGCTCCCACAGCGGCTGCCCAACCAGTGGCGCCACGAACTCCTTGCAGCAGTCGGCGGTAGCGGTGCAGAGGTGGACAGATGATGTGCAGTACAACGTGCAGCACAGCGTCACGTCAAGGTCGACAGACGCAACACCCAGCCAGCATTCAAAGCACGCGATGGTGGGGCCGGCTTCACCGCGAGAGCCGTCACTGCATCAGTGCCCCGTCTCGCGGTGCGTGCGCAACATCGCCGGCTTCGTCGTCACGTCGATGCCGCGCTTCCACGTCGCGGGTCCACCACCGGCAGCTCGCCGCAGCCGCAGCAGTCACGCCTCCCTCACCGCAGCCACCGCAGCCACTGCTGTCGTCTTCTCCCTCCAGTTTACCGCGGCGCACGCCGCTGCAGACCAAAACGGCCTACGGCCCGCTTCACATCGACGTCACCGCCCGCTCTCCGCAGTCACCGCAGCCGATCGCCGGCGAGTCACGTTGGGTCTCCCCTCAGTCCCCAGTCGCGTTCGGCTCATTGGGAAGCAGCGCGCAGCCGAGTGCTTTCTCGTCACACCGCACGTCCCAGCAGTGGCCAGTGCAGCGGCAGCAGTCGGTCCGCTGCACGGAGTCGGACTCGAGTCGCGCCTCGTCGATGCACAGCGTCCGCTCTCTCTCCTGCGAAGCCGTTGCGCTGTCGCAGGTGAAGCAGTTAATCGAGCGGCTGGAGGGGCCGAGCGGACCTTTTCTGTTTCGCGCCTTGGCAAACCGCATTCAAAAAGGCACGGCGGCGCAGCGCTCCTCTGCCGGTAACAGCTGAGAGAAGAGCCCCGCGCTGCGTTTCACTACTCCCGTGAGCACTTGCACGCACAAAGGCTGCGCACGCGTCGCGGATGGGGGAACTAAAAGGCCTCGGTAGTTGGCACGTGCAGGCGTGACGTGGCGGGCTGTCCACCTGATGTGTCATGGATGCGAATAAGATTGCAGAAGTGCCGCTTGCCTAAACCCCAGCACAACTTCGGTTGGAAAGGACTGTGTGAAAGGTTGTGGGTTTGCTCCATGAACAAGGAATCCGGTAAAGACGGTCAGTGCTTCGCCAGAGAGCGCACTATCTCGTGTCTGTTTTGTGTGTGTGGAAGGCGAGGAAACGTGCCCTGCGCTGCTGGACGCATGTGCACGATATTCCGTTTTTCGCCTTCTACCTGGTGGCAAAGCGCTTTTCTCTCTGACCCAGAAAAAAAAAACCCTCACTACACTCGTCTACTTGGTTTTCTAGTATTCCAGTTCCGCAACAACCCCTGTAAAAATACGCATTCCTCTTGTCTTGTTTTTTGTTCTCTGACTTCCTTTCACTATTGATACTATTTCTCGCTGATGCACGCACTCAGCTGCGCGTGTGTGCACCGGTGTGTCTGCAGAACAGCGTTGTTTTTTTTCATCTGGGAAACCCGGGTGATTGCCACAACAGGCAGTGAGGGCGAGTATAGGCGAAAGGCGCGGATCCCACTTCGCGGCTCATGAGCGCTGCTTCCAGCAGGCTGTGATTGCCCGAGCACTTATTTGTTTGGCTACCCGCTATCCTCTTTCTATTCGTAACGCATAATAACAGTAATGGTGATGGGTGTCTTTTTTTTTTTTGCGTGACTTCTGTCCGTTTTTGTTTTCCTTTTTTTTTTCATTTGTTTGGTGTTCTGTGTAGCCCAGACTAGACGTGGACTCTGAGCTGTAAGAGCCTTTCCAGTACGCAGAGGTGTCTGTTTTTATTATTATTTTGTCGTTGTTGTTGTTGTTTTTGAAGAGGTGAGGGTCGCTGTCATTCTGCTGTTGTCGGTCCTGCTTTTCTTTGGCCACTTCTCTCACGAAACCCCGTTTCCTTCCTTCGTTGGCTTGCCAGCAGTCGGATTAACACTGATTCTTCTTTCTTTAACCACTTCCTTTTTTCACTATTCGCTCTTTCAGCACTACCACCACCACAATCTTCTGTAAGTGGGCTTTTCTTCTCTTTTCTGTTTGTTTGATTGCGTATTTGCTTCCTCCGCCTGTACTTGCGGCTGCCTGCAATGGCTGCTGGTGGCACCAGATTAAACACGCAACTCACTGCTTGTTTTTTTTTTTCTCGCATCCCAATCGAGTTCGCACGTGCTCAGCAGTGCTAAAGCTCACGACTCTTTGCTATTATTACTATACCTATTATTGTTGGCCTGCTTCCTCTGCGGAGGGTCCTCCTATTCCTTCAAAGAAGAGTTGTGGTGGATCTTCTTGTTGCGAGGCTGGTAAAAACACTGCTGCGGTGCCGCGCACCGGAATCCTTTTTTCTCTCTTTCTTTCTTTTAAACCTATTTCCATTGCACAGCTTGTTTTCAAATCTTGTTCAATACACTAAAGCAGCGCTGGAAGAAAAGATGGAGAAGTCGCTGATTACCCTTTTCTCTCGCACAAAGCGTCGACGGCGTCTCTTCGTGCCTCTGTGCGGATGAAATGGATATTGTGTTGTTGTTGCTGATGTGTTTTTCCTTTTTTGTCGCTTCTGTTGTAGGTGCGTGTTTGTGCGTGCGTGTGCGTGCGTGTGTCCTGCGGAGACGGGACTAAGGCAGGTGGAGCTCAGTCCAAGCAGTGGCCCAGTTTTTCTCGTCTGGGACCTCTATACCTTGTTTCTTTTCCTCTCTCTTACGCCTTCTCTTACTCCCTCTGCCTTTTTTTTTTCTCCTGAGGGGATCGTGCGGCTACTTTTTCTGAGTCTTTATTCTAGAATCCAACTTAAGCACTTACAAAAAAAAGAAACGCAGTAAGGCGTGTAGGAGAGAGCCGAATCATTTTTATCAATGGAAGATGGTTTTGGAGAAGACCAACAACAGTTGGGTGCTCTTGTCGACCAACCGGGCGTACATCTCTCCGCTAGTACTGTAGTGTCGACCTGCCGTGCCACACACCTGCTGCACAAACAGAAATATGGGAGTCATGCAGATGAATTCTTTTCCTTATTACCTCTGCTTTACAAGAGTGGGCCTCTGACACTCCCTCGATTTGCGTAAAGGAACTAAACATTGTCTCTCCTCTGTGCTGCCTTCACCGATGCTACTCTCTCCCTCTTCTTTGTTGTGGCTTCTCTTTATTGTTTTTTTGCTGCATTCGCACCACCCCACGTCCAAACCTTTTAGTAGCTGATTGAAGGGAACGTGGCAGCGTGCCTTTACGTGGGTGCTGCTCACATACATATATACAATATTCACTGCGCCTTTAAAGCTCCTTACCAACCAAAAGCTAAGCAACGCCGCGGCAGCACACTCACAGTGCGTCTTGCAAAGTTGTAGTCTGGAAGCGGTGTAGGCGAGAGGCGTCGCTTGACAGGCGCGGTCCCAGACACCGCACGGATGCGTTGATGGGCAGCGGGGCGTGCACGACCTCTCCTCTCCTGTTGAGCATTTCTCGTGCCTCTTTAGGTAAAAAAGAGGCAGTCAACAGAAGGCTACTCTGTGCGCATTTTTGTACACAGGAGTTTCTCCTTGACCTGCACACAGACAACCACACACATCACACATACACATCATGTCCAGCCGTGCAACAAGCCTTAACGGACGCAGCTCCGACGCCGGCAGGCCCACGTCCAGCACCTACCACCCCACACCACCACCACCCGCCCCCGCCTCGTCCGCCTCGCCCGCCTACATCGAGCAGCTGCGGCAGCACCTCTCCTCTGGCCTCCAAACCTCTCCCCCGAGCTGCGCGACCTGCTCGGGCTCTGCGCGGAGAGCAACCAGTGGAGCGTCGAGGAGGCACGGCAGCGGCCCGACACCATTGTCTACATGGAACTCTTCCTGCTGCAGGTGCACCGCGTGCCACTCGTGCGCTACTTTCCCAACTTGGTCACCATCAAGCTCATGAGCATTGGACTGGAATCCACCAGCGACTTCTCCGCTCTCACCCACGTGGAGGAGCTGTGGCTCTCCGACAACAACTTGCGCTGCATCGAGGGCCTGGAAAACATGACGAAGCTGCGCCGCCTCTTTCTCCAAGGCAATTCCATCACCTCGCTGGAGGGGCCTGCCACCGCTGCGCCACCTGCGGGAGCTGTGGGTGTCACGTAACCGATTGCAGCGTCTCACGCACCTGACGCCGCTGCGCAAGTTGCGAGCCCTCTACGCCGCAGACAACCCAATCGGTCTGCTCGACGGTGCCTTCTCCAAAGACATGACGCACCTGCACGACGTGAACCTGAGCGGCTGCCACCTGGCGGATATCGCGCAGCTCTGCTACCTGCAGCAGCTGCCCTGTCTGCGCAACGTGTGGTTCTCTGATCCCTTGTTCGGCGAGAACCCAATCTGCCGCATGAACAACTACACGACGCTGGTGCTGGCGATGCTGGATGCGCTGGAGTGCCTCGACGGCGCCTACGTCCCGGCGGAGCAGCGCAGCTTGGTGGAGAGCGTGCTGGGGAAGAAAAAGTCCTACTACGCGATGCGGGCACAGATGCTCGAGACGCACCTTGTTCTCCTTACCCGGCATGCCGAGGCGTGTGCGGCGCAGGACGTGGTACAGAACGCCGACGCGCTGTCGCAGCTGCATGCCTGCCTGCAGCCCATTGAAGCCGAGCTCCTTGAGCGGCAGCTGTACAGCAGCGGCAGCGAAGCCGAGGAGAATAGGCGGGCCGGCTCTCTCTTCACCGGAGTGGATGAGCAACGGCAGGTTCCAGAGAGCGCAAAGCTGGAAGAGGCCCGCCTGCAGCTTTCTCGTGCGGTTGGCACCTGCGAGCTCTACGAGCAGAGGACGCTGCTGCGGCTGGCCGAGGCCGTCAACGCAACCACAGTGCAGGCGCAGCTGCTAAAGGAGCGCCTCGCCGTGGAGCTGCACACCGCCGGTAACGTCCGGCTTGAAGCGGTAAGCCCGCAACACGAGTACTTCGCCTCCATCGACGCTCTTTTCCAGGAGCGCTTTCAGCGCGAAATTTTTGAGCGCGAGTTGGGCATCACCAGCGTCGCCGTGAAGGGTGTCCGCCGCATCATAAACCGCGGCCTGCGAATGCGCTTCGACACGCGTGTGAAGGAGCTCCACGTGAATTTGGCCAACCCGCAGCACCGCAGCCGCTTCGTCGGGCTCTTCGGCGTTGTGCCGGCCACGCGCGAGGGGCAGAGCGCCTGCCTGCAGCACGCCTTGATGCACGGCGTAGACGCGGAGGAGCCGTCGGGCACGTCGCTGTCCGCTGACGCTGCCGGGGCCGAGTACGCACCCACCGCCGCTGAGGAGGGCGTGCCGCTGACGGACTCCCTCTTCTACGCAGACGAGACGCGACTGCGTGCGCTTGGCGGAGGGTGCAGTGGAGGTAGTTTCACTGCTGCTGGTGGCGCTGCGGCTCGTGACTCCGTGTCGCGTTCCTCGCAGTCGCAGTCGCAGGTGTACAGCGAGAGCCGCGGCGGCGACGGCGTTGTCTGCCACGGCCAGCTGGTGTTGTACCGCACCTACCTGGGTAAGGCGGTGAGCGCTCTCGGTGGTGCGCCGAAACGGGACGGCGCGCCGTCTTCTTTCCTCGCCAAGGCTGGTCGGGTGCTGAGGCGGGACTACGGGGAGGGCATCACCACCGCGTACCGGCTGCTGCCCACCGACTCCAGCAGTAGTGCAAACGGGCGTAGCGGCGGTGGTGATGCACAGGCTGCAGCTGCCTCTCGTCCGCGGCCGTCCTACGTGTGGTACTGCTTTGACCGCGCGTTGATTGTGGCGGACTGTGTGGTGGACTACGTGTACACCGTTGCTGCCTCGCCCCTCGCCTCCTCGCCACCCCCGTCGCCGTCCGCGTTTGGCACTTCGGGATTCAGTAGTGGGACGGTGCCGCTCCTGCCCGACCCGTCTGCCGTTGCCGTGCTGCTCTCCAGAGTGTGTCCGCCGTGTGGTGTGAGTGGTGGCGGCGGAAAGGAACGCGGAGGAGACGGAGGTTGCAGCGCAGCGGCCGCAGACGCCGGCAAGGATGTGCGTGAAGATCTCTCGAGCTGCGCAGCTCCGCTGCTGGAGTTCATCGACTGGTGCGGGGGAATGTCTCCAACCACTTCTACCCCTGCGATGCCCACGGCGTCGTCTGCGCACGACAAGCACAAGAAGCGGGCAGCTGACACGGTGCGGGGCAACACGCTGAAGGTGGTGGCGGCGAAGGAGGCGGCTGAGGCAGTGGCGAGTGCGACGGCGGTGCTGGGAGAGGCGGTGGCAGCGACTCTTCTTCGCTCTTCCTTCGCGACGTCACGCGCCACCAGCGGCAAGAAGCGCGGCAGTGACATTGGCAACAGCGCAGAACACCCGCTGCTTGCCCACGATGTTGAGGCCTACGCGTCGCGCCTGCACGTCGGTGCCGGCGGCTTGACGCTCTGCGTGCTGCGTGGGTTGGGCTTGACGGCAGTGTGGAAGGACCTGACCTGTTCCCTGCTGGCCACCGTCACCTCTCTCGACCTCTCGCTCAACTCGCTCGTTGAGTTCGCGTGGTTTGCGGTGGCAAAAGGAGGCACCGCTGCTGCAGCGGCTGAACCTGCGAGGCAACCGGCTTACCACAATCGCGCTGGATGGCAGCCGCCTGCCGGAGCTGCGCGTCTTGGACCTCAGCGACAACCTTCTGCACAGCGTGCACGACTTCCGCACGATTCGCACTGCCGCGCCGGCGCTGGAGGAGCTGGAGCTGCGCGGGAACCCCTTGTTGACCATCGAGTACCGACAAGAGACGGAGGCGCAGCTCTGGTGCTACTTAACCCCACCTCAAAAGTGCGTGCGGCGCCATCACTGTGCGACTCAACCAGCGCACACTAGGCGGCTACCCAAGCACCCTCGCTGCCCAACGCTACCGCCGTGCCTGCGTCTTCCCCGGTGGCACTCGAGCCTCGGCGCAGACAGTGCGCGTGGTCGAGCACGTGCTGCGGCGGGTCGGTGAGGCGAGCAGTGCTGCTGGGTCTGCTGCCGCTGCCGCCCTCCTCTCCGTTGACGGCGTCTCCGTGCCGGAGCGGTGCGTGGGGGCTGTGGTGGCGGAGGTGGAGCGGTGGGCGGCACTGGACACGGTGGCGGAGGGAATCGCCGCTGCCTCGCGTGGTATACAGGCATCCAATACTGCCAATGCAGCGCATGTTGGCGGCGATGTGTCGGCGGCGTCCTGCCTTAGTGAGTGTCAGGACTTCAGCTGGAGCTACGCGCTGCTGGACGATGTAACTTGGCTGACGGCGCTGCTGCCAAACCTGCGCCGCGTCGTCCTGCGGGGCCACGCGCTGACCTCTCTCGACTCGCTGCTGCAGCTGAGTCGGCTGGAGAGCCTCGATGTGGCGGAGAATCATCTTACCACGCTGCCCTGCATGACGAGCCTTAAAGCCCTGCGAGAGTTGGTGGTGGACTTCAACCGTCTCGCGGTGTTGCCGAAGGAGGTGGGGCCACTGCCAACGCTGCGGCTGCTGAGTGCGTCAGGCAACCACGTCACCCACGTTGACGCCTCTCCCTCTTCGGTGCGACAGCCGGTAGCGCTGGCGGAAGCGGAACGCCGGCCACGGCGCCGCAGCTTGAAACGCTGCACCTCACGCGCAACGCCATCGCCGACATGAACGTCATCTACGCGCTGCGCGACATCGCCTCGCTGCTCATTCTGAGTGTGGTGGGCAACCCCTGCACGATGCCGGACGGCGGTGCACGCACTCAGCGACCCGAGGCGGAGGCCAAGGGAGCGGCGGTGACAACACCGGCACCGGAGGACGCACGGCAGTACCTCATCCACGTCTTCCCCCAGCTGAAGGTGCTCGACGGGTGCGCCATCTCGTCCGCCGAGGGGGCGAGAGCGCGGGAGGTCTACGCGGGGAAGATCAACACCGATCTCCTCATTGAGAAGGCGCGCGGACCACCCGACACGTGGGCGGAGGTGCGCAGCCTCAACCTCTCGCACTGCACGCTCACCGAGGTCACCATGCTCGAGCCCTTCGCGACGTTGGAGGTGCTACAGCTGCAGCACAACATCATCTCCTCGGTGTCCGGCCTCACCACGCTGACACGGCTCAAGGCGCTGGACCTGTCGCACAACCGCATCGGCACCGCGGCGTGGCGCAGCGTCAACCACGTCAGCACTGTCCTCACAACATCCTCCCTCGCCGCGGCGGGCGGTGCGGCTGCAGCGTCAGGCGGTGCCGCCGGTGCGTCGTCTTCCTCCGCAGCGGCGGCGTCCAACGCCTACGTGGCGCTCGGGGATGCCCTGGCACCGCTGAAGCAGCTGGAGTCGCTCTCCATCGAAGCGAACCAGATCACGGACCTCAGCGTGCTGAAGCTGCGCCTTCCGCGGCTAAAGTTTCTCAACGCGCGCGGCAACGAATTGCAGTTTCTGCAGCGTGGCCTCGAGCACCTGCCCGACCTGCGGGAGCTGCTGCTGGACCAGAACAAGCTGCGCGGCTTGTCGGGCGAGTGCCTGGCGGCGAACAAGAAGCTCACCATCCTGTCCGCTGAGAACAACACACTCAAGTCGCTGGAGGGGCTGCGGGGGTGCAGCCGTCTGGAACAGCTGCGGCTCGGCGCCAACCGCCTCGGCGAGCTCAAAGCAGCCCTCTACGAGCTGCAGGCCTGCCCGCTGAAGTCTCTCGTCCTGGTGGGCAATCCCGTTGCCCGCAAGAGCAACTATCGCAACACCGTCATCAACTACTTCACGCAGCTCACGGAGCTCGACCGGCGTTCCATCGCAGCAGAGGAGCGGGAGAAGGCGGCGGTGGCGCGGGTGACGGAGTACGTGGCGCCGCCCAATGTCGTGATTGACATGGACTTCCTCGGTGGTTTCAGTGGCGCTGCCTCGCCGGGGGCGGTGCTTCCGATGGGAGGCGGCGGGTTGAACGGCAATGCTGTGGTGGGCGGCGGTCTCGGCGCTGGGCTGCCCAGCCGCAATCGCATCGCGAACGCGTCAGCTGCCATCCCGGTTGCCCTGCGCCGTGGCGTCGGTGGTGGCAACAGTAGCAGCAGCGGTCCTCCTGGTGCTGTGGGGGGTGTTGGCGGTATCGGTGCAAGCGGCAACGTGGGTGGCGCTCCCGGGTCAGACCGCTTCAACGTGAATCCGCGCAGCCGGCCCTACCGCCGCTGAGCAAGAGAGAGCAAAGGGAAAGAAAAAGAGTGTCGCTACACTCGATTGAGTCACATCAGTTACTCTGCTCGGTTTGTTTACTTCTGCGTTGCTATTTTTTTATTTATTCGTTTTCTTTGCTTCATGTACAGTCTCTGGAGTGTAAGGTCGAAAGATGCCTGCACGTGTGCCTGTGTACGGTTGTATTTGTGTGTGTGTAAGCGTTGGTACAATGTATGATGTGCGACCTTCTCCGTCTTGTGGTGTGCATCACAGATGCACTCTCACTTCCTATATCAGTAAAATATATTAATAAAAGAAGGGAAGATCAGAAAAGGGCAACAGGGGCAGAAGCCGATTCTTCTTATCCGGACAACGTGCTGTGAAGTGTGCCTCCGCTAAGCCTGCCGTTTGTCTGCGAGCTTTTCCTACCGTCTCCGCCGACTCCTCTTTCAAGAAGAGACCAGCAACAAACAATGAAACGGTTGTCACGCCGTCTGTTTAACTATGTGTTGGCGCAGGCAGCAACGGCGTTACTTTTCTCCTACTCCTCAACTTTGGCGTATTGCTCCCTCCCTTTCTCTCCTTTCTTGCATTCTGCTCGCACGACGCAGCAACGCACACTGCTGAAGACGTACAAACCGCAGAGTATCTTTTTGTTTTCCCATTATGGACAAGGCAAAGACATTGGAGGTGCTGCGGGGCATGAAGTTCATGCAACGCAAGGAGGAGGCAAAGCGCCGCGCCACCTTCGAAGTCGCCCAGCGCGAGGAAATCGAGCGCCACCTCCACATCGACGAATCCACTGCTGGTGCTGGTGCTGGTGCTGGCGGTGGGGCAGACGCAGTGCGTGGTGCACGCCGCGGCCCCGCACGCGCCACCGTGCTCTACGACGACGGCTTTCCGGCGAGTGGCTACGGGCTGTCGCGCCGCACCTTCGCAGATGCCCGCGGCGGGACAGATACGACGGAGACGCAGGACGCCACGTTAGACGAAGTGAACAACGCGAACACCGGTTTAGCAACTTCGTCCGCAGCGGCGGCCAACACACATGACGCGTACAGCAACGACGACGAGGACGGCGGGGAGGATTTATGGGAGAGCGACGAGGGAGAAGGGGAGGATGACAACGATGGCGCTACGGACCCGACGGCTGCCCCGCGTCGCGGCGGCGCGTCAAAGCGGGACGGGGCATCTCACAAGCAGCAGCAGCAGCAGCAGCAGCAGCGTGGTGACGGTGGTCGCGGCGATGGCCGCTTTACGGTGCAGTCCGCCGTACGTGCGCCGAAGCTGCCGCGGCGGCTGGAGGAGGCGGTCACGGAGGAGGAGCGACAGCGGAAGCGTCGCCGTGCCGAGGATGAAGATGCGCACGCCTTCGTGTAGAGTCCTGTGTAATCAGTCAGTGGTTGTGAGTGACACCGGCAAACACCATTTCTGCGAGTGTTTGCTTCTTTCTGTTTTTTGTCTTTGAGGGTGTTTCTCTAGCTCCTCTCAGACCGGATAATTAAGTGCTGCGCTATTGCGATGAGGCTGAGTGCATAAATTGAGACAAAAAAAACACGAGTAACACTCATCTGTGGGTACGAGAACGTGAATGGCAAAATGGGAAAGGGGCGACTTCGACGCTGCGACTGGTTGTAAATTCGTATTAGTACTATTATTATTAAAAGCGTACTCGATCTTTTCCTCCCACCCCTCGCTGCCCTGCCGCTGCAGTCTTCGGGCTACATGGTGTGTGTATGTGTCTGTCAGAGCGCAGCTGTATACTGCCTTCTCCTCCCTTTCCATCCTCTCCTCTCTACATTTCTTATCGTCCACTCCTCGACTCGATCCTCAAAAAAAGGAAAAAAGGACACCTCACGAAGCTCGGCGCAACGCAGCACAACGGTCAGCACTCCCGCCACCCTAGAAAGGTAAGATAAAAAGGGCAGAATAACAGACAAGATACACCTCCTGGCAGCCGCTGCACCTCCTGTTTTTCCCCCCTTTCATCAGCAACAATGGAAGCTCCGCAGGCCCGAGAGACGCAGCAGACCGCACTACAGCAGCAGCAGCCACAACATCAACAGACGCTGCAGGACGGCACAGCAGCAGCCACAGAAGCAGAAACGCGCGTTGAAGATGAGGCGGCCTTCGACTCGGTCCGCCAGGCCGCCATGGTGATGTTCAAACAGCGTACGAAGGACCTCACACGTCTCGCCAGCGTCGAGGCAGAGTCGCAGGCGATCGAAGACGAACTGCAGACCGCACAGGCTGGCGTGGCGCAGCTGGCCGATCAGCAGGCCGCGCTGGAGGCGCTCGTGGAGGTGGAGCAGCAGCGCATCCGCCAGCGCGAGAGCCGCCTGGCCGAGGTGCACGGCGCACTGGTGCAGGTCGACGAGGAGCAGCGTGCTTTTCGGAAGCTGCAGGCGGCCAGCGAGGCTGCGGTGGCGGCCGCCAGTGCGGTCATCGCCCGCCTGACTGACAACGATGGACGCCTCTTTCGGCTGCTGGCCCAGGCGAGGGAGAAAGTCGGCGGCCGCAGCGCACGCGAGCTGCAAACAGTGGCCGCCGCCGTGGAGCAGCAGCTGAATGAGGCCACTACTCAGCAGCGCCGTCTTCTTTCTAAATGAGGCAGAGGACGGTGTCAGCAGCAGCGAGTGCGTGGATGAAACAGCAGGAGGGGCGCAGAGCGACGTTGTGGCGTCTGTGACGGAGGCACTCAGCAGCTGGTCCGCGCACTCCGCTGCGTGGAGCCGCCATCCAGAGCTTCGCAGAGTGGTGGAGGTCCTGGGGCAGTTGGCCAGCTGCATCGCGGCCGACGCGCCTCCGCAGACCCTCCTGCCCCCGCTGGAGTGGTCCCCTCCTCCACTCCTTTCTGAAGAAGACTTTCTTACAGCCGAGGAGGGGCAGCTGCAGTGTTGGGTGGAAGAGCACGTGGCTGCCCCGCTGCAGGCACTGCGCGTCTTTCTCGACCATCTCGTTGCACGCTGCGCCGCCTGCCAGATGCGGGTGCCGTCTCAGCTGGCCGCAGCGCTGACCCAGCTGGAGGAGACCGCTACAGCAGAGTGGGCGGGACTGCTGCAGCATCAGCGGGAGTGGCGAGAATCCGTCGCGGCGGCTGAGTGCGCCGTCAGCGCCACCGCAGCAGCTGCGCAGGCCCGGCAGACCGTACGCGTCGAACTGCAAACGCTGACGGAGGCCTGCGCCGCACTGTCAACGGCGACCACGCAGCGGCTGGCGGACCTCGAGAGCGGCACGTCCGTCGAGTTGCAAAATTACGCGGCGGCGCGGCTGAACGCGTGGCGCACCCTCGCGGCACAGATGGCCACGCTACAAGAAATGCAGCACGACGTGGCCGCACAGGAGAGTGAAGTAGCAGACGTGCTCGCCCGCCAGAAACAAGCAGCCGAGGCTCACAGCAAGGAATCAGTGCAACTGGCACAGACGCTGCAGGCGCAGCAGGAGGCGTTGACGGTGGCGCAGCAGCAGCTGCACGATGCCGCAGCGAGGAAGGCATCACTGGAGGAGGAGCTGGCCGTGCTGCACGACGCAGAACGCGACGCGCAGCTGTACCGCACTGCGATGGTGCACATGGCACAAGCTCCAAGCTCAGAAGGAGCAATGGTAATCTTGCCCTCTGCCGACGCATCTGAGCACGCCGTTTCCTCCAGCATTGACGCGGCTGCGGTAACAGCCCTGCTCACTGTGTCCGGCTGCCCTGCGGTGTACGCGGAGTGGATGAGTACGATGAAGGCACAGAAGGCACAGCTGGCGGAGCGTCCCGTCGCTGACGCGTTTCTCGAAGCCCTGCAGCCCAGGCTGGCTGCTGGTGGAGATAGCAGCAGCGATGCGACTACGGTGCAGTCAATGAGCGCGGCCCTGCAGCACGTCGCCGCGTCCCTGCAACTGCCTGTCGACGTGGTACAGACAGAGGTGGTGACGGAGGAGCTGCTGCGCCAACTGCCTTGCCTCGAAGTGTTGCGCGCTGAGGAGGAGTCGTCGCGAGCGGCGGCGGAGGCTCACCGGGCCTTCATGGCGGAGGCAGAGGCGGAAATGGCGCTGCTTCGCCAAGAGCTCTCTGCCACTGACTGAAGATACATCGCGGTCCGTTATCGCTGCTACTTGGGGCATGGTAGTCTTGCTCCTCTTTTTTTTTCTTGGTTTTCAGCTTTCACTTCTGCTTTGATAAGCCTGCTAGTACACTGAAGTACTCTCTTTTTCTCTCCCCCCTCTCTCTCTCTGCGAAGGTGCAGAAAAAAATACGGAAAATAATGCATCTTAAAGGAAGGGCACTACATCGTGTGTTGCCTGAGGAGTCTTCCATAGTCCCCTGCACCCGCGTTGTTTCGCACGAGAGGGAAAATATCTCATATCCTCTGTGTTCATTTCCTTCGTCTACTATTTTCAGGGTTGCTGCATGCGTCAGAACTCTGCTCGCTCGCTTTCGACGTGCGTTGTTGTTGTTGCAGTGTTTCTAGCATACAGCTATTCATTCGTCTCCCTCCATCTCCAATGACGTCTGCTGACTTTCACCCTCTCGCCCTCACTTCTTGTCGCTCTCTTGTCTCTTCTCATGACAAATTAACACACACACACACACACATACGCATACACATGCGCATACTTACATAAATACACACAAAAGAAGTAAAGCACGGGTGCCGCTGCCGTTTTTTTTTAAGCTTTCGCGCTATTAACTTGTTTTATACTTTTTTTTTCACTTTACCGCATTTCTTTTTTTCTTTGCTGCGTGTGTGGCGTCGTGTAGCTCCCTATTGTCATCATCTTCGAAAAAGTCTCCTATTTCTCTCTTGTGGTCCCTCACGTAAGAGCCAAACCATGCGCTTCCCAAGTCTGCGGCGCTGCGTGGCGCTCGCCGCCGTGGCGCTGCTCCTCTCGGTCTGTCTTCTGCCGCACCACGCCTCCGCTGCTGGCAAGAACCGCAACGAGCTCTACGAGGACCTCAACGTTTCCAGCGATGCCACCAAGGACGACATCAAGAAGGCGTTCCGTGCCCTCACGCGTGCCCACCACCCGGACCTGAAGGACGGCTTCGAGGAGAAGGAGGCCGCGAAGGAGGCGATGGCTAAGGTGCTGCGTGCCTACGAGGTGCTGTCGGATGCGAGCAAGCGCAGCGAGTACGACGCGATGGGCTTCATTCCGGGTGAGGCGCCGAACGTGGACGAGATGACGCCGGAGGAGCTCTTCGACTACTACCATCAGTCCTCGCCCATCTTCTCCAAGAGCACGACGCTGACGAACGTGACGCAGCTGCGCCGTCTGCGGAGCTTCCGTGGCGGGCGTGTGTTCTTGATTGAGGTGTACGACGAGGTGAACTGCCGCAACTGCCGCCTCTACGGCACGGCGTGGGAGACGCTCTACCAGTCGAGCCTCGTCGACAGCGGCGTGCTTGAGATGTACCGCATCGACGCCCTCAGCGAGGAGGCGCCGCCGCTGATGGCCGACCTCGGTGTGCGCTACCGCAAGGAGCCCTGCGTGATGGCCATCGTGGACGGTGAGGTGTGGACGCTGTACAGCATCCAAGAGGCGATGAAGCACAAGAACGCGAACCGCGCCTTCCAGCACCTGCTCGAGTTCGTGATGTCCTTCTACTACGACGTTTTCCAGACGACGTCGTCGCTGGAGGTGTCGCAGCTGGAGGACATTCTGACCTTCCTGCGTGCCCCCCGCCCCGCCTCGCAGCCGCTGCGTGCGCTTCTCCCGAACATCAACTCCGAGTCCATCCCCCTTGCGCTGCAGATGCGCTACGATCAGGTCGCCATCCGCAGCGTGCCGCGTGACATTCTGCTCGAGTTCGTCGAGGAGTACTGCGAGATGGAGGTGGATGTGAAGGACCGCTTCGGGGAGCCGGTGCCCATGGCGGAATTCATCGTCGTCTCGACCGAGGCGCTGCCGACGCCGCCGAGGGACGTGACGGAGGGCGGCGACGTGGCCGCTGTCGAGGCCGCCGAGGCCGCCGCCACCCCGCAGAAGAGCTGCCGCCTCGTGCACATCGGCGCTGCTGTTGCCCTCACCTACGGCAAGGCGGCCAAGTTCATCGAGAGCCACTTGCCGGAGCGCCACGTCGGCATGAAGGGGCTGCGCCACGCGGGGTCGACCGACTTCATTGACGTGTGCCGCGAGAACTGCCTGGTGTGGGTGCGGGAGGACTGCACGGTAGCGCCAGATGCCCACATGATGGCCCTGCTGTCCGAGCACTACCTCTCCTTCAAGACCGCCTACTGGTGCATGCACGAGGAGAGCAAGCTGGCGGCGGCGCTCACCAAGGCCGGGGCGTGGACGCCGACGTCGAAGGACCTGTCCGCCTCGCCGTCCGCCCTTGTGGCGATGGTTGGGGGCAACGACAGCTACGTCTACCCCCTCCGCGGACTGCAGGCTAAGGCGACGGAGGCGATCACCACCGAGGACATTTACGACGCTCTGTCGGGTCTCATCAACGCCGGCGATGCGGCGGCAGACGCGGAGGCGGCACGCCCGCTGGAGGTCCACCTGCCGCAGCCCGTCTCGAGCCTGCTGGCCACCAGCGGCTTCCCCCTCTCCTACAAGCAGCGGCTCTACATGCAGGCCATGACCCTTTACAACTTCGTCGCCCCCCTCGTGACCAACACAGTGCCCTTCATCATGATGTTCCTTGTGCACAAGTACGTCATCAACCGCCAGAAGCCGGAGGAGAAGGAGGAGGAGGAGCGCAAGAAGAAGGAGGAGGAGGAGGCAAAGAAGAAGCAGCAGGAGGAGGCCGCGGCCGCCGCAGCCGCGAACGGTGGGAGCAGTGGCGCGACCGCTGCCCCGCTGCGCCGGCGCATCCGCAAGCCGCAGCCCTCGCGTCGGCCCCTACAACCCACGAGACATGGAGTGGGCCAAGGAGGAGAAGGGGTTTCTGCTCTTCCTCTCCGAGGACGGCTCGGCAGCCGGCTCGCTGCCGCTGCCCCGCATTGCGATGGAAGACCCCTTTTACGTGCGCGTCCTCGGCACGGGGCAGAACAACTGGAAGGAGTGGATCCAAGCGCACAAGCCTGCCGCCCCGGAGGGCTCGACGGACGAGGTGGCTGAGGAGGAGCGCCACATCTCTCTTATGGCGATCCGCAAGACGCGCATGAAGGCGGTGGTGAAGCCGGACGGGCAGAAGATCGACGCCTTTCTGCGCGACTTGCTGGATGGCACGATCAACCCCAGCGAGGACCTGCCGTCGTGGGCGTACGACAAGGAGTAGGAAAATAAATAAAAGTGACGTGACTAACGACGTGAATGCCGCTGCTCTTTACAGAGGAACGTAATTTTTTTTTTTATAGTTTTTTTTTCTGGCCCTTTGCTCCTTTTGATTTTGCCCACACACGCTTGCTCGCGCCTCCGTGCCCCCGTGGCCTTCCCCCAATCCGTGGACTGAACCAAGAAGAGGTTTTTAGTCCTTTTTGCTGGAGTTCTTTGTGCTTACCTGTTGCTCAAAGTGGGAGGGCTTGCCTCTCATCGAGTTCTCTTTTCCACCTCCCTTTGTCGTATCTTTCTCTTGATAGCGTATCCACGCTCCTTCTTTTCCTCTTTTAACGTTTTAACGCACGGCTTGAGCCTGCACGTGTTGTACACTCATTTTCTATCTTCGTTTCTTTCCGTTTCTTACCTTTGACTTCTTTCTTTACTTGTTTGTTCACCCCCTCCATCTTCATCGCCTCAACGGAAATCATTCTTTTCCCCTGTCGGACTTTTTCTTTTCTTATGGCACACGAGTATCTTCTACATCTTTGTCTCCACCTAATGCGGATTTTTTCTTTTTGTCATTCTTTGGTTGTGTGTTCCCTTCCATGTGTTGCGGTGAGAACTAACATATATATTTCTTCCCTTCTTTTTCCCTCTTTTGTTGTCTGTGTGTGTACGTGTTGGCAAGCAGTGTTGCCCATCTGTTTTGTTTGTTGCTTTGTTTTTGTGTGTGTTCTTGTTTGTGTTCTCGTGTGTCGCATCCGTTGGATGCGGAGAGCAACGTGGTCTGAGAGAGGGGCCTGCTAATTCGTGAAGTCGAAGATCTTTTTCATACTGAGGACAACAAGAGAGTTTTTTTTTTTCTTTTGCACTCTCGCGTTCTCGTTTCGATCTCTGCGTGATTCTGCCTCAGTTTCTCTTCTTCTTCTTCTTCTCTTCTCTCCCTGCAGGCCCTTCTACCCATGCCTCTCTGCCACCTGCTCCTGTTGACGTCTTTTATTGCTGTCGTCTCTGCCTTGTTGTTTTTGTCTTGTTTTAATTTCTCATTTTTAAGTTTCTTCGGCTGTGGTAAGTGTCGAAACGTGTTGAGTGGTTTTGGTGAGCGAAGCCCATTCGCGCCTATTTATGCGCGCACACATTCTCTCGTTGTGCAGGCGGTCAAAACTAAAAAGGGAAAAGAGAAGTTTCTTTACGGTTTTCCACTCAACGCACAGATCAAGGTAATAACGAGAGCGCTGAGTCGCGAAGAATCATCCTCAGCTGTGTCGTCTGTAGCCGAAGGATGTGTAGCGTGCGGCGGAAACGAAGCTGCCATACACCTCTTGACACTTGTGCAAAAAAAAACGGGATAGCGGAGGTGGAGGCTTGTGAGAAAAAGAGATCAGTAAAGAAGCCGCCTTTCCTTCCCGGCGCACTTCCTCTTGCCTTTGATTCATCTGCAGTGCACCATACTCCATGGGATTCAGAGGCGGCGCGGTTTCCCTCTTTGTTTTTTCTGAGCAGCAGTTTTTTTCCTCTTGACGCGCGAACATGTTCGCATCTCTCTCTCTCTCTGGTTTCTAAACTTCCAACTTTTCTTGCGCTTTCTTTACCTACCTGTCACTCTTTCCAGAAGGTTTCCCCGGCAACAGCGGCGTTGACACGGTACCGTCGCACACACACGCTTAAAAACTATTGCCTTCTCTTAGATCTAATCGTGTCATGGAACCCGCAGCCACACATGCCGCCCAGGTGGTGTACGACACCCTCCAGAAGGCCCACAAGGCCGCCCCACAGCTGAAGCCGATCCCCGCCTTCGAGGTGTACAAGGTGGCCCGCGAGGAGGAGCTGGCAGCGTACCGGATGCTGTGCCGCGTGCTTGTGATGCACCACGGCACCACGTTGCCCAAGGCCCAGCTGCGCATTCTGGAGGACGTCGGGGAGCAGCTGTGCATCACCGAGCCGCGGCAGGCGTTGGAGAAGGAGATGGCCGTGCAGGACGACCTTCTACAGGGCATCCGCAAGTCCGGCGTGCTGCGGCGACGTGGCGACTTCACCGACGGGGTGGAGGAGATGACGGTGGAGCAGTACCTTGCCGACGCGCCACGGGATGATGGCAACGGGCTTTACGCCCCCACAGCCAAGGCGGCACGTGTGGACTATGTTAGTGGTGCGGGTGGTGCCGGGACGGCTGTGGTGGCAGCGGTGGGGGCGAAGAAGAAGGGCCACGTCCACGCCGCGGTCTCGAAGCTGGCGAAAGAAATCGAGGCGAGTGGGAAGGCGCTGCTGGAGAGCAACAGTGCACAGACGGAGCAGCTGCTCATACAGACACTGCAGCAGAAACGAGACGCTTTGTTGGCTCTCAAGGCGGAGTTTCTGGAAGCATAAGAAGAGAAAGGCTGCTAAACGAAGCAATGTTGGCTTCCGCGACCCTTTTTCTTCTAACTCTGCTCCGTTGCCCAACTTCGTGAACAAAGGGACGAGAGCAGGACTGGATAGAGACTGGAGGAAGGGGTGTGATTTCTGTTTTTCTTTGAGAGTCTGTTGTTGGTCTTTAAACGTAGAGAGGAGAATTCGTCGCACGCCTCTGCGGGAGGCAGCCATAGAGGGTGTGTTACACTGAGACGATGAAGCTAGGGTGCAGTTCACCTTACAGCACCTTCAATAACAACAAAAAAAGAAGAGCACTTGCGAATGGAGACGCTAGAGGTAAGCGATCGGTGCTGCCTGTTAAAAAGATGCTTATACTTAAAAGATAGCGAGCAGTATGACGGCTTAGAGACGACAGCGTCGTGCTCGGCTCTCGAAAGAAAAGAAGCGAGAGGAGACGTTGATCACCATTTTGTGGTCGGTCTCTCCATCCACAATATTCACCAAAAGGCGCTGAGGCCGCTCGATGCGCAATAAAAAAACACCTGAGCATATATATTTTCTTTAGAGATGCTACACAAGGTGACGGTAGCGGCACAAAAGCAAAGCCAAAGATGGAAGTACTTACTTCACATAGTGCTGCTCCCCTCGCAAGCCTCCTTCCCTTCTCCACTACCATCGTCTCTCTCTCTCTCTCCTCCCTTTTTTGACTTGCCAGTGACCGCAGTACGCACACAGTGGACGACATGCTGCGGCTGCCCTTCACGCGATGGCCAGCACGAAGCAACCGGCGATGTATCTTCGAGAAGCAAGGCGGCCCGTTGAATCAGTGCTTCTCTACTGCCTCGCCAGCACCGACGACATCCTCAATCACTCGTGAGAGCAAAATCGACAACACCAGCAAGCTGGTGTCGCGGTCGACTGCCAGTGCCTCACCGCTACCTCCCAACAACACTGCTCCTCTTGCCTGTCCACCACGGCGCCGGCTGCGTTGTCTGCGAGGGGCATACCACGCCAGTCGCTCCGTCGCTCAGCTCCTCTCTCTCCTGCTCGGCTCCTGGGCCGCCGGAGAAGCACTGCAACCACCCGCAGAACGCAACACCGATTCTTCTTCCTTTGCACGTGAGTGGGCGGAGCTGCAGCGCGGCCTCGTTGGTGTGCCGCCAACCCTTCAACACGAGGGACCGCTCCGTGACGCCCACCTGATCACCGTACGGGACAATGCGACTGATGGCGCCGTTAGTCACCTCCGCAAGCACCTCTGCGGAGAAAGCCCCTCTCCCGCCCCGACCTCTCACCTCTGGACGCCAGAGAACACGCGTGCTTATCAAAAGGCTCTCCTGGCAGCGCGTCGGGCCCGCCTCGACGAGGGCGGCACCTTCAACGGGTATCAGCACCTGCGCGAAGCCGGCGCCATCACTCGACAGACGATGTGCAACGACACGCATGACGCCTTTGCTGCGGCAGAGTGGCGGCGGCTGATTCGGTGCTACACCGCCTTCCTGCCCGACCGCTCGCACATCCACGAGCTGGAGAACCTGCCGCAGGAGGTGGCCATCGGGGAGCTGCTCCGCGACGCCGTGGCAGCCGTGCAGCGCGAGGGCACCGCAGCACCACCTGCGACAGCAGCAGCAGCAGCACCACCACCACCGACATTCGCGCTGGACTGCGTCGTGGACGTGGGCGGCGGCAACGGCTTTCTGGCGGCGCAGGTGGCGGAGCGGCTTCAGTGCGACGGCGTCGTCATCGACCCCTTCTTCCCCGCCCACGCCATCGACTGCTGCCCGCGCGTGTGGCCCGACACGGCGCACCGCACCCATGCCGCAGTGCCGCGGCGCCAGACCCTGCACCGCACGATGGCGCTGTTCCGCGACGTGCGGTGGCGCGACGTGGTGCCGGCGGCCCCGGCGCGCACTGCGCTCATCGCCAAGCACCTGTGCGGCAGCGGCGTGGATGAGGTGCTGCAGCGGTTGGCAGCGCAGGACTGCCTGCCCCGCATCCTTGTGCTAGCCCCGTGCTGCTTCAACAAAATATCTTTCGACACCTACTGCAACCCTGACTACTTACGGCGCAGAATGGGGATCGAGTCCGAATCCGCCCTGGCCCGCGTGCATCGCCTGACGGACTGGAACATGTCGTGCTACCAGAGCACGCAGGAGGCGATCTTGGCAGCAGAGGAGGAGGCACGGCGGCGGCATAACAGCAAGAGTACCACAACGGCTCCCCACGTTAGTGACGGCTGTTTGTCATCAAGCGGGGGAAAGGATGTGCTGACCGGCAATTTTGCGTACCAGCGGCGCAGCGGGCCACGCTCGATCGCCAACAGCATCACATGCACGCATGCCTTTGCCCTGCTGGTGGAAGGACTGCTCAATGATGGTCGGATAGAGTGGCTGCAGCAGCGTGGCTACACGGTGCGCCTGGTTCAGTACGTGCCGGACGTCGTGACGCCGAAGAACAAGTGCATCGTGGCCATCCGATCACCCTGTCCGCAGCAGTGATGTATTTTTTTTGTGCTGTGACGCACTCAGATGAGCCGAAGTAAGGAAGAAATCGTATGCTCTATCGCGGCAACCCCCCCTTCCTTCTCTCTGCTAGCAATCTTTTTTTTTGTCTGTTTTCATTGTCTACCCTCCTTTCGCTGCCTTTGCTTCTGGGAGTTGAGGAGGGGAGCAGAGGGACGCGTTGGCCGTCTCGACCGTCGCCGTCGATTCTCCCGGAGCGAAAGACGACTTTGAAAGCTGAAGGGAGTATTCACAGAGTTTAATGTCTAAATATGAATTGTTGTCGTTGAGCCGCTTACTTCATCTGTCGCGTAACCTCTCCCGCTGCGTGTCGTGAGGGAGAGCAAGTGGGAACTTTTAACGAGTGCGCGCACTAAAGCACCATCTTGAAAATGAGAAAGAGAGGTTTTTTTTTTCGCCACGCCTTTTGGTGTGTGGAGACTCGTGGTATAGGGTGCTATTGAGTGCTCTCCAGTACCTTTTATGGCATGACTGTGTCTGGTCTGGCCTCGCCTCTATTACCCACCTTACCTGATGCACACGTCAAAGTGGTAGTGCGCCGCGTTTGCTCTTTGCCTCCAGTACACACGCTCCACCCCTCTCTTTTCCCCTTTTTCCCCTTCCCATTCACCATTCTTTCTTCATCAATCACCATCAACTCTGATTTTCTTTCCTACAGCCACCGCAAGACCGGACACCACGGCATGGCCAACGTCACGGCTCCTTCCTCTTCTTCATCGCCGCCGGTGAAGGTGGTTGCCAACTACCGCTGCAAGCAGAAGCAGTACCACGGCGTTTTCTGGTCCCTCAAGTTCATCCTGGCTCTCCTGCGCAACACGCCTCTCCTCACCACCGCCGCCGCTGCTGCTCCCAACCCCTCTACTCAAAGCTTCAGGGATAAAGTGGAAGAGTTCGAAGCTGCTGCCGACGGCGCCGGAGACGCCTTTGACGCCGCGGGTCCCCTCTCCGCCTCACAGCTGCTCTCTCTCCGGCACAGCTTCACAGACGACGATGTGCGACAGCTCTGCTTGCTCTCCCTCAGCAGCTACATCCACCGCCGCAGTCCAGATGCCCCTGCCCTTGTCTGGGACACAGTCTTTGCCGCGCCAACCGCGCTCATGCAGATCATGTGGCCCACTTCGCACTACCAGGACCACTACACGCGTGCGCTGGCGGCGGCCCATCGCAAGCGCATCCACCACAGCGATCTCCTCTCACAGCCTGGATACCTGCAGGAGGCGGGGCTGCACGCCGAGCGCGTCTTCACCGGCGCTGCGGCGGACGCCGACACCGTTGCCACCGCCTTCACCGACCCGCAAGACGCCTTCGCAGCGGCGGAGTGGCGTCGGCTGATTCGGTGCTACACCGCCTTCCTGCCCGACCGCTCGCACATCCACGAGCTGGAGAACCTGCCGCAGGAGGTGGCCATCGGGGAGCTGCTCCGCGACGCCGTGGCAGCCGTGCAGCGCGAGGGCACCGCAGCAGCACCACCTGCATTCGCGCTGGACTGCGTCGTGGACGTGGGCGGCGGCAACGGCTTCCTGGCGGCGCAGGTGGCGGAGCGGCTGCAGTGCGACGGCGTCGTCATCGACCCCTTCTTCCCCGCCCACGCCATCGACTGCTGCCCGCGCGTGTGGCCCGACACGGCGCACCGCACCCACGCCGCAGTGCCGCGGCGCCAGACCCTGCACCGCACAATGGCGCTGTTCCGCGACGTGCGGTGGCGCGACGTGGTGCCGGCGGCCCCGGCGCGCACCGCGCTCATCGCCAAGCACCTGTGCGGCAGCGGCGTGGATGAGGTGCTGCAGCGGTTGGCAGCGCAGGACTGCCTGCCCCGCATCCTTGTGCTAGCCCCGTGCTGCTTCAACAAAATATCTTTCGACACCTACTGCAACCCTGACTACTTACGGCGCAGAATGGGGATCGAGTCCGAATCCGCCCTGGCCCGCGTGCATCGCCTGACGGACTGGAACATGTCGTGCTACCAGAGCACACAGGAGGCGATCTTGGCAGCAGAGGAGGAGGCACGGCGGCGGCATAACGGCAAGAGTACCACAACGGCTCACCACGTCAGTGACGGCTGTTCGTCATCAAGCGAGGAAAAGGATGTGCTGACCGGCAACTTTGCGTATCAGCGGCGCAGCGGGCCACGCTCGATCGCCAACAGCATCACATGCACGCATGCCTTTGCCCTGCTGGTGGAGGGACTGCTCAATGATGGTCGGATAGAGTGGCTGCAGCAGCGTGGCTACACCGTGCGCCTGGTTCAGTACGTGCCGGACGTCGTGACGCCGAAGAACAAGTGCATCGTGGCCATCCGATCACCCTGTGCACAGCAGTGATGTAGTTTTTCTGTGCTGTGGCGCACTCAGATAAGCCGAAGGGAGGAAGAGATCGCATGCTCTATCGCGGCAATCGGCCTTTCCTTTTCTCAGCTAACAATCTTTTTTTTGTCTGTTTTCATTGTCGACCCTCCTTTCTCTGCCTTTGCTTCTGGGATTTGAGGACGGGAGCAGAGAGAGACGCGTTGACCGTCCCGACCGTCGCCGTCGATTCTCCCGGAGCGAAAGGCGACTTTAAAGGCAGAAAGGAGTATTCACAGAGTTTAATGTCTAAACACGAATTGGTGTCGTCGAGCCGCTTACTTCATCTGTCCCATATCCTCTCCCGCTGCGTGTCGTGAGGGAGAGCAAGTGGGAACTCTTAACGAGTGCGCGCACTAAAGCATCATTTTGGAAAATGAGAAAGAGAGCCGTCTTTGCCACGCCTTTTGGTGTGTGGACACTCGTGGTATTTCGTGCTATTGAGTGCTCTCCAGTACCTTTTATGGCATGACTGTGTCTGGTCTAGCCTCGCCTCTATTACCCGCCTTACCTGATGCACACACCGAAATGGTAGAGCGCCGCGTTTGCTCTTTGCCTCCAGTACACACGCTCCACTCCTCTCTTTTCCCCTTTTTCCCCTTCCCTTTCACCATTCTTTCTTCATCAATCACCATCAACTTTGATTTTCTTTCCTACAGCCACCGCAAGACCTGACACCACGCCATGGCCAACGTCACGGCTCCTTCCTCCTCTTCATCGCCGCCGGTGAAGGTGATTGCCAACTACCGCTGCAAGCAGAAGCAGTACCACGGCGTTTTCTGGTCCCTCAAGTTCATCCTGGCTCTCCTGCGCCACACGCCTCTCCTCACCACCGCCGCTGCTGCTGCTCCCAACCCCTCTACTCGAAGCTTTAGAGATAAAGCGGAAGAGTTCGAAGCTGCTGCCGACGGCGCCGGAGACACCTTCGACGCCGCGGGTCCCCTCTCCGCCTCACAGCTCCTCTCTCTCCGGCAGAGCTTCACAGACGACGATGTGCGACAGCTCTGCTTGCTCTCCCTCAGCGGCTACATCCACCGCCGCAGTCCAAATGCCCCTGTCCTTGTCTGGGACACAGTTTTTGCCGCGCCAAGCGCGCTCATGCAGATCCTGTGGCCCACTTCGCACTACCGGGGCCACTACACGCGTGCGCTGGCGGCGGCCCATCGCAAGCGCATCCACCACAGCGATCTCCTCTCACAGCCTGGATACCTGCAGGAGGCGGGGCTGCACGCCGAGCACGTCTTCACCGGCGCTGCGGCGGACGCCGACACCGTCGCCACCGCCTTCACCGACACGCAAGACGCCTTCGCTGCGGCGGAGTGGTGTCGGCTGATTCGGTGCTACACCGCCTTCCTGCCCGACCGCTCGCACATCCACGAGCTGGAGAACCTGCCGCAGGAGGTGGCCATCGGGGAGCTGCTCCGCGACGCCGTGGCAGCCGTGCAGCGCGAGGGCACCGCAGCACCACCTGCGACAGCAGCAGCAGCAGCACCACCACCACCGACATTCGCGCTGGACTGCGTCGTGGACGTGGGTGGCGGCAACGGCTTCCTGGCGGCGCAGGTGGCGGAGCGGCTGCAGTGCGACGGCGTCGTCATCGACCCCTTCTTCCCCGCCCACGCCATCGACTGCTGCCCGCGCGTGTGGCCCGACACGGCGCACCGCACCCATGCCGCAGTGCCGCGGCGCCAGACCCTGCACCGCACGATGGCGCTGTTCCGCGACGTGCGGTGGCGCGACGTGGTGCCGGCGGCCCCGGCACGCACCGCGCTCATTGCCAAGCACCTGTGCGGCAGCGGCGTGGATGAGGTGCTGCAGCGGCTGGCGGCGCAGGACTGCCTGCCCCGCATCCTTGTGCTGGCCCCGTGCTGCTTTCACCGCTGCTCCCTCGACACGCACATCAATCCGGGTTTTGTCGCCGGCGTGCTCGGACTGGAAAGTGAGGAGTGTTTCGCGCAGCTCGCGCGGCTCACCGACTGGAACGTGTCGGTGCATCAGCGGACGCAGGAGGCAGACGGGCAGGGAAAACACGTTTCACAGAAGTCTGTGCGCCACCTTGTGTCGTGCCCCGAAGGCGTCGCTGCTGGCGTCGAGGCTGTTGTGAATCAGGGCAGGGTGCAGTGGCTGCAGCAGCGCGGCTACACGGTGCGTCTGGTTCAGTACGTGCCGGACGTCGTGACGCCGAAGAACAAGTGCATCGTGGCCTACAGACCCGAAGCTTGAGGAAAGTACGTTGAGTTTCGGTGGTGAGAGGCCGATGTCTGTGTGTGTATGTGTCTGTACACGCACACAACGAGAAGGCGAGAGAAGGCTGAAGCGGCGCGGTCTGCTGACATTATTGTTTATCACGTTGATGAAATCTGATGACTATCCTGACGGATCATGCGTGAGGCGTACGACACCAAATGGCTCGCCAATAAAGAGACTAAGAAATCAATATTTATGTAAAGCTAAATCACAGAGAGCATGGAAAAGCTTCTGAATGCAAAAGACAGTAATGCATGTTACTGAGCATTTAAGGAAGTTCACGGCAAGGGGCTCCAGCGGCGCATGCGGCTCGACACCTCCTCATCTGTAGATGCCACCAGCGCAGCGTCGCCTGTGTTCTGCTTGGCTCTCAGCGAACACGTCTGCCACACTCACAGCACCTCTCCTGTTCGCCTTAAACCATCCTCTTTGCTTTCTTCTTCACACAACATCACTGCGACATCGCTGTCGGTCGCCAAGACAACGCCTCTCTTTTTTAACTGCTACACACCATCGCGGAAATAAAGGCAACAACACAGATCTAAAGTCGGTGATCGACCATCTCCTTCTACCTCTACCCAACACCAGTCTTGCCGTGCGCGGTGTGCTTGCCAAGGGATGGCGAGCAACCTCGAGTGTGGGTCTGACGCCGTGGGTCGCTACACCTGCCGGTACGCCCCACAGCCCAGTGTGTGCTGCCCCAACGGCTGCTGCGCCGACCCCGCATTCTCCGGCGATGGCGCGCACAGGCGGCTCTCGCTGTGGGGCCGCATCGGCGTTGCCGTGAGCATTGGCCTCGTCATGGTGCTTGTCTTTCTTCTCTTGAGGTGCCGCGACCGGCGCGGCTACCGGGCGTACAAGCTACAACGTGAACATCAGCTGGCCTTGGCGGTTGCCCGACAGCAACTACAACAACAGCAGCAACAGCAAGAAGCTGAGGAGGCCCGCGCTGTTCCAAGTGGGCCCCACGAGCCGGCGAGAGAGGCTCGAGAGTGACGCGTTTGAACTAACATTCCCTCTTTTTTTTTTTTTTTTGCAGAGACTCAGCAACTGCCATGGAAACGCCTGCGTCTTCAAGAGTTTGCGCAGCTTGCGGCACAGACTCCTCTCTTCCCAGATTCCTTTCTTCTTTTTGAAACTTTTTATGCCTTCCTTTTGTTCTCTGCTCATCCACAATCGTTTCGCGACTGCTTCTCGCTTGAGTTTTTCCGCTCTTCGCATTCACCTGTCCCTTTTTGATCGTCAGAAATAAACGTGAAAAAAGAAAGAAAAAGATGCCAGGTATCGTCTCTCGGTATTTTATGTGCAGTATTAGCAGATAGCTTTTTTTTGTGTGTGTGTGGGAAGTGACACACGCCGCCGTCATTACGCTGCACAGTGGACTTCATTGTGTCGCCGAACATGTGCGTGCGCGCTCGTGTGTGTCGTGGCAGCTGTTTCGAACGCCTTTCAGCGTTATTGGTGATGCCCGATGCAGAGAAGAGGCTTATGGGATTTATGCCTCTGCCTCATCCACAGCGAAGACAACAAGACACGTTTCCTCATTTTCCTGATCCACCTTGATGAGTTCGGCCACTGTCATCTCTCTTTTTCCTCTCTCTCTCTCTCTCTCTCTCTTTCTCTCTTTCTCGTTCATCGCCTCTTCTTCCAACACGTTAGAACGCAAAAGCCGCGGCGACACCTTTCCCACAGCACGAACGAAGCCTTGCTACCTAGCCAGACAATAAGATTTGCTCTAGTCCACAATAGTAAGAGAAAGAGCTATCGCATACGCATCAGAAAACGGTGAGTTCACTTTACGAGAGACACGTCATGGCGCAAGACGCTCAGACCATTTGCGAGATTGTGCTCGGTGCGGTGTTCGGCGTCGTCTTTGTCACAATTGTTGGCCTAGGCATCTACGGCTGTGTACTGCGCAAGCGGCGGATCTCGGTGATGCGGCAGCAGTGTGTGGAGGCGCAGCAGCAAATCGATGAAAAGCAGCAGAAGCTGGACTGGCTGACCGGCGTCACGAACCTTGCCGACAACGAAAGTCTCTTCACCGATGACAAGTCGTCGAACGGGTCCTTCGCCTCTCGCGGATCGCGCTCGTGAGGTGGCTCACCGATGCCTCCCGTCTAGCGCGCCTTTATTGGCTGCTCACGTTGATGTACCATAATACTCAGAAGAAGAAGAACGAAGCGGGGAAAGTTCGCTTCCCCACTGCCTTCCTCATAATTTGCTCGACTGCTGCGGTTGCTGTTATTTTTTTTTTTTTGCTTTTGGTTTGTTTGTTTGTTTGTTTTGTTGAACAGAATAGAAGGAAGCAGACAAGCAGTGCTCCTGTGCATCACCTCTCAGCTTCAGCTCTCACTACCTTGCTGCCCCTCTTGGACTGGTCTTCGTGTTACTACTAGAATATTTTTTTAGATGGGTACATATATATTTGCTGAGTGAAGAGGACACGAGACCTCGACGAGTTAGCTTTTTTGCGCCTTTATGCCCGCTGCTACCCTACACCACTGGCGTAGGCTCGCTGAAGCTTCACAGCATCCTCTCTTTTCAGAGCTGTTTATTTCGTCCTCGTTGGCTTTACCAAATTTTTTCTTCTGTGTGTGCATTGTCAAATTCATCTCTATTTGGCATTCTTTTTTATTATTACTATTTTTTACTTGTCTCACTCTATGTGCAATGCATATAACGAAAGCAACCCTGAGTGTTCACTCGACCTTGCACGGCGCCTTGTGGTGGCAGTAAGCAAGCTGTGCTTTCCTTCCGAGTCGATGTCTCGCTTCCTGCGCACATCGTCACCGAGGAGCGGAGAATTGGCATTATTGCGTGTGAGACATGCCTGCGAGCCCCTTTACTTCCCAAAGGCCGCTGACAATTGTTCTCGTTCGATGACGAAGATGTGGGAATTTTGGTGCGTGAGAGGCACGACGGCTCACCACACCAGATGTCCTTTCCTTTCCATGCCACTTCACTCTCTTTCTCCCTTCTCTCCCTCCCATTGAGCGCGGTGAAATCTGTGGCAGTGCAGCACCAACGCAGCTCGTGTGTACGGTGCACCAGCGGCGTCTCTCTCTCTCTCTCTTTCTGTCTACCTTTTGCCTTGGAGCATCTTATCGCGGTCTAGTAAAAGGCACCTTTATATTTGTTCTGCTTCTTCTGTCCGCTTTGGCCTTCTTCGAATTTTTTGGCAGCTGAATTGGACTACAAACAAAAAAAAAACGCATCTTCTTTTGTTGCGATTCCTTTGTCCTTTTTTTTTGTTGTTCCACGTACCTGAGAGCAACCGCTCGCTCGCCGCGCGGCTCAAGCGTCATGTTCTCTCCCAACCCGTCGGGGAACTTCTCCAAAGCACCCCACCGTGGCAGTCGAGGCTTTATTGTGCTGGGCATCGTCGCCATCCTCGTCAACTTCGGCCTCATCTGCAACATGTTTCTTCAACGCCCTGTGTACAGCGAGGAGGCCGAAATCATCAGCGGCGCCATCACCAAAGCGAGGGAGTCCATGACGGTCGAGTGGACGGCGGCGGATGCAAAGTTTAAGAACCGCTCTGCACACGACATCGTCATTGAGCGCAAGCAGCTCTACAGCCTCTACCGGCTGCGCGTCATGATTGTCGCCACCGAGGCAGAGGTGGTGAAGCTGCCTCTCCTGCTCAAATCACTCGTTACCGCGAACTACAGCAATCGCTGCTTCCCTGTGGATGTAGAGGTGCACGTTCTGGGCTCCCCAGCCGGACTGCCGCTCGTTGCGTGGGAGCATGGCCGCTACGACGTGTACGCGCACCGTCTGCACGGCAACGCCGACCCCTCCATCCCCTACGTGCTCACCGATGTGTGGCAGCCGCAGTCGGACTTCGAGCTGGGCATGCCCCTCACCGCCAGCGCAGTGCTCTCGCGCTACTGGTTCCAGTGGGTGATGCGTGCTGTCCGGCAGTACGCTTCCACCTCGCCGACCAACTACTTCCATCTGGACAAGACGGCCGACCACGCGCAGCTGCGCAGCCCCCTCTCGCACTCCCTCAGCGGCATCGCACTGGGGCCGCCGGTGGCCGGCACTGGGGCCAACGCCGCCGCCACGGTGCTCTCTCCTGTACCAAGCACCACAACCGTCTTCACCGTCGATTACTGGAAAGCACTCCTCGCACAAACCGGCACCGGAGTCGACGTCGATGACGTCGCTACCGCCTCCTGGCGGGCCTTCTTGAGTGCCGCGATGCCGGCGCTGGGACGCAACCATCCGCAGTTCCTGCTCCCATCTCTTGGCATGCGAGGTGCCTTCGCGTGCGACGCGGCAGGCGTGAAGGATGCGGCGAGCTGCACAGTGGCTGAGAACCTCACCCCGGCTGCGCTCGAGACGATGCTGCGGCTGCCCCCCACCGTCGGGCAGATCCCGAAGATGCAGGGTAACGATGCGTGAGGGACCGTAGGCACAACAGTAATGCGCAAAACAAGAAGTTGTTGGTCTTTTCTTCGATATGCTCGGCTTCTTTAATTTTGGTGATATTGGGTGCTTGTGTGTTGCCCAGCTGCTTTATTCATTACATTTCTTTTCCCCCTCTTGATTACCTCTCTTCCTACAGAATACACGTTCTCGGTTTTTTTTTTCTTCCATTCACGTGTTGCAGTTCTCAGGACCGACCTCATTCCACCTCCATCGTTCTCGCTGTATTCTGGTGTCTTTTCGTAGTTGGCGTCGTTGCGATGCTGATGGTAGTCGTGGAGTATTCTCGCCTTCCCTGATGTGCTTGGTCAACGCTTCACTCTAGCCCTCGCCATGGAAGAGAGAAAATGCAGAAGGGGCGCCTTGTGCCCATCGCTTAAACTCTTGCTCGATTTGAGAAATACGGAGAGTCTGTTTCAAGCATTCTCGAGAGAGCGGCGCTATCGCACTTGAAGAAACAATATAGTGCAAGGCGTGTATATACGAGAAGAATGGGTCAAAGAGATAACGGATTCTCTAGTAATGGCGGTAGAAACGTATTGTCATGCTGGATGCCTCAAAAGGGGGTCCATCGCTGTGTTCTGCGGCTATTTTGCGTTGACTTTCTCTCACTCTGTTCCAATTGCTGCGAAAGCTTTTTATCTTGACCGGCGAAGAAGACACACGGGCACTACCCATACGCCTCCACCACGCACCCTCGAATACAAAAGCGTTGCGTGCCGTGCAGAGTGCTTCTATATCCTTGCTCTTCTCGGTTTTAATTCTTTTTCTTTTCCTCGCCACCACGCACATTTCACTCCGCTTTCTCAAGGTGCACCGACATGGAGCAGAAGCCGCGGCTCGGTGGTCTTTACCGGCTTGCTGCCGATGGCAGACCCGCCGCAGTGTCGCCCCTCAGCAACGAGACCAACCTCAACTACCTCATCCGGAACTACGCCACAAATGGATACCTATCCGCCTTTGCGAGCGGCGTGCTGGAAGCCAAAGCCAAGCTTGTTAAGAGCCTACGCAAAGCCCACGTTGATGTGCACAAGGGCGACGAGGAACACCTGCTAGACGTCTGCGGCGTGCGGTGCCGGGACGAGGACGACTGCGTGCACCTTCTTTCCGAGGACGAAATACACAACTTCACCTCATCTTCCATCCCCCTCATTCACGTCCTCACAGAGGAGGAACAGCAACGCCGCACCATCGTCGCCTGCGATCCCATCCAAACAAAACTGCGTGACGACGCGATGGAATGCTTTCCACGTGGGACGTCGGAGCTCGTGGTGCGCGTGCACCTCTTCTACCCAAACAACGTCCCCTGCGGCAGCCTTCCCGACCGGCGCGGGCGGCTGGTGACGCAGAAGCACTTCGTGGCCAAGAACGCGCGCTCCTCGCAGGGCTACCACGTCTTCCACTACGTGCGCCGCGGCGCCAGCGGGGCAGCAGTGCCGCCGTGGGAGGCCCTGTTCCCCTGCACCGCCAAGGGGGACGACTACCAGGGCTTCGCGCTCGACCGCCGGTGCACGGCCATCACCGTCGAGACGGTCTTCGTCCGCGACGCGGCGTGCCAGCAGTCACCGCTCTACGCCGAGGACACCGCGCAGACCCGCATCCACCTCTCCTACCTGCGCGCCAGCGCGCTGGTGACGGACGACGAGCTCGCCGACCACTTCCCCCGCGGCGCGCTGGACGGGGTGCCGATGCCCGCCTACACCGACGACCGCGACGACGAGAAGTTCCGCGTGCTGGTGCGGCTCTTCATGCTGGCGCGCGACCAGGGCTGGACCGCCACGCTCAGTGACCGCTGCCCGCACCCCCGCAGCGACGTACGGCTGCCGGTGCTCTTCCACAGCCCGGCGACGCAGATCGACGTGGCGGACCGCCGCAACGCACAGTCGCCGGCGCTGCTGCGGCAGGACCTACTGCCGGACGTCGAGGCGCAGATCACGCGCTTCTGCTTCCGCCGCGTGGTGAGCGAGGCGGTGCGCCGCAGCATCACGCACGCACGCACGACCCGACGACCCCGCCGCCGGCCCGTCTTCACCGACGCGCAGATCGCGGTGCTGGACGCCGACTGGTGCCGCGCTGAGCCCCGCACGCTGTACCAGCACGGCGTGCCGCTGCTGGACATCCTGCAGGCCGTCGGTGCCCCCCTGCGCGACGCCGCCGGCGCCGCCATCACAACGGACGCCTACGTGCCCTACGCCGCGCACCTCGCCAGCTGCTACTACGTCGTGGTCGCCAACCGGCCGCTGCGCGACTACACGTGCGTGGTGAACCAGCGCTGGCTGGTGGAGGAGCTGCTGGGCCGCCGCTGCGAGTCCGCCACGCCGCGCGCCGCCTTCGCCGCCTGGGTGCGCTACTGGGACGCCGTGCTGCAGCTGCGCCACGCGCTGGACGAGCAGCTCAACACCGACACCGTGTCGGCGCACCTGGGCCAGCGCCTGCCGCCCGGTGCGCGTGGCCAGCCGGCGTCGTGCCTGGTGCACGGCCGCGTCGCGGACGACCGTGGCGGGGTGGTCTTCGCGGAGCTGTGCGGGCGGCGGCTCAGCGATGAAGCGCCCGTCCGCAGCCTGCCGCCGGGCACCGCCGTCGTGTATCGTGCCCGTTGGGACGGCGTGAAGCTGAGCTTCAAGTACGTGCCGGAGCTGCACAACTTCGTGGACAGCCTCGCCGTGCTACCTGGGCAGGGCAGCGCAGCACAAGAGCAGAGGAGTGTGCAGAGCACCGCAGTAGTGAAGGCGTCGGCAGAAACGGTGAGCGGCTCCTGTGTGGCCGCAACAGTAGGCGGCGACAGTGGTGAGACGGAGGGAGCGGCATTGATCAGAGCGCTCGCCTTGACGTTGGCCGCACCGGAGGAGCGTCCGCTCGACACAGCCGCTGCACCGCCACCGCCGCCGCCACCGGCAAAGTCGACCGTTGCACCCACCAGCTACCGAGGGGCCGTCACAGGTGCAGCGCCTCCACCACTGCCGGTAGTCCCGTTGCCGGTGGAAGAGCGGACTGCACAGCAGGGTGGACCGCTGAATGTGGCCAGCAACCCGCAGGTGGCTCGGCACCGACGCCAAGATCAACACCCGCAACGACGACGAGATGCGGCTCGGTGTTGTGTAGATCCCCACAGCAGCGCACAAAGCGGCTCGCAGCATCGCGCACCGGCATCTTGCGCGCCTCCGGTTCCCCGCTCGCGGCGGCGCAATGCTCCCCGCGAGCAGTTGAACAGCAATCCACCCCCGGCAGCTCTCGCCAGCGATGTGTGTCATGTGGGCAGCCGACCTGGTGAGTGACGAGGGCAAGTGCTGCGTATCTCAATTTTACTTTCTCGTTTGTCGTCTGATGGGTGAGGCGCAGCATCGAGGAGGTGCGGAGATCAGTCGGCACCGACGCCGGTCGTCTCTCGCCTCTCCCTCGTTCATTGTCCCACCTCGTCTGCGACCCCGCTCGTGTACGCTTGTGTGTGTGTGTGTGCATGCAGGATCGTCTGCTCTTTTACGAAATGAGACAGAATCAAAACGATGAATGATCCGAGACTTTGCGTCAACTGTTCCTCTTCTCTTCCCCTTTTTCCCTTTTGTCTCTCCTAAAGCTGCACCAGGACTTCACTTCTGACGGTAAATCTTAAAAGCAAAAAAAAAAAAAAAATATTTTTTTTAATTTTCAATTTTCGCTCTTTTCCTTTTCAAAAAAAAAATTGGAAGTCTTTTTTTCACAGTGTTTAAGAATTCAGCTTCCTCCAAAAAAAAAAAATTAACAAAAGATTATCCCCTCCCTCTTTTTCATTGACAGCGGCTTATTTTTCATTGCTTTATTTTCAAAATTTCTCGAAAAAAAAATTTTTGTTTGACTTTGGTCAAAGCAGTTAGTTTTGTTATTGTTATTATTATTTTTATTTATGAATACCTGTGCTCCTAATGCTACCAGAGAAAGAGTGAGGGTTGTAAGTGGAAATGATGAAAGGGAAGGTATACAACATACATTTCACCAGAGGAATTCTTCCGCGGTAGTCGTTTCGTAAATGCGGTATTCAGGCCAATGCCGCTACTCTTCCTCGTGGCTGTCCCACACTTCTCGTCTCGCCTCTTGGGCCTCTTCTGTTCTGATACTTGCTTCTATTTTGTTAAGACTTGCGAGGTGCTAGGTCCTCCAAGCCTTCATCGCGTCCCAGCGGGCGGAGTCAACGATGATGGGGGATGGAGGGTGGGCAGCCCCATGAAACAGATAAATAAATCAATGGGGCAAGATTATCCCCGACGTACAGGTGGAGGAAAAAATATATTACGAAATGAGCTTACTCAAAACGATGAATGCCCCGTGACGATATCGTTAAATGTCTCCTCTTCTTCTCCCCTCTGCTTCCTTCTGCTACCACAGTAAGTGTCTTGGGTCCGCCTGTTCGACGAAAAAAAAAATTTCTTTGTCATCTTTCTTTGCAATAAAATACTTTATTTTTCCAACAACAACAACAAAAAAAAAATTTGTCTTTGCACCACATATATAATATCTCTCATCCCTATGTTCACACAAAAAAAAATAAAATTAATATATATTTTAAAGATTATTCTCATCCTTTTTCATTGACAGCGGCTTAAATTCCATCACTTCCCTTTAAATTTTACAAAAAATATATATATATATATATTCCAATTGACTTTAGCCGAAACAGATTATTTGGTTATTATTCTTATTATTATAACAGTTTATTTGTTATTATTATTATTATTTTTTTCTCCTCCTGTACGTCGGGGATAATCTTGCCCCATTGATTTATTTATCTGTTTCATGGGGCTGCCCACCCTCCAACCCCCATCATCGTTAACTCCGCCCGCTGGCACGAGATGAGGGTGTGGAGGTCCTAGCACCTCGCAAGTAAATGACCATCAAAAAATATATTGATAAATTGAGTAGGCAGGTTTAGAAGTGAAGATCGGGACAGTCAACAGGAAGACATAGAGCTGAGGCGCGAACTGTGTTATGAGATAGAGATGTACAAGTGCGTGGCAAAACGCAGATGTAAACCGCCCCACGAGATAAATCTCATACACGCACTCCCCACATAACTTTTCCTTCCTTATTACCTTCCCCCGTCTTCCTTTGGCAGCTTTAGGAACAGGATTATTCACCTACTTATGCTCCTCTTCTCCTGCACCTACGGGAATTGCTTTTCCTTCCACGCTTTTGACAGCTGATTCACACGTGTTGTCTTCGTCATGTGCGCTTTGTTGACGAAAACTGGGGGAAAAGAATCTCTAAGAGTTGTGTGCTGTCTGCTTTTACCAGTGACGTTTCGCGTCCACAGAAGCTCTTGCGAGTGTATACTGGCACTCCTGTAGTACGTCTCGTCGTCCACTTCGCCAGCGGTTCCTTTGCTTCTCGTCTATCCCGAAACGTCTGTCTTCCATCTCTCATATCTCCTCCTCACTTTTTTTTTTCTCTTGTCGTGAGCTGGCTTTCTCGCTCATTCTTTCCCTTATCTGGTCCTGTGCATCTGCGCCGCTTGTGAACGGTCCCCCACCTCATAGCCTTCAACTCTGGAGTGAGCTGCCTTTCTGCTTTTCTTTTATCGCTTTCTTCTTTGCTATTACCCACAACGTTCGAGTCGCCACTGACAACAGAGCGTGGCGGTGCTGTCCACAACACATGCCACTTTCAGGGCTAGAAACAAAATAAAGAAGTCGTGCAGCGGCGAGGGTGACTCTGTCTTTGGACTTCTCCAGTGCATCCACACACTAACGCATACTTATTCCTTCGCTACCTAGCAAAACATGGTCGTAGGCATCTCTGCCGACAAGTCTCTAACGGACGCCGATGAACGCCGCGGACAACTGTACCGCAGCAGCGATGCGGCATCACCGACCATTATTACGCCTCTCAGCAACGAAGCCGACCTCAACAGCGCCATCCAAAGCTATAAAGAAAAAGGCTATCTGGCGGCCCACACGGACGATCTCCTTAACGTAAAAGCCAAACTTGTTGACGAGCTCCGTGCCGCGCAAGTCGAGGTAGCCGAGGACGACGAAGCACATCTGTTTAACGTCTGCGGCGTGCAGTGCTGCGACGCCGACCACTGCGTGCATGTTGTCACCGGCGACGACAGCCGCAAGTATCTTGACAGGGAAGACAAAATTCTCGGCGCCACAGGCAAGAGCTGGACGCGTGTCCTGGTGTGCCTCCACCGCAAACTAACGAAGCTAAAAGACGTTTGCTTCGAGTGCTTCCAGCGCACAAGCAAGACAAACGGAAATGAGGAGCTCGTGGTGCGCGTGCACCTCTTCTACCCAAACAACGTCCCCTGCGGCAGCCTCCCCGACCGGCGCGGGCGGCTGGTGACGCAGAAGCACTTCGTGGCCAAGAACGCGCGCTCCTCGCAGGGCTACCACGTCTTCCACTACGTGCGTCGCGGCGCCAGAGGAGCAGCAGTGCCGCCGTGGGAGGCCCTGTTCCCGTGCACCGCCAAGGGGGACGACTACCAGGGCTTCGCGCTCGACCGCCGGTGCACGGCCATCACTGTCGAGACGGTCTTCGTCCGCGACGCGGCGCGCCAGCAGTCACCGCTCTACGCCGAGGACACCGCGCAGACCCGCATCCACCTCTCCTACCTGCGCGCCAGCGCGCTGGTGACGGACGACGAGCTCGCCGACCACTTTCCCCGCGGCGCGCTGGACGGGGTGCCGATGCCCGCCTACACCGACGACCGCGACGACGAGAAGTTCCGCGTGCTGGTGCGGCTCTTCATGCTGGCGCGCGACCAGGGCTGGACCGCCACGCTCAGTGCCCGCTGCCCGCACCCCCGCAGCGACGTACGGCTGCCGGTGCTCTTCCACAGCCCGTCGGCGCAGATCGACGTGGCGGACCGCCGCAACGCACAGTCGCCGGCGCTGCTGCGGCAGGACCTACTGCCGGACGTCGAGGCGCAGATCACGCGCTTCTGCTTCCGCCGCGTGGTGAGCGAGGCGGTGCGCCGCGGCATCGACGCACGCACGGCCGACGACCCGTCGCACCCCGTCGCGGTGGTGTGCTACATGCCGCACGGCGACCGCCGGCCCGCCTTCACCGACGCGCAGATCGCGGTGCTGGCCGCCCTCTACCCCGCGCTGCACATCCGCAGGCCCGCCACCGCCGCCGACTGGTGCGCGCTGAGCCGCACGCTGTACCAGCACGGCGTGCCGCTGCTGGACATCCTGCAGGCCGTCGGTGCCCCCCTGCGCGACGCCGCCGGCGCCGCCATCACAACGGACGCCTACGTGCCCTACGCCGCGCACCTCGCCAGCTGCTACTACGTCGTGGTCGCCAACCGGCCGCTGCGCGACTACACGTGCGTGGTGAACCAGCGCTGGCTGGTGGAGGAGCTGCTGGGCCGCCGCTGCGAGTCCGCCACGCCGCGCGCCGCCTTCGCCGCCTGGGTGCGCTACTGGGACGCCGTGCTGCAGCTGCGCCACGCGCTGGACGAGCAGCTCAACACCGACACCGTGTCGGCGCACCTGGGCCAGCGCCTGCCGCCCGGTGCGCGTGGCCAGCCGGCGTCGTGCCTGGTGCACGGCCGCGTCGCGGACGACCGTGGCGGGGTGGTCTTCGCGGAGCTGTGCGGGCGGCGGCTCAGCGATGCAGCACACGTCCGCAGCCTGCCGCCGGGCACCGCTGTCGTGTACCGTGCCCGTTGGGACGGCGAGGAGCTGAGCTTCGAGTACGTGCCGTCTGCGGCGCAGTTTGCCGAGGCGCTGGAGATGTACGAGGTGGATGCGGCAGGAGCGGCTGTGACCAAGGAAAAGGCGCGGCGGCGAGAGATGACCAAAAGTTGGTATGACGAGGAGCTGCAAGACGATGGTGCAGCGGAGGCTTCCCGTGAGGAGGCTGAAGACGGCGAGGCAGCAGCGGCGGCTACACCCCTGCCTGTCGTGACGACCGATGCGATGCCGCACGCTTTCATGACGACGCGGCGTGTAGGCCTCGGCTCCCTCGGGTACGGCGCGACGGTCCGCAGCGGCCCCGCCACTCTCCCCGCCGGCTACCGAGAGGCGGAGGCGGCGCCAGAGGTGGAGGAGGCGTTGGAGGAGGCGTTGGAGGAAGAAGCAGCTTGGTCGACCTACAGGCGCGGCAGCTCTGCGGGACATGTAGACCGCCCTTCGCGTGGGCGTGGCGCAGCTGCAGGACTTGGTCGTGGTGCGGCTGCGGGGCGGGGCCGTGGCAGTCGTGGTGGTGGTGGTGTTCGTCCCTCTCGCGGCGGCCCGCGCACCGCTCCTCGCCCCGCCGCCGCGACGCGTGGGAGGACAGGGACGAGTGGGGAGTCGTGGAGGACGTCATCGCGGCTCACGCGGGGTGTGAAGCAGACGGAGGCGGTGATTGCTTTTACGACCCCAGCTACGTACCAGCTTTCCTGCGCGAGTCGTCACGTGGTGGCGGCAGTGGTGGCAATGGTAGAGGAGGCCGCCGGGGTCGGCAGTAAAAGAGCGGAAGCATCTGACTGCTGCTTCGTTAATTTTTTGAGCTTTTTCGCTCTTCAGACAAAACACAACCAAAAAAAAACAGGCAAAATAGTAGTGGCTAACGTGACACTGACAGCAGAAAAATAAACAAGGAAGGTCAAAGTGGGTAATCGTGGCTGCGGGCACTTGAAAAAAACGGTGGTTGCGAGGTGCAGGCGGGCGAACTCGACGGTGGCTGCAACCGACGTGGCCGCTTAGTCTAGTGGTATGATTCCCGCTTCGGGTGCGGGAGGTCAGGGGTTCAATTCCCCTAGCGGCCCTTTTTTTGTTGTTGATAACCAGCGAAGCCCACAACCCCGAAAAGAAAAGCACACTCACGGAAAAAAAGGAAAAAAGACCCGAACAGAGAAAAAAAGAAAAATGGGTTCGGCAACCGTGGACAAGACCTTCACATCGAGAGTTCCATTTTCCCTCGGAGCCTTTTTTGCCGCCGTGTAGCGTTGAAAGGGGGCTCGAACGACGCATCTTTCTCCCCTCTTGTTGCGCGTGTGCGTGTCTTTTCGCTTGTGATGATGAAAGTCTTCTTATGATTCCCATTGTCACTCTCTTCTTTTCTTTTTTCTTTTTTTTTTTGCCACATCCAAACTGTCAATACTCTACCACAAAAAAAAGAGCCACAAAGAGCTCTCCTCTCTTGTTCTTTGTTAATTTCCTACCGTACCCCTGCGCCGCCACCATGGCGCTCGTGGAGCCTCTTATTGGTCACCTGCTGTCCAAGTACAAGGAGACGGTGCTCGAGGGGCTGGCAAAGATCCGCAATGCGGTGCAGGCTGACGACGCGCAGGGCACCGCCGTGGCGACGGCCATCACCCAGCAAGAAGAGGCCCTCCAAACGATCCGAGCCACGCTGCTGAAGCCCGACTACTTCGTGCCAACCGTGCAGACGTTGACGGTGGTGCTAACGCACCTGGCGGAGCGGGGCAGCCGTGTGTCCTTTCTGCGCGAGATCCTCCGTGGCGACTGCGCCGCCCTCTTTCGAAAAACCTTGGCGACGCTCTCCGACAGCTCCCTTCCGCTCGTCATTGCGGCCCTTCAGTTTCTCACCGCGGCCGTGAAAGATGCCCCGCTGCTTGTGTTAGCGCGGCTGCGGAGCCCCTCCACCGCGTCGACAGCGGCGACGAGCAGCAGTAGCAGCAGCGGCGCTGGTGCAGCTGCCAGTGCTCCGTCGCGCGCCGACGTGCCGCTGCACCTCGCAGCTTTCCGCCTCCAGCTCACCTATGGACAGCGCCGTGTCCGGCTCGCACGCCTCGGCTTCCTCGTGCAGCTCATCACCTCCCCCATGCACAACGCCGTGGCGGAAACCATCTGCTGCCACGGCGTGCTGACGCACCTCCTCGAGGACGCGGCGGAGCTGCTGCGGGAAGGCACGAGCGCCGGTGTCGCCTGTGCCCTCGATGCCCTGCGCGTCGTGCGGGAGCGCTTTGTGCAGAGCCACGACCTGACAGCCGAGAAGAAGCGCAGCGTGCTGCTTGCCCAGCGCAACATCTTTCGGCTGCTCGTGCGGGCACTCGAGTTCGACCCGGTGGCCGACGACGCCGCGGCCATCCTGTACGCCGTGGTGGACGAAACGATCGAGTCGCCGGCCGACTACGCCAGCACGCGTGTGGAGGCGCTGGAGGACCACGGCATGCCCAACTATCTCCTCTTCTTTCTTCTGCGCCAGCTGCGGCCCAAGGCGGGCGAGCGGATGGCGGCGTTGGTGCTGCACATTCTTCAGCGTGCACCGGATCTGATCCGGCCCTACTTCACCCGTATCTCGGGGCACCTGGCGGAGGAGGGCAGCACACACGGCGTGGCGCCAACGACGGCGCGAGTGGCCGTGGTGAACCTCATGACGCGCGCCTTCCTCTGCCCGGTGCCTTACCACCTCGCCGCCGTCCAGGCGCGCCTCGAGGCCGTCGCGGCGAAGACGTCCACCTTCTACACCATGTCGCCCCGCGACGTGGCGGATGAAATTTGTCCTGCGTGGGTGTCCGAGTACGTCCACAGCCTCATCAACGGCTCCACCAACCTCCTCCTGCTGGCGCTGGCGATGCAGCTGACGCAGGCGGCTCTCATGCGGGCACGACGGGTGCTGCCCCTCGTGCAGCTAGCCCAGCGCGCGGCGGAGCGGCGGAAGGCGGCGGCGGAGGGTCGGGCCACCACGGCGGCGAACACACGTCGTCGGCCACGCTGCCCGCCTTCAACTCGGCCGATCTTGCCGCGTTGCGTGGCAACGACGCCGCAGACACGGAGGCCTGGGACACCTTCGACGCGCAGGTGCGCCACCACCTGCAGGCTGCCATCCCCAGCCGCGAGGAGTTCTGGCACCGCATGACGCAGCAGCTGCACCGTAGCCTCACCTCCGCCCTCACTGTCACAGCAGCACCGGCCAACGACGCGAGCCTCACCAAGGTGCACGTCGTGACGCAGCGCATGCTGCTGCTCATGAAGGGCTACGTGGACGTCTTTGACGTGCGTGTGCCGTGGCTGAGCGCAGTGCCGACCTTTCTCCCAGACTTCCGCCGCACGGCGGCAGGGTTGGATGGCACGGCGGCGGCAAATGGCAAGCGGCAGATGATAGCGGCGACAGGGACGCAGGCGCCGCACCCCATCACTGCGGCTCTGCAGCAGCACAACGACATTTTACAACCCTGGCCCGCCCCTAGTGTGGCGCTCCTCTGTCAACTCCTCGTCGCGAGCCATCAACGCCGCGTGCCGATGGTGAAGCTGCACCACGTAACCATGTCGCAGGCGCAGGGTATCGGCGAGTGGCCGCTGCTGCTGAGCGTGTTGCTGTGGGCAACGCACCACAGCAAGCGTCACAGCGGCAGCAGCTCGGATGAAGGTGCGGCGGACAACGTGGCGATAGGGTGGGCGACGCAGCTGCTGCTCTGGACGGTGCACAGCGTCACGATCCACTCGACCTGCACCCTTGCCGAGGCGCGTGTGTGGCTGACAGCCCTCACGCCCAACACCGTCCCTGTCTTTCTGCACGTCCTGAACCACCTCCTCATGCGCAGTCTCTCCAAGGCTGCTGATCGTGTCACGCAGGAGCTGCGCGAGGCGAGCTGCGGTGTGCTTGTGGCGGCCGCCGAGCACTTCATTGAGCGCACGCAGGAGAAGCAGCAGCAGAAGAGCGAGGCGGCAGCGGTGGCGACAGCTGCAACTCCTGCTGGTGGTGGCAGTGGTGCGCGTGGCGGCCGCGGCGGGCGAGTGCCGTCGAAGAAAGGCGGCAGCGCAGCAGCAGCAGCAGAAGACGGCGAAGCCAGCGCTGGGACGAACCTCTGGGGCACGCACCTGCTGGCCGCATTGCCAGAGTTTGAGTTGGTGGTGCAGCGTGTCCGGCAAACCTGGCCCGCGCGTGAGGCCGCACTCCGCGCTGCAGACGCTTCTCTCCGGCAGGAGGCAATGGCGCACCCCGTGACGCAGCAGCAGTGCATCGACGTGCTCGTTCTTGCGAGCCGGCTGCGCGGCATCGTCAGCACCAAAGGGCAGGCAGCCTTGTCGGCGGTGCAGCAGCTGCGCAGCTTCGCCCTCACCCTGCAGAGCCCTGTGCTGCCGTCGCCGGAGGAGGAGACCGAGATGGCGGTGCTCGCGCGGCTGCACCACATGCACGCAACAAGCAGCGACGAGGAGAAGCAAAACGACGAGCTGCGCTCCATCGCGGCGGCGCTTGGTGTCTCCCTCACCACCGATTCTGTTCCTGCGACTGCCCCTGCGTGGTACACCATGCGCTCCGTCTGCTGGCACGTGGCGGGTCGTTTGCTCGCCGCACTGCGCACAGACACGGCAGCGTCAAGCTCCCTCGTGCGCGTCGCTCTTGGCCTGCTCCGTGCTGCGCTGGCACACCGCTCCGAGGTGGAGGCGGTCCTCGCAGCTTCGAACCCGCGGGAGGGGTCTGCGGCTGGTCTGCTCGTGCTTCTCTTCGCCTGCGTGCGCGTGCTTCTGAGCTCGGTTGCCGCGCTCACCACGGCAGACACTCTCTCGCAAGCGGAGGCTGATGCTCTCGGTGCCGTGTGCTTCGTCAACTACACAGGTGGGCTGAGCGTGCAAGACCGCCTGTGTTACGCCGTGTGCCTGGCATTGCACTACCTCATCGAGGGCACCGAAACCACCAGCGGCGCAGCAGCGTTGCCCGCAACGGATGAACTTGAGGACGAGCAGAAGCCCGCAGCGCAGCAGAACATCCCACGTCGCACCCCGCAACGTCGGTCACACGCCGCGCAGCACCACAGCAGCAGCAGTAGTCGCCATCTTGGCTGTGGCGGCGCGGACGATCATCACCAGCCCGCGCACTACCTCTTTCGCGGGGCCGCAGCACCGCATGCGCTCGTGCAGCGCCGTTTTCTTGTTGCTGGTCACACCGCCACCGCCCTCCGCACCGGTGAGGTTGAGATGCTTGCCTGGCACCTCGACACGCTGACCGACGCAGATGTTCGGGAGGGTGCCCTCCGTGTCTCGTCGCGGCTGCACAACGCTCTTGTCCGCGCCGACAGTGTCAGTGACGCTGCAGAGGGTCTTTTCTGCGCTGTATACCCGGAGCTCGACCACGTGGCGGACGTCTCGGTGGTGAACCTGGAGCATCTGACCTCGGCTGATGTGCTGGACCTGCGCTACGTTCTTCCCTTGATGCACCGCGTCGCCGCCCTCCCTCCCGCCTATCTCGACCACATCCCGACGGGCCGCGCCATTCCCCTCTTGCTCAAGGGGCTCACTGCGGTTGATAGTGGCCTGCGTGCGGCGGCCGCAGCGGCCCTCGCCACACTTTACGTTCCCAAGGGTGCACTTCGCATCGTCGTTGGCGTGGCGCGGCTGAAGCTGTGTCAGCTCATGCAGCAGCAGCAGCAACAGCAGGAGCGTGACCTCGCTGCTACCGCTGTCCTCCCCCGCCTGCCGAGCCCGCTTGCCGCCTTCCTCATCACGGCTGTCGGCCCCCTCAGCCGCTACGAGGATCCCCTGCACAGCCATCTCCTCCACTTCCTGCTGCACATTGATTCGGCCCTGAACACGCCGGTGCCCTTTGCCAAGTGGATGAGCGCACCGCCATTAACGGCGATCAGCGTGCCACTGATGATGGAGAAGCAGGAGGCGCTGCAGCAACGCACACACAAGCTAGGCGGCGGCAGCAGCAGCAGCAATGGCGGGAGTGGCGATGGCGGCATCACCCAGGCGTCGGTGGCGGACGTTGCGCAGGAGCTGCGACGAAGCGCGCCACCGCAGCTGCCTTTCATCCACCGCATTCTGCGCCATGCCTGCGAGGTGCCTGAGGACGCGATGGCGTTGCTGGAGTCGAACAGTCTTGATGAGCTGATGCTGCTCTGCGACCTGCTCACCGCCTCCGATGCCCAGCGTGGGAACTACGTGCGTCTCGTGCTAGACCTGTGCACCCGCTCGGCCGCCGTGACCCGTCTTCTCGCCCAGCGCGGCAACGCGTTGGTGTGGACGGTGGGCCTGCTGTGGGAGCTGTGCAAGGAGTACGGCGCCGACAGCCCGTACCCATACAGCGGCCTCACCTTCACGAATGCCCTGCAGCTGCTGCGAGTGTTGTGCGCTGCTGTGCTCGGCACTCCGGCGGCGAGCACGTCTCATGTGGCTGCCGTGTTGCTAAGCCGTTCATCGGTGGCGCAGCTGCGGGAGAACGTGCGTCAGCTGCGGGCGTGTGTTGTCGCCGCGCAGGTGACGGCACGAGACGTGCTCGATGCCTTCGATGCCGTGGCAGCGATGTGCGACGGCGTGGCGCAGACCTGTACACCAGCAGCAGCAGAGGAAGAAGCAGCAGTGGCGGATAGGGGGAAGGCGCACGCGGTGAAGGAAGAGGAGACGGCGACGGTGGCTGGTGCGCAGGAGAAGCGCAAGCGAGGAAAGACGTCTGCTGCTGCCGGGGATGTGGAGAAGTCCACCAAACGCGTGAAGGTGGAGGCGGTGGAATGAGTTGAGGGGAGAAGTCTGCTTGTGGCTTCCTACTCTTGGCGACTCCCAACTGTTGTGATTTTCTTTTGTTCGATTAACTCACCGTTTAATGTGATAAACAGATCAATGATTTTTTTCTTTTTCTTTCTTTACACGCGCGTGGTGAAGGCGGCTGATTTGGTTAATGGTTGTTAAGAGCGCACTTAATACGATCCGAAAGCACAGCAAACGAGTCCACATTAGGAAAAAAAAAAAGGACAAGTGACCGCGGTGTTGATGATGGAGAAGGTATAGGAAGAGCACTGGAGTTTCCTCTTCCCTCGTTTTCTTTGATCGCTCCTCTTTCATGTTTTGTGTGTCTTATCTGCTTCAACGCCTCATTGAGGTCTTTCTGTAAAACGAACGGGTTGGCCAACTTCACAGATAGTGGCCTCTGCGCCTCTCGTCCTACACCGCATGGACGAAGAAAAAGGGCAATGCTTTCTAGCGCAACGTGCGAGCTCGCCTCTCCCACCTTTAGAGGTGTAACGTCCAGCTCCACACCTCAACTAAGATATTCGTCTCTTCTTCTCGACACACCGTACTTTTTTCCCTCCGCTCTCCTCTTCACCTTTGCCTGCGTCTTCGCTTGATGCATACTTTTCAGCGCTACACGGTACTTCCTCTGTAAAACTGCAGTGCCACCGCCGGTGGTCGCAGCGCAGAAAAGAGCAAAAAAAAAAATAGTTGCGTAACAGACGAGAGGCGACCTGAAATTTGGGCGGTCTATCGCACCTCTGCTTCTCACCACTAATTGATATTTGCGCACACCAAAGTCGCGACTGCTGAAGCTGAAGACGGTCGTCGACATCAACCTCTCGCTGCGATCTATTTAATTTACCGAAGTCCGTATTACCACTTGTTGCCTGTTGCTGTCTGCTCCTCTCATGCGTCTTCGTCCTTCTGCACGTTACTCGCCCGCCCCACCTCCCTTTCACACGACAGCGATTCTCTTTCCTCCCTTTAAAACGATAGAAAATAATACAGCAAAGGTACAGGGACATACGCACACACACATACACACACACAAGCATAGAGCTGCGTAACCGCCGCCCCATACATCCGGTCCATCACCGGCACACCCGCACACCTCCTTCCTCACGCACCCATGCTCCCACACCCGTTCCCCTCTTTCTTCCTACACCCATACATTACCCCACAATACACACACAAAAAAAAAACTAAGTAAGTGAACTGAAGGTGGTGACAGCGCGCGTTATTTCTTTCTCTCTCTCTTTCTGCACCACCGTCCCTCCCTTTTTTTGCTTTGCTGTCCCACATGAACTGCAACTGTGACCTGCCCGCGCGCTACCTGATCAGTCGCGATGGCAAGCCCTGCTTCACCTGCGGTGTCGGCCGCTGCCGCTTTTACGCACTGGCGCCGGTGCAGTGCGACGGCTACACCCGCGTCACTCTCGGTGCTCCGGGCAGCCCGCCAGCTGACGTCGGCGTCGTGCTTCGCTTCGAAGCCCTGGTGCACCCAGACGGCGGCGCAGAGGCGTGCTTCATGGTCAAGGTGCAGGGCGACGCACAGAGGTGGGATGCACTGCGCACCGCCGTGCTGCAGGACCCCCAATTCGAAGGGATGTGGTACACCACCGCCAAAGCCTTTCTCTACCCCATGACCCAGTACGCACGTCTCGTGCACGCAATCAAGGCACGCTCTCTGCCCAACACGCAGCTGGAGGAGATACCGAGTTTCTACTTCCGCTGCGTGGAGCGGCTGCGCCAGGTGCGCCAGCGGTACGACGAGGATGTGGCAGCAGGCCGAGCGCGTCGCCCCGACCCTGACGACTGCGTCTTCCGCCAACTAAAGCCTTTCCAGCGTGACGGTGTGCGCTTCGTCATCTCCCACGACGGTCGTGCGATGATCGCGGACGATATGGGCCTTGGCAAGACGGTGCAGGCCATTGCCGTGGCCCACCACTACCGCGACGAGTGGCCCGTCCTTGTTGTCTGTCCCATGTCGCTGCTGGAGAACTGGGCGAAGGAGTTTAGCCGCTTCTGTGGCATTCCTTACACCCGCATTGCTATTTTGCAAGGTACCAAGGCAACGGCGACGAGTTTGCAGGACGTCGTCATCGTCTCCTACAACTCCCTGAAATGTGTCGAGCAGGCCCGCTTCAACGTGGTGATTCTCGACGAGTCGCACTACATCAAAGCGGGTGCGGCGAAGCGGGCACAGCTGTCCCTGAAGATTTGCCGCGACAGCCGCCGTGTCTTGCTGCTCTCCGGTACACCCGCCATGTCGCGGCCCATCGAGCTCTACGCGCAGCTGCAGGCGATACAGCCGAACATCGTGCCGAGCCGCACCCACTTCAGTGCCCGCTACTGCAACTCCTTCGTCAGCCGCTTCGGCATCGACGTGACGGGCCACTCGCACACCGACGAGCTGCACAGTCTGCTGCGTCACTACGTGATTCGGCGCACCAAGAAGGAGCTGGGCAACGAGCTGCCTTCCAAGTCGCGGCAGCTCCTCTACGTCTACATCACGGACCGCGAGAAGAAGGCGCTGGAGAAGCAAATCGTGGCGTTGCGGCGCCCCCCCCCCCCCCCCCCCCCCCCCCCCCCCCCCCCCCCCCCCCGAAAGAGCAACAAACCCCACCACCCCCCCCCCCCCCCCCCCCCCCAAAAACAAAAAAAAAAAAACGCGGCCCCACCACCCCCCCCCCCCCCCCCCCACCAGGACCAACCCGGAAAAAAAAAACAACAACCCCAGAAGGGGGGAAAACCCCCCCCCCCCCCCCCCACAACAAAAAAACAAAAAACCCCCCACCCCCGCCGGGGCGGCCCCCCGCCCCCCCCCAAAAAAAAAAAAACAACAACCCCCCCCCCCCCCGCCGGCGCCGCCCCCCCCACCCCCCCCCCCCCACCGAGCCGACGTGCACCGTTGCGATTCTCTCGATGCAGTCGAGTGGGACCGGCCACAACTTCACCTGCGCCTCCACCGTCGTCTTCACCGAGCTTGACTGGAACCCGAGCACGCACCTCCAGTGTGAGGACCGCGTGCACCGCATCGGGCAGTCGCAGGCGTGCCACATCAAGTACCTGCTCGCGGAGGGCACGTCGGACAGCGTCATTTGGCCCCTGCTGCAGGCGAAGCTCACCGTGACGACGGCCATGTTCGACAGCAGCGGCACGGCAGCGGATGTGCGCTTGCATGATGGTGCGGATGCGCAGAACGTGGCGCGCCGCGACGTGGCTCCTGCCGGGGTCCCCACCGCTGCCTCCACCCCGCCCGCCTCCCAGCAGAGCACGCTGGACCGTTTCCTTTCTCCGCCGCACGCGTCGCAGTCGTCGAACCAAACTCCCCGCCCGAGCACCCACTCTCAGCCGCTGCAGCAGCGGCAGTCTGTGATGCTTCAGGGAGAGAGGGATAACATGGAGTCGCCGGGGCAGATGCCGCTGCTGACACCCACCGACCCGTCGCAGCGCCTCGCTGACTCGCTTCTAGGGACACCGCTTTCCTTGATGCGAGAGAGCAGTGCGAATGCACCAGCAGCAGACGGGGAAGAGACGAAGCACGGCGCCGTGGCTGCGCGTGCGGTGGCTGAGGCACCTCGACTGGTCGTCTCCTTCTCGGAGATGGGCAGCGTCGTTGCCGATGCACCGGCACGACCGCAGCGGCACAGCGGCACTGGGCTCATGGCGTCTGCTGGGGCTGCTGGTAGTGGCGCGGCATCGCGTCGTGGAGCCGCCGCCTCTGCAGTCCCTGGTAGTAGTAGTGGTAATAGTGGTCGTGCAGGCAGCGATGCCACTTCCGCTGCAGCCGCGCCGGTGCCGCCAGCCACTTCTGTGCTCGACTTGATGCGTCAGACGACCAACAAGCCAAACGCACCTGCCTCGACGCCTGCGAGGGTGGAGGTGGTGGACCTCACGGAGGGAGACAGAGGAGGCCGCGGCGGTCTCGTCACTATCCCGGCGCTGCCGATGGCACAACCGGTCGTGCAGTCTCCCTCAGCGACGTTGCCCCGTCACCGTTTCCCGCGTGCCGGCGGCAGTATGCGGTACAGCACCACCACCAGCAGCACCACGACGCACGGTCTTCACCTTCTCTCCCTCCTCCAGCAGCAGCACCACAACAACCACCAACACTGCAACCACAACAGCCACCCCCAGCGTGTCAGCGCCACCTACGCCTGCCGCTGCGTCGCCGCCAGCAGCTGCGATGCCACCGCAGGCCACCACACCTGCTCTTCGTGAGTCGCACACATCAGCTCCGCATGCTGTTGGTGCGGTACGTGTTTCCCTGCGGCCCACCCTGCACTTTAAGCGGCCTCGCACTGATGCTGAGCTGAGCGGCAGCCACAACAGCCACACAGAAGTGGCTCAGAGTTTCTCACCAGGGCACATCAGCACACCACCGCTGGTGCATCCACCCGTAATGCCAACGCCTGCAGGTGCCTTCGCAGCCTCAACAGAGATGGCGGTGGCGCCGCTGTGGTCGCCACATCCCCACCGCACCGACCCCACGCCGTCTCCCACGTTCCCGGCGTTGCTGGGTGCTGGCGGTGCTGCTCCGACCGTGGTGCCGACTGCTGGCGGGAGTGCCGCAGCGCCGCGACGGACACTTTTCAAGCTGGTCAGCAACACGCCAACGCAGCAGCCGCGCGGTAAAGACAGCACGTGAGCCTTGCAGAGAGCACGCACAGTAGTGCTTTTTTTTTTATTTGGACGTACCGTGCGCGTACTGCAGCGCAACGGAGAACGAAGTGCTGAGCCTTGTTGTGTAAGTCTGCTTGTATGGATTGCTGGCTTCGATCCATTGAATAACGATGAAGCCTTTGCTATTCATTTTTCTTTTTTTTTTTTTCGAGAGGGAGAGAGAGATCGCTGCAGGCACACAAGCAACACTGCGAGTTATGTAGCACAGACCTTTTGCATAAGAGTAGGGAGATATGAGAGAAGATGCTCGAGCGGCTTTGGTCGAGATAGGTCCGTGTCAGCAGCCGTGCGACATTTTTGTGGTGCGCTATCGCATGGCATCACATTGCTCCTGTGTTGCCGGTGGCTCGCTTGATACGGTGAATTTGTTGACATGTTCTTTCCTGATTGAATTTGCACCAGCTTTTCCAGAAAGACGTCCCTGTGCACTTCGGAAGCCCCTATTCCCCGTCTCATAGGCAAGCACTGCTGCAGTTTCTTTCTTTTTCTTTTTGTATAAATGGATATCGAATCCTTTTCCAACTCTCATGGTTTTTCTCTGTTTCCCACGCCCCTTTCCTGCACCCACACACATACACACTCACATCGCACATGTGGAGTCCCCCTTCGCAGACACCGTTTACACCGACGCACACACCGGCACACAGACTCGCATAATGGACGTGGCAAACAACCGGGCACTCGGGTTTGCCGGAAAGGAGATTCTCTTCCGCAAGATCGAGTTTGAGCGCTACCGCAAGCCTCACGTCGTCGAGTACCCGCGCAGCGCCATCGTCCTCAACCCCCAACACACCCGCCAGCTGAAGGACTCGCTGCAGCACCCACGCGAGCACGCTGAGGGGGATGGAGAGGATGAGAAGCTCGACAGCGACAGCGACGCCGACGACGATGACCCGCGGCGCATCGACAAGGCTACACAGCTCTGCTCCGACGCACAGCTGCGCAGCTGCCTCCACCTCCGCTGGCAGAACATCGCCCCTGTCGGGTTGGGACTTGTCAACCTTGGCAACACCTGCTTCGCCAACAGCGTGCTGCAGGCGCTCGCCCACGTCCCTGCCCTGGCGCAGTACTTCGTGCACACCTTCCGCTCCGCCGATAACCAACTGGGGGCACCCTTCGACTTCGCCTTTGCGTTGGCGGAGACATTTCGCAGGATGCACCACGCCGGACCGCCCGGGCGGAGCAGCGGTGGGGGAAACGGGCTAGCCGGTGCCTACCGCCCGGGGCAGATCATGGGCAACCTGCGCCTCCTCTCCAAGCACTTCTCCATCGGCCGGCAGAGCGACGCCCACGAGTTTGCCGTGCAGCTTCTCTTTGCCTGCCAGCGCTCCCTTCTCCACCGCCTTATTGGATCGAAGAAGGCGCCGCCGCGTGTGGCCCACACCACCGCCCTCTACCGCATCTGCGGTGGCTACTTGCTCTCGCAGGTGACGTGGGCGAGGCAGGAGGAGATCCAGCAGCTGCTGCGGGCCGGTAAGCAGCAGGCGGCTATGGACCTCAAGATGGAGGCGAAGCGGGCGCTGCAGCAGCAGCAGGAAGACGAGGGAAACCACCACCGGCGCTCCCGACACGGGCTGGACCTCAACACGCTCTGCTCCAACACGTACGACCCGTTCACAATTTTGTCGGTGGAGCTGGCCGGGCAGACGCTGCAGCACTGCCTCGACAAGTTTTGCCTTGCCGAGGAGCTGGACGGCCGCTGCTACCACTCCCCCGCGATGTCGGCGTGCGGGCCAAGAAGAAGTTCAGCATCCACGTCCCGCCGCCAGTGCTGATGATCCACCTCAAGCGCTTCGGCCCTACAGGGAACAAGATCAACAAGCATGTGCGCTTTCCGCTGGAGCTGGACATTACCCGCTACTGCACCCCACAGCCCTCCTCGTTTTCCTCCTCGTCCCCATCACCCTCGGCGGATCACGGGCGGGAAGACTGCCAGTACGAGCTCAACGCCGTCTGCGTCCACGAGGGCGGCTCCCTCAACTACGGCCACTACTACACCATGGCAAAGGCATCGAATGGGATGTGGTACGAGTTCAACGACAGCCACGTCAGTCGTCTCTCGGAGGAGCAGCTGCACCGCGCGCAGGCCTACATGCTGTGCTACTCGCGTGTGGTTGTGGAGAAGAAGAAGACGACGTCAGCGCCGCCACGCACGCCGGCGAGGGAGAAGAACAACACCGCTCTGGAGGGACGTCCATCGATGCTGCTGCGCACCGCAGTCGCGCCACCAATCGAGGCGGCTGAGGAGGGAGTAGGGAAGGAGCTGAGCGAGACGGAGGTGATGGCCATCCTCGAGAAGCGCCGCACAGATGCTCAAGCCAAGCCAGCAGCAGCAGCATCGGCAGAGACGGCACCAGAAGAGAGCTCGAGCGAGGCCGATGTCGTGAATCAGTCGGCAGCAGCGGCGCCGCGAACGGCAAAGCGGCCGCGTGAGGAGCTGCCGACGGAGTCCGACAGCGACGACGATGCTGCGGCAGCGCGGGATGGCGCCTACGTGCGGCGTATGCGGCCCGCGCCAGGGCAGCGGCGGAATGGTGTCCAGAGCACCAACGGAACGGCGCATGGCGAAGAGGACGCTGAGAATGAAGAAGAGAGCGGGGGTGAGAGGGCGGCCGACGAGGTGCCCCACACATCTGCGTCTCCCACCGCGAAGTCCTCCCTTTATGGTGGCCTCATCAAGTCCATGAAGCGCCTGCCCAACGGCAGGGACGCCGCAGGAGAAGTGAACGGCCAGCACAATGTGAACCCTTCTGCGAACGGCACAGCTGCGCCTCGCTCGAGCTACCACGTCGGCCGGCACGCCGTCAACACCCTGCAGGCCCGCAAGCTGCACGCCACGCCAGACACGGTGCGGCGGCCGACGACGGCGCCGAAGTTCCAGCAGCGCATCCGCGACCCGATGTGGGAGATGGAGATGGATCGCGGCAGGGTGAAGAAGGTAAAGTCGAAGGAGAAGGCGCCGGACCCGTTCGAGGGCACCAACCCGTTTCAGGAGGTGTCGCGAGGCATGTTCGACATCCGCGGCCGGCGGCGGCGCGAGTAAACCTCCAAATAAAATGGGGTGAAGAGGGGGAAGATGACAGCCAAGCAGACGTGACGCGTTTCTCCTCACTCTCTTTTCCGCGGCTGAAGCCTCTTGTCTTCCCCTTTTATTTTTTCACCGACACGACGGCGACGCTAACCAGATTAAAAATACTAATTTTCTTGTGTGTTTTTTTCGTTTTGTTTTGTCATTCATGTACGACTAAGCGAATTCTGCGGAGAGGGAAAAAGAGAGAGAGAGGAGACGTTCTTAGCTAGAGTCGGCATGAAACATGTGCGCAGTCATCATATTGGATTCTTTGTTTAAATTTAACTCTCCGGGATAAGCGCGTTCTCCTTTTCTCCAGACGCAGCAGCGGCATTGCTCCTATGTTAAGCTCATGGACTTTTGTTGGTTACGGTACTGTCAAGCACCATGTTTCCATGTGAGCACATTCTTACTTCCCCCTTCTCATCCTTCTCCTTCGCTTTTTGTTTCCTGACCCTGTCTGCGTCTCGCCCTCCCAGCTCACACGACCTCCGCGCGCGTACCCTCCGCAAGACCCTATCTCCCTTCACAGTACCCACAACCGTACCGTTTCTCTCGCTCCAAGATGATGCGCCGCGTTCTCGCTCAGCCCGTCGCCCGCCGCGCGGCCGCCGCCTCCAGCGCGCTGGTGGTGTGCCCCCGCCAGGCCTCCACCGTGGCCATCTCCGTGCAGGGCCTGCACTACGTCGGCACCGGCCTCGCCGCCATCGCCCTGGCTGGTGTGGGCATGGGTATCGGTACCATCTTCGGCTCCCTCCTCATCGCCTGCGCTCGCCAGCCGAACCTGACGAAGATGCTCTTCAACTACGCCATTCTGGGCTTCGCCCTGACGGAGGCCATTGGCCTGTTTGCCCTGATGCTCGCCTTCCTGATGCTCTTCTCGTAGAGAGGAGGCGCCAACCACGCTGGGTGAATGAGGTGTGCACGGCAACCGCGTGCTGCCCAATCCCCCGTTGCAGACCCGAGCAGTGATAGCGGATGGCTTCAGTCGTGTGCGTGTGCGTGGATTCCTCGCGATACATACAAAGCCTCGTGGCTGCTGTGTACTGCTGAGCACGACTCTGAGAAGCCTGTACCTTCTTTCTTTTCTTCTCTCTTTCTTGTAGCATTTAGTAGTTAATGCTGGCGAAAGTCGCACTGAGGTAAAATATTCTCTACAAAATTGTGTACTTTTTTTCTGCGTGCTCAATCGTGTGCGTTTAGCGGCCCACCTCTCCTTCTTCACATTCACCTCTCTCTTTCCCTCTCTTGTGGCTCTCTCTCTCAACCGCCTTTCGTGCATGTGGAAGACGAGCTGGCTGAGAAGGCACATAAGAGTGGAAGCTGTGGAACAGTACCTTTTTAAAGGGGTTTGTTAGGGGTGTCGCGACAACAGCTACTGATGTGCGTTGCGGCGCAGTTACCGCACTTCACGGCGACGTGAGGCCGGGAGAGGCGGCGTGCCAGCAAGCGTACTCTTTCTTGTTCTTTTGCTTCGATGCGGAGCATAGGAGGTGAGAATGGCACCTGTGGAGAGGACAATCGTGTTCGGTTTCTTTTCTCCTTGTTCCCCTGCCTACGTCTCATCGGAGGAGGCACACATACGGTCACGTTCACTAGTAACACAAAAAAAAGCATTTGAGAAAGAAAGAAAACTAAGGCAATTGTGAGGCTTTCAGCAACCATTTATCTTTCTTCAGAAGAGGAAAAAGATAAAAGCTGAGACAGTTTGCTGCTGGTCGCGGCAGTCGTATGCACTGCTGTGCGATACGCCATGCACTCTCCTCTGCCCCACGTGAGGCAAAGTCGCTGATGGACATATACGCCAACCTTCGCAATGATCTTTTTGTTTGCATTGGCAGCCTCCTGGCTTTTGCGCGAGTGGGCCAGAGAGGAACAAAATGTGCAGCTTGTGGTACCTACTTTTCTTTGTCAGTAACGGTGCCAGCACACAAATCTAAATCTTTAATGGACCGTCATCCTCTGTTCTATTGCCTTCAGCGACGCTTCTCCTCTCTCTTTCTCTCTCTCTCTTACGTCCATCGCCTCAACAAACGAAGTCTCCCCTCTTCAGCGACATCAAGCTCACACGACCACCGCGCGCGTACCTCCCGCAAGACCCTATCTCCCTTCACAGTACCCCCAACCGTACCGTTTCTCTCGCTCCAAGATGATGCGCCGCGTCCTCGCTCAGCCCGTCGCCCGCCGCGCGGCCGCCGCCTCCAGCGCGCTGGTGGTGTGCCCCCGCCAGGCCTCCACGGTGGCCATCTCCGTGCAGGGCCTGCACTACGTCGGCACCGGCCTCGCCGCCATCGCCCTGGCTGGTGTGGGCATGGGTATTGGTACCATCTTCGGCTCCCTCCTCATCGCCTGCGCTCGCCAGCCGAACCTGACGAAGATGCTCTTCAACTACGCCATTCTCGGCTTCGCCCTGACGGAGGCCATTGGTCTGTTTGCCCTGATGCTCGCCTTCCTGATGCTCTTCTCGTAGAGAGGAGGCGTTGAGCACGTTGTGTGCCGCCCCTTTCTGAGAGTGAGTGATGTGAGAAGGTGAGGAGAGGGAGGGAAAGCCGCACAGGTTGTGGTCTGAGGGCGATTGCGCGTAGATGAGATGAAGAAGTTAAGAAAGCCACAGCGGAGAAGCGTTGTGAACACTGTGTGGGGAGGCATAGTCATCTCTGTCCTGCACGGCTTGCTCGCTTCCTCTCCTGCGTGGCCTCCTCTCTTCCTTCACTCCACACGCCTCCCTCCTTTTCTCTCTTTCTCTCTCCTTTACAGGAAATTAGTAATAGTGGACTTTGTAAGTGTGCCTGCGAACGCACGTGAAAAAAAAAAATACAGTACAGATAAAGAAATAGAGTGTTTGAAGTGTTTTGTTGGTTGGTAGTGGTGGTGTTGCTGCTGCTATTGCTCGAGAGGCTGTCGCTGATCGTCGTCCTTCTTGCCCTTGGCTTCTTCTCCGACTTGGATGCGAGCCGGTGTAACGAAGAGGGAGAGGAAGCGCGTCGAACCCACGTGCAGCGCAGCAGCAACGGGAGGTACAGCCCGCGGAAGGACAGAAAGGTGTGAATTGGAAAAGCCTCGCGTTCATCTATCTTCTCCTTTGCACCACATCTTCTTTCCTGTTCTGCTTCTCTGTCGGTTGCGGAGAGAGAAGAGGGCAGGATGGAAGGTTGATGGAGAGGCGGAGGAAGAAGCTGCGGTGGTTTAAGTGTGACCTTTATTCATTTTTTCAGCTGTTTCGACTTTTGATGCGTGCAGGGGTAAGGACTGCCACCATAGTGATCCTCTCCCGCATGCACGTTATTGCAAGTGGCTCCTCTTTTGCCACTCCCCCTTTCTGCGTGACCTCTCCTTTACTTTTACAGTCGCATTGTAGGCCAATGGACACCAGCACGCGAAGTACTTCACGTCTCTCTCTTCTTTTTTGTTCCTCTGTATGACTAAGCAAACCCGAAAAGAAAGAAAAAGAAAGGTTACACTCCAGTGAACGACAACAGTGGTATGGGTGTGGCAGCGCGAAGCAGCTGTGCGGCGACCTGCACTCACTGACATAAGCCCACGAGTGCTGTGAAGGCTACGATGTTGCGCTCCAGCTTTCACAACTTCTTGTATTGTATGGAAGCACTTCTCTCCTCCCTCTTGGCAGCTGCCAGACCCGTCGTAGAACTCTGTTTACTTTTGTCCTTCGCCGCTCATGTTGCAGTACGTGGGTAGAGTAAAGGGAAAAAAAAGGAGTGCCCTTTTGCTGGTACGCCTTACTTGTATTTTTTCTCACCTCTACACACACACACGCACACCAATGTACTTTCCCCTCCTTTCCTTTTCCCTCTCCTCTCGTCTCACAAGTGTGTCGGGACATTGTTGCCCTGCCTCCATTTATCAGTAGCCAGACGCGTGCGTGTGTGTGATTGTGTATGCTCTGTGAAGTATAGCGCGCAGCAGATCACCCTGACAGATCTCACTCTTGTATTTTCAAAGAATCACCTCTGTACCTCTCAGCAGGCAACATCACAGCACAAGAAAGAGGAACAGTCATACACGTTGAAAAAAAAATTTAGCCACACATTCCCCGAAGCACCGGCTTCTCCTTTTGTGGGAAATAGCAGCTTCCCAGAAAAAAAAAAAGAGTTCCTTTGTGCTTGTTTCTTCTTTTTTTTTATCTGTTTCTCTATATCCACTTTCACTTCCTTTTTTGTTTTTTTTTTGCCACAGTTCGGAGCTTCCCCACCTCTTGTTTTTTTTTTTTGTGGTAGCGCGTGCTTCTCACTCGCACAAGGCTGCCTTCATTGTACTTCTTCCCTCCCCTCCCTTCCTCTTCGCCGTTCCACTACGCCCTTCTCCTTTATTCCCCCCTTACTCGTAGATACACATCGGCTGCGGCGTCTTTCCAACAGGTGCACTCCACAACACTGCCTTTTCTCTTTTCTCCTTTCTTTCTTTTTTTTCTTTATTCTGCTTCACTGCGTTCTTTGACGCACAGCCCGCATTAAAACCCCTCAGCGCAGCTCTTTCCTTCTCTCTCTCCCTCTGTGGTAGTAAGCAAAGATGAGCATTAGTAAACGTATCTGCGTCGCGGTGCGGAAGAGGCCGATCCCCGACCCCGAGATGGACATCGTTGAGACCCCCTCTCCGCAGTGCATCGTCAACGAGCCAAAGATCAAGTACGATCTTTCCCACTACACCGACCGCCACACCTTCACCTACGACGAGGTCTTTGGCGAGCAGTGCAACAACACCGCCATCTACCAGCGCTGCTGCCTGCCTCTCATCGACACCGTCTTCAGCTACGGCAACGCCACCTGCTTCGCCTACGGGCAGACGGGCTCGGGCAAGACGCACACGATGCTCGGCTCCGCCAAGGAACCGGGTCTCTACGCGATTGCCGCGCGAGAGATCCTCGCTCGCGCCAACGCCTCCAGCGCGGCTGTCTTCGTCTCCTTCTACGAGATTTATGGCCGCAAGATCTTTGACCTGCTTAACGACCGCGAGCGTCTGTTTGCCCGCGAAGACGGCGACAAGGTGATCAACATTTGCGGACTGAGTGAGCACCCTGTGATGGACATCCAAGAAATCTTCGACGTCATCACGGCCGGGAGCGCGTACCGTGCGGCGGGGCAGACAAGCGCCAACGCCGAGAGCAGCCGCTCGCACGCCGTGCTGCAGATCGAGGTGCGGGAGACGAAGAGCACCAACGCCCGGCGCGGGCCGCGGACGATTGGCCGCATCTCCTTCATCGACCTTGCCGGCAACGAGCGCGGCGCCGACACCTTCGACTGCGACCGCAAGACCCGCATGGAGGGGGCGGAGATCAACAAGTCGCTGCTGGCGCTGAAGGAGTGCATTCGTGCGCTTGGAATGGGCAAGAGCCACGTCCCCTTCCGCGGCTCCATTCTCACGGAGGTGCTGCGCGACTCCTTCACCGGCAACAGCCGCACGACGATGATCGCCACCATCTCGCCCTCCTCGCAGCACTGCGTCAACACCCTCAACACGCTGCGCTACACCCAACGCGTCAAGGACCTCGGTGGCGGCGCGAACGGTGGCGCGAAGATCGAGCAGGTGGCGAACGCCCCGCCGCCACGTCGCGCAGGCGGCGCAGCAGGAGCGGCCCCGCGCCGGAAGCCTTTTGACAACGCCGGTGCCGCGCGCAACCGGCCGGATTGGGTGGCGGACTTCGCCTCCGACGCGTCGCCGGTCGCCTCGCCGGAGGAGGACGACGACTCTGGCAGCAACAACAACAACAACAACGGTGCGCGGCAGGCTGTCAAGCCGCGTGGCCGACGCCCCTCGCAGGGCCGCGGCGGGACGCCACCACCGTCCGCGCCGTCCGCGGCTGCTGCGGTGAAGGTGAAGGACCCAAAGATCGCCACCATCGTGCAGCAGCACCTCGCCGCCCTGCAGGCCAACAACGACGACGAGGAGGAGGAGGACGACGTCGATGACACCGGCAGTGAGCCGCCGACGGCCGAGGAGGTTGGCCAGCTGAAGCGGGACGAGGAGCGCCAGGTGCGGAAGGTGCACGCCTACGTGGTGGAGGAGATCGCCAAGGCGGAGGAGAAGCTTATTGCCCTGCACCGCCGCCACATCGACTCCAAGATGACCGGGATTAAGGAGGAGATCACCGCGATCCAGCGCTTCGAGGACTCTGACTCGGTTGACGAGTACGTGGCGCGAGTGCGGTTGCTGCTGCAGAAGCAGCGGGATGACATGGACGAGATCCTGGAGATGTTAACGGGCATCGGAGCGATGCTGCGTGATGAGGAGGACCTGTCCAAGACGCTGACCGTGAGCAACACGCGGCGCCGCTGAAGCCGTTGCGGTGACTCGGCGGTAGTGGAAAAGGGAGGAAAAAGAGCCAACGTATGAGAGAGTGGGTGGACGTGGTGTCGTCTGTGCTTTCCTGCTTCCCGCGTTCCTTTTTCAGTATTTTGTGGTATATGTGTTGTTGTTGTTTTTCATTGCCGCGTGTGGCGTGAGGGCAAGCGAAAGGGAAGGAAGAACAGTAGAGAGAGGGAGAGACTTTTGGGGGAGATGGACGCCTCGACGTTGCTCCGCTTCTTTGTTTCTCCCTTCCTGTGGTGTGCCTCACCGTGTGATGTATATGAAGGACTCTGCCTTTTTTTTTTTCTTTTTGTTTTCATGTCTGGGGTTTGTGTGTGTGTGTGTTTGTTTCCCACACACACATCGAGCGTGCTGCATGTCCACTACAACAACTCCAACACGCAACATAAGCATGTTAACAAAGAGTGGAAAGGGTGCCTTTTCAGAGCGGCAGTGTTGAATACAGAGGGAAGAGAAGCAGCGTCTTTTTCTTGCCTCGAGGCTTGCCTTCATTGTTGCTCACAGACACGTGATGGGAGTCGTTACCATCGAAGTCGCGCACACCACTCGCTGAAGGCATTGTTGTCGCAAGCCACAACGAAAAACATTTCCTTTTTCCCTCAAACCTTCCTTCCGTGGCGGCCAGCAAGCGCAGGCCCGCGGCAACGCGTGTGGCGTTCTCTTCCGCAGTGCGCTTTGATCCTCTACACCTGCCTGCATCCCTTTCTCTCCTTCTACTTCCTCTTCTTCCTCTCCCTTTGTGGCATAATAATTTTGCAGCGGCAGAGCAGCGTCGAATTGCGCAAAAGCTTTTATTGATCTGCCTCTCCGTCACACAACAACTGCACTGTGCCCTTCGGTTGCTGTTACGCCACCCCAACTTCATTAGTTAGATTATATATTTTTTTTCATATCTCACTTCAATACGTTTTTTTTTCTCCTTTTTACTTCTGCGTGTGAGCGTAACCTCTCAACGCTGCTTGAGCGTGATAGAGGTGTTGCGTGGTGTGCCTCGTCCTCTCCCATTTTTTTTCGTTTTCATTGTATCTCTAACTTCATTTCCTTTTTCATCTTTTGAGAGCGAAGTGCCAGCAGCCTGATTGTATTTCTTTTTTTCTCCGATCGGTCGTACCGCAGAGTCCAGCTTTTCTAAAGCTCCAGCACCTGTGCTTCCCCTCGCGCTTCACTCTGTGCTGCCAAACACTGCACCGCGGAGAGCGGCGACGCTAGCAGCGGGGGAGGTGCCGCCACTGTTCAAGGCACAGCAGCGCCTGTGGCTCCTCTCTTCCTTCAGCCTTTGTGTGTGTTTGTGTGTGTGTCGGCGCGTCATGGCCTTCTGCTGCTGTGGTACTGGTGGGACGGCGAGCGTGACGGCCAAGAACACAAACCAGCTGCGCCACCTGGAGATGATCGGCATCTCTCGCGGGCCGAGTCCCCGACTGCGCCGCACGGAGGTGCAGATCCCTGTCACCCTCAACGTCTACAGCCTGCTGGAGAGCAACAAGAAGCTGTCCAAGATGGGCATGGGTGTCTTCCACACCGGCGTCGTGGTGTACGGCATTGAGTGGGGCTACGGCGAAGTCGTTGAGAACCCGAACGCGTCGGGCCTCTTCTGTGTTCACCCGGGGCAGGCCGCCGGCACTCTGCACCGCACCCTCCGCATCGGCTACACCACCCGCTCTCCCATGCAGGTGGACACCATTCTGCACCGCCTCGAGAACGAGTGGCGCAGCTGCGAGTATCACATTCTGCACCACAACTGCAACCACTTCGCGCAGGCCTTCTGCGACCTGCTCTCGACAACCGAGAAGCTGCGGGTGCCGTCGTGGTGCAACCGCGCCGCGCGTGTCGGCGACCGCGTTATCCCACGCAAGCTCGCGACGAAGGTGCAGCACATGATGGACGACGAGCCGCCCAAAGCGGTGGCGCCGACGCCCTTCTGCAACATCAACGAGGTGCCGCTGTCTGTTGTGCCGCGGGAGTGGTACCTGCACCCCAGCGTCTTCCAGCCGATGCGCTACACCGGCAGCAGCCGCGCCGACTCCCTGCAGTCGCGGGACAACGTGGCGGCGGCGGCAGCGGCGGCCTCTGCGGGTAACGGCGATGCGGCGACCGCGCCGGCTGCCGCGACGAGCTATAACGGCGGTGGCGGCTCGCACTACACGGTGGAGTACGACATCTTGCCCCCGCCAGGCTACGAGGTGGCGGACGTCAGCAGCCCCTATCCACCGCTGATGCACCGCGAGGTGTACTTGGCAACCGACGAGAACGGCAGCATCTCCCGCATGACGGCCATCGAGGAGCAGCCCTCCGTCACCCGCTCCACGCGCGTCGATTCGACACGCAAGTCGACGCGATCGCACCGCGCCGCCAAGTCGACGCCGGGCCACAGCCCTGCTCCGCCCCCGCTCGGCAGCACCGGGGCGAGTGGCGGCAACGACCGCATCACCGTCCTGCCCCGCGTGCGAGCCTCAGCGAGCCACGCGCAAAGTGTTGCCCCTACCGGGTCGCCGCAGGCGTCGATGGTCGACACGGAGACGGAGAGTGTGCTGCACAGCGAGAGCAGCGACGACTTCCTCGTGGACACTACCCGCCGCGCCGCCACTATTACGGCAGAGGCGGCGCGGCTGTTGTCTGCGTCTCTGGATGGCAGCCAGCACGGCAAGCAGAGGCGCATCACGCCGCGGGAAGAGGAGGGCTTCTCGGAGAAGCCGCTCTACACGATGCGGGAGACCTCACTCCACTCGACCAGCCTCAGCGCGTCGCAGCGCAGCTTCACCGGTGCCGGGCACATGGAGGTGGAGCGGCCGCCGCTTGTCCTGCACCGGCAGGCGCAGCCCGTTGGCTGCATCACAGCCCTCCCCGCCGCGACGCCGTCCGCGCCGGTCGTCGAGAAGGACGAGAAGAGCGGAAAAGGGCGACGCGAGAGCGCCACGCACGACCGCCGTCACAGTTCGCAGCGCGCGAGCACCGTCGCCACCAGCGCTACGCACGCGTCGGTCAGCGACAGCGACAGCGAGGCGAGTCTGCACGTCGGCGCTGCAGCTGCTGCTGCTGCTGCTACGGACACGAGCAAACTGAAGCGTGGCAAGGACGGCGCGGCGAGGCGGCACAGCGAGACGAAGCGGCTCGCCGACTTCACCGAGATTGTGGCGGTGCCCACATGACAACCCAACGGATGTGTCCGTCAACACCTCCCCCACCGCCCCGGACGGCAAGAAGAAGAGCACGGCGTGGGTGAAGCTCTTCAAGGGCCGCTCCTCCACCACAAGTAGCGAGGTGGCAAAGAAGGGGAAGAAGTATTTGTCCACGCCGCCGCGCAGCGACGTCGGCTCGCACACGGACGGCGACAACATCCCTGACACGGTCTCCGAGACATCCTCTTTTCCGGCCTCCTTGGGGACGTCGGCGGTGCAGCCACGGCGTCAGCAACCAGCAGCGGCAGCCAGCAGTCCCGACTACCCCTCCGCCGCAGCGAGCCCCCGCCATCGTGGCCACCGGAGCGGAGGCCGTCACACCCGCAGCGTCCGGCGACCACACACCGGCAGCGATGGAGGTGGAGTCGGTGTCGGACACCGGCCTCGACATGCACGGCATGAAGGACACCACGACGGTATTCGTGCCGCCGTCGCCAACGCTGCCGGCGCTGCCCCGTCCTCCCTCTGTGCTTCAGCGGCGGAGCGAAAACGCACCAGCGCTCTTCAGCGGACCGGCTACGCCGACTGCCTCGGTGGAGAGCAGACGCTCGCCCAGGCTTGGCGCGCCGACCAGTCCGCAGATCTGCCAGGTCTCCAACCCCAGCAGTGCGTCGGAGCTGCACCTGCAGCCACTGCCGCGCCGTCTCTCCGAGAGTGCGGTGGCGCTGCCCGTCGTCGGCGGAGCTGCGGATGTCCCGCAATCGCCCGGTGCCGTCAGCTTGCCAGAGTGCGCGGCACTCGTTGACGACAGCCCAGCGCAGCGCAGCAGCACGCACGCCGCTACGCCAGAGCGGGTGCTGCTGCCCACCACCGACGGCGCGGCGACCACTAGCGCTTCGCCTGCCACGGCGCGCCGGCGGACGCACCGCGCCGGCTCATCATCCCTGCGAGACAGTCTCACGCCGCCACCGTCCCTGCAGCACGTGCAGCCTCCGGAGCGGTCGCGGACGCCCATCCCGTCGTCGCGCAAGCGCCTCGCCAGGCACAGTCAGCACGCCTCCTCGAGCCTGCTTCTGGACTTTGGCGGCGACGTGATAGAGTCGCCGGCACCGCGCATGTCAAGCCTCTCCAGCACCTCGCAGGTCTATGCCTCCGCGCCGCCGCACCGCAGCAGCAGCCGCGCCTGGGGGAGAAGTAGGCACGCCACTCTCGCCCGACCGAATTGCCCACACGCCGATGGCGCCGTTTCCGCGACGGCCCTCGCTGCTGTCGCGTGAACGGGCGTCCGTGTCGAGTGTGAAAAGTATACCGCTAACACCAGAACACAGCCGAAGTGCACTTGCCGCACAGCGCAGCCTGACACTGGAGGTGAAGGAAACACCGCCCAAGTCGCCCTCGCCAGCCGACAGCAGAACCACCTTTGATGAAGTGTAAACCTGAATTCGTTGTTTTTGTTTTTTTATTTCTCTCTTTAATATGAGTTGACACTGCTTTGTTGCACTCCCAGAGAGATCATGTGTGCAACTTGCTCCTTTAATTCTTCTTTTCGACGGCTTTTCGTATCTCTTCTCATTTCTCTTTCCTTGGTGGACCCATTGATCAGTTTGCGTTACGGGTGCCCTCTTCGCATCTTTTCCTCTTTTTTTTTTCTCTTTTCCGTATGTGAAAACCCAAATCTGTTTGCTTATGGCTTTTTTTTTTGTGCGTGTGTGCTTTTGTACTTCCCTGTATGCTAGAAAACAAGAACGATGAGCTAAACACGAAATTACACGAGACAGAGCTCCTCTTGCCTCTCGTAATCCAGAAGCCCCTAAACTGCAGCATTGACTGCTCATGTCGAGTGCTCCCTTTTTATGAACTTTGCAAAAACAAAACTACCACCTATTCCCACCATCCAACCTCTTCATCGCCTAACGTTTTTCTTGCTAACTTGCCCTTTCTGCCGTGTGCCACGGCATTTTCCTTTTGGGTGGGTTAAGAAGCCGCTTCTCTTCTCGGCCTAGCCTATTCTGCTAGGGTAATTGGAAAAGCCCAAAGAAACAATGGGCCAATCATTAAACCCCCCCCCCCACCTTTTTCCCCCTATCCCCAAAAATAGAGAAAAAAGCAGCGGCAGGCGCACGAAAAAGAAAAAACACTTCTGACTCCGAAAAAAAGTAAATCTTTCTTTTAAAGGCTAAAAAAATTGTCCTCCGTCTTCTCACTTCATAGGATACGTAAAAAAAAAAAAAACATTCTTGCGAATCTGCTTCCAAATAATGTGTGCCAAAGCCCAAGGCAGATAGAAAAAAAAAAAACATTTACAGCAACATCGTGCATTTGTGTCGAAAGTGCCAGCAAATTCTGCAGTGCATCAAGCGTTCCTCTATGCTTCAATTCCCGTCACACTTCCTGTATTTCTTCTCCGCCTCTAATTTCGTCCATTAATTTCAAATTAAAGAAAAGTACCTTACGAAAGATCGTCACCTTACATCATCCCAGAAAGTAGGAACCAAAAACACACATATATTTATCATGTGGAAGAGTTCTCTTGTCGAAATTGCAAAGCGCGCAAGGAAGACTTCTGCACCTCCCGCGCTCCAGAGCGTAGTGAAAAATGTTGTCGCCGACAGTCAGGTACCGCAGGTAGCAGCTCTGCATCAGGCAGGAGCAATCTTTTCGCAGACGTCCGAAGCCTTGGTCGCCTCTCAAGCTGACTTCCAGACGACTTTGCGGAGCAGCATTTTGCAATCTTCCCTTACCAGCGCAGAGCCCCTTCTTCGCGCTGCTGACGACACCAACACTCTGCTTCAGCAAGCGCAAAAGCTGCCGTTTTTGTATGCACAAGAAGCATTTTGCACTCTCGTGAAGGCCGGTGAAATACAGCTCGCCATTCAGCTCGTCTCCTTTTGGCAGTTTAAAAGGCCAAAAAGTCTCAAGTCCTCGCGCCGCAACGCCAAAAAAGAGCTGCTTTCAACGATCCAAACATTAGAGGCTCTGCGAGATGTCACCACGTTGAAGGCTCTCATTAGCCTCCTCAGCGACTCATTAAAGGAACAAGTCTTTGCAGAAAATAAGACTTTCACTGCAGTAGCACTAACACATGTCTCGTCTGGCCCGCCGCGCATGCAAAACCGGCTCTTTTCCGTACTGGGAGTTGCAGAGACGTCCCACGTTCTCACTTCCGCTGTTGAGGCTGCGTTTCGCATGGGAAAGGGAGACGGCTTGTCGGTGTTCGAGAAGGTTCTCCTAGCCGATCAGTGTGCGACCTGTGCGCGGAGCGCAAACACACCAAAAGGCACACCGCACCTTCCTTTCCCACTTTACCGCCAACTTCAGTCGTTGCAGGAAGAAGAAAAACTCGACGCAGACTTTATCCGCCAAGTTTGTCCCGAACTAACGGTGAAATTAGTACATCCATCTCACTACTGCACACTTGATTTCCTGGCGCTGACGACTGGGGAGGCACGGTATATCGCGGACAACTGGAAAACTCGAGAGGCTTTCAGCTCTTTGTCCCCGGCATCAACTGCAGAAGCTACTGCGTGGCAGCGGCTGCTACGTTGTGCTCTCCCCCAGTCGCCAGCTCTACAGAGTGTGGAGGAAAATATCTTACTGCTCTCGCTGCAGACCCGCAAAAGCGCGCAGGTTCCGTCAACAGATGAGCGAACAAGGATTAAACTGACGTCCTCCGTTAATCGGCTTTTGCGGAGTCCCGAAAACCCTGTTCGCCGATTCGTGGCATTGACGCTGCTGAAAAACAGAAACCTTGTCGCTGCTCTAAAAATATCTCCCGTTAAAGTCGCATCCGTCTACGCTGGGTCTTTCTACTCAAAAGGAAGCGTCGACCCCGCGTTGTGCACATTGTGTGGCATCGTGGCGCGGCGGCTCAGTCGGAAAGGCTGCCATCAAGAAGCCGCACGTCTTTTATGGAACCACCTTTCGGTAGATTGTCCCGCAACCCGAAAGTTCTTCGGTACAAATCCCGGTGCTGTAGACTTCGCAGTGCTCTCCATGAGCGTTGCCATGCGTGACGCTTGTGTTAATGGAGGTGGGCACAAGTGGATGGGCTACAGGTCGCTTGCGCTGCTCACTCACGCTGCGTTGTCCAGCGACAGGCTTACGGTTCTTCATTGCGTGCCAGTATGCGTCCACGCTATGGAGTGCGGTGTGCCGTTCGCGGCGATCAACGGCGCGCTTGCAGGAATATTTCACGATGATCCTACGTTGGGGAAATGGGCGTTGAACTTGGTGCGCCTCTGCTCACGAACGGAAACTGTCCCTCTGCGACTCCAGCAAAACAAATTGCGGGATTGCATCTGAATTTCGAAGGCTTTTGTCGAATCTGTGCGGAGCCAACGGCGTGCCACAAGAGGAACCGCTCATTCGCAGTGCCTCTCGCAGCAAGCAGCTGGTGTTGTGGGGATGTATTAACGACACCACTACCAATCCGCGTCTAAATGCGCTCATGCTCGCCACTTTTCTATGTGAGTCCGCACGCGACGCGATATTAAACTGCTCCTTTTTGGAAAAGTCGACAGGCAGTGTAGCTCATAGAGACGAAAAGGGCAAGATGCCACCTACCGCGGAGGACGTTTGGAACTGGGAGGTGGCGGCATCCGTGGCTTCCAACTGCACGTCGCCAGAAAACTATCAAGTGTTTCTCAAGTGTTTGAGGCAACGGAACCCGAAGCTCGTCCAAAGGCGTCCGATGGACCTTGATTGCATATCCGCATTACTGTTTAGTGAAATGGACGGTCACGACTCGCTTTCATCAAAACAAATAATTACAGAGAAGTAACTGGCGAGGTTTTTTTTTTAGTGTTGTTTATTTTGAAGTATTGTATCTTGGAGTGCTTTTCAGCTCTTGTCGTTGAAGAGAAAAAAATGTTTTTATACTTGTTTCCTCTGCTTTTCTTTTTTCTGCATCAATTTGCTTTTTCTGGTAAACTTCTGGAATGAATTTTATAGCGTAGGCATGTCGTAACCATTTTACAAGAGAGAAAAAAAGGAAAGGAATTGAAAGCGACGGTTACGTTGCGAATCCAAAGCTGAGAAGCGGCGGGCAGTGAAGTACAGAATTAAAAATTCTTTGTGATTTAGATATTTCTGCTGAAGATATGCTAGTCAGGACTGTTGTCTTTTAAGTGGCGTCGATGACCGCAAAGAGGAGAATTGTCGCTTTGAGGCAAAGGTCCACCATCTTTTCTGGAGCCTCTGGCTAGAGAATATTATGCACTTTTCTAAAAACTCTCTTCTCTTCAGAAACTCTCTTCTCTTTTTTTTTTCTAATTTTTTTTTTTTTGGCTGGAAAACAACATTTTTTATTTTCTCAAAAGGCTGCCAACTTTCTTTTTTTTATTATTATTTTTATTTTCTCATTACCGCACATATATGATTTGAAGAGTGAGTGTAAATAAACTCAACCATCTTCCTTTTATTTAATGCTGTCGTCAGAGTTACCACCCACATCGAATTCCGGTAGCTTTCCCTTTTGAGGTATGTAATCTTCTACTAGGAAAGGGCGGTAGCGGCCAGGTGTTTCTGGGCCGCGTTAGCAACTCCGAGCGATATGTAGCAATCAAGAAGCGCTACGGCAAATTAGATCGCGCTGCAGACAAAGCGCGCGCCATTTCGTCAAAAGACACAGCGGCGCCAGAGGAATCAAGCCCGTCGGTGACGCGAGGGCCCCACAGTCCTTTTTTCTACAGCGCAGTAGGACGCGGAGCATTTCCTGGAGAGACAAGCTCGATGTTCCCTACCGAATATGGCGACGGCTGCGCTCTTTCCCAACGGCGCGAGCTAGACCTGGGTGAAGAGAGCGTGACGCAGGTTGCGGCCTTTTCGCAGCAGGGCAGCAAGCAGTTTTTGGACCTTCACAACGAGGACGCGGTTGCCGAGCCGTTTAAGTCGAGCCTGCTGCTGGACGAGGTGTCGATCATGGAGCACCTCGGCCCGCACCCGCAGCTTGTGAGATTAATGGGCAGCCACACGACATCGCGCTCTGTGAGTTTCTTCGCCATGGAGCTGATGGACAGCGACGTTGCGAGAGAGCTGAAAGAGCAGAACTCTTCATTTCGCAATGAGAATGTCTGCTTGATGACAGTCTTTTCGGTTCTCAAGGCACTTGCGTACATGCACGAGCGCGGGGTAGTTCACCGCGACGTAAAGCCCGGCAACATTCTCCTTAAACGCCTTTCGAACGCAGAGGACTGGCCGTGTGTGAATATACCTTTGTCGCCGAACTCTGTCGGATCCGCATTGCCTGCGGCTGATAACTCACTTGCCTCACAAGGGAATGCACCTTCGTTCGTCAAGGCCGCACTGGGAGACTTTAGCGCAGCACACGGAGTAGCAAGCATCAGCGACGTGACATTCTCTGACACGCGCGGAACCCTCCACTACAAGGCGCCAGAGCAGCTGCTGGGCAGGCGAGGGTCTGTCTCAGAGAACGTGACTGCGGTCGATATGTGGGGTCTAGGTTGCACTGTGTTTGAGATGGTCACCGGCCACCGTCCCTTCCCGGGTAGCAGTGAGCTGCAAGTGCTGATGAGTATTTTGGATTTGATGGGGAGCGATATTCAGTCGTTTCCGTCATCGAGGAAGCCTCCGAGTCTCTTTGCAGCCTTGCACGTGTCGGAACCGTTTAGCGATTTACTCCAGCGGCTTCTGAGCCTCGACGCGTCTCAACGACCCTCTGCCAAGGAGGCTTTGCAGCACCCAGTTTTCGACGCCCTCCGCAAGGCAGAGGAGTGCGCTGGTAAATTGCAAAGCGCGGCGATTGAAGAAGCCCACTCCCCACATCCTCGGAATACCGCTGGTTCTCAAGTACACCCCGTTTGCGATGGTCCCGCAGCTCCGTTTTTCGCGCATCTCACGCACCCCGCCAAAAATATCCTCAACCAATCCAGAGCAAAGTGTCGAGGCGGCAGCAACACTTTTCAACGCTGGCGCAGCGCAAACAAACTCTCAAAACCAAGCTACCGCTTGTCCGCCTTTCACTCAGCATACGCAGACGGACTTACCGCATGCACAAAATACCTTTCATGACGCACATGGAGCTCTGAATACGGATAAGCTGCTGCACTCGAACGAAGAAGCGACAGAGGCGCTGCGGGTTGCCGATGCCGAAGGTGCACAGCACCGCAGCCCAGACACGACGGCCATGTCATTTATGAGCGAAAGCTCGTACCTGCACTGGAGCGAAATACGCCCGATGGAGCAGCCAATGCCCCACCTTCCACTGTCGCAGCAACACCCTCAAAATGCTGACCAGAGCACGAGCGGTCGCGGAGCCGGCTCGTTTGGGGCGAATAGCGGCGGCACGCCGTCGTCGTCGATGTGCTGCAGACCGCCCCACCGACTTCAATTTTCGGAGACGTCGCTACGCCCGTCTGCCTTGCTGCATCGCAATACCGTTGCTCGCGCGCTCAATATCAGCGACTCTAGTGTCAAGGTCGCGCGAACGGAGCGCAGTGCCTCTCACTGCGACTTCGATCTGAGTCCCGTAGCTGCAACGCAGCTCTTCGGCGCCGACGCTGACTTCAGCTCATGCATCGTTCCCCACGCCGGCTTCCCCGCCATTCCGCGTCCCTCAGTGCCGGTGCTGCAGCTCAAGAGCGGGAGCACGTTTACCGCGAGCAACTTGCGCGCAAACTCCAGCTTCGAGCGCGACGGCGCGTGCGCGTTTGCCGGCGCCGTGACCGCCACCTCAGCCACTGCTGTGCCGCCGCGCACCACGGCTGCCCTCGCGATGAGCAGCGGCTCGTTCAGCACCCCTCGCGAGAGTGCGCTGTTGCAAACCACCGCCTACGCCGGCCGTGCCCTCTGCTTCTCGGAGGAGACGGACCGTATTGCACGACACAGCAACGGGTCCTGTGTGAGCCAGCCGAGCTGCCTGAACTCGCTCTTGACTTCACCCGCCCCGCGCAGCCGCGTCCACGAGGGGATCGTCACCGCACCCGTCGCCGATCCGACCGGTCGGAATTGCGGCGCGCTCGCCGTCGGGGGTGCCTTTGGTGGAGCGCAGCGGCCTGTCGTCTGACGACTCCTGCGTGGGACTAAGGTGGGCGACGCTGGGCCTTGACACCGCAGCAGCGAGCAGCACCACTGCAAGCACCGGCGTGTGTGCGGCGACGGCAGAGCCACGCCTCCCGCAGCCGAAGAACGCGGCCCCGCTGCTCTCCGCGGCGCATGTGGAACCGCCGCCAAACTGCTGCGGGTGTGTTGCCGGCGTGTCGACGTCGCCGATAACCGATTCGCCACAGGTGCGCCGGCGTGTGCTGTGCGCCGCTGCGCGAGATTCCACGAAGGCGCTCCTCGTTGTGCCTCCCTCGTCTACCATCGCAGGCACGCTGGCGCAGAATGGCTGCGGCGGCGAGACAGCAACTGCAGCTGCGCCGATGCTGCCCTTGCCGATTCCCCTCTCCGTCGCGTCTGGCAAGAGAACGCCGTCATCGTCGCGCGCACTTTCGACTGCCTCGCCATCAGCATCTCCCGTGTCCACGTCGACGCACGCACGGCTGCAGGAGGCGCCTCAGACGCAGCACGGCTGTCGTGTCACGTCGGCGTCGCGGGCTGCCATGCCAACACGCCGCAGTCGCTCCTCTATTGTCACGGTGCGCTCTTCCCCTTCACCGTCTCCGGAGTATGATGGAAGGGACCGTAGTGGTGGTGTGCGGGTACTGCAGCAGCGGGACACCAACGTTTTGTCGCCGCATCCCCAACAAAAGCGGAAGGGCTTCGCTCAGTGCGCGACCACGCACCACTTCCGCAGTAGTGGAGGTCTCACGCCTTCAGCTGGTCCTTCCGCACTACGCGAGCGTGTCAACGTGCCCGTCGATCACGCAGTTGCGATGCCGCGCTCGCAACGCCACTGTACGCCGTCGTCCGCGGAGCCGAGTCGCGAGCCCCCTGCGATGAGGGTGGGCAGCCACGAAGCCCGGCAGCTCTCCCTCACACGCCTCAGCTCCTCTGTCCTCTGCGCCGAGGTACCGGCGCTGCACATGCGGGGGCCAGGAGGTGGTTTCGTGCACACACCAGCTGCATCCATGGCGTCACGAAGCCTGCGGGTGACAACGGGGTCCACGCCGGTGGGAAGGTACCGTGTTGACTGCGACGTCGGCTGCAGTGCGTCGCCGCGCAGCACAGAACGCAGGCTGTACAAGCGATCTCGTGAGGAGGCCACGAACGAGAAGGGCACACCCACCGCGGAGGAGAGGCGGCTTGAAATGTAGGACAAAAGAAGCTTGGCGCCTCCCTTAACTGTTTCTTCTTCTTGGACTTCAGCCTACTTGTACCTATTTTTTTTTTCTTTATTCCTTTCCTTGGAAACAAGATTCGTGCTACTTTAGATGCTCATCTGTTTTACCTGTTGCTTCCTTTTTTTTTTCTCTTTCGCGTTGTGTCTAGAATCAGCCTGGAAGAGAGAGAAAAAAAAGTATTTTTTTTTGTTTTGCTCGTTTAGCATTTTCCTTAGATAGACGCACAAACAAACACTCACTCAGAAAGCCTTTCTCCCTTCGTTCTTTACTACATGCCTCACTGGTTTTACTCCCAAGATCTGTCTTATTTCTCAAGTGAATAGAATCCTGTACAATTTTTCTTGTTTTGTGCTTCTGTCATGTCTGTCACCCACTTTTTCCTCTTTGAGTCGTGTCCGTACGCACAAAAAGGCGGAGTATTTATTATCTTAATTATTATAGATCGATGGTGAGTGAAGCGGATCTGCACGTGTGCTTCCGTGTTTCTCTTTCTTCTCTTTGTTCCCCTTTACCCTGTTTCGTTGCACAAGTTACGTCCTCGCATCTCCTACCGCACAAGAGAGAGGCGCACTCGCTGGCAGGTAGAAATCAGTTGTTGCCAAAAGCAGCTGTATCTGAACGCAATGAAAAAAGGAAGAAAAAAAATAAATGACAGCTGAAGCGATGCTGCGGCAACTAGCAAATGCGTACTTTGCCTTACTATGTGATGGAGATACTGCTCAGAAGGCAGCTTTTCCCTTCTCGCATACTCGGTGCATTACTCCTCCTCCACGTCCTTCTGCTCGGCGGTGCGTGGCTGGCGCACTGCTTGGCGCCGTGCTCCCGTCTAAAGACGTTTTTGAGACTGCAGCAGGTGTGGATAGGCACGCTCTCTTTGTGTGAGTGTGAGAGTGAGCAGAATTCTTTGCCGTTAACACAGATTTGTGAGTTCGACGACACAGACAAGACGGCGATTGCAGATGTACGCGCAGGTGTGTTTTCTTCTTCAACCTTTCCTCTGCTGTCGTTCATCTTCTTCTCCTACCGTCCGTATTTAATTAAAAACTCCAACTTTTTCTTACACATGCGTAACTGCAGTAAGCGGGGAAAGAAAAACACACACACAAGCGTCAACTTTGCTTAGAAAGTGCAAACACTCAAACACACACGGGTCTACGATTGCCTGAAGTTGTGCGCGTTCCTCTTTGACTCGTTTTTTTCTTTCCTTCCTCCCTTCACTACCAATTCGAGGAAAAAAAAAACGCGGCAGAAGTCGAACAAGCCGCATCTTCCGTGACATCCACCTCCTTCTTTTCTCTTCTCGATACAAGACCGAAACAAAGAAAAAGGAAAAGATAGCTCGTTGCGGACAGTAGCCATGCGCGTGTCTGTGATGCTGTGTGCCGCCTTGGGCGGCTTCCTCTTCGGCTATGACACGAGTGTCATCAACGCCGCCCTGTTCCAAATGAAGGACCACTTCGGCTTCGACGAGCACTCGTGGCAGTACGCCCTCATCGTCGCCATCGCCATTGCTGGTGCCTTTGTTGGCGCGTTTGCCTCCGGCTTCATCTCCGCTGCCTTTGGCCGTCGTCCCTGCATCGGCGTCGCGGATGTGCTGTTCATCGTGGGCTCTGTCCTCATGGCAGCGGCCCCGAACGTCGCCGTCGTGCTTGTCGCGCGTGTGATCGTCGGTCTTGCGATTGGTATCAGCTCCGCTACGATTCCTGTGTACCTGGCCGAGGTGACGTCGCCCAAGAATCGTGGTGCCACCATCGTGCTGAACACGCTCTTCCTCACCGGCGCGCAGCTCGTCGCCTCCGGCTTCACCGCTGTCATGGTCATCTTCACCGGCAAGAACGTCGGCTGGCGTATCGCCATCGGCGTCGGTGCGGTCCCGGCCATCGTGCAGCTCTTCTGCCTCCTCTTCTTTCTGCCTGAGAGCCCGCGTTGGCTGCTGGCCCGCGGCAGCCCCGACCGCGCCAAGGACATCGCGGACCGCTTCGACGTCGATCTCTGTGAGTGGCAGGAAGGGGACGAGATCCCGAGCGTCAGCGTCGACTACCGCCCGCTCTTCGCCCGCGACATGCGCTTCCGCGTGATTCTGAGCTGTGCCCTGCAGATCATTCAGCAGTTCTCTGGTATCAACACGATCATGTACTACAGCTCTGTCATCCTCTACGACGCGGGCTTCCGTGACGCCAAGATGCCGGTCATCCTCTCCATCCCTCTTGCCGCGATGAACGCCATCTTCACGGTGGTGGCCATCTTCACGATTGACCGCTTCGGCCGTCGCCCGATGCTGCTGCTGTCCGTCTTCGGCTGCTTCACCCTGCTGCTCGTCATCGCGGTCATTGGCTACTTCCTTGGCAACAAGATTCCGTACTCGATCGGTGGCTGGCTCTTCCTCGCCTTGCTCGCCGTCTTCCTTGCCTTCTACGCGCCTGGCATCGGCTGCATCCCGTGGGTAGTCATGGGCGAGGTCTTCCCCACTCATCTGCGCACCTCGGCGGCCTCGGTGGCCACCATGGCGAACTGGGCCTCCAACGTGCTCGTGTCGCAGGTGTTCCCGATCCTCATGGGTGCGATCGGCGTTGGCGGCACCTTCACCATCATCGCCGGTCTCATGGCCTTCGGCTGCGCCTTTGTCTACTTCTTCGCGGTCGAGACGAAGGGGCTGTCGCTCGAGCAGATCGACAACATGTTCCGCAAGCGCGCAGGGCTGCCGCCGCGCATGCACGAGACGGAGGAGGGGGCAACGGAGGAGAGCGGCGCCAAACGCGGCGAGCGCTACCGCGAGTACGATCTCGACCTCCTCGGCAGCAACAACCGCGACGGCGGCGACGACGACTCGTCCTCGGGCAACCAGGCGGACGTGCTGGTGAAGAAGCCGGCGAAGGTTGATGCAACGGCGCCGGCGGTGGTGGATCGTGAGGTGGTGACTGGCGCGTTCGGACAGGAAGGCCCACAGCCGTCGTCCACGACGGAGACGAAGTCGCTGTCGCGCGAGGAGACACAGGCGAAGAGCGAGGCCGCGGAGGCGAAGAAGAAAGCATAGTAAAGAGAGGGCACGTTGATCAATCCCAACGCTGCCTTATTTTTTTTATATATTTCGTGCCTTCTCTTTCTCTCTGTGTGTTGTGAAGTTGTCTGTCTTTCGGGACCCCAAAAGCCTAACTTCCTTCTCGTCTCTCTCCTCCGCACCTTTCGCCTCATTTTTCTTTTCTTCTTTTTTCGCAACAGAAATGAAGAGAAGAAAAAAAGAGGTATAATGAGAGTCTGCGTGTGCGTGTCTCTGTGTGTGAGGGCATATGTGCAATTCCATTCTGTTCGTCTCTCTCCCCCCTCACCGACTTCCTTACCTCTTATTGTCTTTGTCCGAGAGATAAAGCAAGTGTGGACTTGTCTGTTTTTCTGCTCGTCTCTTTCTCTTACGTTCCCCGTTGTTGTTGTTGATGCCTTTCCTACGTCGCCAAATCGCTTTCCCCTCCACCTTGAACTACGGATAAAACGGGCGACGTGCTCACTGTCTAAAGAAAGACGCTGTATTGGGTTTTTTTTTTTTTTTTTAAGAAAAGCCGGTAAGAAGAGGAATCGAAGAGGAAGACTTGCGTTCAGTTACACACATCTATTGACATACATCAACAGAAGACACGTGTGTGAATTGTCCGCAGCTCTTCTCTCTCTTTTTCTTTTCTCTGCCTCTCTCTCTCTGTTCCATTCTACTCCTGTTTTTTCCTTTGCTTCATACTAAAAAAAAAAACTTGTTCTCTCCCCCTCTCTTTTGTTTTATGCTAAAACTAGTTTATTTGTTTCTTTTTTTTTTTTGTGCGACAATCTTTTCGAGCCCACCCTCACGCCTCTTTTCCATGATTTGTTCATCACTGAATCTCTTTTTTTCTGCTTTGACTCTGTGGGAGGTTAGCCGTAGTGGCTTCGGTCCTCCCACCCCGAAGGCGTCATGGAAGGTTTTGATGTGAGAAGGGTGGCAGCATGTACATATCATGCGCTCTTTTTTTCTTCTTCTCCTCACGTTCACTGTCTTTTCTTCATTTGTTGAAACCTCGATGGAGCAGGCCAGCGTCTTCTAGGTTCTGTTCTGCATCCTTTCCTTTTCTTTGTTCTTCCGGCTGCTCGGTTCGGTGCCTCGCAACGTCATTTCATGAGTGAGTAGACGCAGAGAAAAAGAAAGAGAAAAGCGTCGACTTTTCTTTTTTTGCTTTACCGAAGGCAGTGATTCTCGACCGTCACGGCTCCGCTCTGCTTTGTTACTCTGCTCATGCCACGTCCAGTTTTATCCTGTGCATGTGCGCTGACTTCGCTTGAGGCCCACGAGTTTTTATTTTTTCTCTTTTGGTTAAACGCCCGTTGATACAAGAAAGGTTTCTCCTCACTTTCTCTCCCTCTCAGTCTTCAAATCCCTTTTTGTTTTTCCATTCTCCGCACTGTGTTCATGTCCATCTGCGCAGGCAGAATCGCTGAAGGCAGGCGAGTGGATCCAGAGCAGCAGGGGACGCAAAGAACAGCAAGCGAAGGGAAGAGGGGTGAGAACAAAAGAAGAGAGTGAGAAAGAGGCATACGTGTGAAAGAAAAAAAAAGTGGCTCGAAGAGAGCAGAATGGAGGGGGCAACATAAGCAGCAGCAAGAGCTGAAATGACAAAGCAGTGTCGTTGTCGTTTTTGTTTTCTTGTTGCCCAGCTGCCTTTTTTTCCCCCTGTTACTCCTTCTGTTTATGGCGACCCCTATGTTAAAGACTAATGTATGCACCAAGACACGTGCACAGACACCCACACTTCTACTTTTAGATGCTCTACTTGCGTAAAGACGGTCATTCGCTCGTCGAAGAAACCAAACCTTTTTTTGACGTTGACTGGAATTAAAGAAGTATCACTTCTTAAAAGTTCTGCTTTGGTGATTTCTTTTCCTTCGGAAGAGAAGAGGAGAAGTGAACAAGAAAGAGAGTAGGCAGCGGGCTCATTCGCGCATCTCCGCTTTCGCATAGTTCTCACTAAGGAAGCATCGGCAAGGATAGGGAGAGAAGTCGACGAGATTAACACAGAAAGTAGAAAGCGCTTGTACGCATATTCTTAAAAAAAAAAAGCTTGCTGTGAGATTCAAGCCTTCCAGCTGAACTTCGACTTGCTTCTGGCAGTGGATGGCTGAGTCGAAAGCATGCGATGATGATCTGCCCGAAGTCCCCAAACTCCTTTTTTTTCTTTTATTCTCTCTTTTTTTTAATTCTCTCTCTTTCTCTTGCAGCGTACCGTTTCCTTTAACGTTTTCCCCTCTCTTCATTCGAGAGGCGGAGAATAGGCAGACGCACTCACACGCACATTACCTACTCTTCTTTTTTTTCTTCTAGCTGTAATTTCGACTTAGTAATACATATTATATTTTGCGCGATGCTGCGGCTCTCTCGCTGCGCACTCTTCATCGTGCCCAACAGCACCTCCCCTGAGCTGCCTCTCTTCCTCAGCACCAAGGAAAAGCACACCACGCCTGCCGTTGGAGATGTCTACCAACGTGTCATGGCCTTCGACCGCCGTGGAGTAGAGTCCTTCTCCGGTGGTGCGACTACGAAGGGAGGCTCGGTAGCGCAGACGTACTTCAGCGGGTCGGCGATGGGTGCCGCCGCGACCGCAGCCGGCGTGGGGCTCTTTGTGCTCACCTTCGCGTACAACGTGGGCAAGCCGGTCGTGGATGCGCATCGCGAGTACTTCTCCAAGCTGGCTCTGCAGGGCGAGTCGGCTGAAGGTGGTGGGGATGGTGAGACGCAGAACGCAGCGGAAGAGAAAGAAGCCGATGACGGTGCGCCGAGTCCGATGGAGGAGTTCGACGACGCCGTCGCGGAGGAAGGCGAGGGAAATGAGTGAGGTGGGGTTGCTGCGGCGCTGTCTTTCATAGGTAACTGCTATCTCTTGTCGTCCTCATAAAGCTGTATTTTTTTCTTTCCCACATCCTTCTTCCCCGTCGCTGAGACATACCAACAATTTACTAGTGAAAAGTTTACGTCTACACTCTCCCTCTGCTCTTCGCCTCGACGTGATAGGTTTTGTTTTTGGTTTTAACATCGTTGATCTTGGAAACTGAGTCACACGTCTGCTTGCGTTGTTGCTTTCTCAAGGATCCTATGCCGATTAGTCTTTTTCCCTTTTTTCTCTTTATGATTTGCTGCTCTCCTCTTCGTAGCACGCTATTCCTTGCCCATGGCGGAGTGTGGGAAGGAAGGCCGGAGTGCATTTTGCGACCTCCCCATGTATCCGTCACCAAACAAAAAGAAGTACGCAAAAACGCCGTCGATACCCGATAGAGGCACAATGAAAGAGTGTTGTGAATGGATGGAACTCAACAGTGAATCTGCCCTCCGTCTTGTGCCGCACCACGCTTAACGTAACGCCGCTTCTACACCTACATAGATGAATGCGTTGTCACCAACTTTCTATCCGCATGCCGCCCCACATTTTAACTACTTGCCTCTTTCTCACTTTATCTCCGCTTGCCCCGCTCGACTTGTAAAAAAGGGCAGGTACAGAAACAGATACGTCTAAAAGGGCTTTTGTTTATCTTTTCTTCATTTCCACCCCGGTAGCAACTCCACACCAATTGTGCCTCTATGCGCTACTTATGTCGCCAGCGGTGCCCTTCCCGCTAGCCTCGGCGTGGTGGCGCCAACACCACCTCACCACGCGGCTCCAACACTTTCGGGCCTCGCCGCACCCCACGTCCTCGCTGCGTGCTTTAGAGGGGCAGTCCTCGCCCTCCGCTGCCTCTTCTATTTCACCGCCACCGCTGCCACGACCTAGAACACCAGTGCTGCTCGTTAGCGCCTGCCTGTTGGGCCATCCTGTCACCTACAGAGGGACACACGTGCGCCGCCCTGTCACGCTGCGGCCCACGCCTCTTCTCTTCTTGACAGAGGTGCTGATAAGAGAGCTGGGCCTGGTGCACTGCCTTCCGCTCTGTCCGGAGATGATGTGGCTGGGGCTGCCAGCGCCGCGGCCACCGCTGCGGCTGGTGCGAGGAGTGGGTGATGGGGCGAGCGTTAAGGAAGGAAGCAAGAGCGAGATTAGCGATGGGTCGAACGACTTTCAGACGGCGTTGCGTCACGTGGTGAGCCCCACAACGAGCGGCAGCAGTCCACTTCTTTCCTTCGATCCGAAAAACGATGTGCTGCCGCCCTCCGTGCTTAGCCGCCTCGCTCTTCCCCTCACCTCAATCGATGGAGTGGTGCTCAAGGCTCGCTCCCCCAGCTGCGGTGTTGGTGACGCCCGACTATATGCGGGTAATACATGCACAAAAGGCACAAATGCATCGGAGACCATTGCGAAAGTTGACAGAGCAGCGGGTGGTTGTGCAGCGTGCTCGTCATCGCAAGCAGCGCCATCGTATGAGGCGGTGGACGGCTTCTTCACGCAGCTTCTACGCAACTCGCTGCATTCATCGTCACCGTCTTCTCTCCCACCCCTCATCACCAGTGATCGGCTCCTTAAGCACTTCTACGCCGCGGACAGCGGAAAGGAAGGCGAGGTGGCGCAATCTTCGCTGGAAGGCTTCATGGAAACCGTTCTGCGCCACCACAAGGAGCGTCTGCGTCTGTGCGAGGCTCGAGAATGACGTGGCATTTCAGACTCTCATCCCTGAAGTGATTTTTTTTTTTTTTGATGTTACACTCGTCGAGAGCACAACACCTCTGCTGCTGCTGTCAACCGCTAGCCTTTTTTTTTTTTAAAGTTTTCTTTCTTCACAAATCCGTCCGTCGTTGGCGATGTTAAGGCGTACTGCCCTTCTGAACCATTTTGCCGCGCACTTGGCGTCTTCGCTTCCCTTCGTGAAGTTGGCCTCTAAAAAAACTCGTACATTATAAAGAATAAAACGTGTCATATAGACGCAGACGCCTATCCCACAGAACTGATCGTATCACCGTACATCGTGCGTCCCTGCTATTTTCCCTCTCCCTCTCTCTTCCCTCTGCATCTTCTTCGCCTTCCCCATCTTCACATCTTGCCGTCTAAAAGAAACAATCTCAAAGATAAACTGATAGTAGCTGCGTGGCTTCGCAGGAGGAATCTCGAAAACACACCCACACACAAGAAGGCACAACGCACCACCATGTACGCCGGTCAGCCGAAGCGCAAAAGCGCCTTCAACGAGGAGTTTGAGGTGATGCAGGCGATCCAAGAAGACCGCATGGCCTTCAACGCCAGCATGGCCTGCCACGAGCGGTGTGTATCCAACTACTTCTTCAACAACTTCTACTGGAAAGAGAAGACGTGCATGGAGAACTGCCTGGAGAAGATCAGCCAGGCCACCGTGATCACCAACATTAACTACGGCAAGTTCGAGGATGTGGAGTCGAGGAAGTAGGCGGCAGTGGTGGGTGGATGTGGCGGCACGTGGAGAGGGGCATTGCCTTCTCTCTGAGCTTCACTCTCTTCTTTTTCGAAGGGCGAGGTGCTACTGCTGGACGGCAAAGCGCACAGCCTTCGTCCGTCTACTCGCCACTTCTTCTTCATCCTTTTCCGTTGTGCATGTGTCACTTATTCTCTTTTGATTGCCGTCTATTTGTGTATTCGCGTCAAGGATGCTTACGGAGCTGAAGGTACTTTTAAAGTGTTTGTTGTTGTTGTTGTTGTTGTTGTTGCTTTTTCGCTCTCGTCTTCTCTTTCACATCCAAAAGTCGTAAAACGTTCCACTGCAGCTGATTCAGCACAATTGGAAACATTGCCACCCATGAGGGCTGTTGAGATCTGCGAGCTACTTGATGGTGACCGCGGTGAAGAGTTGACTGCGAAGCAGCCTCTCCTCTATTCAAGCGGAACCGCAGCAACAAGGAATACATATGTTTTCTTTGCAGTGGAGACTTGTAATGGCCCCTTCTCTATCTCGCATGGGATGTTGTTTTTTGTTGTATACATGACTGCCTCATCATTGCTTTTCTATTGCGCATCTCTCTCCCTTTTTCTACTTTAAATCGACACCTTCTACTCTACTTCGTCTGCTCCGCACGCCGTCAACACCAACAGTCTCACAGTAGCTGCATTAAACAGCTTTTTTTTTTCCAGCACCACAACTACTTTTCGTACCACCGCAGCAAGCAACGATGGTGTTGGCTGAGCTAGGGCAGAAGATCGGGCAGGCTATCTCCCGCATGTCGGCCAAGTCCGTCCTGGGCGAGGAGGACGTGAAGGAGCTGCTGAACGAGATTGCTCGCGCGCTGCTGCAGGCCGACGTGAACATCAGCATTGTCAAGAAGCTGCAGGTCAGCATCAAGACCGAGCTCGCCCTGGCAGAAGAAGGGGCGGGGCTGAACAAGCGCAAAGATTTTGCAGAACGCCGTCTTCAACGGCCTGAAGCGCATCCTCGACCCCGGAGTGAAGCCGTTCACCCCGGTGAAGGGAAAGCAGAACGTGGTGATGTTTGTGGGGCTGCAGGGCTCCGGCAAGACCACGTCGTGCACCAAGTACGCCGCCTACTTCCAGCGCAAAGGCTTCAAGACGGCGCTGGTCTGCGCCGATACCTTCCGTGCTGGTGCGTACGACCAGCTTCGGCAGAACGCCACCAAGGCGAAGGTGCGCTTTTACGGTTCTCTCATCGAGGCCGACCCGGTCACGATTGCCAAGGAGGGCGTGGCGGAGCTGAAGAAGGAGAAGTACGACCTCATCATCGTTGACACGAGTGGCCGCCACAAGCAGGAGTCGGCCCTCTTCGAGGAGATGAAGCAGGTGGAGGAGGCGGTGAAGCCGAACGACATTGTGTTTGTCATGTCGGCCACGGATGGACAGGCCGTGGAGGAGCAAGCGCGCAACTTCAAGGAGATGGTGGCTGTCGGCTCCGTCATCGTCACCAAGCTGGACTGCCAGACGAAGGGCGGCGGTGGTGCCCTCTCCGCCGTCGCCGCGACGCGCAGCCCCATCGTCTTCATCGGCACCGGCGAGCACTTCGACGACTTCGAGCTTTTCCAGCCCGAGCGCTTCGTGCAGAAGATGCTGGGGATGGGCGACATTGGTGGGCTGATGGACTCGATGCGCGAGGCCAACATCGAGGGCAACGAGGAGCTCTACAAGCGGCTGCAGGACGGCCAGTTCACGATGCGGGACATGTACGAACACCTGCAGAATGTGCTCAAGATGGGTTCGGTGGGGAAGATTATGGAGATGCTGCCCGGCATGTCGGGCTTGGCCGGGGCAGCTGGGCAGCAGGGTGACATCGCGCTGAAGGGCTTCATCCACATGCTGGACAGCATGACGGCGACGGAGCTGGATGAGGAGAAGGTGAAGAAGATGATGACGCCGTCCCGCATGCACCGCATTGCCCGCGGTAGTGGCCACTCCGTCGTCGAGGTGCAGAACCTGATCATGAGCTACACCAAGTTTGAGGAGATTGTGAAGAAGATGGGGAAGATGAACTTCAAGGCCATGACGCAGGACCCCGCTGGGCTCGCCTCGGGACGCATGGGCCAGCAGCAGATGGGCCAGCTCGCCAAGCTGCTGAACCCGAACATGCTGCGTCAGCTCGGTGGCATGGGTGGTCTGCAGGGGATGATGAAGCAGCTTCAGCAGGGCATGGGCGGTGGTGCTGGTGGGCCTGGTGCTGGTGGCATGCCGGACATGTCAGCGATGGCGAACATGATGCAGATGATGCAGGGCCAGCAGAAGGGCGGCCGACGATAAGCGGAGCAGAAACACACTTTTGTTGCTGTTGTTGTTGCCTGCGGAGAAACGCAAGTTCCTCTGTGGGGGTGGCGATCATCCATAGGTGCTCCCGGTCCCGCCGCACCGTGCTTTGTCTTGCATTCGCGTTTTTCTTGTCTGCTTCGCACACTTTTTCTTTCTCGACTGGTAGTTTTTCTGCGAGTTGCTTCCGTTGTTTTTATTTTTTACTTCCCCTTTTTCTCAGTGCTTTTTCTTTTGTACGGTGGCTCTGCTTTTAGGCCTCGTAAGCGGCGGCGACGAAAGTAAATGGAAAAGAAAGGCTTTTTTGGTATTGTTGTTCGTGCAAAGAGAGTTTTCGGAGGAGGTGAACGAAAAAGGAGCGTGGAGGGCGTTCGTGCGGAGACGATGAGAGCAGCTGCTTTTGTGCTTTGGTTCTTTCTCTGATTGCCTCCACATGTGCACCCGCTTCTGCTTTTCTTCTTTAACCTCTTTTTTCTTTCCTTGGCCTTCTGTAGGATGGGATACTTGCTGAGTTTTGGTTTAGGCGTGTGCTTTTGGTGCTTCACTGATTCTCAATTTTTTTTAATTTTTACAGCTTTAGAAAAGGAAGAGCCATTTTTTTGAGCACGTGTGAACGTGTGCTGTACAGAAGGCTGTGGTGTGCTTCATGTCACTGCCGAGTGGTGTATGTGTTCCGTACGGCAGCTGCACATGTGGGCAAGAGTGTGCGAGGCGGCGAAGGAAAGAAGCTAACCTTGGAGAAACGGTCGTACTGTGCAAGTGTGTGCATGTGTGTGTGTGCGTCCTCCACGCTTCCAGAAAAAGCTTCAGCACTGCGCAGAGTGTCGATCACTGCGATCGTTTGGTTTTCACAAATGTGCGCTCTTCCTCTTATACACATTCACTTTATCTGCCTTTGACGTTCACTTGCTACTCCCTCTTCCCCCATTTCTTTTCTCTGCAAACACTTGTGCAACCTTCTCCTCTGTCTCTCTGCACCCACCCACCCACACTCAAACAAAAAAAAAAGGAACACTGGAGGTGAGATAAAGTCAGCCAAGGGGCAAAACTCGTCGCAATCGTGTTCTTTTCTTTGCCGAACATTCTTTTTTTCTAGATCTTAAAATCAAAGGTAAGGCATTTTTTTCTTTTCCAGATCGTTACAAGCTTCTGCACAGCTTCTAACCCGTGCACCGCGAAGACAATTGTAAAGCGCATCTCTCCCCTCACAGAGAGGCATTTTAACAGAAAACCAGCAACACCAAGACACATAGATAGATTACCAGAAGAGGCACACCGGCACCACCACGCCACGAAAATCCCATCTGCCATTAAATACCCCACAACCATACCTTTTTTTAACTCTCTTTTTTTTTAGATTCTTTTTTTTTCCCCTGCATTTGCTCAAAAGAACAAAAAAAAGAGTCGCAAGCTCTTTCTTTTTTATCTTGACAGAGAGTAGACGTCGTCGTTGCCTACACCTACGATGCCTGGCACGCCACAAGCCCGCACTCCGGCGAAGGGCACATCCGGACCGCACCCGGTACGTCGCCGTGCTGCCGCCCGCACTGTAAAGTCGCCCGGAGCGTCACCCACGTCGCACCACCGGGCCGGGCCCTCCACCCCACCTAGTGGTACGAAAGGAAAGCTTGCCAGTGTTAGTGGTGGTGGTGGCGGTCATGACGCTGCGCTTCACCATCGTCCTGCCGTGACGCAGTCTGCGGTGCGCTCCGTCGTCTGCGCCTCCTCCTTCTCAAGAAGCTGGCACAGAAGGAGGCAACGACGCCCCTTAATCCCTATCTTCTGGCAGGGAAAGAAGCGATGAGTTTCCCCACTGCTGCCGGTGTTGTAGATGCAGAGCGCAGGAGCAACCCTCGAAGTCCTACAGTGAGGTCCGTGGTAGATACGTTAACGAAGCTGGAGAATGGCTCGTTGCTGTCGTCACCTGCCGCAGCCGCACGGGCAATGTCGCTCTCCTCCGCCTCGCTGCTCTCCTCCACGCGTGCCTTGGAGGGTGACGTCTGTGACGCTGCGGAGTCGAGGGACACCGTGCGTGGCGCTCTCGACGACGAAGACATCGATGCTGTCATCACCGAAAGAGCAGCGGCACTGCAGGCGTCGTGTGGCGTGCAGTCCGGCACGACGTCGGACGCGCTGCCCGTTACACCAGAGCGACCAGTGCAGGTGCGCTTCTTCCGCTGCGCCAAGCCGCTGTTGATGACGACGCAGGGCCTCCAGCAGCAGGTGGTGGTGAGCAATGAGCCTGAAGAGGACGACGAGGAGCAACCGCGAGTTGCCCTTGGCCCACGTGATGCTGCGGCGGTGGATAAATCATCCTTATCAGCAACGTTGCCTCTGCCTCTTGAGAACGAGAATGGGCATGGAGAGCAAGAAGAGGAAGAAGAGGCGGAGGGAGAGCCAACGGCGCTCGAGCCACGTGTGCCGGACATGAACACTACACTGCTCGGAGATGACGAAGAGGGGGAGGTCGAGCAGGCCATGGAGTGTGTCGAGAGCAGCGCAGTCCCCTGTGCGCCACATCAACATGACGCATTAAGCACAGCGGCCACCACCGCAGGTGAGCCGACTGCCGAGCCATACGAGGAGGCAGCAGCTGCTACTGAAGAGGCAGCAGTACCACAGATGGTGAGCGCGGATGTCTCCCCTCCTCGTCGTCGCACCCCTGTTCTCACAAGCAACGAGTTGCACCCCGCACTGCCCCTGAAGAACGGCACGCAGCCTTCTCTTCTACAAAGGACAGTGCGTGCGCGTTTGACAACGGATCCCGACGACGACCTCGAGGCTGAGTTGATGTGTGATATGTCTGTCCCCACCACACCCACCTCGTCGAACAGCTCCTTCGCTGACAGCCGCGCCAGCAGCAACGGCAGCTTCAGCGACAGCTCGGACAATGCAGTGTTGCAGCGCGTGAACACCGCAGCACCAGCATCGTTGCCACGTCGCTCTGCTGGCCCTTCTGGCGACGAGCTACACAGCAGCGAAAGACTCGTGCATCCTCCGATGAGAAAGGTGCCATCCCCTTCTCCGTCTTACACCGACGCTGCGGGTGCTGCTGTTATCATGGAGAAGCGCATCTCCCTCTCCAGTGCGCGTGGTCAAAGCGGCAGCTGCGGGTGCACGGAGGGGATGACCTCTCCTGCCAGCCACCGCACCCGCCGCTCCACGCCCCGCATGGAGGAGGAGGAGGGGGAACAGAGGAGGGCCGACGCTCCGCTTCGCCCATCGTGGTTGCTCCGCCGCAGATGGGCGGCGACGACGACGACGAGGGATGTGGCGCCGATTCACCGAGTCCTGCTGACCCAGCCGATGTGATTGTGGAGAACGACTGACGCGGGCTCGCTGGCGGTGGTCCCGCTGACGGCGGTGCGGGTACGGCTCAACAGAAAGGCACAGAAACTACACGCTGAGAAGAGAGAGGAGGAGGAGGAGGAGTTGGGAAGGGCGTCTCAGTCTGCTGTCTACCACGCCCGCTTCGTCCCCTCCGCTCGCGACGCGCGGCATCGTATCTGGAAGGCCGCGCTGGTCTCCCTGGAGGCCTTGGTTGTCGAGTATGAGGAGAGTCTGCTGACGTGCGTGATGCAGGCGAACGCTGCGGCGTGGTTGCCCAGTCAGCCGGTGACGGGGCTGCACCACGTGAACAAGGCCGCCATGTACCCGGCGTTGCCACCGGCAGCGAAGAAGATGCCAGCAGCGGCGCCTCCACCCCCTTCGGCGACACAGGATCCCTTTCGCGCAGCACTCGCACAGAAGGGCGAGGGAGACTCCGAAATGCAGCTCCTCTTTCCAGCTCTTCGCTGCCGCTCCGTCAGACTCGTCCCGTGCGCACCTCTGCAGCACCTTCTTCGCCCAGCAGCTCAGCCGCTACCACAACTGGGTACGGCATCTGCAGTTCGAGTTTCTCTACGTCCGCATCGTCGCCGTGCGGGCGATGTGCATGCTCGAGATGCACGAGCGCCGCCTCACCTGCATGCGGCGCGATCTCGGCGTCCGCGACAAGATCGAGCTTTTCATGCTGCTCGCCCCGCGTCCACGAGCGCCGACGCTGACGCCCGGCCGGGGCGTCTTTTCCGCCTTTCGCATGGCGCTCCACACACTCGGTGGCGGGGACGGGCAGCGCCAGAGCCGCACAGGCAGCAGCAGCAGCAAGGCCCACGGTGCAAGCACGTCACGCAAGCCGCCACCACCGGCCACGCAGGCGCGACGCACAGCACCGGCACAAGCGGCAGTCAAAGCAGCACCTTCTCTCGTTGCCCCACCTCGGAGCTCTGCTGCGCGGCCGGACGACGCGGCGCTGCACACCTTTAAGCCTCTTTTTGCTTCTGAGCGGTGCCGCAGTGGGAAGTACGCCGTGCCGGTGGTGAGCGAGCTGTCCGTCTCCCCAGGCAATCTCCACAGCCGTGGTGTGTCCCCTGCCACAGCCGACAGGACAGCCTCAGCAGCAACGGAGGAGGGAGAGAAGGACGTGGCCCAGCCGGCAACGCGGGAGGTGCTGTGGACGGCCGATCCCCCGCGCGATGCCGCCAGCCACCACCGCGGTGTCCCACGCCCGTTGAACAAAACCTACTCCGACTACTACAAGAAGGTGGCGGAGAGGAAGGGCGAGTCGACGCCTGTCTTCGGCGAGTTGCACCTGCCGCGCCTGCTGCGCACAAGCTCTCGCACCTCCTCGGCTTCGCGGCGCAACAGTGCGTCACAGCGGTGCGAGGCATCACAACCGGCCACGCACGACGCCAACGGAGAGGCACCGCCAACAGAGAAGAGGCAGACAGGACGGAGCGGTGCGGCCAAGGAGGATGAGCTGGAGATGGCGTTGCAGCGCCTCGGTCAGCGCTTTTCCTCGTCGACGCGCCACAGTCGCTCACCAAAGCGGCGGCGTGACACCGAGCTGCCGGGTGGGCGTCTGCGGGCGAAGGAGCGGGTGGCCGCGAAGCCGCGCAAACGAACGCCGCCGCCGCCGCCGACGGAGGCCGACTTTGTAGACCTGCGCGACGACGTGGCGCTGCGCCGTTTCCTCTAATGTAGACAGGTCAGAGATGAGAGTGCCTTTCACACACCTCTTGTTGTTTCCTTCTGACAGCAGTGTGTGTGTGTGTGTTTGTGTGTGTGTTCTCGGCGCTTCGTGGCCAAACGAAAGGTGATGTACGTGGCGCTTTTTCTTGTCGTCGCTGCCTCTCATAGATGCACACCAATTTATTATATTAATTTTTACTTCGCCCTGTCATACCGCTACTAGGCTACAATTTCTTTGCCCCTATTCTCCTCAAAAAGTTTGTTTTCTCTTAGATTTGATTCATCTTCTCTTTCCTTACAGAGTGGCAATCCTCATTTTTTTCCCTTTTTCTTCTGCGAGGATGGAGGGCACCTTTCTTTCGATGCCACTACGCTGCTCCATCCCTCCTGTCCTCGCCTTGTCATCTCTTTCAATAGTTTTTTTTTTTTTTTCATATACGTTGGCCCTTTCGTCGCTTGACAACACAGTCGAACCTTTTGTCGCGGTTGGATTAGAATAGAACACGATCAATTTGTGTGGTAGAGTAACGTATATGCGATGTTAATGAGATTAGAAAGCAAGAACAACATTGGCCAAGTACGAGGACCCAAAGAACACGTAGCGTGGCATGCAGAGGGTACCTTGCGTGTATTTTTCTCCCTTTCTTGGACTCTTTACTACGACACTTTTCTTTTTTTTTTAGTGCCCACTGGTGAGTTGCTTGCTCATTTTGCTACGACGGAGGCACAAAGCGCAAGTCACGCTGACGCTGTTCGAACACACAAATTGTTTTCCGTACCTTCCCCTCTCTCATCACTTCCTTCGCCTCTCTACAATTATTTTCTCCTAATCTCTACTTGTTGGCTTTCTTGAAAAAAGTGGCTTCTATTTGACTCACACAGAGTGCTCTGTTGCGGAGCGACCTTCTCTGTGGGTCGTGTCGTCGTGGTCGTAGAGGCGTCTCTTGCACTTTTTAGATCGTTGTCTCGGTACGAAACTGCCTCTTTTGCAATTACACAAAAGGAAGAAAACTAAAACTGGGTAATTTCCACTATAATCAAACAACACACACAGACACACGCTGCTCTTTCTTCTCGATTCTCTTCTCAGCCATCATGTCCATCGACGCGCGTCTCTGCGATCGATACGTCATATTCCTCGACATCGATGGCGTTCTCCTCCCTGTACCCAAATTCACCTTCGGCGGCGGCGAGCTCAGCATCAAATGCGTCCGTCGTCTCGCCGCTCTCATTGCCCAGCTTGGCGGAAAGGAGAAAGTCACCATCGTGCTCTCCTCCACGTGGCGCACCCAACCAGGCATGATTGACCGACTCAACACTTTTATTCAGCAGGAGGCTGCGGATGCCATTCCACCGGTACGTGACGGCACGCCAAATGGGACGGTGCTCGTGACGTCGGTCGACTACTACGCCGATGACCCGTCGGAGCAGCGCCTCGTGCGGGATCGCGTCGACGAGATTTACCGCTGGCTGCACACCAACATCACCTCGCACCCCGAAGCGATTGGGGGACGTTGGCTCGCCATTGACGACATGAAATTAGACGTTGATGCACGCATGGCTGGCCACTTTATGCACACCGCGACGGACGTCGGCATGACAGACGCGGACGTCGACGCTGCGGGTGCGATGCTGGCGACGCACCCCAGCGCAGATGCCGCGTACGCGAACGCCGTTGCTGCCCTCACCGACCCGCTCCTCAAACAGGAGGAAATCGAGATTTACCGTGTCCTGCAGGCACGCACGGAGGCTGAGCTGGCTGCGACGACTGCGGCGCTGACCGAGGCACAGGCACAGATTTCCCGCCTCACGGCGGAGAAGAAAGAGGCCGCACGCGAGGCGCAGGAGCGGCAGCGTGCGATGGAGGACATGCGCTACCGGCTCGCCGTCTACGACAACGCGAAGCGCTACCCTGCGCTGGCGGCGGCGCTGGAACTGGCAGCTACCAAGACAGGACCGGAGCGGCGTGCCATGGATGCGGAGGTGAAGGCCTTTGTGATGATGCTGATGGACCGCAAGGAGCTGCAGAAGAAGCTGCGGAGTGAGTCAAAGAAAACAAAGCAGCAGACGTCAGACTAAGAGAGAGAGGACGCAGCGGCGTTCTTTAGCTTGTCTCCGTGTTTTCTCGCCATCATGTTGGCCTTCTGCTTGCCTACTTTCTTCTGTCTGCATATGCGCTCTCTGCTTGTTTTTGCACCACCTCCCTCTGCTTTTTTTTTTTTTATGAGGACGGTGTTTGAAGGGACAATCTTGTGTGCCGCGCAAAAACTAGGGGAAAAAAGTATTTTACACCATTGGCAAACGACAAAGTGCTCAAGATGCCTTTTATGCAACAATTTCGTCACACACCATTCGAAAAGGACGCATCTCCCGTCTGATGCCATCACCTTGCAACCTGCGCGACGTGAACGACTCTGATAAAAAGAAGGAAAAACCGGTGCTACGTTGTAAAAAGGCAAAGAGGATGCACTGGTCGGTGCTCTCTGCGCATCAACGCATGCGCCGTTTGAGTGCTTCTGTTGCTGTTGTTTTTACAAGTGCACTCCCTCTCTGATTTCCTCTTTTTCGTCTCTCTCCACTCCACACACAAATGCTCGGGCTGCCATGCTTCATCCACTCTGTGCAACGGTGCATTGCGACACATGGCGTCACACCTACAGAGCACATTAAAGTTCTTTTCATTACCTCGATCTTCTTCTTATATTTTCAGCAGTGCGTTAGAGGAGAACGACGCACAGAGAAATAAAAGAGAGCACTGCATCGTCGACTCGAGAAAAAAAAAGATGGCGCAGCAGGAGCAGCAGAACGCTGTTCTCCTCTCCGGCCTTCCACCCAATGGGATCACCGAGAACGAAGTACGGCAGTACATGAGCTTCTGCGGCGAGGTCAGCAGCGTCTACCTCTTCCTTGCCCAGCAGCTCGTCCACACCGCATCTCCCTCCTCCGCTGCTCTGGTCTGCTTCCGCCACGCCAGCAGCGTTAGCTACGCTGAATTGCTCAGTGGGGGACTCTATCAAGGCAAGGTGGTTCAAATCCATCGCACGACTGTGGCCGAGGCACAACGCGAATTGTTTACAGCCGAGAATGAACCCGTGCACGATGCTGGCGCCTCCTCCGCGGCTGCTCTCTCGACCGACGCCGACCCTGCCACCGCAGCTGAGGTCATCGACGACATTCCTGAGACTATGACGGGCCTTTGGGTGCGTGCGCGTATGCAGCGTGTCGTGCGTGCGGTGCAGGCACGTGCGGGAGGTCTCATCGGAACCGCACGCGAAAACGTGGCGAGGGCACGGCACGGGGCTCTCTCGCTGGAGGTGCGCGCCGCACACGCTGCGCGGCATGTCTGGGAGATGCGGGAGTGGGTGCCGGTGTACGGGAACGGTCTCACAGTAGCACAGTACGACTACACGCCGACGCAGCCGCAGTGGGGAGAGAAGCCGGCGTGGGTGCGTGCTCCATCCAAATAGGTGGGCATCAGTTCCTTTCTCTCCAAATGAAGCGAAGAAGCTTGACATGGCGCTTGTGTTTGTGTGTGTGCTTATCGGCAAGGCGTTCGCACTGCGAGTGTGTCAACCCCCTTTACATTTAAATACCTTTTATTGTTTCTCTTCTCTTCTCATGAGGATGGGGTGAATCGCGTGTGTTCGCGTTTGTGTTTAAGTATGTGTGGTGTCTCCGCCGCCGTAAATCGTGCAAACGCATGCCTCTAAAGACACACACACGTTCGCCGTTCTGCCTCTTCAACAACAAGACGACAACGCGACTGCCGCATGCGGACGCCGAGCAGCGAGTGTTCCTCCCCCTTTCAAAACGTAAATTATCTTTGTCCTGTGTTTTTTTAGCTCCCCCTTTCAACTCTTGTTATCGTTGTTGTGTCGCGTTGTCTTGCTTCCGTCCTCGTGTGTTCGGGTTGATCACGATTCTCCCCGCTTTGCCGCCATCTAGATGTGAACTAAGCTGGACGGAGACAAGGCACGAAGTACGCTTGGAAAGGTGATCGTTTAGCATGCCTTTTGTTTTCAGATGAACCGCCTTATTGCCCTCGCGGGTCATTTACAGTATGAGCGGGAAAGAAAAAAAAAAAAGAAAAGAGAAAATTCTAGTGCCGTGTCACGTTCTACTGTCACACCCTTCTCTTCTTTTTTTTATTATTATTCACCGCTTCACTGCTTCATTCAATTTCAAAAAAAACCCATGCCCTAATCTCCTTGTTGTGAATCTTGTCTTCACAAAGCCCTCTCTTGACGAAACCACGCGCACACACGAGCACATCGAAAACTGCCAATTCGAACCATTTAGGGCCGCACATCGCCTAGACATCACAGAAGCTCGGCTTCCCTGAAAGCCGGTCCGCATACATATCTTTTTTTTGTTTGTTTAGAAGCATCACACAGTTATAGATCGCACCCCTATTTATTTTGCAACCACGCAGTACGACGCACACATAAGCACACATACAGCCACAGACAAAGTATATCTGCTACGAAGGCCTCACCGTCATCGTCACGAAAAAGTACTCCTATCGGCGCTGCTCGGCCCCCACCTCGCCACTCTCTCCGGACTTGCCGCATCAGCGCTATCCCTCAGTCCTGACTCACACCTGGTCCTCCTCATCACACACACACACAATCCTCTCTCTCTGCTATCACACTACTCCTGCTACCCACACTTCTTCTCTCTGTTTTCTTTTTGCTCATTTTCCACTTCGATCGCAGCTAGCTCACTGCTTGCTCTTTTTGCACCTTGACGCCTCTCTGTTCAGCTCTTCTACTTTCTTTCTATTTTTTTTCTTCTGACTTGAGGTGCCACAACCTCTGCGAACCTCTCTTTCTAAATTTTCTAGGCCTCTACTACTCGCATTCTGCTTCTTGGAGCTCAATACGTACTATTTGCTCGCATTGAAGCCAACCTAAGTCGAACTTTCCTGCTTTTTTGCCCATCTGCTCATATCTCTCAGGCGCAGAGACGCGCACGCAGCACACAGGGAAAAGAGAGAGAGAGGAGCGATGCCGCTTCTCCGCAAGTCTGCGGCCGGCGCCGGCGTCGCCAACGGCACCTTCCGCCCACCCACCATGAACGACGGCGAGAGCACCCCACGCACCAAAGCCGCTGCAGCCGCAGCGGCGATGAAGAAAGCCAGCGCCAACCCTGTTCTCCCACCCACCTCCGCAGCCGCGGTGCCGCGCTTCATGGCTGCACGCCGCGCCGTCGAAGGCTCCTTCAAGGCCCCTCACGGCAGCGACGCCCCGCAGAGCGGAGGAGCAGACGGCGCCGGCGAGATCGACCTGCCCGGGCCGACCCACACCTGTCTGACCTCGACCGGTGTGCGACGCGCCGTGATGTACCCCACCGCTGCCCCGCGCGCGAACGTCAGCGCGGCCTACAAGGACCTCCTCGCCCACCGTCTGGCCCGCCGCTCCGACATGGATTACCACCAGCCCGAGTCCGCCGTGAAGGCCGCGGAGGCGCGAGCGCAGCAGGCCGCTGCGGCAGCCAGAGGCGACGCCGCGGAAGAAGATGAAAACGCCAAGAACGCAACAGGTGGTGGTGGGCTCGGAAAGGGTGCGGCAAAGCTGGTCAAGGTGGAGGCGGGAGCCGGGGCCACGAAGGCGGTGCCGGGTGCCGCGTCCAACGCGGAAGGAGACGATGCTGCGGTGGCCACCGGAGTCGGCTCAGAGGCTGGCGCGGCGGACGAGGACGCCATCCCTGCTGACCACGTCGTGAGCCGCTACCCTGTCAGCACCTACGGGAAGCTGTACTTTCAGGTGGAGACGGAGGGTGCCACGCGGCATGAGGCGGTGGGTATCATCATCATCGACACGACGGAGCTCGGCGTGATGATGTACGACCGCGTGGGGCGGCAGTTTGGCAACCGCCCCGACCCAGGCTACCCAATCAAGCAGGAGGAGGTCGACAACGCCAAGGCTGGAGTGTCGCTGAAGGTGGGTGCCAAGGCGGTGCAGCTCGTCACGGCCCTCACCGAGGAAGCTTTTCGCAGTGGTGAGTTCTTTCTCCGCTCGGAGCACGACCTGCGCATCAAGGAGGATAAGGCAAAAGCCAAGGCGGACGCCGTAGCGGCGGAGGAGGCGAAGGCGCGTAAGCCCAAAATGAGCTTCGGCAACTCTCTCGGCAACGGCAGCGCCTTTCGCTTCGATTCTCTTCCGTCGTCGCCCGCAGGAGGGCCAGACGGGCTTCGTGGTGCCCGTTGCTGGTCGGCCCAAGATGGGGAAGAACGGCATCATCATGGATGAGCTGCGGCCCCTGCACGACCCGGACCGCGAGAAAGCCGTGGTGCTCTTCCGTGCGGACTACAAGCGCGATTTGCTGGGGCGGCGGCAGGTGTCGGTGGTGGTGGACCCGGTCATTGGCGACAAGCTCCGCCCGCATCAGTGCATCGGCGTCAAGTTCCTCTTCGACTGCATCACGGGTGAGCGGATGCCCGGCTACCACGGCGCCATCCTGGCCGATGAAATGGGTCTGGGCAAAACCATTCAGACCGTCGCCACCATCTACACGTGTTTGAAGCAGGGCAAGCATGGCCAGCCCACCGCACGCAAGTGCCTCGTCGTCACCCCCTCCTCCCTCGTCAAGAATTGGTGCAACGAATTTGACAAGTGGCTCGGCGAGGGCGTCGTGAAGCACTTCGCGATATCAGAGTCGACGCCGAAGGGCGACCGCATCATCTCCCGCTTCGACGGCGACGGCGACGTGCTCGTCATCTCGTACGACCAGCTGCGCAAGTACATCACCCGCATCTCCGGCCTGCGGTCCATTGAGTTGGTGGTCTGCGACGAGGGCCACCGCCTGAAGAACGCGGAGGTGAAGACGACGAAGGCGGTGGACATGCTGCCGACGCGTAACCGCATCATCTTGTCGGGGACGCCGATCCAGAACGACCTCTCCGAGTTTCACGCGATGGTGGGCTTCGTGAACCCCGGCATTCTCGGCAACCGCGACCTCTTCGCGCGTGTCTTCGAGGAGCCTGTTTCGCTGGGCCGCGACCCGGGCTGCCCAGACCATCTGAAGACCCTCGGTCGCGATCGTGCCCACTACCTCTCCACGCTCACCCAGCGCTTCATTCTGCGCCGCACACAGTCCATCAACGAGTCGTACCTCCCACCGAAGGTCGACGTCACGGTGTTCGTGCGCCTTGGTGACAAGCAGCGGCAGGCTTACGAGAAGCTCGCCGAGATCGTGGAGTCGGCCGAGTGCACGCCGCTGGTCCTCATCTCGGCCCTGCGGAAGCTGTGCAACCACATAGATCTCTTTCACGATGCCGTGAAGCTGTCGCATCAGGGTGGTGGCGCCGGGGCGGAGGGGAAGAAAGCGCAGAAAGAGGCGGAGCAGCCCGGTAAGCGTCGCGGACGCGCAGCGGGTAGCTCACCAGGGATTCCGTTCTCGGTGCTGCCGAAGGGCTTCAAGCCCGGCAGCCTGAGCATTGACTGCGGCAGCAAGATGCACTTTGTCTCTCTCGTGCTGGATGAGATCCGCTCCAACGGGGAGCATGATAAGCTTGTGATTGTCTCCAACTTCACGCAGACCCTCGACATCATTGCCGCCCTTTGCACGTCGAAGCAGATTGCCTTCTTCCAGCTCGACGGCAGCACCCCCATCAAGAAGCGCCAGCAGCTCGTGGACTACTTCAACGTGCCCGGCTCGCAGGAGATCGTATTTCTTGCTGTCCTCCAAGGCTGGCGGTGTCGGGCTCAACCTGATCGGTGCAAATCGCCTCATCCTCTTCGACCCCGATTGGAACCCCGCCAACGACGCGCAGGCGATGGGGCGTGTCTGGCGCGATGGGCAGAAGAAGCGCGTCTTCATCTACCGCCTCCTCAGCACCGGCACCATCGAGGAAAAGATCTACCAGCGCCAGGTGAGCAAGCAGGGGCTCTCTGCGAACGTGGTGGACATGCAGGAAGACTCGAAGCAGCATTTTACGCTCGAGGAGCTCAAGTCGCTCTTCAAGTACAAGTCCGACACGCTCTGCGACACACACGACCTGCTCGGCTGCACGACGTGCGAGGCGGCAGCGGAGGCGCAGCAGTCTGGCGGTCGTGGTAGCCGCGGGAAGGCCGCTGAGGCACCGAAGATGCAATTCCGAAAGGTGGGCCAGGCCCCCAAGAAGAGCGGCCCCCGCATGGATGAGCTCAAGGCGTGGCGACACATCAGCAACGTCGCGAACTTTAACCTCGATGCGGTGACACGCGTCGTTGCGCAGCACGCCCCCTCGCTGCTGTCCTTCCTGTTCGCAGACGAGCGAGACAACACGAAGACGGCTGGGCCGGTGGTGTCGACGCGTGTGAAGGTGGACCGTGCGGCGTTCGCGGATGATGAAGAGACCATCACGTGTGCGAGTCAGGCGGCCATGCAGCAGCAGGAGAGCGAGATGGAGATTGAGGTGATTGACGACAGCGACGAGGAAGAGGAGGAGCTTCTCTCCTCGGAGGACGAAGAGGACTAAAGAAGCCTCTGATAATGTGTATTAAACTATTGTCATTTTTTCGAGTATCTCTTATCTTCCACAAGTCAGTGTTCGCATACCCAACCCACAATTCTGTTCATTTGTGCTTCTCCATAACTGCCTCTTTTCTTTTTTCTTTTTCATTTTGATGCTGTCCGTCTGAGTAAAGTGCTTTTCGTTCTTTTGTCTCCGTTTTGAAGGCGAAGTGCGAGCATGAGATAGCGTGCTTGCAGGTGTATCGTTGGCTAAGGTTTTGAACAGATGCCGACGGCTTATGAAGGTCATTTGTGCTGTTGATTATTGTTCCTTTTAATGACTCCACCCTTTTTTTTTCCTTCCGCTGAGGCTTGTTTTTGGGCTTGTATTTTTTTTCCCGTTTCGTTTCCCTGGGCCGGCATGCTATTAAAATATTGAACAGAAGCTTCTATAGCAGTGACGTCTCTCAACTTCTTTGAGAGAGTGGAGGAAGGGCTTTTCAGTGGTGTCCTCTCTCTCTCTCTCTCTCTCTCTCACTCTTTCATCATTCCTCGACTTGCCCTGCGCATCTTCTTAGAGAAAAGAAGGGCAGAGAGCGTGGCTCACATCGATGGAAAGCGCACTTTCGAAAGCATCCGGCTCTAATCGGGCAACGGTGCTTCGCTTCTGCTCACGGTGGCAGATGGTAGTAAACCGGCGTGTTGTTTCTCGCGTCATAGCACGCTGCCTCTGTCATGCTTCTCATCTTCTCTTCATTACTGCGCTCCTTTCTTCTTCCCATCACACACACACAAACACATGCGCATACGCACACAAAGAATTCTTAACGCTATCCCAGTCATTTACTCTTTTACTCTCTCTATTACCAGTCAGCACCGCTTGTCGAACCCTCAAAAAAAATATATTCTCTAGTTTCTCTTTCTTTTTCTCCCTCAAAAAAAAAAAAAAAAACCCTCTCACACCCCTCACAATGTCGAACCCTGAGCAGAGCAAGAAGAAGGTGGCCGCGCTCACCTACATGCACGGCGCCAACGTGCTGACGAACCGCTACCTTAACCGCGGTACCGCCTTCACGATGGAGCAGCGCAAGGAGCTCCGCATTCTTGGTGCCCTGCCGCCTGCCGTCGAGACGCTGGAGGAGCAGGTCGAGCGTGCGTGGACGCAGCTGTGCCGCTACGAGAAGCCGATCAACCGCTACCAGCACCTCGCCAACATCCACGCCACGAACACGACGCTGTATTACGCACTGGTGCTGGCCCACGTTGAGGCGGTGCTGCCCATCATCTACACCCCGACGGTCGGCGAGGCCTGCCAGAACTTCAGCAACTACTACGTGCGGGAGCGTGGCATGTACCTGAACAAGCACCTGAAGGGACAGTTTTCGCAGGTGATGAAGGAGTCCCTGTACGACGACGTCGACATCATCGTCATCACCGACGGCTCTCGCATTCTCGGCCTTGGCGACCTCGGCTCCAACGGCATCGGCATCAGCATCGGCAAGTGCTCCCTGTACGTCGCTGGTGCTGGCCTGCAGCCTTCGCGTGTGCTGCCCATCGTCATGGACGCCGGCACGAACACGGAGCGCTACCTGACGGACAAGGAGTACCTCGGCACCCGCGAGCGCCGCCTCGACGACGAGCAGTTCTACGGCCTGATGGACGAGTTCATGGAGGCGGTGAAGGCCAACTGGCCCTCGGCCGTCATCCAGTTCGAGGACTTCAGCAACAACCACTGCTTCGACATCCTCGAGCGCTACCAGAACAAGTACCGCTGCTTCAACGACGACATCCAGGGCACCGGCGCCGTGATCGCCGCTGGCTTCCTGAACGCCATCAAGAAGTCCGGTGTCAGCCCGCTGGAGCAGCGCATCGTTGTCTTCGGTGCCGGCTCTGCTGCCGTGGGTGTGGCGAAGAACATCGCCCAGCTCGCTGCCCGCCTCTACAACGTGCCCGTGGAGCAGGTCCTCAAGACCTTCTACCTGGTCGACACGAAGGGGCTCGTGAGCGACAAGCGCGGTGACAAGCTGGCGTCGCACAAGGTGCTGCTGTCGCGCCAGGACATCTCGCCCGAGGATGCGCAGCGCCTCAAGACGCTCGAGGACGTGGTGAAGTTCGTGAAGCCGACCGCCCTGCTCGGCCTCGGCGGCGTCGGCCCGGTCTTCACGGAGGACATCGTGAAGAGCGTCGCGGCCAACACGCCTCGCCCGATCATCTTCCCCCTGTCGAACCCGACGAGCAAGTCCGAGTGCATTCCGGAGGACGCCTACAAGTGGACGAACGGTGCGGCGATCATCGCCTCGGGCAGCCCCTTCCCGGCGACGACGATCAACGGCCGGACGATCCGGCCGTCGCAGGGCAACAACCTCTACGTCTTCCCGGGCGTGGGTCTCGGCTGCGCGATTGCCCAGCCGACCTACATCCCGGACGAGCTGCTCATTGCCGCCTCGGCCTGCCTCAACGCGCTGACAACGCCGGAGCAGATGGAAGCGGAGCAGCTCTACCCCCCGCTCGACGACATCCACAACATCTCGGCCCACATCGCCACCGATGTGATTATCGAGTCGCAGCGCCTTGGCATCGACACGAACAAGAACCTGCCGCGCGAGAAGGAGGCCATCTTCGCGGTGGTGAAGAAGTCGCAGTGGGTGCCGCACTACCCGGCGGAGCTGATGATGAAGCTGGCTTAGAGAGGCGTCGACGCGCGTAGTAGACAACCTGTCGCTCGCTCTCTCACACTCGTGTGTGTGCACGAGTGGGTACCCTCTTGGTCTGTTGTGTGTGTGTGTGTGTTTGGATGTCGGTGTGTGGTGGCGCATAAAGGGAGGAAAGGCAAGGATGAAGAGAATCATTTTGTGGAGGAAAAACAGAAGGTTGCTGAAGTGGCTTATTTCCCCATGTCTCTCTTTTTCTCTCTCTCCTTTTCTTCTGTGTGCCGCATACTGCAACCCTTGATAATTATTCTTTTCCTCAAAGCACAAGGGAGCTGTCGGTTGTGCAGAACTTTCCTCCGTCCTCTCCTCCTTGCTTCCTTCTCTCCACCTTAACCACCTCAGTGTGTGTGGGGGGAAAGAGAACTTCTTTTGAGCAAGAGGGGAGGCGTGAGGGCAAGCAGGCACACATGCACAGAGATGCTTTCCACACAAACACACAAACACACAAACAGGTGGAGCGTGTCTAGCGCTTGCTTTCTCTTCCACTACTTTTCTTTTCTTTTTTATTTCCTACTTTATTTCTGGGTGAAGCACGACTTGCGCAGCCTCACGTCAGCACGGGGGAGAAAACAGCGATAATAATGGAGCGCAACACACACACAGACGCATAATCGTTTCCCAGTTTGTATTGGAGGGCGGGTTTATGTCGGCGTGTCAGCGTAGCGGCCGCGGGCGAACAAGACCAGCAACCGCTGCACGAAGGGTGGAAGAGGGCACGGCCACGTTGCCATGTCCTTCCCTTGCCGTGCAGCAGGGAGCGTCACCGCCTGCCAGAACGTGCCGGATACCTTTGTGCTTCCTCGCCCTCTCTCGTTCGCTCCTCTTCTTCTTCTTTGTAGCCTTCCAATATAACGGACATGCCTCTCGCGTATGTGATTGTGCATGTGTTGAGGTGTTGTTGTCTGTCGTCCCTCTCACGCGACGGGCCTGCCTCGGTCGAGTGCTCTCTCCCCTTTACTTGTTTTTTATTCTTTACCAGCGCCGTCTTCGCTGCCCTTCTCTGGGCTGCGGCGAAGGCGTCACTACAACGCTCACCAAAAGAATTAAACGTCCCTTTTTTCATCGTGCTTTGTGTTTTTCCTTTGCGCGTGTACTTCACCGTCTCTTCTGTTATCTTGTTCCCTTTTGGGGTTTTGATGGACTCTGTGGTAGGAGGCGGCTGACGGGCTTTTTTTGTTTTACTATTTTTGCTTTGACTGAAATATCTTTTCTTTCTTTTTTCAACAGTGCTAAGCCCACCCACCTCCCGCTCCACAGATTCAATAACAGAAACACACACAAAAAAAAAAAGAGAGTACCGACGCTCTGTGTTTTGCTTCTTGTTCTCTCCTCTTATTCTTTTTTCTTGATGTGCGTCACAGCCACTATATCTCATCGATTTTTATATCTTTCACTATTATTATCGGATCCGCGTTGGGAAGCCGTCCTTCACCAGCTCCTCTTTACTTGCCTCCTCCTCAGCGCGCGATGCAAAAATATCTTTTTCCTTCTTTTTTCTCCTTCTTTTTTCCTTCTTCCGTTCGTGACTTGCAGCCAGGACGCACACACACGGTGTTGGCTCCTGCTCCTCTGGTCCGCCACGCTGGAGCCTGCCGAAAACAAACAAAAAATACAATCGGCACTTACAGCACCACACGCACAAAAAAAAAACCCGGAATATTAAATCAGAATATACCTCACAAAAAAAACTCAAGAACACAAAAGAATGGAGCTGGAAGCGCCGTAGTTAAAATGCATTGTGCTGACGGAGAACAACTCTCTCAGTCTCTTCGTTTGCTCTTTAGATCGCGTCACGAGGCGTGAGATTGCCCTCCGCTAATCTTCCGAAGAAAAAAAGCACTTTACCGAACCCGTCTAATTTCAGCACGTGTGCGAGGGAGAAAGGGGGAGGTGAGCACTTTACTGTTGTGTGTGATTAATATGTTTAAAAAAAAAGAGAGAAAAAAGGTCTCTCTGAATGCCGCCCGTTGCTATTTTCTTTACTGTCTTCCGTTCTTTTTAAACTCTCTCTTTCCCTTGTCTCCTCTCCTTCGTCACCGACGCACAAACACACACAAATACACGGTGGCAGTTCATTTCAAGTTATCAGTCAATTCCCTCATCAGTTCTTCTCTCGATTTTTCTTCTCTTTCGTCTTTGCTTTTCTTCGCCAATTCACGTACTACTTTTTCACTCTCTCTCTCTTTGCTTTTCTCTTTTTTTTAGTTCTTTGTTTCACCTCTGTGGTACATCGTACCTTCGGTGAGCTCTCTCTCTTTCTTTTCCGCGTACACGCATATTTACACACACACGCACACGCCGCACGCATCAAAAAAAAAGCTAAAAACAAGTATTTCGCTAACAGAAAAAGTTTAACACGACACAAAAATGTTTGCGAGGAACCTTGTTCGTCTGATGGAGGTGTCGAAGCGGCCCGTGCGCGGCGTCGACTTTGTGCGCAACCGCTTCACCAACAAGGGCACCGCCTTCTCCGCGGCGGAGCGCAGCCACATGAACGTCGAAGGTCTGCTGCCGCCCGCCATTGAATCGCTGGACGACCAGGTGGAGCGTTACTGGGAGCAGCTGTGCCGTCTCAACGAGCCGATCAACCGCTACCAGCTTCTCCGCACCGTGCAGGACTCGAACGTGACGCTCTACTACTCCATCCTGATTCGCTACCTGAAGCAGACGCTGCCGATCGTGTACACGCCGACGGTCGGTGAGGCCTGCCAGCGCTACGGCGACCTCTACCAGAAGGACCACGGTCTCTACATCGACGTCGACCACAAGGACGAGGTGCGCAAGATGATCCAGAACCTGCGCAAGACGAACATCGACATCATCGTCATCACCGACGGCTCTCGCATTCTCGGCCTTGGCGACCTCGGCGTGAACGGCATCGGCATCAGCATCGGCAAGTGCTCCCTGTACGTCGCCGCTGGTGGTGTGCGGCCGTCTCGCGTGTTGCCCGTCGTCATGGACGCCGGCACGAACAACGAGGGCCTGCTGAACAACCCGCTCTACCTCGGCAGCCGAAAGCCCCGCTGCTCTGACGAGCAATTCTACGCGTTAATGGACGAGTTCATGGAGGCGGCCAAGGAGGCGTGGCCCTCGGCCGTCATCCAGTTCGAGGACTTCAGCAACAACCACTGCTTCGACATCCTCGAGCGCTACCAGAACAAGTACCGCTGCTTCAACGACGACATCCAGGGCACCGGCGCCGTGATCTCCGCCGGCTTCCGCACTGCGGTGAAGCTGAGCGGCGTGCCGATGGAGGAGCAGCGCATCCTCTTTTTCGGTGCCGGCTCAGCCGCGACCGGTGTGGCGCAGAGCATTGCGGAGCTGGCCGAGGAGACGTCGACCGTCACGGCGGCGGACATTAAGAAGAACGTGTACTTTGTCGACTCGAAGGGCCTCGTCGCCGTCAACCGCGGTGACACGCTCGCGAAGCACAAGGTGGCGTGGGCCCGCACCGACATCCCTGACGGTGACATCCAGAGCCTGACATCGCTGGAGGCAACGGTGAAGTACGTGAAGCCGACGGCGCTGATCGGCCTCGGTGCCACCGGCGGCGTCTTCACGCGCGAGATAGTGGAGTTCATCCACTCCTACTGCGACCACCCGATCATCTTCCCGCTGTCGAACCCGTCGAGCAAGGCGGAGATTCTGCCCTCGAACGCGTACAAGTGGACGAACGGCGACGCAATCGTTGCCTCGGGCAGCCCCTTCCCCGACGCCGTGGTGAACGGCCGCACCCTGCACCCCTCGCAGGGCAACAACCTCTACATCTTCCCGGGTGTGGGGATGGGGTGCTGCATCGCCGAGCCGCCGCACATCCCACAGGAGGTGCTGGTGGCTGCTGCGGCCTGCCTCAGCAACCTGGCAACGCCGGAGGACCTGGCGGCTGGCCAGCTGTACCCCCCGATCGATCAGGTGCGTCGCGTGTCGGCAGAGATTGCGGTGGCCTGCATTCAGAAGCTGCAGGCGATGGGTCTGGCGAAGGCTGGCCTGCCGAAGAACCGACCGGATTTGGTGAAGCTGGTGAAGAGCCAGACGTGGAACCCGGAGTACCTGCCGGCTAGCTACTACCTCAGCCAGAACTTTATTCGTTAAGTGTGTTCACACACTCACGCACTTGCGTTCGTGATGCTGTTCGACCCCCTTTCTCCACGGATGAAGCAGGCAAGGAAAGTCGCATTGTTGTCCGTAAAAGAGAAAAGAAAAGAAAAAGACTGATAGCTTATTTTATTGCCTTTTAGTATTTTTAAACTTTTGTTTATTGTTTTCACCTCTCCCCTACCCTCCCTCATCAACAAAGCTCCTTTGTTTTTTTTTTTTTTTTTGCGATTGTGGGTGATGATGCTCTACCTCCATCTCGGATTGCTTCATCTCCGTCACCCTCCCTTCTACCTATGTGGTCTTGTACCCTCCTTCCTTCTAAACCATTTTTTTTTCTCGTAGTTCTTGTTCGATTACTCGAACCCTTCTTCGCTGGGCGGCGGAGACGGCTGCTGAGACACCCCTTCGTGTTCAGCAGAATGGGAGGAAACAGAACACTAACAGACTTTTGTTGTTGTTGTTGCTTCCCATCTGCGTCTCCCCCGTTTCGACATCAAATACCCTCCTTTTTTTTTCTACCATTTCCTTGCCTAGCTTTTTCTTTCTTTATTGCTTTTCACCCCCTTTTTTTTTATTTACGCTCCTTCCTTCACGCGTTCGCACTCCCCGGGATCGTCTTTCTTGCCTTTTCTCTTCTCTCTCTCTCTGAGTATGAAGAGGAAGTTTGCCTTTTTCTCTCCCACCTTGCGCTTCTGTTTGTCGACGCGTGTGTCAAGGCGAGCCGTCGCTTCTTTTCTTGCCTTCTTTCGCTTCTCTCTTCTCGTCTCTCTTATCTTTTTTTCTCTACTTTTTTTTCTCTTAAACTCTAACGTGAGATGATGCGGGTGTTTTGTTTTGCAGCTGCCCTCAGTGAATGAAGGGCAAGTGAGAGGGTTTTGGTGTATGAGTCTCTGCGTTTGTTTATGTGGGTGGGAGGCAGCGTGTGACGTCTGCGTACCACTGCCTCCCTCCTTTCTTCCTCTCTCTCAATTTTCTCTGCCCTCAGCTGTGTTGTGTGTTAGCCGCTATTTGTCACCCTCTCTCCATGGTCACCTCACCCGCCCGTGCGTCTCAACGCGGGTGCACTTGCATGCAACCCTTTCCTGTGGTGTGGGGACACCAAACTGAGAACCAAACGGAATTAAAAAAAGATGATTTTTCTAGCACCAGGCACGCACACAACGAGAAGGAGAAAAAGCGAGAGAAGAGGGGTTGCATAAGACGCCATAGCAACGCTGACGAGTCTCCGCCTCCCTCACCTAAACGACCCTTTTTATTTAATTTTTATTTCTCTGAGTGCCACTGCGAACACTCACCGCGTAGCTCTTGAGAGCATACCAACAAAAATAGCCACGCCACTCGCGGATCGACTGCACGACCAGCAAAAAAAAAGGAAAAAGAAGATCTCTGAAGAAAAGAAAAATACAAGAGAAATAATACACTTTTTTGTCGAACGAAAAGAAAAGAATGTTTATACCTATCAGGCAATGCCGGGACGGTGGAGTCGTGCGCAAGTCGGGAAAGAACGCGAGAGAAAGCAGGAAAAAAAAATACGCAACGGATGATCGCTGATGGTGACCTAAGAAAAAGGAAAGAATGAGGAATAGGATGCACTTTTTTGAGGGAGATGAGAAACGTACTCCGATTTTTTTTCTCCCCTCACTCCACGTCTTCCTTCTTTTTCCCTTTTATTCCTGTTTTTTTATGTTTCTCTGTTGCTGTTCCTCCAGAGCAGAGTGTCTATGTGCCTGTGCTGGTGTTGGCGTCTTTACTTGCGGAAGGCTGCCAACACGCACTCTCCACTGTCACCCTAAATTACTGCGCTCCCTATATCGAATTATGAAGTGCTATAGAGAAGAAAAAAACAAAGAACTCGCCTACAGGGCGAAGTAATCCACGATGCAGCTGTACCACGTGTGCGTGCGAGAAAGCATATATAAATATTTAGAAAAGAATTCGTCGATGAGTGAATGGATCGCACACCTACACTCCCCCAATCTCCTCCTGTTCCATATTTTGTTATTGGTGTTTTAGCGTGTGTGTGTTTGTGTGTGCTCCTACCCCCTTTTTGTTCGGTATCTGTTGTTGTCGGTTGCTTTTTTCACATTGTATAGCTGGTACATTTGTGTCTGCGTGTCTGTGCGATTTTTTTTTCTCTCTTTTCTCCCTTTACGCGCTCACTCCTTCTTTGCTGTGATTTACTCTACCACCCACGCGCGCCAACAAAAGAAGAAAATAAAAAAACTTTAGAAACATGGCAATAGTAATTGCTCTTTGGACGACATCCTTTTATTTTTCACTCCATGCCTTTCGTAGGGACCCTCCGAAAAAAAATTGAGAGTGACAGGAAAGAGGGGAGAAAGGCTTCCTCGCTGAGTAGAGGGGACGGTGTCGAGATACTCGCTCACCTCCTTTTTAGCCAACTGGAAAAATAAGAAAATAAAAAAAGAAGTCAGCGGATCGGTGCGTTGGCTCTCCTCTCCTCTTATTATTTCGCTTTGGGTTGTTTATTTGCTCTTTCTGTTTTCCTCACCCTGAAAAATTGTCCTTTTTAGTCTTCTACAGGAAGTACAACGAAGGGATTTGTTTTTCTTCTCTCTCTCTTCGAATTTTTCTGTATCGCATTTCTCCTTCTTCTTTTTTGCTTTCCTCGTGCTTGTTGTTCTGCCTCTGGCTTTCGTAGTGGCCACGTAACTTCTCTTCAGAGAAGGAAACACTTAAGCTCCATTCCTGTGTTAAAAACAAAAAAAAATATTATTCAGTGTCCCTTTTTTTTCTGTGTGTGTGCAGGCACAGAGATGAAAAGCAGGAGAGAAACGGCAGCTCTGTTGAGGCCAATGCTTTCTCTCTCTCTTTCTTTCTCTCTCTGTGCCTCTAATTTTCTCTGTTCTGTTTGTGACCACAGTCGCTGTGTGCCACTTGAAAAAATACAGGCTGACGGCTGCAGCTCTACTTACCCAATAGAAGATGCTCGCCTTCAGCGAAGAATGTTGGCCTCGTTCAGTCCGCACCACACCCTCTGTACCTCTCTCTCTCTCTGGCCTTTACCATACTTGGGATACCCCTCAGCACTCCACTAAACAGAAACCCATTACGCGTGTTACCTCTCTCTCTCTCTTCTAGCCGCAATGCACGCTCGTAACCGCGCTGCACACGACGTGCTGGGACGCATGTCGGACGACGACGACGACGACGACGTGCCGAGTGACCTCGATCTGACTTTTGTGCCAAAGTCCGAGCGTATGCGGCGACTTCAACAAGCACGACCCGCCACCAACACTACCACTATGTCCGCAATCCCCGACGCTGCGAGTACCGCTCCCACCGTTGCAACAGGCAGCAGCAGCACCACCATAACCACCAGTAGCGCGCCTTCCGCCGCCACACGGACAGAGACAGTCTATGAGCAGGAGCGCAATGCGAAGGTGCGTGCGGTGCTCGCGGAGCAGTCCCACCACGCCAATCGTGGCATCTTCACGGCTGACTTGTTCGACGCTGCCGTGGACGCGCTGCCGGGTCTCGGCCCCGCCTCCTCTACCTCTCTCGCCTTCTCACCCACCACCGGACAGCCGTACGCTGCTGCGAGCACTCGCGGTGGTGCGTATCGTGGCCGCCGCCCGTACGACAGCACTGGATCACGTGGAATGGGAGGTACTGGCGCGCAGGACGACGGTCAGCGCCGCGGTCGCATGCCCAACTCAAACATGTCCGACGAGGAGCAGGCGCGGTTCATTCGCTCGCGCCGCAACATGGCGGTGACGCGCAACGCGTTGCGGGAGGTCGACCCGGAGACGCTCGAGTACGCGCAGGTGACGCAGGCGCTGGATCAGGTGGTATCAGGGCGTGGCCTCGACTTCACCAGCAGCGGTGGTGGCGGCCGTGGACGTGGTGGGCCCTCCTATCGAGGGCGGGGAATGGGCTACCGCGGACGTGGCACTGGTGGTGGTGAGGGCGGTAGGGGTGGCGGCCGTGGCGGAAGAGGGTACGGCGGTGGTGTGCCCTTCCGACCCTATTCGTGAAGCTGGAGAATGAAGCATGTGCGTCTCCATCAATGTTTGTTTTCTATACTTTTTTGCCGTCTGCGCCATCGCTCCATTTTTTTTCCTTCGATGTCATTGCAAGCCGAAGTGGGCTGCATGTCAACTTGCAGTGGACATGTCCAGTCAACGAAGCCAAAGACTTCATGGGACAAATTAACAAAAGAATAACATTGCGTGATCGGGTTCAAAGCTCCAAGAGGAAACATGTCTCGCAGAATGCAGTAGTGCGCTTGCACTGCTTGACTTCTTCTTCTTTTTTTTTTGCATTTAAATGAATGCATCGCGTGATCTTCTCTTAGGCTCTAAACAGACTTCCTCTCGCCCTCTCTTATCTCCTTTCTTCCAAGCCCATCGTCGCATAGCGATCACCCAAGCGTGCACGCTCTCCCTTCTCTCTTTGGCAAACAAAAAAAGAAGGAGGCAGACCTGTCACACAAACACACACTCATCCTCTACAACCATGAGCCTCCCTGCACACCCTTTTGATGATACTACGCCTCCGAACAAACGCAGCGCCACCGAAGCAGCCAAAGCATTAGCTGCCTCCAACGCCCGCGCGCGGTTCCTGCGCGAGTTGGAGCAGTACGCAAGCGACGACGAGGATGACGTCGCCGCAGTGGTACGCAGTCGCGGGCAGCCATCTGCGCCACCGATCGCCCTGCTGTTGCAGCGCCAGCAGCAGCAACCTCCCGCAGAAGAGACCGGCGGCTTCTTCTTTGGGTCGCAGAAAGACGACATCGACGAAGATGACGAGGGGAATCATGAGGGGAAATTCGAGGGACGGAGAGCGGGCGTGGTACACATGGACAACGCGGCGGCAATCAAAAAACTAACGGCGTTCCACCACGTGTTGGGACAGCGCTGCTGCACCGCATGCACGCAGAGAGCGCATCCAAGGCATCCTCGACAACAGCACCAGCCTCCTTCGAGGTGGTCCACAAGTACGTCCCGTTGAGCACCGGTGGCTTTCTCAGCACGGCGGGTGCGGGAGAAGACCTGATGCAGGGCCGTGCAGTGCGGGTGGGGGACGTGTTGTCGCTGCGCAAGCCGATCAACAACGCGGCATCTCCGCCTTCACAAGCCGAGGCCCCAGCCAAAGGAACCTCTCTGGGTGCGACAGGCACCAGCAGCCTCTCCGCCTCTCCCACAACCGCCACCCCTTCCAACTCTCTCCCTCGGAGTGCAGAAACACTGTTACGTCACTTCCACCACGCCGCCACGACCCCCGACAACGAGACGGACTACGGCCGACGTCTTTCTCCTTCAATGGTGCGGCTCCTCTTCGAGGTCACCCGCGTCGACAACGCCGGCCGCAGCGTCGAGGGTCTCTTTCTCGACGGCAACCGCCGCAAGCTGTCCTTCCGCGACGTCCGCCCCGCCGGCTACGACGAGCGCAGGCGCTACGCGCAGTGGAAGGCGGACCCGTCAAGCCGGCCAGTCACCACGATGCACAGTGCCGCGTCCTCGCCAACCGGAGCATCGGCTCCTGGGCTAATGCAGCTGCCGCAGCCGGGGAGTCCGACAAGCGAGGACCAAGGTACCAGTGCATCCCCCTCCCCGCAGCCGCAGCTGTCGTCTCCGTCCACTGCAGAGGCTGCTGCATGGTGGGTAATTCCGCGGCTTCTCGTCCGCGTCGCCACGGAGACGGCGGGGGACTGGTACGGGAAGAAGTGTGTTGTGGCGTCTATCCGGCGCGCGGAGAACACCGTGCGGCTTGTCGAGTGGCAGGAAACGCCGGCAACTACTTCCTCTGCGTCCGGTTCTTCGGGTGCGGAGACGCGAGAGTTGAATGGCGTGGACGGGCTGGAGACTGTGGTGCCGAAGAAGGGTGGCCGTGCGATGATCGTGCTCGGCCCGCGGCGAGGAGAGATGTGCACCGTGCGCAATCGCGTGCGTGGCGCGGATGGTGACTTGACCGGCGTGGAGGTGGAGGTGAACCGCACGAAGGAGGTGGTGACGCTGCAGGCGGAGGAGCTGTGCGCGCTTGCCCGGTGACGGACATCTTTTCCCTCCGTGTTTTCTCTTTCAGGGAAATTTTCTTGCTTATTGTGCTCCTACTGGCGCGGCAACAGCAGCGTGTTGTGTTTCAATCGCCGACTCGCTAAACTAAAACAAACACAAGATATTGTGTCTCCGCTTCGTTGCCGTCGTGCAGCTCTTTTTTTTCTCTTTCTCCCTCTCTCAATTTGAGATGTATAGTGCGAGGAGGCAGACGACGATGCTGCGTTTACTCACCTTTATGTGTTAAAGGGGAAAAAGCTCGGCTCATTCGTCTGGAAAAGGCTTCTCGCTGTTCTTTGATTGTCAATGCTACCTCTTCTCTCGTTACCTCTCTCTCTCTTCTGCTCTCTGTTCTTCTTCTCGCTTGCACTCCATCTTCACGTTTATGTCTATTCGAAAGACGCCATTCTTACCTACCACTAAAACTCCCTCAATTCAGCAGAGCGGCATTTGCGGCACGCATGTTTGGTCTCCGCGGTGGCGGTGCGGTGGACGCCGCGACGTATTTCGAGCACCGACACGGCCGCAAAACCTTTGGGGAAAAGAACGCGTCGCAAGTCGTCTTTGGTGATGCTTCCTCCGACTCTCTCCCTCACGCATCCCACAGCGCCCCTGCTGCAACAACACAAGGTCACCGTGTGCATGAATCAGACAGCAATGCACACAGCCAGCCTCAGCGACGTCCGCGCGGGCCAGGAACGGACTTTGCGCGCCACATCGAAGCCCACGGCTTTCCGCTTGCCGCCTCGCGCCGCAGCGCACGTGTCGACGTAGCGGCAGAGAACCTTTATCACTACGACCCCACAGTACTGCACACGCACCGGCGGCTCGCACAGATGCCCTGTCGTGCGCGGCAGTGTGACGATGGTCTGCAGCTCTTTCTCCGGCCCGAGGAGGCTTTCGCGCGAGCAGCGGCACTGCGGCGGCGCTACCAGCCTCGGCAGCAAGACAGGAGTGTGCTGAGTCGGCAAGCCTCTCCTGTCGTCCACGAAGCTCATCTCGGTGCGTCTCCGTTTACAGCATTGGCACCGCATGACAGCAACGACAGCCACCTGGACAACCTCGAATGTCGATGGGCGCCAACTGCCTTTCGCCGGCACAGCAGCCCTTGGATCGCCTGCGGCTGCTGGAGGAGCTGTACGCACGAGAATACGCGCGTCTTGTCGAGGGACCAAGTCATGCCACACGATGGTGGTGGTGATGGCGAAGACGATGGCACCTCCGCAGTCAGTAAAGAGAATGCGTTGTTAGACGACGTGTCGAGCAGCGCGGCGGAGCTGTCGATCGTCTCCCTTCCTCGACGTCGTCGTGTACGTGCTGGCGGGAACGGTTCACCGTCGCTCAGACAGACGGCAAGCCAGCACCGGCCGCTGCAGCGGTGGGAACGGGAGTACGGCCACGATGATGAAGAAGAGGAAGCCAGTGCCCTGACAGCCGCTGCTTCTGCATCGTTGCACAAACAGTCTACTGTTGATGCCGAAGCGGGTTGCATTGGGAATGAGGATGACGCCTCTGACGACGACCTGGACGTAACGCTCTCTGCCGCTGCTGCTGTGAATCGTGGCGATAGAGGTGGCACAATGATGGAGGTACAGGGCAGCCCTCAGCGCTCTGAACGACACGTTTGGAATCGCGTCGATGGAAGTGGGGACGAAAGCAAAGACGCGTGGCGTTCCCGCGAGGCTGGTCGTGTCCCGTCGTCGCCACCCGCAGCCTGCCACGCTCTTTCTGCTGTCTCTCCCCATCGTGGCCATTTGTTCGGTGCTTGCCTCTCCTCCCCTCCGCAGGTATCTGTTGAAAGCAGGGCTGAAGTGCGCAGCAGTGGTGGAGCCGCGGTGGGAAGACATCGGTTAAATCCCACAAGAGCACTGTTTAGCAAGGCACCACCGCGTCAACAAGCCGGGACCAGTCCCGCCTTTCCAGCAGTGTGGTTCGTTCCCTCGCCGAGGGAAAAACTATGAGCGACGTGTGCCAAGAGCGAGGGTGAGAGGTGCAGAGTGCCTATCACAGCGCCGCACACCGACCCCGTCTGCGCCAACAACCGCAGCAGGAAGACAACGAAGCGCACCTTCCTGCTCACACGACTTTCTATTCACATACGCCACCGCTGCCCTCAACACCGATGCCCTCTTTACGCGACGTGAAGACGCTGCGCGATGTCTGTGCGAATCAGCCGGCGCCGCGAGTGGTGAAAAAGGACATTGTTCGCGCTGCTCAGCCACCTTCTCCGTCTGCGGCGGTGCCAAGGAAAGCGCCGGAGTCGCTGCGCGATGTGTGCCGGGCTTTAGGTGCTGCCCTTTTGATGTCTGAGGATAAAGGGACGGCCTTGCGTGCCACCGTCTTCCACCTCTGCCGATTAAAAAAAAACAAAGGAGACGTGTGTTTCTGCTCTGCACTTGAGCGTTTGCTCTCTCTTGTTTTGTTTAGTTTACATGCTACATTTTTAGATACACTTTTGCCTCTCGACTTTCAAAAGGTGGATAGAACACGAAAGATGCACGTTTAGGTGAAAGAAAGGGAGATAAAGGGTCGCGCATGGAGGTACGCTTGAACCTGTCGAGAGATGCATAGATCACTCTTTTTTTGAATTTCCATTTCAGCGACTTAATTCTCTTTTTACCTTATACGCTCGCTCTTGGCGATTTACAGAAGTAAACAGCAAAACACGCCAAAGGTAGTGCACTTTGCTGCCGTATAGGTAGCATAGCTCGTTGTTCCATGTCTCCCGCCCCTACCGTTTCTCTCTTCCCCTTTATTTTTCTCTCTTTATCCTCGACGTGCGCTCTGCGTTCCCAACGCCGCCACATCGCACAGAAGCCTGGAATAATCGAATATTGTGCTCATTTGCTTTCTGACACCAACACGGTGCTCCCACCAGCCGAGAAGCGCTATCTACGCTTCGACACAAAGTCAGGGTTTTTTTTTTTTTATCGTTTCTACTCACACGTGCATGCATTACACCCGGAGTGTACAAGCACGTCTCATCACCCGCTCTTCTCTGCGCTTCTCACCTTTACTTCCACAGCGGCGCTTCCCATCGCATCAGCGCCTCGCACCACCGCACGATAAACACACACGCACTGCAACAATGGACGGTATTCGCCCGCAAAAGAACCGGCAGCAGGCGAGGCGCACCGCACAACTAAATGGTGGAGGATGGAGCAGCAATAATAGTGGTGGTGGCCTCTCTGGAGCCCCAGGATCGGCCCTGGACGCTGAGCTCGTGCGTCAGACGCTCGCCACTACGTCGTCTGTTTCCCGTCTGGCCCCACAAGCGCAACCACATGCAGCGAGCGCACAAAGGGCGTCAAAAAACAGCACCGCCGCTGCACCCGCTCAGCGAAGTGCACCGTCACCCGGAACGCACACGGCGACCATCGCACCACAGCCGTTTGATGTGTACGTCGTGCTCGACTTTGAGGCTACCTGTGAGCGTAACGTCCGCCTCGCTGATCCCGAGGTCATTGAGTTCCCGATGGTGCTTGTGGACGCCCGCACCGCAACGCCCATTGCGGAGTTTCAGCGCTATGTGAAGCCGGTGCGCCACCCTGTCCTCTCTGCCTTCTGCACGGAGCTGACGGGCATCACACAGGACATGGTGGACGGACGAGATACCTTTCCAACTGTGTACAAGGAGGCTCTCGACTTTCTTGCGAGTGCCGGCCTCGGTGACGCACCACCGCTGCGCAGCTACTGCGTCGTTACCTGCGGTGACTGGGATCTGAAGGTGATGCTCCCAGCGCAGATGTCTCTCAGCGGTCATCTGGGTGTCCCGGCCTCCTTCACACGGTGGTGCAACTTGAAGAAGTGCATCGGCCAATTGGGCCAACGCAGCGGCAGCGGTGTTGGTGGCACGCCGTCTGGGATGCCGGAGATGCTGAAGATGGTGGGGCTGCCGCTGCAGGGACGTCACCACAGCGGCATCGACGACTGTCGTAACATCGCTGCTGTGCTCTGCGCGCTGCTCCGGCGTGGTCACGTGGTAAATGCCACTTTCGAGGCTTCACCGCCGGCACCGCGGTGGCACGCCACGGCATCCGTGACGAGTGGCGAAGGTGTGCCGCTGCCTGCGCTGGACTCGGTGGCCAGCTCTCTCGCCGATGGGGCGGCAGCATCGATTGCAGTGGCGGGGACGGCTCCTGAGGCTCCACCACGCGCACAGGCGCGTACGGAGAAGCCACAGGAGCGGCCTCACCCTTCGTCGACGGCGTCTCCGGTCGCCGCGAGTGGTTCCAACCGCCGCTTCCTCCTCGTGGACGGCAACCGCGACGCCGTGGCAGAGCTGCTGGGTGGCAGCGGTGCCGCCATCAGCACCTCCGCCTCCGTCGTCACCCCCGCAGACCACAAGACGGTCTCCAAGTTTCTCTCGACCCTGCTGCGACACAAAGCAGACCAGTGGCGTGTCCCCATCACCGCCAACGGCTACGTACTCGTCGAAGACGCACTGCGGCAGCCACAGGTCGCGAAGCGGCGGCTGACTGCGCACGACGTGGCGGTGCTCGTGCGCGACTCGGACAAGCAGCGCTTCCGCCTTGCCTACGGTGCGGAGGATGGACGGCTGTACATCGCAGCTGCACAGGGGCACAGCCTCGCTGGCGTTGAGCCGGAGCTGCGAGCCGTGACGGACGCCGCAGAGACACCGGTTGCTGTTCACGGCACCTACTGGCCTGCCTGGCGTCTCATCGAGGCCTGTGGATACATGAGCCCCATGACACGGCAGCACATCCACTTCGCGAAGGGGCTGATGCACGACGATGGTGTGATTAGCGGTATGCGCAAGGATGTGCAGGTGTTCATTTACCTTGATGTCCCTGCCCTGCTGGCGGACGGTGTCCCGCTGCTGGAAAGCTCGAACGGGGTGCTGCTGACGCCTGGAGTAGGGGACAGTCGACAGCTGCCGTTGCGGTACGTGGCGAAGGTGGTGGACCGGCAGACAGGGCGAAAGATTTATCCGCCGAATGCGTCTGAGTAGCGCCTCCTCGTTCTACCTGCAATGTGTTTACTCTCTTGAAGATTCTCCCTTTTTTTTTCTCTTATTCTTTCCTCTGCCATTTTCCTTCAGCTAATTGTTGTCTTTCCATTTTTCCTTTTTCCCCTTTTTATGGTTTTACGCCCCTCTCGTTCTCGCTTTCGCTCTCTCTCTCCTGCGCAGCGATGCGACCTTTCCAACTGCCGCAGTCGAGATAAACAAGACGTGCCATTACTATTTTTCCAGTCCTTGGTTGTATGTGGGTGTGGTGGAGAACGATGAGACTGTAGTGAAGCGGGCATCGCTTGGCGTGTATGCGGATGCAAGATACGCACCGCATTCAATGACGAAGACACATGTATGCGCTTCTTAGCAGATTCTTTTTTTCGAATCCATTCTTCTTTCATGTTCGTCTCGTCTTTACCCTCTCTCTCTCTCTTCAGCTGTAGTTTTTTTGAGCGCTGTGCAGTCCGTGTGGACGCTCATACACACACATACATACTAAGCTACTGCTTGTTTTTTGTCTGGTTTAGCCTCACCGGGCTCACACACACCCGTATCACTTATCGACTCTGCTGTTACTGCTTCTCTACTTTTCTCTTTTTATTTTTGTTGTTGGGGCAGTGTTGCTGTGTTGTCTGCTCTTTGAGGCAACGCGCAATTCTTTCCAAGTGTCCGCCACCTCTCATCTGCTGAATATCCTTTCTCCCCAATAAGAAAAGGCGACCTAAATTGTAGCTACTTTTTTTTTTTTTTGACCAGTGCGTTTGTGCGTGAGGAAATAGCGCTTTCACATGGCAACAACTGCGTCACCCGCAGAGCTGCCCCGTGCCTGTCTGCGACCACTGCAGCAGCCCCCGCTCGACGCCATCACCGTCTACGACACCGCCACGCACTGCTACCTGCTCGCCTCCGACAGCCTCCAGCGTGACTACCACCTCTTAACCTGCCGAAAGCACAGTCTGGACGAGGTGGCCTTCTCCGCCCGCAGCACCAACGCCAGCAGCAACACAAACACCTCCTTCGATGTAGACGATGAGGAGGCGAGCTTCGAAGGACGCAGCAGCTTTTCCATGCGGCAGCAGCACGCACCGCAGTCGTTCTGCAGCCTAGAGGATCTTCACGACTTCACGACGTATGCCGTGTACTCCCCCACCGAGGCAGCATCGCTCGTCGAGGCGCTGCAGCGGGAGCACGGGGCGTCGATGCACGTTCTCAGCGCCGTCGCACTCATCGGCGCCGTGCGCTTCACGGAGGGGTACTACGTAGTCCTCATCACGGAGCGCCGCGTGGCGGGTCACATCGGCGTGCATCGCCTCTTCGAGGCTGCGCAGGTGGAGCTTGTGTCGTTGCTGCTGGACCACGAGTGGGTGTCGGCTCAGGCGCGGGCACAGCGCCAGCAACAACAGCAACAGCGTCGAGGAGAAGAGATGGCGGGCCTCTCCTCCCTAACGGAGGGTGGCGGCTCCGCAGCATCACCTCGTCCTGTGCCGCGCGTCACCTCCTCGTACCGTAAATCTTCTTCTTCAGCAACCGCCGCTGCTGCTGCGTACCTGTTTCAGCGACGCCCACTGGAGGAGCTGTACCGCCAGCAGTTCCTCGGCTCCCTCTCCCGCTCCTCCTCCTTCTTCTACTCCCACAGCTATGACCTCACAAACACGCTGCAGCGCAACATGTTAGCCGATGGGGCGGCTGCTACTCCGGTGCAAAACGCGCACGCGCAGACGTCGCCAGCCTCGACTAGTGCTGGTGGGCCTCGCGATGTGTTGGCGCAGTGGGACGGCTTTCACCCGCCACGGATGCAGTACGTGTGGAACGAGTACCTGCTGGAGCCCTGGCAGCTGCCGAGCCGCCCAGCAGAAGCGGCGCACTCCCTGCAAGGCAGCGACGGTGATGAGCCGCAGCCCTCCCCGCGCTGTTCACCCACCTCTCTTCTACCGCCGCCGCAGTACCCTGCTCCCTTCGCGCGGTGGCGCACCTTCCTCATCCACGGCTTCATCACGCAGCGCACCATTGTCGTGCGCCGCCCCACCTTCCACACCCACCTACTCACCCTCATCGCACGTGTCAGCAAGTCGGCAGCTGGTGTGCGTTACCTCCGCCGTGGGATCAACAGCGACGGCAACGTGGCGAACCACGTCGAGGTGGAGCAAATCGTGAGCGACGAGTCGGCGTGGAACGCGCTCTTCACGGAAGGGGCACTCAGCTCCTACGTGCAGCTGCGTGGGTCGGTGCCGGTGCGCTGGTACCATCCCCCTACCGCCTCCCGTCTGCTGCCGAAGCCGCCCATCGTGCTGGGGCCGGGCGATGCCGAGTGGAGTGCGACCTGTCTGCACTTCCAAGACTTGCTGCGGCAGTATGGCGGCCCGGTGCTCGCCCACGACCTCTTGAAGCGCAAGGAGCACCACACACGGGAGAGTGCGCTGGGCGAGGCCTTCCGCGCCGCTGCCCACGCCCTCTCTGCTGCCGTCGCACGTGGAACGAGTAGTACGAGTAGTGAGGCAGAGGAGAATGCGCTGCGGTGCTGCGACGTGTTGCAGTACGAGTCGACGGACCTGCGTGACTTGGGGCCGCTGGCGTGGAACAACATGACGGCCTACGCGGAGCACCACTTTGATCAGGTGCACTGCTTTGTGTGTCGTCGCCAGCGCCAACAGAGCACGGGAGCAGAGAGCCACAAAGGTGGGACCTTTCCCCCTGATCCAGCAGCTGCTGCAACGAGCTCCTCCCCATCTGCTTCTCTCCGTGACTACGCGATAACAGAGGAAGACTGTCCTTCCGTCGCTGTACAGGTGCAGTGTGGCGTTGTCCGCAGCAACTGCCTCGACTGCATCGACCGCACCAACCTCGGCCAACTCTTCCACGGCCTGCATGCGTTGGGCGAGCAGCTGGCCGGGCTCGGCCCCCTCCGCCACGCCGCCGACCTCCGCGACTCCCCGGCGGTGACGGAGCTGCTGCTGGACATGTACCTCGCGATGGGCGACGCACTGGCCACGCAGTACGGCGGCTCCGCGCAGGTTGGGGCGGGTGTGCTGCACCGCGGCGCCGGCTGGGACCAGCTGATGGGCGTGAAGCGGCTTTACAATAACGTGATGGGTGACCGCGATAAGCAGGAGGCGATCACGCTGCTGCTCGGTCGCACGCAGCCCCACCCACGGCGCCAGTCGCGGGCACGCAACGCGGCGATGCAGATTCCCGGCCAGGCCCTCCCCTTCGTCGTCACCAACTCCCTCTCTGCCGCACCGTCACTCAACGCGTCCGTCACGTCCGCCACACCTGGTGCTGTCGCGGCGGCGTCGCGTGCGGCCGCCCTGCAGCGCAGCTTCAGCCACAGCAACAACGAGTTGGCGCTCGTGCCCACCACGTCGGCTCCGTCGCTCTTCTCCGGTTTACTCAACGCGGCGGCGCGGTGGTGGGGAGAGGCAAATCGCAGCAGCAGTGCCGCCGCAGCAACTACAGCGGCTGCCGTGGAGGCGCTGCGGGCCGCACAGCACGCTGCGGCTGAGGCTGAAGCGGAACCCGACTACTACGCGCACGTCTCGGCGGGACCACGCCTGCCACCGGCTGGGCTGCTGGCGTCGTGGTGGGTGCAGCCGCTGAAGGACTTCGCGGAGTGGTACGCCGCGTGTGGCATTGTCATCGATCGGAGGAGCGGGAGAGGGGAAGAGCAGCCGCTGACCACCTCTGAGAAAAGCGATGGGCCGGAGCTGCAGTCGACCGTCTCTCCGACCTCCACGCCGTCGCGCTCGAACACAACCACGACTACCACGCCGGCTGCCGTCATGGGCGACGCCTTCGCGCAGCACATCCTTGCCGCGGAGAGGGAGGCAACGCAGCGGTGGCTGCTCTTCGTCGCGCGGTGGGAGCGACAGCTGTGTCTTGCTCCTGCGCAGCGAAACGGTCTTGGCGGTGCTGCTGCGGCGGCTGCCGTCTCTGCCACTCCCTCCCCTCTCGTGTACGGGTCGGGAAGCAGCTCACCGCTGCGGAGAAGTCTGACGGCGTCGCCCCTCGTCGACAGGGGCATTGCCTTTCCTGGACGCGTGGGTGGACTTGGTGGTGGCGCTGCGCTCGCCGCAACGGGCTCTGTCCTGCGGCCCTCTGTGTCCACGTGGGGCGTAGATGAAGCGGGACCGGCGGCCGCGTCGATGCTGTCGGATGGCGACGGGAGTCTGTTGCCTGCTTCCGTCAGCGCAGCTGTGAGTGGTGGCGGCGGGAGTGGAAGCGCCGGCCCTGCTGCTGGTGTGGGGGAGCGGCGCCGAGTCTTCCTCTCCCTTTTGCACCCTTCTCTCTAACGCTGACCCCGTCGCTCTTCGTGCAGCCGTGGACGGTGCTGCGGACAACGTCGCACATTTTGCCCATCCCCGACACCACTGCTCCTCCGTCCACCAGCACTCGTGCCGAAGCTGATCGCAGCGCGGGTGTGGCGATGCCGCTCCGCCTACTCTACGCGTGGCGGCGAGAGAAGGCGGGTGAGGGGGCAGCACCGGCGTCCATGCCACGTGCGACACTGCGTGCGAAGCGGCTTGAGTACGGTGGCTGTTCGTCGTCGTGGCCGGTCAGCGAGGCGGTGGCGGCATCCGTCTTGCGCGCCATATTTGGGGTGCCGCCGTCAGCAGCGACTTTAGCAGCGTTGGAGAGTCGTCAGCGGTGGCGATGTGCAGAGACGCCGCACGACCACCGCGGCTTCCCCCGCACTGTCCACACGAGTGTCTTTGCAAAGCAGGCAGACGCGCTGGCGCAGGTGGCGTGCTGGGAGACGATGGGCATCGCAGACACGAACGCTGAGAGGGGAGCGACGTCGCCGTCGAGGGAAAAGAAAGGCGGACGGTCGCCTGAGACGCGGCGAGCGGCGCTTCCACCTCAACCCCACTCATCGCAGAGGAAGCAGCAACCGCAACAGCGCGAGAGAGCAGCTGCGGTGGCGCTGGACCCTGCCGTGGTCTCCGAGGACCGGTGCTTCGCTGCGGCACTGCTACGGGAGCTGTACGGCCCACCCGAGACGTGGAAAGCCGAACAGGTGGTCGTGGTGCTGCAGCGCCTGCTGCTGCCAGCGCTGCTGCCGTCTGCCGTGCAGCGCATCCTGTGCGGCCCAGGCGTGCAGCCACCAATCAGTGGTAGTGAGGTGCAGCAGCAGGGGTGCGATCAGCATGGGAAGAGATCGAGAGGGCACGTGTGACTACTGGAAGGGGCGACTGACAGCGGCGGCAGTTGCCCCACCACGAAACACATCGTCGACCTCCACAACACCACCGCCAACACCACCACCGCAGCAGCAGCAACAGCAACAGCACCAACGAAAAGTCGCGACGTCCGATAGCAGTGCAAGTGCAGACACTGTGCTGGTTGCGGCGTCGCTGCTCTCGCGTCTCGCCGCCATCCTCGGCACGGCAGCCCTCAGCACAACTGCACCGACAGCAGCGGCGCAGCACGACCTGACAAGCCCTTCGTCCTCTCCTATATCGCAAGCACCACCGGGACAGCTGACAGCGGGTGACGCGGCAGCTGATGGCTTCTCCCTCGCACGGCAGCTGCGGGAGGCGGCGGTGGTGCCGTTGTTAGAAACAGTTACAACGGACGACGTGTCTGCCGCGACGCGCCTCGCGATTATGCTGCCCGATCACCCCTCCCTCTCGGAGTCGATGCGGCGTCTGTGGGTACTGTGCCGTCTTCTCCAGCCCCTCTTTACCTCCTGTGTGCTGTCGCCGAGTGTCCTGCCCGGCGTGCTGCGGGCCCTCTTCAGCGAGGCGCTGTCATCAGCCTCGTCGTCGTCGGACTGTGCGTGCGGTGGACTGCTCATCGTGCGGCGCGCGCCATTTCGAACCCGCCATCACGTCCGCTACACCTTTGCGCTCTCGCCACAGAGCAGTGCCGTACAGCAGCATCAGCAGCAGCAGCAGCAGCGGCAGCAGCAAAGTCAGCAGCAGGTGCGCTCTCAGCTCGCCGCGGGGGCGTTGGTAGGCGGGATGGGCAGCAAGAGAGCAGGCGGGGAGGAGGGCGACAACGCACACCCCGCCTCCTCCCCTCCGCTGTCGAGCCCATCCGCCGGGAGCTCGTCATCGCCGTCCATGCACATCCCAGCCACTCTTGAGGTTCGCCACTGCTGCACCGCCTTGGAACTCTACACCTGGTGCCTGCACTACCGCACACAGTGCCGCCGTGCCCACGCAGCGGAGGAGCCACGACATGCGCTTGCGGACACAACGAACACGAGTGACGTCGATACGGGAGCTGCGCGCCGTCCTGACCTACCCCGCTCGACCCTACGCCCGACGTCCCAGCAAAGAGTGTCTGACGAGGACGCCGCCGAGGCCCCGTGGCGGCTGCTGTGGTGGGCCGTGGAGAACAACCTGGTCGTGCCGGTGGTGCGGTTGCGGGAGCAGACAACACTCGAAATTCTGGCCGACGAGACAGCGCTTGTTTTGTGTGGTGGAGCAGCTGTCGCGCGTGGCGGTAAACGTGGAGCGGCGGAGTCGGGCGGAGGTGTTTCGCCCTGCCTCGCCGTCTTGTCACACCACGCCAGCATCAATACGGCATGGGCACACAGCGTTGACTGCCGTGCAGGAGGGCGGCGGAGGCAGTGCGATCTATGGTGTCTATCTCACTGCCGCCTTTCCCTGTGCACCGGCTAACCCGCCGCAGCGCACTTACCGACATGGTGGCCTTGAGTGAAACCGTGGCGAGTCTCGGGCTGAACGCTGCGACGCGTCTGCAGGAGTTCTTCCGCGACTACGTGCAGCACGGCTGGGCAAAAACAACTCTGCGAGGAGGTGGTGGTGGTGGTGGAGGCGGAGGCGCAGCTGCTGGCACCACTTCAGCAACCGCGACAACAGTGGCACTCTTCGGGGGCGGCGGCGTGACCGCAACGGTTGCCAGCCGTGGAAGAGGACCCGCAAATCTGTCCGGCAACCCACACAACGCTGGCGGCCCATCAGCCTCCTCCCCAGCTGCTGAGGCTGCCGTTGCTGCTTCCTCAGCAGACGTGGTCCTGCACTTCAGCCAGCTCGCCGACGAGTGCCTGCAGAGCATCCAGAGCGTCATGGTGGCGCTGCAGTTCGTCTCGCTTGACGCCCTTGCCGATGACCACGCCCTGCACGCCTACATTACCTTTTTCGTGAACGTGTACAACGCCGCTTATGTGGTGGCGTGGCTGACAAATGTGAAGGAGCTGGTCAGCTACGCCGCCCTCGCAGCGAGACGGATGAGTAATGGGAGTGTTGGTGGGGGCAGTAGCAGCAGCAACAACGCTGCTGCTGCTGCGTCTGCCGCTGCCGGTGTTGCTCGAGCAGACCGTCACTCGGGGGTGTCTCCGGCCCTGACGCTGCGCACCATCGACCTCCTCTCCCTCCCCACGCTGTGCAACACGAACCTCGCCTGCTTTCTCCACGTCTACGGTGTTGTGGTAGGCCACGTCTTCTTGAGTTTGGCGGAAATGAAGTACGGCATCCTCGGTGGCAACCGTGCCCCGCCGTTCCGTGACGCGCCGCTGTGGTCGCCATCCCCGCATACTCCACCGCAGCAACCGCAGCAGCAGTTCGGCATTTTCTGAGGGTGGACAGACGGGCGGCAGCTGGTCATGGCAACGGCAAGTCCCTCCACACCTTCGGGTGGCTCTCCCCGAGTCTGCACGGCTCGCTGCTCTGCGGCGCAACCCCCACGTGCTGGCCGCCCTCCACTTGAAGGAGCTGGGCGACATCTATGGAGGGCATGGAAGGGCCACAGCGAGAGGGCAAGACACTGTTGAGGGATGGGGCGGGGGCGGTTCCACCACCGCCGGCAGCTCGCTGACAGCTCCTGTGCAGCACCACAGCGCCAACTATGTGGGCACCCAGGATCGACGCGCCTCGTCTATTTCACTGGCCAATGCGTCCTTCTCCTCGCTCCCGAGCCGTGGTGCATCGCAGCCGGCAATGGCGACCACGCCTCCCCTCCACGGCATCCTTCCCACTCCGCCCTCCTCGACAGCAGCAGCAGCAGCAGCAGCGCTTCAGCAGCCACCGTCGCGGGCGAGGCTGCAGCGGCCTCCTCCACCACACCCGCCTTCATGCGGCAGCGGCAGCGCTACGAGGAGCTTCTTGCGTTGTGGAGCAGCGACGTCGTGCGTCACCTGCACTTCCGCACGAGCCTGCAGCTCATCGACACCTATCTTCCTCCCCCGCTCTTCCACTGGTGCCACGCCGCCGACGGGAGCAGCAGCAGCGGTGGCAACAACTTGTACACGAACAGCAGCGGCGGCGGTGCGGCGCAGCGGGAGGATGGTGGCGTTAGCGGCACCGCGGCGGCCGGCAACGCCCGCAGCCCCTCACTTGATACGCACTACCGTCTCGATGTAGACGGCGAGCGGGTGCCGTGGTACCTGCAGCCGATTCTCAACACGATGCCGCTCGTCCACCCGGCTCTGCAGACGTCACGACTCGGCGTCGTGTACGGCGTCGCTCAAGACGATGATGGGCGAGCAAATGGGACGCTGAAGCCACAGGTGAGCCCCGACGCAAACGGCGTGCTTCTCCAGCCGTGCCGCATGTGGAGCAGTCCATCGTATTACTTAGTAGGCGGAGACGGCATGAACGGGGAGGTGGCCATCACCCACTCCTTCCAGCTGCTGCAGAGCCTCAGCGGTTCCTACCTCGGCCTTTACGGCTACCGCGGCGGCGACGGCAACGGGACGGCGGTCCAGCAACACCTCTGCAGCCCGCTGCACCACGACGATGTGCTGGAGCAGCTCCACGCGACGGAGAGGGCTTTTCGTAGTGCGCTACGCAGCACCGACCCGCACCTCTTTCCGGAGACATCGCAGAGTACACTGCCGTCAAGTGGGGCAACGGCACCGCAGTCTCTGCAGCAGCGACGGGCTGCGCTGCTCCGCGTCGACACGCTCGGCTCCGCCTCCTCGCTCGATACGCGCTGGGGCACCGGTGCATCAAGCTCGACGTCGTGCACGGCGCTGCTGCACAACGCGATGAAGCCGCTATTGTACGAGTGGTGCCGTGCAACAGACGAGGGGATGGAAAGCATCTCGCTGCTGGCGCGGCCGGGCTCGCAGCTGCGATTGCTGTTGAAGGTGGTACGGCTGCTGGAAGAGTCGTACATTTCAGCGGAAACAGTGCGGCAGCTCCAGAAGGCCGTGCGGGAGGCGGAGTAGCATGCTGTCCTCTCCTGCCCTTGATGACTGTTTTTGTCGTTACCTGCTTATCAATTTATGATGGGCTCTGCTTTGCGTTGGTTATGTGCACCACACCCGCATTCAATTTACACGTCTATTGGTCGTTGGAAGTCTTTTCCAAATGCAAAGGAAAATAAGAATGCGCGTTAGGGCTGTATGGTCATCGCAGGCTGTGCGTGCTGGCTCTTATTCTAAGGTGTGTGCCACAACATAGGCTGCGACACGAGGTAACCGAGCACTTTAAATCGTCTCCCTTGTCTTTTTGTAAGCGCTACGGTGGTCCGCCTGCCTCTCTCTCTCGCCCTCTCCTCCTCTATTCACTCTCCTTTCCTTCCCTATTACTCTCCGCTGCTGCATGCACTCACACACAACGTCAACGACACCTCCACTCTCCTACGACGAAGAGAGCAGTACACCTTGGAAGGAGAACGACGCAGCTCTCTTCTCTTGTTCCAGGTGTAAAAAAAAAACTTTTTTTCTTCCTTTCCCGCGTAGGGGCAACACCTCTCTCATACTCTACACACACGCAATGATGCGTCGCTCCGCCGTGCAGCGCCACCGTACAGGCAAGGCGCGTGCCTTCATCATGCACGACCCCTCGCTGAAGCTGATGCGAGCCGGCAGTGGCTTCCAGCAGCTGAAGCGGATGGGCATGCCCGCCTCCAAGTCTCTTGGCTTCCCGCAGATCGACAACTTCTACGCCAACAACCAGTACCAGCACGCGTGGCCACTGCTCTCGCATGATGACCTGGGCAACAGCGACCAGTCGAACCAGACCAAAAACATTCTGTACTCCATGTACATGCCGAAGCGAAACAAAGGCACGGCGCCGTGGTTCCGCGGTGCCGACACCTACTCCGTCAAGTACTGCGAGCAGGGCCGCTACGAGTACCAGCGCTACCTGATGATCAACCGCTTCCCCAGCGAGTACAAGAAACACTTTTTGCGCTTCCTCGGCAACATCCGCACGGCGTCCTCGTCGCACGCGATTCCGCAGGAGGCGCTGCACTGGCTGCTGCGCATGATCGTCGACAACTTCAACCCGCAGCATGTGCACTACATCGCAGCGATGCGGACACTGCAGGACTCTGGCGAGCTGGACATGGCCCGCGACGTGTGGAAGATCATGGAGCGGCAGCAGACGTGGCCCGACACGGCAACGCTTATTGCGTACCTTGATGTCTGCGTCGAGGCTGGCGAGAAGACGTGGGCGGCGGAGGCGTGGAACCGCTACTGTACGGAGCTGCGCTTTCTGCAGCATGGGGAGGTGGACCCGAAGCCCATCACCCGCACCCCGTTCTCCTCTCACCCGCGAAGAGCTGCTGTACCTGCCCAAGTGGAAGAAGCACTTTGACCACGACCCGAACCTCGATGTGCCCGATCTGAACCGCTTCAACCGCACCCGCGAGGTGGTGCTGCGCATGGCGAAGGTGATGCTGGCCAGCGACGACACGGCGATGTTCGAGCACTTCTTTGGCAAGCTGGAGGAGGCGATGCTTACGACACCGACGCCGGTTCCCGAGCCACCGAACGCACACCTGCTGCGCCGCCCACGGTGGTCTCCGCATGAGCATCAGAAGTCGCTGCACGCCTCGCCGTGGCGGATGGCGGACAACGGTCGTGCCATGGCGCTGGGACCGTCGAGCACGTCCGAGGACGAGATGCAGTCGCGCTTCTTCAGCAACCCGCAGTTCCTTGTGCACGCCGTGAAGGAGGTGATGGGGGTGGCGCTGCGGCGGCACCTCGCCCTGCACCCCGAGGCGGCCAACGCGGAAGCAGCTGGCCCTGCCTTCTTCGAGGTGGCCGAAACCGCGGAAGCCACGCTGGCGCTCTGCGACGGTCTTGTGCAGCGGCTGGTGGACCGGCTGGGGACGAAGTTTGGCAGCCTCGACACCTCCTCGCTCCTCTCCACCTGCCTCTGTGTGCGCCGTGTGGTGGGCAAGCAGTCAGGGCAGGCGCTCGTGGACTACGCAAACCAGTTCTTGACCAAGAAGGCGACGCTCACGGCAGACGGCGTGAAGGAGTCGCTGACGGCGCCGAACTACTTTCAAATTCTCGCGGCATTTGCGGACGAGAGTGCGTACAGCTACGACTCGAAGACGCGTCGCTACACCTACAGCCCCAACTTCCGCCCGGTCGAGGTGATGAAGCAGATGAGCAGCACGCTGAAGGAGATCACGTTGAACCCGCACGTGGCGTGGTCGGCCGACATGCATCTGCAGGTCGTTCGCACCCTTGTCGGCTGCGGCACCATGAAGGCGAACGCGTACTTCGTCGACAACGTGCTGCGGCAGTTTTCGTGGGACAGTCGCTTCTTGGAGGCCCTCTACGCCGAGTACCGCCGCAGCGACAGCGTTGATCTCTGGGCGGAGCTGACGAAGCGGGCCCTCGTGTGGACGGCGCGGTACGACGTGACGGCGTCGGAGCGGCTGCGGCGGCTGATCGAGGACGACTACGACGTCATTCACGTGCAGACGCGGTCCTTCCGCGAGCTCGCCGTCTTCCAGTTCCGCGATGTCGAGGAGAAGCGGCACGCACGCAACGTGGTGAACGAGCTGCCGAACCCGTGGGTGGACTACGTGACGCACGCCCTGCCCTTCCCAGACCGCGACGCGGGCTACCCGGACGAGTACGGTGATATTGGTCAGTGGCGCGCACCGGGTGGGCCGGGGTCGCCGGTGAAGGGTCCCGGCTACTACGCGCCGCCCATGGAGGGCGAGCACCAGCGCGGCTACACGGCGGAGTGGCGTGACCTGAAGAACCCAATGAAGCCGCCGGCCTTCCCCGAGCCGTGGGAGCGCAAGTACAAGCAGTACGCGCGTGGGCAGCACCCGTCATATGACATGGTTTATGCGGGCCCGATGCCGGAGATCTTTCCTGGCCGCCGTGACTTCCGCAAGCCAACCCGGTGGGACTACCACGACGTCGAGAAGCAGGCCAAGCAGAAGATCAGTGGGCCGTACTAAGCTGGAGGGGTGTGCAGAGAGAGGGGAAAAGGAAAAGGGAAAGATTGGGCCTGCGTCCTGCTGCCTCTCTGTTTTGTGTTGCCTCGTTTGCTGTCAATGTGTGTTTTGTCCTTGACGCGAGGGCTGCGCGTGCATTGGGTCGCGTTCGTTCTTCTCTATTTTGGTTCACTTGCCTTTTTTTTTTCCTTTGTTGGAATGCAGCCATCGACTGTCGTGAAGTCGGTGTGGTTGGTGTCGGTGCGAATATGGTACGGCTGTTTTGGCTTCACACAGTTTTTTTCTACGCTCTTTTACTTAGGGTTTCTCGCTCGATAAGCAAAGCGGTAACAAGAAACATTGCATCGTGCTCGGCGAGACACAGAAAGATGTTCTATTCCACTTCGGAAAAGTCGAAGCGTGGAACTCAAACGTGGCAGTGAACTTCACTGCTCACCTCTTTTTATGTTGTCTTGTGAACATTAGGCGAAGTGAGGCGAGAAAAAGAGAGCGAAGAGAGTTGCAGCGTCATCTCCTGCTTTTCTCTCTCTCTCTCCTTTTCTTTCACTTGCTGGAATAATGCCGTTGCGACATGACGGTCATGAATGACAGCTGCAGCCTGCTGCGTAGCAGAAAAAGAGAACAAGCAGCACCTTCCGGTGACGCTGCAGAGGGCCGTCTTTGTTCGTCGGTGCCCTTTGATGTCGTCCTTAAAAACTCTTTCTTCTTTTGTTTTCATTTCTTACTGTACTTCCTCTAATACACTGCTCTCTCTCCCTCTCTCCACAGTCACGCGCCACATTTGAGAAAAGTGCGACCACCACCACCGCCAACCCTGCCTCACCTCGGCACTCACACACACAAAAACACGCGTCAGACGTGAAAAGCACCTCTTCACCAAGACAAGACAGGAGCAGAGGCACCGACAACCATGTCTGCCGCCGCCGCCCCCTCCTCCCTCGTCAAGTACGAGACACCCGTTCTCCTCTCCGATGCGCAGCACAAGAAAACGCTGCAGGCGAAACGGGCCGGTGCTTCCACCGGTGGCAAGCCGCAGCAGCCGCAATCCGAGGACGTCCTCTTCAGCATTCTCCCACCCCGCGAGTTCGAGAAGGACGGGCAGCGGTGGGTGCAGTACCCATCAAGCACGCCGGCAACGCGTCTGGATGTGATGCATCTGCAAGAGGAGCTGGATGCCTTGCTGGTGGAGCGACAGGCGCGTGAGACCGGTGTGTGTCCGATCCGCGAGGAGTTGTATGGACAAGTTTTTGACGAGCTGATCCGCCAGGTGACGATCAGTTGTGCGGAGCGCGGCCTGCTGCTGCTGCGCGTGCGCGATGAAGTCCGCATGACCCTCGACGCCTACCGCTCCCTCTACGAGAGCAGCATCGCCTTTGGGATGCGCAAGGCCCTCCACGCCGAGCAGTCCCACGTCGAGCTGGAGGCGCGCGTGCGTGCGCTGGAGCGCGAGAAGGCCGACCTGCAGCGGCAGGTGGAGGACTTGGAGGAGGAGTGCGCGCAGATCGAGAAGAACGATGAGGTGCGCCGCAAGGAGGAGGAGAAGAAGCACGACGAGGAGGTGGCCTTCTTCCGCCGCACGTACCAGACGCTCACGGCAAACCTGCAGACGGTGGTGAACCCGACCAAGGCTTGATGGCTGCCGTTCTTGTGGTGGTGCGTTTCTCGACTCTCTGCGAAGTCGCGCGTAGTTGTGCTTGTGTTTGTGTGATTGGTTGTTTGATTAGAAATATTTTTTTCTCCTTTCTTTCTGCACCCCGCGATGTTCATTAGGTGATTCCTCGATGTTGTCTTACTAGCCATGCTCCACCCGGAATTGACCAAAAGTATTTCTTCAGAATGCGATTATTGCGCGCTGCTGCCCGTCATTCCACTCGGCAAAATTGAGAGCGCCGCGACAACTGTAAGGAAACGTCAGCGTATTCTTGCTTTTGATTCCCGGCGCTTCTTCAGCGTTCCTGTGCCTCTCTCTTGTGAGGCATATTGGAGCGATGAAGCACTCACCTTCCTCGAGGAGATAATGAATGAACCGCTTGTTTTTTTCTTTTATGAATTCCTTTACCTCTGATATTTACTTTTTCTTCTCGCCACACTTCTTTTCTACTGGACCCACCGCTCACTGATTACTTTTCTCCTTGCCGCTACACTGTCCCCAACACAGAGTTTCTACTAAAAAAAAGGTCTTCGCATCACTCACGCCAGCACTTCAGCTTTTCACACTCCAGCTCTCTCTTCTCCTTTGAGTTAACCCCCGACTTCGTTATTACCACGCCACCATGTCCGCCAAGCCGCAGCCCGTCGCCGCCGCCAACTGGAAGTGCAACGGCAGCGTCGCGTCCATCGAGAAGCTGCTGGACGTGTTCAACGCGCAGGAGATCACGCACGACGTGCAGTGCGTCGTGGCGCCGACCTTCGTGCACATCCCGCTCGTGCAGGCGAAGCTGCGCAACCCCAAGTACGTCATCAGCGCCGAGAACGCGATCGCCAAGAGCGGCGCCTTCACCGGCGAGGTGTCGCTGCCCATCCTGAAGGACATCGGTGTGAACTGGGTCATCCTCGGCCACTCGGAGCGCCGCACGTACTACGGCGAGACGAACGAGATCGTGGCGCAGAAGGTGGCGGACGCGGTGAAGGCCGGCTTCATGGTGATCGCGTGCATCGGCGAGACGCTGCAGGAGCGCGAGGCGAACCAGACGGCGAAGGTGGTGCTGACGCAGACGTCCGCCATCGCGAGCAAGGTGCCGAAGGAGGCGTGGGCGAACATCGTGCTGGCCTACGAGCCCGTGTGGGCCATCGGCACCGGCAAGGTGGCCACGCCGGAGCAGGCGCAGGAGGTGCACGCGCTGCTGCGCCAGTGGGTGACGGAGAAGATCGGCGCGGACGTGTCGGCCAAGCTGCGCATCCTCTACGGTGGCTCCGTGAACGCCGCCAACGCGAAGGTGCTGTACGCGAAGGAGGACATCAACGGCTTCCTCGTCGGTGGTGCCTCGCTGAAGCCGGAGTTCCGCGACATCGTCAGCGCTACCCAGTAAGGAGGGCGAGAGTGAGAGACGATGTATAGGATACGTGTTGCTCCCTCAATCAAAATGCTTTTTTGTTTCAACTCTACTCGTTTGTTAACTTTCTTTGTTTGTTTTTTCGTTGGGGTGTCTTGGGTTCTCCGAGTCACGTCTAATTATATTTTTGTTTTCTCCGATTCCGCGGCTCTTGTGGTGCGGGAAGAAGATGTAACGACGTTGGTGCGCAGGTGCACGGCAGCGATGGCAGCAGAACCGGAACGGTCGCTCTGTCTGTGAAGGAGCGCAGAAGAGCGTACTGCTAACTTTTGGTGCATGTGCCGAGGAGAGACACAACCAGGAAAAAAAAGAGGGGAATTCAAAGAAAAAAAACATCAGGGAAAGGAATGGGGGAAGTGGATTGAGTTTCACTTTAGTGCCCTCCGAGGCACAATGTGGAATGCCCCATTCTTGTTTTTTTTATTGCCGTAGGTGTTAGACTGTATGTGTGGGCTAGTGTTTTTTCACCGTACTGCTTCTCTAGTTGTCTTTTTTATTTTTCTCACTCTTTCCCTTGTTCGATTTGTCTTCTCTGCGCATTTGCTGTGAAACGCCGCCTGACATCGTTCTGGGGCTAAGGACGGCGCCGTCTTCAGTGTGGTGGTGGCCGTCTTTAACCATATACTCTGTTAGCACAACGCAACAACTTCTCTGAATCGAAAGTGAAAAAGTCAAAGATGCGATGATAGAAGAGTGGCAGGGCGTGGATGACGATTATTTTCCTTCTGTCTCAGCGGAAGCGAGAGCGGAGAAAAGACGAATGCGTAGCGTGGCAGCTGGACGTGTTGCTTCGGGAAAGTGTCTGGGCTCTCCCTTGCAGTGCAAAGGCACGCTTCTAGCTTTTTGTTGGCACGCACGCAACGCATTTGCTATCCAGCAAACGCACGTCGCTCCTTGCTTCTGTCCATTTCCAGTCTTTGTTGGTACGTAGCCGTGTTTTTCAAAGTCGCTGTAGATGCCGAGTGACTCGAAGTGTAGGCCTTCACACCATGCTCACCGCTCTCTTTGTTTTGCTGTTACTAATCCTGAGTGTGTAGGTTGCCTTGCTAGTCCACTGAGATACATGTCACCAGCATCGCTGCTTTGCACGCCTCAACTATATATCTCTCTCTTTCTCTTTCTCTTTTGTCCTGTGTACCTCCACCCTCTCTTGCCATTTTTTTTCTATTAAAACACACACGCACATATACAATGCTGTGATCTACCACACAAATTGTTCAATCATCTTCTCAGTTATTCTCCTCTGTCCCACTCCGACATTTGCGTCTTCCCCCAGCTTCTCCTACCGGCATTTCCTCCTCTTTATTTCATATTTCGAGTCACCCCCGACTTCGCTACAACCCCGCCACCATGTCCGCCAAGCCGCAGCCCGTCGCCGCCGCCAACTGGAAGTGCAACGGCAGCGTCGCGTCCATCGAGAAGCTGCTGGACGTGTTCAACGCGCAGGAGATCACGCACGACGTGCAGTGCGTCGTGGCGCCGACCTTCGTGCACATCCCGCTCGTGCAGGCGAAGCTGCGCAACCCCAAGTACGTCATCAGCGCCGAGAACGCGATCGCCAAGAGCGGCGCCTTCACCGGCGAGGTGTCGCTGCCCATCCTGAAGGACATCGGTGTGAACTGGGTCATCCTCGGCCACTCGGAGCGCCGCACGTACTACGGCGAGACGAACGAGATCGTGGCGCAGAAGGTGGCGGACGCGGTGAAGGCCGGCTTCATGGTGATCGCGTGCATCGGCGAGACGCTGCAGGAGCGCGAGGCGAACCAGACGGCGAAGGTGGTGCTGACGCAGACGTCCGCCATCGCGAGCAAGGTGCCGAAGGAGGCGTGGGCGAACATCGTGCTGGCCTACGAGCCCGTGTGGGCCATCGGCACCGGCAAGGTGGCCACGCCGGAGCAGGCGCAGGAGGTGCACGCGCTGCTGCGCCAGTGGGTGACGGAGAAGATCGGCGCGGACGTGTCGGCTAAGCTGCGCATCCTCTACGGTGGCTCCGTGAACGCCGCCAACGCGAAGGTGCTGTACGCGAAGCAGGACATCAACGGCTTCCTCGTCGGCGGTGCCTCGCTGAAGCCGGAGTTCCGCGACATCGTCAGCGCGACGCAGTAAGATAAGGATGACCGGATGTGGAGAGAGATTGGAAAAAAAAAAGAGAGTGAAACAAAAAGGAAGGTAGGAGCTCCGAAAAGCTGAGAAGCAGCCGAGTTGTCACGCAAAGTAGTTGCGTTCACCACTCACTGATATTAAAACGTGTGTCACCTGTTTCTGTCGGCGGACTCGTTGTCTCTTCTTCTCTCCCTTTCGCTCTTTTTTTCCTTTTCTTTTCCTAGTGCTGAACAGCCTCAAAAGTAGTCTTAGTTTCTTTTTTTCTTTCCTAACGCTCGTTCCGCAGCGTGTTGTCTCTCTTTCACGATGGGCCAACGCCGCCTCGCTCTTACACACGCACAAGCACACGTGGCAACCGGGTGAAGGCGAAAGTCGGTTGTGCCCCAATATTTCGAGGACTTTGCGATGTATTCCTGCTGCACTTCACCGGTGCTGCTGAGGAATTCTACCTGCACTCTTCTCTATGAAATACCGCGATGCGCAATTGCGGAGCGTTTTTTTTTTCTTTTCCCTTCTCCCGCACGACAAGCGACCTCAAAATCGAAAAACTAGTCACCCAGTATGATGCAAAAGAATAAAGCTGAAAATAAAACTGAACAACTAGGAATCATAAAGGAGGCTCGCCGCGTCATGTGTCGCATTCGGGTTGAAGCCAAGAGCGCTTGTGGTGGATTAGCATTCAGCTGGCGTCGCTTGATGAGCAGAGGCAGAGTGGTGGTGGCGCACCTGCTACTCGTGCAAAGTCTGCGAAGTGCGCTCAATCTGTGCGGTCATCAATCTAATACGTGACAGTTAAGATTAACGGCGATGGACCTTATTCTTGCCCTCTCTCTCTCTCTCTCTCTCTCTCTCTCGCCTACTTCACCGTCTCACCACCTGCCTTAATCACTCCCTTCTGTACAACTGTCTGTGATTTGTTTGTTTTTCCCCTCTTCTGGTTTCTAGTCTGCTGGCGACTACTTAAAGTGCAGCCAAACATGTCGACTCATCTATCCCATACCACAATGCACCTTGCTCGGCGATGTGCCTCGAGCTGCTGCACCGTCCGCCATCCAGCCGCCTTCACTCTTATGCGAAGTCGTCGTGCCGTGACCACTGCTCCTACTGGTGCCGCTGCTGTTGCGCCGCAAGGCGTGCTCTGCACCTCCCACCGCACCTACTACTGGCCGTATCCGGACAACTTCATTCCTGAAGGCGCCACCACGTCTTCCTTTCAGTCCAGCCCCGTCCCCAGCGTGCGGGAACGCATCGTCCGCGAGTACGCCCTGAGCCCTCTCTTCGGTCGCCGCACCCCCTGCTGTGTTCTCGGCTTTGCCGAGTCCGCGGCAACACTGGTGGACGTGAAGGGCGAGCTGCGGCGGTGTGTCGCGCAGGCGCTGGGGAAGTCCGAGGCCGACGTCGAGCTCGGGCCGCTGCAGCAGATAAAGGAGATGATGCTGCACCGCAGCGGCACGAGCGAGTCACCGCGGCTCGCCGACGGGCCGTGTAGTGGGCCAGAGGCAGAAGGCCGCCGCACCTCCCGCTATGCGCGTCGCCCCGTGGCGGCTCGGACGTTGGTGGAGGTGTATCTGCCCGGTGAGGAAGAGGCCGATTACGGCGGGGCGTCGGACGAGGACGACAACACAGAAGCTGCGGTGTTGGCGCATGGGTGGTTTCTGCAGGAGCAGCTGTGTCGATACGTGTCGGCCCGCAACGCTGTCGATGACGGTGGTGCGTCTGCACAGGCGAAGGAGGCAGGAGAGAAGGGGGACGAGGACGAGGACGACGTGAAGGCCAGCATCGCCTACCTGCACGACGAACTCGGTGTCGTTTACTGCGAGGTGCCGGCGTTGGATGAGAGTGGCTTTCTCTTCGATGAGCTGCATGGGCAGGAGGTGGATGGCGACACGGCGGCGCGGGTGGTGGACCGCTGGACACGTCGCATGGCGCAACAGCAGCAGCAGCAGCAGCAGCAGCAACCGAAGCCGTAGGTTTGGTTTCGAGAGGCGGGAAGAGACACGCCTGTCTTTCACAGATGGCCACGTGACGAGTGTTAAACTAAAAAAAAAAAATAGTATATCACTTAAGTCAGGCAGAAAAAGAAGTGTTCATGAGGCGTACAAGCCAAACGTCCACTTAAAAAAAAATGACTTCGCTGTTGCCAGAATAAATTGGTTTTCGATGTAGCGGACGGTCGGGGACCGCGGACTTCACATAATGACAACTCCAATGATAAGCTTTTTCACAACGCTTCTAAAAAACGGCTTCGTGCATGACAGTGTAGCGGTGGCAGCGGCACCACTGCATCTCCGCCCTTTGTCGCTGCTACTCTCTTCTCATTGACTTCCCTTCTCTTTTTCTCATTACAAGAAACGTCGTCCAAAGGGTTCGACCGCTGAGTGCTGCTTTATCACCTTCCCTCAAGTCTAGTGCTATTGTTCTCTTCTGGTAGCCGTTGTTTCTTGGTGAGCGGCGCTTGGACACCTTGTTCACAGAAGCGCAATGACACGTCCGTCGCGTGCGGTACGGCCGACAGCGCTGCTGGGCCTCGTCGGGCTGGTATCGCTGCTCCTACTGCTTCTCTGCCACACCACGGCCCACGCCTTCCGCTTCACCCTTGTCCCTGGCAAAGTAAAGTGCTTCACCAGCGAGCAGCCAGAGGGAGGTCGCTACGAGGTGCGCTACCGCATGATGCGCAGCCTCACCCCCTTCGTGTCCGTCGCCGTCACATCGCGTGGTGGTCGGGTGTTGATGGAACACGAAGTCGCCCGCCCCGACGCCAAGGAGATCGTGACGCTGAACAAGAACGGGCTCATGTCCATCTGCTTCCACACCGCAGAAAAGGCGTCGATCGCGGCGGTCTCGATGAACGTGTCGCTTGACATCGTGGACGCAGAGGACGCAGAGCTGACGCGCATGAAGCGGCAGAGCTACAGCACAAGCAGCCCCATCGCGCTCGGTGCCGGTAAGGCGAGTGGGGCCCTGCAGCAGATGCAGTACATCTTTGACACGATGGTGGCGACAAGAATGGCCTTTGTGGCGCTGGCGCGGGCGGATGAGGACATTCGCTTCTCGCTGAAAGAGGCGGAGCGCTTCTCGTGGCTCTTTGTCTACATCTTTGTGGGTATTGGTGCTCTTATCACGGCGGGGACCTTTGTGCGTCTTCGCCTCTTTATGCGCAACAAGAAGATGATCTAGCATGTTGTTCATGTGTGTTTTGGCTTCTTTTTCTTTTTTCTATCTTGTTGCCTGTCACATTGACCGCGCAGGAGTGTGCCTTGTTGCCATTTTTTTTTGTGTGTGTGTGAGAGTGTGTGTGTGTTTGTGGTCGACTTCGATGGCCATTCGATGTAAAGCAGGGCTGACACGTTTTCTTTGACAGGCGCCAATCGGTGTTTTCTTCTATCTTCTTTGCCTGACACATGGGCTTTCCGATATTGCCTTTTCCCAAATCCCCTGAAGAAGTTGGTGCGTGTATGTGTGTAGATGAGGTAATAAAGGTGCATGAGAGAGGCAGCCTTGTGTGTTTGTGTGGGCGTGTGCGTCGGTGTCTGCACGACGAGCTCTACCATTAAAGCTTCTCGACACCGCATTTGAGGTATGTTTTTCAGCACAGACAACATATTTTGCATTCAACTTTTACCCCACTTTCTCATCCTTCTCTCTCTATGTCGATCTCTCGCTTTCGCTTCATCAGGACTGTCAGAAGCTGAACCCCTCATCTACGAAAGCGGAGAGCAACAGCGCATCTCTGCTTATTACTGCAACTCAAATCATTCTGCACCACAGCAGAGCCACTTATTTCTTTACGTGTGTAGAGATAGATAGAGAGCCGCTTTTTGGCGCCTTTGTCAAATTGAAGCCGCCCTCCCGTATTAGTTTTATTTATTGCTTTTGTCCCTGCTGTCGTTATTCCTAAAGTTTGCTCACTCTCAATACTCAACAAACAAGAAACGAAAAACAGTGTTTCGCCCGCTTCTTCGCTCCCGTCTTTCTTTAACTATTTTTTTTTTCCGTTCTGTTGACATGAACGCGTGGTTGATTGCGCTGATCGTTGCGGCGTGCGTCGCCGCGTCGTGTACTTTGCCGTCGGCATCGCCGTCCGCTACCACAGCGGGTTGCACCACTGCCCCGAGGTGCTGCCCAACTACCGCCTGTGGTGCAGCGTGCTCGCCTTTGTGGCCCGCGTGGTGACCTGCGGACGCCTGCGCCTCACGCTGGATCGCGGCAACCACACCGCTGGCGCGTCGGCGCTGCCGAGTCGGCCGGGCGTGGCGTCGTCTGCGCGTGGCGTACAGTTCGAGCTGCTCGCCAGTGACGCGGATGAGGATTATGATATTCACCGTGCGATGCAGCCTGCAGAGGTGGTAGTGAAGTATTGACGCCTTCGTGGTGCCACCGCTGTTGCCTCCTTGTTGAGCGTGTCCCGCTTTCTCCTTCTGCTGCTCATCTCTGTGTTGCAAGAGCGGTGGCAATGTCCGCTGCAGTGTCACCGGCCTTTTTCAAACAACACAGAGGCGAAGCAGTGAGCGAGAAGGGAAACAAGTACTGCGCAGCGTGACGAAGGAGGTGCGGAAAAACACCGATGGGGAGCGTTAACGGCCGCATGGGTGTAGGCGCGTGCTTCTTCAGGGTGTTCTTATTTGTTGCTATTGCTGAATTTGTTGCCGTGTTTTAAATCCCCTTTTTTTCCCTTTCCTTTTTAAGCTCTTCGTTCTCTGTAGGTTCGATTTAAGGCTTCTTTGTGCTTTATTCGTACTTTTTTTGCGTTTATGCGAAACATTTTATCTCGCACTGTTACTTTCTCTCTCTTTCTGTCTGTCTCTATATATACGGCTCTTTTTTTTCTCTTTTTTTTTTTAATCACCTCTTCTCAACTCGGAAGCAGCTAAACAGGACAACCCCTTGTCGAAGGTAAAGGCTTCACAAAGCTCTCCCTCTCTCTTCCTCGGCACCTGTGTATCGCGGAGCAGGGGAGGCAGCTCTTCGACGCGAAGGTGATGCACGCGAGGCAACGACCTGCTGCGTGTGTTTGTGACTGGCTGTCAATGTCTCCTCTACTCAGCTATGAAAGGAAGCCAGCCGAACGTCTTTCACTCTCTCTCTATCTGCTACCACATCCTCGTTGTCGTTCCTCTTGTCTTGCTCTCTCACGCCGCTCCTACGCGCACCTTGACGCCTTAAATGAACGTATGTATTTGCTCCGTTCTCCTGCCGTGAGGGAGGCAGACAGAGAAGAGAGGTATGCTTGACACACCCCGCTAAGCTCAACACTACCAGATACTGCAAAAAACAGAATACACATACACTGCTGCTGCCCAGAGACCACAGAATTAGTTTTAGTCAAAAGCTTATCCTACTCTCCACACGTTCAGAACAGACGTCGCTGGAAGAAAGGGGAAATTCTATTATTCCCTTGTACTCATAGATACCTTCTAAAAGTCTCGCTTACGCACCCGGAGAAACACTCACGCACCCGCACACTCGTCGGATTTTGGTTATTGTCACGCTTCGAGAAACAATTCTACGCTGCCGACTAATCTTATAGAAACGAGTAGAATTAAAAAGAGGACTGTCTTTTTTTTCCCCTTTTCCTGCTATTGTGTGCAACAGGCTCAGATTACCTTTTTTTTTTTTCCCTAGAAGATGCCGTCGAAGAAGAAACAGCACGTGTCCGTCACTGCCGTCCGCCGGGCCTCCGAACCCTCATATTCCAACGACGCACACAACGCTGCAACACCGCTCACGACGGCTTCCCCCGCCCGACGGCGGCACGGAGACGAGGCTGCGCTGCTGTACTGGTTGCAGGCCGTCACGAAGCGTGCTGCGCAGCACACACCATCGACAGAGCTCCTTCTGTCTGACTCTGATGCTAACGCTCATCTTGGCATGTCAGCGTCAGCTGCCCCGGAAGAGGATGCATCTGCGACGGCCTCCAATCTCGACTCACCACCACCGCAACCGCTACAAGCAAATGCAGCTGCTTCATCAGACGAGGAGGTAGCACCGCTGGTGTCTAGTACATCTCTCCCAATCGCGCAGCACACGCACGAAGAACAGCAAGAGCATCAACAGCAACAACAAGCTCAGGAGAAAGCAGAGATGCCTGTGCCGTCGCGAGCACCTCGCCGCCTCGTGGTGCACGACGTGATGCCGCTCTTCGAAGGGCTCTTGGCGGGTCAGCTGGGCCCCGTCGTCGTCGACGTGCAGCTGCAAGGCGACGTCTACCTGCTGCAGCACCCCCAGCAGTTCGAGGCCGCGCTAATCCGCTACGCGAAGGAGAGCTCGGCGGTGCTGCGGCAGGCCCTCAGCGCTGTGCGGCCCTTCTTCTTGCTCGGCAACCGCGTGGGCGGCTTCGGCGAAAACACCCCGGCGCCGGTGCTGTACACCATGGACCCCGACAACGGCTACCCGGTGCTGCCGCTGCTCGCCCAGCTGCTGCGCTGCTCCACCGTCACTAAGGTTCTGCTTCACAGCCGCCTGCTCTACCGCCTTCTCTTTCTCTTTCTCGGCACAGATCGGGTGGACGTGCAGCGTGTGGTGGACCTCACCACGTGGTCGGAGCTGGGCCGGCAACTGCGGCCGTCGCTCGCGGTGGTGCTGCCTCTTCCCGTCGACGGTGTGGCACAGCTGGCGGATGTGCAGGCGGTGCTGCCGCGAGAGACGCGTTTGCTGCTCGAGGAGGAGACGCGCGCCTTTGCCCTGCAGCAGCAGCGTGAAGGCCGTGAGCGGCGCGGCCCTTCGCTGCGTGGGGTGAATGGCTGGAGATGAGAGGAGCAGTGATGGCGACGACGCGGACTCGTCCAACACGCACGACAGTGTCTCCTCATCTCCCTCTCGTGCCTCTGACGACGCAGACGGATGCAGCGACAGCGGCGGCGTTAACGTCAGCGATGGCGAAGAGCAGAAAAGCGGTGCAGAAGAGGACAGTGCACGTGCTGACAGGGACGACGAAGCGAAGGAGGAGGAACCACGCGACGCGGTGGAGCTGTTGCACACCCTTGTGCCGCTAAATGAGCAGCCTCTCAACTCTACCGCTCAGGCTGAGGCTCAATGCACCGCACCGCCATGGTTTTGGTCGCAGCAGTAATGGTGTGCGTCGTCCTTTGCTTGGTGGGCAGCGTCGACAATCGGGAAAGAAGCGCCGCCTCCGCCGCTCTCCTCCCTCCCCTGACGCCGCAGCACTCGCGACTGTGTACACTGGGCTGAAGAGCCTCACGCTCTTCTACAATGATGTGCTGAGTCAGTTCTTCGACGACGTGAGCGGCACCGCCGCCAATGCGGCTTCTCCCTCACCAGCCCTCGCTGCCACTGCCGACGCTGGCAGCGAAGTGAACCGGCAACGCCTTTCTCCGTCGGAGTGGTGTGTGCAGCGCACCTACGCAGCTTTTCTTTGCGAGCTCATAACCTACCACGGCATCTTTGTCGACGACACGGTCTTTCACGGCATGCTGGCGGTGCTGACGGTGCAGCTGAGCACGATCGAAGACTTGGCGGAGCAGGTGCTGGCCACACTCAAAGGTAGCACGGACGGACAAGAAGCAAACAGCGGCGCACACAACACTAGCAACAGTGCAAGTGAAGACCCTAATGCACCACAGACCATGTCTGTTGAGCGCATCCGCACTGGCCTGACACGCAGTCTCCCAGCGCAATCCGCACTTCTTGCGCAGCACCCGAGGATGAACGCGTTGCTGCTGCGCTCCCTCGCGAAGGAAGCCGCTGCGCAGCGCGACGCCGCCGCCGCCGCACGGCTGCGTCTCGCCTGCCAACTTGTCTGCATCGCCATCGCGTTGCAGGATCGCCAGGAGGCGAAGCAGCGCATCTCGGACGTCTTCGCCAAAGTGGCCGACCGTGTGCAGGCCCGCGTACTCGAGCGGCCCGTTGACGCCGCTGGTGCTGCGAGTGCGAACGCAGTCAACGCCGTGGACCGCCGTCAGCAGCCGCCGTCGTCGTGGAGTAAAGTGTGCTTCTCGGTGCACCCCACCTGGACGCTGCACAACGCCTCCACTGGCCGCATCTTCTCCACCCAGCCGAACGTGCAAAACGTGCCGAAGCAGCCGCTGCACACCACCTTTGCCGTACACGCGTTGCGAGCCGCAGAGGTGGAAGGCGACCTCGACGACAGCACCGCCGCCACCACGCCGCGCGCCTACGGCCAGCTCGTTCCGCCCTCTGCTGCGGACGTTGCGCGGTGGCTGCGGCTTGCCGGTGGGCCCTCGGCACCCAACAACAGCAACGGGGACACAGCCCACATCACTGATGGCGGTGATGCTGACCAGCCACCTTCTCTTTTGTTCCCGGAGCAGCCGCAGTGGACGCTGCGCCACCTTTACCGCGCACCACCGGGCTGCGTACTCGTGTCCCTCGACTACAACCAGCTGGAGCTACGTGTGTTGGCCCACATGAGTGGCGACCGCACGCTGCAGCAGCACCTCTCCTCCGATGTCGATGTCCTCTCTCGTATTACGGCCAGTGTGCTGCAGCTGACTTCTGCCGAGGAGGTGGAGCCCCACCAGCGGCAAGCTGTCAAGGTGATCGTGTACGGTCTGCTCTATGGTATGGGACCGAAGGCGATGGAGGAGCGCCTCGTCGGCATTCGCCGGGAGGCACGCGTAAACGGCGCTGCCTCTCACGCTCTTTCAGCGCACCAGCTGATCACGCGTGTGCATCAGGTCTACCCGCGTGTCGAGGGGTACTTGCGAGAAACGCGGCAGGAGGGCCTGCACCACTTCTCCGTCCACACGCTCTCCGGCTGCAAGTCACTGGCGGCTGCGACAGACCCCAACCGACGGAAGCAGCGCGCGGTGGCTGCCGCGATTCAAGGGTGGCGCGGCCGACGTTGTGCTCTGCGCCATGCGTGCGGTGCAGCAGCAGCGGCACAAGCTTCTGCCCTACCTTCCCGCCGCCCCCTTTGCACTTGTCATGGCAATACACGATGAGCTGATCTACGCGGTGCCGCGCATTGCGGTGGACGAGGTGGCTCGCGCGTTGAAGGGCATTCTGGAGGAGCAGGCGCGTGTGCTGCGTCTGGCGGTTCCGCTGCCGGTGTCGGTGCGCGTGGGGAAGTGCTTCGGGGCCCTGGAGGACTACCAGGCCGAGTGACGCGTGCTTTTTTTATAGGTGTGTTATTTGTTTGCTGTAGAGTGATATCCTGTCTTTCTTTTAACCCCTTTCTGTCCGCTTAAAGAGTGCGCTTTTGAGATTAGAGAAGGAGGCGAGGTGGAACACTTCTTCTTCTCCAAGCCGATTTTTAGTTTCGTTTTGTTTGCCTTTTCCGTCGCGCTACTCAGAGCTTACTCCTCCCTTTTTACAGTATTTAAGAAGAAACCCTTTTGTATTAGACCAAAGACAGAAGCAGATAACTAACTGATAGCGTAGAAGAACGAGTTCACTTTGCTGGCCTGCTCATTTCCGCTGGTGCGCAGCTGGAGCTGTTCGTCATGCATCGAAGATGTTGTTTTCTTTGGAATTCTCAAGATGGCCCGCTGTCATGGAGAAGAGTCTTACCTTTAAACAAACATAAAAAAAAATAACACTGCTTTTGTTTGTTGCTTGACCCTCTACGCTTATGCCCTCGTGTCCCCTTCCCTTCTCGTCTTCATCCTCTTTTATTTTTTTCGTCGATTGTGTCGCGCTGCTACGCGCAAGATTTTTTTTCTTATCCTTTGCGCGTGCCTCTCTCTCTCTCTGCTCGCTCAGAGGTTCTTTTACTCGCACGCCTCGCTCGCTTGGAGTGCACGTCCTTCTCTCCTCTTCTCTTGTTTTCTTTAGATCAGAGCGGCCCACCAGCCGGCCAACAGAGGGACGTGCTCACCCAAGTATTATTTCCTTTTTTCATTATTATTATTATTATTATTATTGTTCGTCGTCCTTTGTTCGATGTTCGCATTTAACGCGTTTGGCGGTGGCGCGCCGGCCCCCAGCGGCGGTGTTCTCGGCACCTCTGCCCCGAATATGCCCGTCTTTGGCAGCCCAAACAGCACGAGCATTAGAAGCAGCAGCGGCAGCAGCAACGGCAACGCAGCCCCACCCGTTTTCGGAGGCGTGCTGAGCAACTCACAAGGCTTGGCCACACCTCTCTCAGCCGCACCCGTGTTTGCTGGCAGCAGCAGCGGCAGCCACAACAGCGGCAATCGCAGTGAGCACTTTACGTTCGTGGAGCCCAACGCACAAGGCATTCTTTCACAGAGCACCGGCGGAGCAAATATGCGACGCTCGGGCGGCACCACCAGCAGCAGCAGCAGTGGTACGGCCACCGCGCTCCCGCCACCACCGAACTACGCCGCAGCCCTTCCTGCCAGCTCCACCCCGGTGTTTGGCGGGCCCGGCAACTTTGCTTCCACGTCAGGATCAGTCAACCACAACAACAAGAGCAGTAACAGAGGCGGTCCTGCAGCGACAACAGCACAGCACCAGTCGGCTCCATCACTGCCTGCCGGACACCACCCGGGCTCGACAAGCAGCGCAGGGGGCAACAACAACCCAGTCTTCGGGCAGCAAGCTGCGCTACCCTTCCAGAGAAGTACAGCACCAGCGCCGCCAGCGGAACACCCGCCAGCATTCGGTAGCTCTGAGCAGTTCGCCGCGGGTAGGCGACCCTTCGCCCCACCGAGTGGACCCGCACCGTCACCGTCGCAGCAGCGGCCACACCATCAAAAGTTTGGTTCGGCGATGCCTCCACCAACAACAACGGCACCGGCAGCTGCACCGGCAGCAACGGCGTCGACAGCTGGCGCAGGTGCCTCCTTTGGTGTGTTGGGCAGCGACGCACGTGGTCGCTCCTCCGCGCCTCCGCCACCCTTCAACTCCCTATCGCCGACCTCAAGCGGCGCTCATCCTGTGTTTGGTGCTTCTCCCTTTGCCGCGCATACTGCTGCAGCTGCTGCATCCACGGCACCGTCAGCGCCACCGCCACCACTGTCGGCAAACTCGGGTGTTCTCTCAAGAGAGGCGAGCACGAAGAGTACCGCAACCAGCGCTCCGAACCCCTTCAGCAGCGTCTCTAGCTCCTTCAGCGCGCCTTTTGGCCGGACACCCGCGGCTGCTGCTACTGCTACTGCTGCTGCTGCACCGACCGCCAGCAACGACACCCGCCCCACCACCACCACCTGCATCAACAGCTGCAGCCGCGGTCTTGGGAGCTACGCCACAGACGGAACAAGGCGGTGGTGCAGCACCGCTGAAGTCGGCATTTGGCGTTGCGTCCCCGTTGGCTCCCTCCGCATTTTCGGGTTCCACCACCCAGCAGCAGCAGCAGCAGCAGCAGCAGCCACAATCATCGGTCACCCCCTCCGTCTTCTCCAGCCTCAGCGCGCCATCATCGGCAACGAAGCCGTCGGTCTTTGGGGCAGACGCGAGCGCCCGTCTCACAGGCGAGGGAAAGGCACAGACCGGCGCCCCGGTTGCACCTCCAGCCCCTGCTGCGAGCGTCTTTGCTTCTCTCGCGGAGACGGCAACTGCCGCACCACCTCCGGCAGCAGCAGTGAAGTCCGCATTCGGCACGTCTTTCCACAATCCGGCCGCACCACCGCCACCGTCGTCGGTGTTCGCAGCGTCTTCCGTCTCGCCAGCACCTGGCGGCGGCGGCGGTGGAGGAGGCCGAAGGGATGCAGTAGACTCCAAGGCAGGCAACGGTGATCGCGGCCGCCGCCGTGGTCGCTCTCCCACTGCGCAGAGCAGCACCGCACCACCCCATCCACGCAGCGAGGCGCCGTCCTTCAGCATTCCAGCCCCTCGCCACGTTCAGCAGCAACAACACCAGCAGCAGCAGCAGCAGCGCGCACCCACTATTGTGTCCCGCACGGAGAAGTTGTCCATCCCTTCGCTGCCAACTGAGGAGAGGCAGTGGTCGCTGGCTGCGCGTGTCTGCAAGTCCTTTCTGTTACAGCTGGCCTCCCCCGCCGCACTCGGGGGCAGCAGCAGCGGCAATGACAACGCCAGTCGTGAGGTCGGCGCGGCAGAGGCGCTGGAGCAGGCCTTCTTCGGTGCTGCCGTGCGTGAAGGCGTCTCCGGCAACTTCGCCACCACCGCCGGCGAGATGTTGGCGGTGTGGCAGACACACGTGCGGCCTGCAGTGAGCGGAGGCCACAACAAGTCCGGCAGCTCCCTCCCCTTTCCGGGCGAAACATGGGTGGCGGTGTTCGCCCTCGGCACCTACATCAACGTCATTGTGTCGACGCTGACGAGCTCCAGCACGTCCGCGCTGCCCTCCACACGGGCTGATCTCGCCGCCTACAAGGCTGGGCTGGCTGACCACCCGTCGGAGGCCTTCACCGATGCCTGCCACTACGCGAATGAGTTGAGTGAGCTGCTGCAGACACTCGTGCAGCGTGGCGGTGAGGCAGAGGCGCCGCCCTACAGCGTCATCCCTGTCGTGCTGCGGCGCGTGCGCACCGTCTTCGACGAGGCGAACGCGCGTGGTGTGGCCACCGTGCAGTCCAACCTCAGCGCCGTGACGCTGAAGCTCTTTGCGGTGCTGAACCGGCGTGTGAAGGCAACGGCGGCGGTGCTGCCTGGGAGTGGCGCAAACGGCTTCCCTGCGGATAAGTCTGGTCGTTGGTTGCTCATGTCCGACTCGAAGGACAAGGAGAGCCTCCTGCACAGCTTCGCCTATCTGGTGTGCGAGATGATTGCCGTGGATGCACCGATGAACGACGACGTCGAGCACTTCGTGGCGGCCTTCCACGAGTGTCTCTCCTCGGCCCTAGCAGAGCGGTGCATGCTGTACTACCGCCGTGCCTGTGCGCTGCTGCGGCAGCCACTGCGGATGCAACAAGTCGGCGAGGCGGCGGAGCTGCTGGCAAAGGCGCTGGCCGTCTACCCACCCGAAGCCCCGCCGCACAACCGGCGTGTGCTGGAGGTAAAGCTGCTGACAGCGGAGCTGGCTTTGGGTAAACTTCCGCCCGATCAGGACCGCCTCGCGCTGGATGTCCCGCAGCTCGTCGACGTGGTGAACGCACTGCGGACGTCCCGGCTGGACCTCCTCGACGCCGCACTGCGGATGCACGGCCCCTACTTTGTGCGGAGCGGCGTGCACAACATTCTAATGCTGGCGCGGCAGCGCATTGCATTGCTGATGGTGGTGAAGTTTTACGTGACGCACGGTTGTGAGAAGCAGCTGCGCGTGATGGATATGGTGCGCTACCATCGCCTGCCGTACTCGTGTGCCGAGGCAGCGACGGTGTGGCTGCTGCCGCTGCTGGTAGAGAAGTACATGAACGGCGTGCTGGACCACGAGTACCTGCTGCTGAGTGCGAAGACACCGTTTGACGAGTACCCGCGTGAGCTGCTGCTGGACGCCGCAAACATCTGAGTGTCTTTTCTCTTTAGCAGCAGTGGGGGTTGAAGTCAGCCTGAACAAGTTGCCCCTTGTGCGTGTTGTATGTGTACGTGTTTGTGTTATGTGCCGTGCATGTTTGTGTTGATTGCGACTCCGCAGCAACTCTGCTATGCGTGCGTCGCTGTGCAGTGTACTTGAAATGTCACTCTCTCCTGGTGGCGCTATTTGGATTCATTGCCTTGTTACCTTCCTCGGCCACAATGCGCTCTTCCCTCCCACGAGTGGTGGGTTCCTCTTGCTACCTCATCGATCATGGAGCAGGCGCTCGTCTAGAAAAGTTGCTTTCGGATGCGTGCTTAAAAATAGAGGATGCAGAGCGACACGACTGTCCGTCTGCGTGCTCCACAAACGCCTCTTTTTGGGCGATCTAGTAGATGTGGTACTGTCATCTTTCGCATCGGGTACGTTATGCCACCACCTTTCCCGCTCCTTCGTCCTCGTTGTCCTTTATTTCTTCTTTCGTAGCAGCAGCAGCAAGAGGGAGACGCAGCTTGTAAAAGTTTTCCAGTAGAGGCGCTACCTTTTTTTGTTTCTGATTTCGGTGTTAATCACTCACACAAATACAAACACATCCACATAGACCAACACACACATAGAAACTCATACCTTGTAGCAGCACAATGCAGTCGGACCTTGGCGCGGTGCACGTCACCAACTTTCATGGCACCGGCATCATGTCAGGCGACGGCTACACCGGTGGTGGGGGCGGCAGCGTCGACGGCGAGGCGGACGCCGGTACCGACATTCGCCTTCTCGCCAAGGAATTTGTCACGCAGTTCCGCATTAACCACGTCTTCCTCTACATGGACATGCTCCGCGCGAACCTCTCCGCTGGGCTGCACTACGTCGAGCTGCAGATGTCGCACCTGCAGCAGTTCAGCGGTGTGCTCTTCAGCGCCGTGCAGCACAACCCAACCCGTGCGCTGCCGCTGATGGAGCACGCAGTGTGGGAGCTGGCGCAGAAGCGACGCCTGTTTCCATCCTACTCGCGTGAGACAACGATTCAGGTGCAGCTCTTCTGGGCGGTGCCGCCGATGGCACTGCGGAATTTAGCACAAGCCACCGTGGCGCAGCTTGTATCGGTGAGTGGCATCGTTGTCAAGTCTAGCTCTACTCACGCGCGGTGTGTCCGGGCGGCTATTCAGTGTACAAGCTGCCGCAGCAAGGCCTTCATCAACGGCGGTCGCTCCGTCGACCTGCCCCCGCAGTGCATGGAGAACGGTGGGCGTGGCGCAGGTGCTGGTGGTGGTGGTGGTGGTGGCGCTATGGGCGGTGGTGGCGCGTCCTCTGGCAAGTGCCGACCAAACCCCTACGTGCTGCTGCCCATGGAGTGCGAGTACGAGGACCAGCAGATTTTGAAGCTGCAGGAGCTGCCAGAGGATGTGCCGACGGGCGAGCTGCCCCGTCATTTGACGGTGGTGGTGGACCGCTACCTTGTGGACCGCACCAGCCCCGGTTCCCGCGTGCAGCTCGTCGGCGTCGTCTCTGTCCAGGAAAAACGCGGCGGCTTCGACAACAAGCGAGGAAGCGGAAAGGGCCGAGCTGCTGCGGCTGGGCTGCGTGCGCAGTACCTCCGCTGCGTGGGGCTCATGTACCGCAGCACCCAAGATGCCAGCTGCACGGTGGTGAGCGTCAACCAGAACTTCTCCTCGCGGGTGCGTTCGCGGTCCACCATGACGTGGCAGCCCGAGGAGGAGGCATCGTTTAAAGCCTTTGCGAAGAAGGGGAATGTCTTTGCGAGGCTGTCCGCCAGCATCGACCCTGCCATCTTCGGCCTCGAGGACCAAAAGAAGGCGATTGTGTGTTTACTCTTCGGCGGCACTCGCAAGCGCAACGGCAGCAACTTCCTCCGTGGCGACATGAACGTTCTCTTCATCGGCGACCCGTCCACCGCGAAGTCGCAGCTGCTGAAGTTCGTCGAGAAAGTGGCACCGATTGGGATATACACCTCAGGCAAGGGCAGCAGTGCCGCCGGTCTCACCGCCTCTGTCATTTCGAACGGCAACGGCGACTTTGTGCTGGAAGCGGGCTCGATGGTGCTGGCCGATGGTGGCGTGGTGTGCATCGACGAGTTCGACAAGATGCGGGAGCAAGACCAGGTGGCGATCCACGAGGCCATGGAGCAGCAGACAATCTCAATCGCCAAGGCGAACCTGACGACGATGCTGAACAGCCGCACATCGGTGCTCGCGGCGGCAAACCCGACCCTCGGCAGCTACGACCCGCTGCGCTCGAACGAGGACCAGATGGATTTCCAGAGCTCCATCCTTTCCCGCTTCGACCTCATCTTTAAGGTGATCGACCCCCGCGACCCGGAAACCGACCAGCGCCTCGCCCAGCACGTCATCGGGCTGCACAAGAGCGCCAACAACGGCGCGGCGGGCAGTGGTGGTGGCATGCGCCGGAGCGGCCACGGCGGTGGTGCGGGACGCAGCGGCATCGGCGCCGCGGCCGCGAACGCGTCGTCCTCGACGTCGCACGGCGGCGCGGACCTGGTGGAGCGGGGCTTCTTCACCAAGTACATCTCCTACGCGCGTGCCTCCTGTCGCCCGGTCATCTCGGAAGAAGCCATGAAGGTGCTGCTGGACTTTTACGTGCAGGTGCGCCGCGATGCCCATCAGCGCACACTCGAGGCCATCGGCACGATGAGCAGCGGAAGCACCAACAACAATAATGGCGGTGGGTCGAGTGGCAAGACGCCCATTATCCAAATCACCGCCCGTCAGCTCGAGAGTCTCGTGCGCATCACCGAGTCGATGGCGCGTATGCGTCTCGATGTGCTGGCCAGCCGCAGCGATGCCGAAGAGGCCATCAAGCTCTTTAAGATCGCCACGGTGGATGCAATTAAGAGTGGGGTGGCCGATCAGACGCTGACGGAGGCGCAGAGCGAGCTGGTGCTGCGTGTGGAGGAGGCACTGCGTCGTCGAGTCGCCATCGGAGCCACAGTGGAGCACCACCGGCTGCTATCGGAGTTGGCGCGCATGGGCTTCGATACCAAGCTGGTGGAGCGTGCCTTGTATGCGATGGTGAAGCGAGAGGAGCTGGAGTGGCGCAAGCAGCGCACCCTGCTGCACCGCGTACGTTAATGGGTTAGTGGGCTGTAGAGGTGCGCGGCGATCTCCTTTCTTTCTCTCCCTGTTGCCTTTTTTTATGTTTTCCATGTAAAAGTTGTTTTCTTGCTCCCCTCCATAGACGCGCTATACCAATTAGGAGAAGAAGAAAGAAACAAGAGGAAAAGTATGGTTTGTTTGCGTACTGCTGGTCATGTAACGGTCAGCACGCTACCCCTCTCTCTGTCCACTCTCTGGCAAAGTGTGAATCATCATCTAAAGGCTTTTGGTGATTTTTTACACTCTCTCTGTTACTCTGTCTCTCTCTGCCCCCCTCTCTGCAGCTCAAAATGGAAGCAAAGGTCAACCCCTCCTACTCTACGATCAGTACTGCTGCGCCGGCTGCGCATGAGCATCCCGCAAAGAAGCCTCGCGCAGAAGCTGCACCACAACCCGCACAGCCTTCGCCCCCATTGCCAATCCCTGTCAGTACTTCGCTGCTCAGTGTGCGGCTTCGCAAGAAGTTGCGGTCCATCTGGGATGCTGCACGCCGTCCAGAGCCTGTGAACGCCGCCGCTGCGTCCCCGCCGCCCTCTTCTTCCTCTTCCGCTGTTGCTACTGATGTAGCCTCGATCATTCCACCCTTCAAAGTGGGCACGCTGGAGATGTACCGCCGCTTCCCTGAGGCCTACGACCTTCTCATGCACCACCACAACTGCAGTGCGGTTCGGACGGCGCTGCTGAGCGACGTTTCTTGGCCGCATCTTGAGCACGGCAGCAGCAGAAGAACAGCAGCAGCAAACAAAAAATTCTAAGCCGTGGGTACGTGTCGCTGACTTTGGTTGTGGCACGGGACGCATCGAGGAGATGGTGGTGCAGCACCCAGCGGTGCACGCGGTGTACGCCTATGACAGCGAGGCGGCGATGTTGAAGGAGTGTCTCGTCAACGTCGTTCGCAGCGCGGCGCTGGCAAAGTACAGCTGCGGTGTGCGTCTCTACCCGGAGGCGACTACAACTTCCACTGACGCCTTAGCCGTTGAGCTCTGCGCTGACAACAGCGAAAAAGAGAAGGGCGGTAGCGGTGACACTGGTAAAGATGGGGCGGTGCTCGAGCTTTGCGTCCGCCCTGTGCCCTTTCAGGCTGTGCAAGACGGCTTCCTCGCCACCTCGAGCCACCCCCGCTGCTCCCTCGTTGTCTGCGCCTGGTCCCTCTCCTACGTGATGCGGCAGCAGTGGGGCGATGACCACTGGCACGCCGCCGTCGACGGTGTGGTGGAGGCGCTGATTCGCCAGCTCGACACCACCGCCTCTGATGCCGCCGTCGTTGTAATCGAGACGCTCGGAAACGGGTCGACGGAGCCGACGCGGCAGAACACGTACACGCAGCGCCTGGAGGAGCGCTTCGGCTTTACGCGCACCTGGGTCCGCACCGATTACGAGTTCGCCACCATGGCGGAGGCGGAGCGCATGGTGCGCTTCTTTTTTGGTCCAAAGATGCTGCCGAGAGTGACGGTGGATGCGGATGGTGTGGCGTGCCGGTTGATGGAGTGCACGGGTATTTGGACACTCTGGAAGGCGAAGCAGCAGCAGTGAGGCATCTGTGTGTTTGTGAAGAGAGAAGTGGAAAGCTGGGCTGCCTGCAACGAGGTGCAGCGTTTTTCGATGGCGACGGCTAATGCCTTCATGGTAAGAGACATGCTTCGTGTAGCAATTGAAATCAATTAAAATTAGTGTTCCGACTTCGGTGTGCTAGGGGTATGCTGAAACAGATTCCAAAGCACTCTGAAGATGCAAGGAGTGCCTACATTTTGTCTGCGGGTGTGTTTCCATCACGTACTGGTCATGATGCGCACTTGAGATGCTGCGGCGCACGTGAAGCCGCCGCTCTTCATGGCCCTCACCTCTTGCACCACTGCATCTATCCTTTTGCCCTTTTCACCCTCCCTTTTTTCTCAATTCCTCTTCGTATGTAATGATGACCGTCTCTTGTGTGCAGCACAAGAGGCATAGAGCTGAAGCCTCTCACCTGAAGACGGACAAGCAGTCGCTGCTTCTCACCTATACTTTTCTCTTAAGCGAATGAAGCTGCTTCACTCCAAGTCCACCGCAGAGCCGGTGCTCGCCGTTAGCGCCTGCCCTTGCGCCAACTTGTTCGGCCTCGTCACCCGCAGTGCCGTCACCGTCTACCGCTCCACCACCCTCACCACCGTGTTCACGCTCTCCCTGCTGCCCTACGCACCATCCGGAAAGACACCGCACCAACCGCAGACGGGCTCCTTCGTGGAGCAGTCGGAGCACTACCACTGCTGCTGGTCCCTCTCCGGCCGCCTCTTCACGCTGGCGCTGCCGTCAGGGCTCATCCTGATCTTCGATGTGGAGGGCGGGAGTTTGGCACGCGTCTTCACACCCTCCTCGAAGAAATTAACAGCGCCATGCGGAACATCTTTTGCCTCTTCAGAGGCGCCGCAGGGAGCACCAGCCAGCCCCATGTCCCCAGGCTCTCCGTCCTCCCCCTCTGCCTCCTCGACCTTCCCTGCCACGGTGCCGTGGGTGGCGACCTCTCTCCCGCTCGACAGCCCCGTCCTTTCCATGGTGTGGTGCGGCGTGCCGTCGCTCGTCTCGGCACGCTTGTCGCGTATGGCAGCGGAGGTACGCTCCCAGTGCTTGCCAGTGCGCCTGGGTGTGACGTCCGCCTTGTTCGACGAAGCAACGCACGAATCCGCGATAGGGAGTGCGGACGGTGTTTGTTGCGAAGACTCACTGACGTGGAGAGGCGAGGAGGAGAGCGGGGAAGAGGCCTCGTCGCCCTCGTCGGCTTCTGTTTCTCAACTGTTGGTGTTGGGCTGCGACGGTGTGCTGCGCTGCTTGGTTGGTGGCCTCTACGAGATGTACGCCGCACCGCTGACGCTGCCACCTTCTCTTGTGCAACGGGGCCTCTCGTGGAAGGACGTGCGAATAGACGAGATGCAGCTGCAGCAGTACGCGGTGCCGCTGAGGGGTGCGGGTGGTGGTGGTGATGGAGCTGCTGCTGCCGACGGCTGTGGACGGCGAGGCAGCCGGTCGGCGTGTGCTGCGCTGGTGGCGTTTGGCGACGATCTGGAAGACCCTGTCTTGCCGGCCACAGAGCAGCACCACCGCCTCTACCTCACCGTGCGCTCCGCAGCAGGCGGGCGATTGCCTTCACAAGAGCTGTGGGAGTCGTGCCTCAGTGACCGTCTCACGTCCCTCGCCGTGCCGCGCTCTCTCGCCACCTGCTACGTCGGCGACTACCTTCGTGTGGGGCAGGAGGCGTACGAGGCGGCGCAGCAGGGGTGGCGTCGGGTGCTGCAGGACCGTGTGCTGAGCAGCCTCGGCCTCCCAGCTGCCGCTCCGCTGCTGGCGGGTGCGATCATGGCCCAGCTGACCGATCCGGACCCCATTGCACTCTACCGGTATGCGCGGCAGACGCTGATGCGTGCAGCACTGCTGGAGGACCTGGAGGCGATGGCGAAGATGTTGCGTGTCATCACCTTCGAAATCACGCATGTGTGCTACCGCTGCTGTGAGGCTGCGATGGCCTACGCCGTCTACGCCACTGACGGAAGAGAGGAAGTAATCCACGATGATCGCTCCGTGCGAGAAATCGATCTCGTGGCACACGTCGGTGCGCTGCGCCGTCACTACGAGACCTTTTTGCGCATGGCCGCTGCGGACGGCGAGTGCGCACGTGACCTGGCGGCGTGGGTGATGCAGCAGTCCCTCCACTGGGAGAGCGGCACCCACTTCGTGATGAACGGCGGATACACGAACGACAGTGACGCAAACGCCGCTGCCGCTGCTGGGGGAACGCAGGCAGAGGAGGACCAGCGAGGTGCAGCACCGTCGTCACCGCTGGCTGGCCGTGCCGGCTCTCCGTCCCCGCTGCCGCAGCCCGCCCCACCGCAGCCGCCCGTGATGATCGATGAGGTTCCTGTCAGTGCAACGCGACAGCCCGCGCTCTTTCGGTTTCTGCTGGGGAGCATGTCAGAGACAAGAGTTGGCGACGAACGTTGCGGTGCTGTTGCGTCCTTGTACGAGCAGCTGCGCTCGTGTACGCGACGGATGCGTGTGCGGTCTGGTCAGACGCCTGCCTCCTCCTCTGCGATGCTCTATGGTGCGAGCTGAGAATGCCAGTGCACCGTCCTCTGGACCCTCTACCCAGTCGCAGCTTCTGAGTTGCGTTGTGGGGGACGGAGATGGTGGCAAAGCGAACTCTTCTGCCTCCTCGTCTGCTCCAGACAGCGATGGGGACGAGGCAGAAGAGGAGGGCGGCTACCGCCACTCCCACACAGCAGACGCTGACCTTGATGACGCATCCGCCTACGGTGGGTATCGACACCCTGCGGCGGGTGTGCCACGTATTGCGTCGCAATCCGCTACGATCTATACGTTGCAGTCGTTGGTGGGGGAAAGCGGGGGTGGTAGTGACGGTGTGGTGGGGCCACTACGTCTCTCGAGTGCTGCGCTGCTCTTGCGCCACAGTCCCGACGACGACGCTGATGCAGTGGATGAGGAGTCTGCTGCGCTTGTCAACACTGTGCGCACAGCTCCCTGCACGGTGGCATCGCTGAACGCTGCGAACGTGGACGTCGCCTTCTTGCGGTCGCACCTAAAAGCCGATATCACCAAGGAGGGCAGCGTTGCGTTCACGAGCAGCTGGTACGGTCTTCTCGAAGAGGACCGGCACGTCGTCGTGTTCCAGCCGACCGCCGTGCTTGCTGGTGCTGCGGAGGGTGGTGCCAACGCCGCTCGCCTCGCCAAAGCAGCCGCACCCTTCTTTGTGGCTGTGGTGCAGGATGACGGAGCTGTCGTGGTGGTGGACGCCAGAGACGAAGAGGAGGAAGGAGAAGGCGAGAACGATGATGCAGAGGGCGGGTCACCGACGGCGACGGACGAGGCGAACGCTGCCGCACGCGTTGCGCTGTGCCAGGTGGCGGGGATGGAGGGCGTGCCACTGCGGGTGAGCGTGAGCCGCTCCCGCAGCTTCTGCGTTATTGTCAGCGTGGCGAAGTATGTGGTGGTGTCGCTGTACGACGACGACTACTGAGTAGCCTTCTTTCTCGCTTTTTTTTGTTTTTTGCTCTTATTGCGTCTTATGGTGCGAGTCGTTTATTATTTTTTTTCTTTCTAGATAGATCAGCGCAGCGTACTGCTGCAGCTTCCCGCACGCTCTGCGTCTAACGAACACTAAAAAAAAACTAGTTATTCGACTTCACAAAAGCATTTGCTCAACAGTGCACGAACCTACTTTCTCCTCTGTTTCTTCATTAAGTGACATAATTCAGCTCGGCTGTTTTCGGCCAATGCACTTTTCTCTTGATGCCCATTTCAACGTGCGCAACACCACAAACACAACTTAATGTGTGGATGACCACACAACGCGTCCTGTGCGACGATTTAGCACCGGTTTTGGAAAGAAAGAAATCTCACTCTCTCACATTTCTCTCTCCTCTTTTCGTCTCGGCTTGTCACTTCTCTGCTGTCGTGTGTGCGCCGTCAGCTCTTCGGTCTTCTCTTCACATACACGTAACTCCCTAAAGTAGGTTCTTACTTACTCCCAGCAAGGCACAAAGTTCTTATTTCCCTCCTTCCATTTCCACAGCAGCATGTCCTCCTTTATGGAGAAGTACAACCTCAACAAGGCCGTCGCGACGACGCTGGGGGCCGCGCAGGCGGTGTGGGGCTGGACACGCGAGCGTCTCTGGCCGATCTACTCCGCCGCCGTCATCATCTCGCTCTTCCAGATGATCGCAGTCGCCTCGGAGAAGCAGATAATCGCCGACCACTACTTCGGCGACGTCGATGGCAGCTTCGCGGGCAAGCGGGAGGAGCTCGTGGCGGACGCCAAGAAGCTTTTTAACGAGGAGGTGACGGTGGCGGTGAAGGAGCGCGTGTGGCAGCTGCCCCCGGCGGCCTTCCGTCGTGAGTACAACAGCCGCCTTGGCAACGCGTAGGAGAGAAGAGGAGATGTTATGCTCGTGTCAGGTCGTGCGTTTGCTGCCTGTGCTTGTCGATCACCCTTAATGCCGACCTCTCACCATTTGCACTGCCTTTACCTTTGTTGTTGCGGCGCTGCGCGTGGCTCTTGCTGCCTGAGATTTGGGGAAAAATAATCTTCCTCCTCACTGGGTGAGAGTCTGGCGTCTGGTGCGATGGGCTGTCTGTTGTTAGCACGTCGGTTGGAGAGGGGAGAGAGGTGATTGACGTGTATGGTTGCGAGTGTGTTTGTGTGTGTGTGTGCTGTCACACATGCTGGAGGTTTTTATTTTATTTGGCTTTCAAATTTGGCTTTAAACAGGATCGCTGACTGCGTCCTCGGGGCCCTGTGTGTTTGTTGAGTGCGTCTCTCTTCACGTCGCCGCGTCCAGTACCTCGAGTTGTATTACTGGACATTCTTCTTTTTTGTTTGTTTGTTTGTTTCTCTTCATCATAAGTAACAACCACAGTATTGAAAAGAGCAGAACACGATGTGGAAAAAGAAAAGCGTTGGGTGGTCCAGCGGCAAAATGAAGGAAAAGGAGGAAATTTTAGTGGAGCGAACTCTTGAGCCTCGACTGCCTTTTTTTTTCTCCGCGCGGCGCGTCGTGACGGAGTCCGAGTGCTCACTTTCACAGCAATTAGTTGATGTTGTCGTTTTTCGCCATATGACGCGTCTGTGCGTAGCGCGGGGGTGAAGTCGTGGCAGGCTTTTCACAAAAAAACGAACTGTTAGTGCCAGCCGCGCATTTTTTCTTTTTGGTTTCCAAAAGACCTCTCCTACGGATGCAGGCATGATTTTCTTTTTCTTGTCAACCATTACTCTCGCCTCGTATTGCTCTCTCTCTCCTCTCTCGGCGCATCACGTCAACGAACTAGAAGCCCCACGGCTTCCTAAAAAAAGAGATTGCAGTACGCATTCCAGCTGATCACCTTTAGAATTATCGAAGCGACGGAGAAAGAGAAAAAAAACAAGATGTCCTCCAACTATTCTCCCGTGCTGCATTCCCCCAACGGTGCCTTTGCGCAGTCCCCGTTGCCCGCAGACGAGGACTACGGCGTGGCGAGCCAGGGCCGCGTCTTTGAAGAGCTTCTCGATGCCGAAGTCGCCGTGAACCTCGAGAAGCTGCGCGAGGCAGCCCGCATGGGCATCCCCCACGCCTACCGCGGTCTTGTCTACCGCTACCTTCTCGGCGTCGCCTTCACCGACAAGTCGAGTGAGATGACGATGGAGGAGCAGCAGGACAAGGACTTCAAGCTGTTGCAGAACACCTACCGCCGCGTCTGGGGTGGCGGCGGGGACGACGAGGAGTTCGACGACGACGGCCGTGGCGGTGCTGGTGGGGGCGGCGTTGGAGGCGGTCGCAGCTCCACCGGGAAGGCGGCGGCGCTGAATGCGCTGCAATCGCTGCTATCCTTCTCTGCTTCGTCTACTGCCTTGGCGGTCGGGCCCAGCGATCTCGTCGGCCCGTTGCAGAGAGGCGCGAGTGGCGAGGACATGGATGGTGGGCGGTGTCCACTGGTGACACCTTTTGTGTACCGCGGCTCATCAGCGGTGCTGACGAATGCCCCTGCTGCCACCCTCGCTGCCTGGGAAGAAGCGTTGACAGCGCTGCGTCACACGGCGCCATACAACCAAGACGTCCGGCAGCGTGCCAAGATGCAGTCGGCGATGGCGGCGCTGCAGGTGATGTACAGCGCGGTTGCGGTGGACCACGTTCAGCTGCTTGCGCTCTTTGTGCGGCAGCTGGACCTCGTCGCGGGCACCGCACGGGACACTTTCTTCATGGTAAACGCGCTTTATGAGGTGCTGTCGCAGGAGGGGAACATCCTCCACAGCGTGCAGGCGCTGCAGACACACTGCGCCAACTTTCTGATGCTCTTCCGTGCCACGCTCTTGCCGCTGTACGAGCACTTCACGGCGGAGGGTGTGACAACGTGGGAGTGGGTGCCGAGCCTCCTTACCGGTTTCTTCGCCGGCCGCATGCACCCTGATGACGTGTGTGCGCTGTGGGACTACTATTTGGCCGACAACAGCGAGTACCAGGCGATGGGCCTGCACCCCTACGCCTGCCTGGCGACTCTTTCTGCCATGACGGAGCTGCTGATTGAAGCGGGTAAGACAGAGATGCTGTACTGTCTGGAGCACCTGCCTCGTATTGACACGGCGGTGATCATGCGCAAGGCTGTGCTGATCCGGGAGTCGGTCTACTCCAAGGAGCTGCTGACGTAACGCTCTTTGTAAGGCACCTCACTCCTTCTTTTTTTGTTACATGTTGTTGCTCTTTGTTGAAGACGCTGCGTCCTGCTCTTGCATAGAAACTGCGCCTGCACAATCATACGAAATACAAACCAGAGAAGGGAGTGGGCTAAAGTCGTTAAGCTACATTGTCGTGCAGTTCAGTATAGAAAGGCTAAGCTTTCGCTGATGTGGCTGTATGCGTGCAGTGCTGTCTCTGTGCCTCACTGCTGCTGTTAGCATTCATCTGTTTCTGTGAAGCTCCTTTCCACACGCACATGCACCTCCTTCTTCCCCGCTCTTTTATTTTTCTTGTCTCTTCCCACCCGCACCCACGCTCATCTTCTCACAGCGCACATTGCCGGGGACAGACCAAACGTCTCTGCTTGTTTGACGGAGAGTGAGAGCGAGAGAGAAACAGAAAACGGCGTTGTCTGCCACCTTCCCTCTCTTGTCTTTGCTCTCTATGTGTCGGTGTACACGTATACCGCAACATTTTTTTTTCTCTCTCTGTCTCTCTTATCTCTCAAATTGTAAATACTTTTTTATTCTTTATTGTAGAGGCTGAGTATAGAGAGAAAGAGAGAGACGCTACACCCACCAACGCCTCGCTGTGACTCGACACGACTCCTTCACTTGCCATTTTTCTTCTCTTTTTTTTAGACTGCTTTACCTTCCAAATAGACGCTTCTTTTTTTTTCCTTGTTTTTTACTACATCTACAACACCTCCATACACACACGAACACACACTCTCTCTCCTCCCTTCCCTGGCAACCAAATGCTGAATCCTCGTGCCTACAGAGCAGCACTGCTCGAGCAGCTCACCTCTGCCGCAGACACGTCACCCGAACCTGTCCAAACCGCAGTCAGCGACGCGCCGACGTCCTCGCTCCGACTTCGACCTGCACCCTCCACGGAAACATCAAATGCGGTTGTTGTTGAGGATGATGTGGTGCTAAAGGGACGCGACAACCGGCAAGAGCCCCAAAGGCGGTCTGCAGACTCGTACACTGCACCGCTCACGGATGTGCAGCAGCAGCAGCAGCAGCAGCAGCAGGACGCACAGCCTCTCTATACCATCGGCCACGGCTACGCAGTGGAGCAGGAGAGCAACCGCTCCCTTATTCTCAGCTTTATCGATAACTGCATTCGCGCCGGTGTGCCGGAAGACGCCATTGCCGAGCAGGTGCAGTTCATGGTGTCTTCCATGAAGGAATCGCTGGCTCTGCACGCTGCCCTGCACGCACAGCGACACAAGGGAGCGCATTCGGGAGTACGAGTTAGGGGCGCTCACGAACATGGTCGAGCGACAGCAGTTACAGCTGGAAGAACAACAGCAACGTCAACAGCACCAAGCGGCAGCGATGTCAGGCGTGGGCTACGACTACGCTCCGTTGCAATTGGCTCCGCCGCCACCGCTGGTCTACGCAGGACAGACGTCGCCCCTCCACACACACAAGGTGACGAAGCATGCACACACACGCGCACCACCGCTGCGGCACGCGCCATCACCACCACCACCACCGACATCTGCTGAATCGTCTCCGCCTGACTTCGCCGCTCCAGTACCCATTTCGGCGTGGCACCGCGCTTCTGTGGCTTCTCCTGAGCAGCAGCAGCAGCAGCAGCAGCAGCAGCCACCCTTTGTGCAGCTTTTACCTATTGCTCGACAGGCAGGAGAGGTGGAAGCACAGGGCGATGAAAAGCCTCCCACTGCACGTCCGACGAAGGAGCATCGACGCGTCAGCCGCACTCAAAGCACAGCTGCAACAGCGACAAGGACACACGCGCTGCACCACCGCGACCACAAGCAGCAACCACCACCACCACCGCAGTCATCATGCCCTCTGTGCCGTGTGCCTGCGCAACGCCCAGGATGAAGAGGCAGCAGCGGAGGCGGGAATGAAAAGAAGTTTCCTCCTCTCCACACCCACTCCGAGACGAGCTGGGGGAAGTTGCACACACAACGCGCAGCAGCAGACCCGACGCCTCTCCCCCACTGCTAGCCGCCACCGCTACACGCCAAATGGACACTACATGAAGCCCACCCACGCAAGTCTTGTGCGGCGTGCCTCCTCCACCTCACCCCTGCGCCACAACGCCGCATCGAACTCATCTACTGCACAGTCAAGGAGACGATCTTCGCCGCTGCAACGCGATACCCCTTCGCAGCAGCAGACAGCAGCGTCGGTTGGTCGTCCGCTCTACGCACAGCAGCCGGCTGCGTGCCACTGCGTCGCGGCCGCCACCGCCGCCTGCTGAGGGCAGTACGGGTGTCGGGTCGACGGCGAGTGCAGACGATTCTGAGAATGGCAAAGGAAGCGGAAGTGAATACTTAAGGGCCAACCGCAGCAGAAGCTGCTACAGCAGCAGCAGCAGCAGCAGTGTGGCGAGCACCAGCACCGACGACCGTGGGAAGAGGAGACGCAAGATGAAGGGAGCGCACCCCGCGCGCAGAGAGACGCGACGGAGAGATGCTGCGCAAAACACGCGTGCTGCCAGCCTCGACCTCTACACGTCCGACACGCCGCCCCACGCCTCTCTTCGCCCCCGTGTTACCCACGCTGCACAGACGGATGGGTGGGCCACATCGCACACCGCGGCAGCGCCTCCTCCTCCTCCCTCTTCCCACACCGCACGCCTCTCCATCGACCCTGAGCCTGCCAGCATCATTACCGCAGCAGAGACGCAGCCAAGAGCTACTGAACATGTAGGCATAGATGCAAGCAGCGGCAGCATGCCGGAGCAGTGGCGAGAGCGCCGACCTGCACCAGAGGAACCCGCACCCGTTACGCACCATCACGTAGGCGCAGTCGCAAAAGGCAGCGATCAGCAACGGCAAGACGCACCACAACGCCCGAGTAGGAATGCACCACGCCCCAATGCGGCGCCAGGAAACGCCACCTCTTCTTCTTCTCCTCCTCCGCCTGCCAGACATGCGGTGACGACGGTCGTGGTGATGGACCAGAACGACGACGACGACGCCGGGTCGCCGGTGTGTGTGACCAGCCCGCAGCTGCAGTGCTTCATCGAGGCCAGTCAGCGGAAGGTGCGAGAGACGGACCGACTGCTCGGAGGCACGTCTCAGTCAACCACCGCACCGTCCGTTTACATGTGCGCCATCAGCATCAAGTGCAACGTGCACCACGGAGTGCGGAAGCACCTGTTGCCCATCACGTGCCTTCGCCACAGGAAAAAAGGGAAAGATGTGCGCTTTAGACCTCACCTCACGGCGGCAGCGGCTGCCTCGCAGGACAAGTCGCCGCTGATTGAGATCTCACCGACGTCGTCGGACGAAGGACAACAGTCGCATTTTTGAGCTTCGTGCGGTCTTTGAAAAAAAGGGAGAAAAAAATCCCCCCAAAAAAACTTTTTTTTTGGAAGAAAAAAAAAAAGAAAAAAAAAAAAAAAAAAATAAGTTTGTGATATCAAAAAAAAAAAAAAAAAAAAAAAAAAAAAATTTTTTTTTCTCCCCCCCCACCTTCCCGCTTTAAAAATAAAAAAAAAAGAAAGTGAAAATAAAAACTCTTTTCCTCACTAAAATAATTAAATTTAATTTTTTTTTTTTTTTTTTTTTTTTTTTTCTTTTTTTCCTTTCCCTTCCTTCTTCTCCCCTCTTTCCTTTTTTTTTTTTTCCCCCCCTCCCCCTCCCCCCCCCCCCACCACAAAAAACACCACCCCAAAAAAAAAAAAAAAAAAAAAATTTTTTAGGGGGGGTAAAAAAAAATAAATACAAAAAAAAAAATTAAAAAAAAAACTAAAAAAAAAATTTAAAAAAAAACCACCCCTTTTTTTTTTTTTTCTTTTTTTCCTTTGGGGGGGGAGAAAAAACAAAAAAAAAAAAAACACCCCCCCCCCCCCCCCCCCCCCCCCACTCCCACTCACCCATCATCTGCACAGCAGCAGCGTGCGAGTACAGTCAGCAGTGGTGTCTTCCCTCTCAAGGTCGAGAACACCACCTCCGCAGAGGCAGTAGCCGCTGTCGAGCTCTGTCGCATGCACTACGTCACGGCCAGCCACCTGTGCTCCGTGCGGCATGGCAAGGTTCTCGCGCGTTGTCTCCCACACTGTCAAGACTCCACTGACCATGTATTGACACCATTGTCTGGCCATGCAGTGCTGGAGCATGGCCAGCGCTGCCACTACCTCTGCCCAGTAGAAGAGGGACGCTACCTCGCTGCTGTCGCTCTTCCCCCAGCAGCTGTTGCAATTGTTTGGCGGTGGGGGCGGCTGCGGCATGGCCACGTGGCTCGTGCACTCCACACTGACGAGCCATCCTCTGCCTCCGAGTGCGCTGCGGCCCACCAGCAGTGATGGCCCTGACAGCGTACGCGCCTTTGCACACACGGCTCGTGGAGAGTGCGCAGGCAGTGCAAAAGAGTATTACAGCCCAGCTTCATCGATTGATGCGCGTCGCAGGAAGCTTGAAAGGTGTCACTCACGAATTTGCTCCTCGACTTGCCGCGCTGCATCGCCTGTGCCGCGAAGACCCGTCCCCGCTGCGTGCCCACCGCCGCCTGAGCCAGCGCATCGATGAGCTCCTCCGCCGCGCCGTCAGCGCTACGAGTCCGGCGTCGCTGCGTGGCGGGCTGCCGACGATGGGGCTGGCCAGCAGTGCACACCGCTACGTCGTGGTGGCCTCGGCACTGTGGTACCGCGGACATCCCCTTTACACGAGTGCAGCATCAGCGGAGCAGCAGTGCACAAGCGCTTCTTCGTCCACCAGCGTGGTGCGACTCCGCTCCGCCGCTGTATCCGTAATGCTGGATGAGATGGAGAGGCTGCTGGACAGCAACAGAGCAGCGGATATGGCGTACACCGACGCGACGAGCGCACCGGTGCGGGTGACGGCCCGCTGCTGTGCCACTGCCCCACGTCGCCAGCACGTCTCACGCAGCGGGACATCGGCGAGCGGCTACGTCTCTCAGCCCATGTACGCAGCAACCCCTCAGCTCAAGGAGGGCGAAGGAGCGGAGGCAACACCGCGTGTGCCGTGCGGCGTCACCATGGCCGTCACCTCCACCTCTGGCTGGACAGTGTCGCTGCTCCTGCAGCCCATCCGCACCCCCTACGTCGGTGCCCCGCTGTCCACCATTTTCAGCGGTCTACAGAGCCTCGTGACGGATGAGCTGGAGCGCGACGACTTCGTCAACCTCGTGCAGGCGGCAACGACCACCATGCGGCAGACGTGGCGGCGGCCTCTGCAGATTGTCTCGCCGCTTGTCGGGCAACTAGAGGCTGCGGTGGTGCGAATTGAGGTGCGACAGCGCCTGCCCGGCGTGTCAGAATTGTCGCAGGACCGCGTGCTGTACTCCCTGAAGCCCCTCTCCACACCACGTGCATCAGCGGCAACGCGTACTATCCCCTCCTCCTCCTCGACCTCCGTAGCTGCACGGTGCGCTGCCCCACTCGCGTCTCTCAAATGGACAAACGCGGCTGCCAAGACGGAAACGAAGCGCACCGCAGCGCTGGTCGCCGCCTACGCGGCAGCACAGCAGCGCCGTCAGCTCAGCGAGTGCGACGACGTCTACGATGCGCCGAGTAACCACCACCGGTTTCTTGTCGGTGTGGAGGCGGTGGTGCAGACTGCGATGCGCTATCGGGACTTGATGGGGCGTGTTCAGCGGTGCCGCCGTGTAACGCTCTCCTCGCTCAGCTCCTCGCATGTCTCCCCGTCAGCACATCAGCAGCAGCGTGGTCGATCGCACGCGGTGCTCTCGGTGTTGACAGATACCGACATGGTGAAGCTCATAAGGGCCGTCCCACACTGCTGCAACGTGGCTGCGACACCCAGCCGGGTGCGGTATGCCGTGACTTACGTGGTGGTGGAGGTGGAGCGGAAGAAGATGCCTGCTGTGTCTTTCGACGCCTACAAGGATTTTACCGCGTGGGTTCTCGGCCGCTGCCTTTGACCGCCGGTAGCATGCAGTGTGAAGAAAGAGAGGGCGGGCGAGGCAAAGAGGTCTGTATGTACGCCGCACTAGATAGAAAGGTAAAATGAAAGCAGGCATTTCTGCTAGATAGATAACAGATGCTACGACTCGATAGACGCTACATTAAACCAGCAAGAAAAAAAAAATTTGAAGTGTGGAAAACGGCAAGAAGCCGCATGAGGGTCGCTCTTGCCAAGGAGCAGTCGCGCGCCATCTTGTGTTACGGCTCTCTATTTCACAGCGCAACGTAAGTAAGCGACACGTTTAGTTTTCCTTCGCGGCGGGAAAACTCGGTGGTGCATCACCAAAAGGCACAAGAAGAAGTGCTGCACTGGTTTTCTCAACGAGACGTCATCTTCTGCTCTCTCTCTCTCTCTCTTTTCTCACTCTATCCTACGCTCTGCAGTAGCTTTCAGTTGCACAAAGGTCAGCAGCTTGCGCGTAGTTGCTGTGTGGCTTTTCCCCTCTGCCACTAGAGCAACGGGCAAACACACACACATCGTTTTCCTTTATAATTGCTCTTGTTGTTGTTTTTATGAGTGTACGTGCACTTACACCCCTTCTTCGTAGATTACATTAGTGGGAGAGTGTGTGCATGTGTGGGTTGTCCTGTTGAGTCGGGCAAGAAGTAAGACGAAAAATATTCTCGTCCTCACTCAGCCAACAGTACACACTCAAGTGGGCCCGTGAGGCAATGAACGCCTTACACCCCACCGACGCCTCGTGGCGGCACCACGTCCAGGACCAAGAAGAGGACCTCGTCCGCGAGCTCATGCAGGCTGACAACGTCGACGCCGTCTTGGCCCGCATGGAGGGCGACCACTACCGCCACCTCTCTCCCGTCATGCGCAAGCTAAACAGCTTCGACGCACCAAAGTCCAAGACATCGCAACCACAGCCGCAACAACAGCCACCGTCGCCACCACCGCGGCCGGTGTCTGCCCAGCCCGAGGCGACGAACGCCTCGCACGCCGGTCAACGACAACACAAGATGCCTCCTCCTCCGCCACCGCCACCGCTCGAAACAGTTGGACAGCACGACTACGCGAGTGGACGACGTGAACCCGCCACCGGCAACAACAACAACGTAGACAGCCGCGATGCCTATCAGCGGCAGCAAGCGCTGCCCTCCGTCGCCCCTCACGCACGACGCTCCTCCTACCTCCCTCAGTCTGCCGCCTCCTCTGCCTATCAAGGCGGTACGCCGACGAGTGCCGCTGCTGGTGAAGAGGCTGGCGACTTCTCTCCTGCTGCTCGCCCTCCCAAGCCGTCCTCCCTCCTGCCCAACGCGTACACGGACTACGACCCCCTTGACGCCTACCGACGACGACCACCGCCACCACCGCAGGCGCGAGTAGACGGAGAGACGGAGTCGCGCTTCAACGCAACGATGGAGTCGTGGTTGAAGCCGCACCGCGAGCCGCCGCTGGAGCTGCAACGCGACAGTCCCCTCAGCAGCGCACAGCTCTCTAACCCGTTTGCCACAACGCGGCCACCCACCTATGCCGCCTTCGACCCGACGTCGCTGGCGCAGGAAGGGGGATGTTGCCGCCGCCCACGCCAGGGAGTCCGTGGAGCTCCAGCGGTGGTCGCTACCACGGCGGGTACCTGGAAGCAGCAGAGAGAGGAGGGACAGGGGCTGCGGCGCCGCCGTCCAGCACAGCAGACCACCGACGCACGCCACGCGTGTCCACCTACACCGCGCTCACGCCGCCCCGGCGGTCGGACTCGCGTGGCAGAGGCGGGGAGACGGGAGAGCTGGAGAACGCCTCGCAGTCGCGCATAGCACGACAGCTGCAGCTGCTGCGCAACTACCGCGAGCTCGCTGAGCTGTGCTCCAACACGCAGGACCCGAGCGTCGACCTCTTCCACGCGCTGCCCTCCGAGGAGCTGGCTCGCATGCAAGCGGAACAGCTGGAGCAGCTGCAGCGGCGGGAGCAGAGCCCCATCACGGTGAACAACAACTACTACTTCGACGGCTCCAGCAGTCGCCGGGGCAGCGGGGCTGGTACTGGCGGTGGCGGTGGTGGCGGTGGTGGAGGCGCGCGCAGGGGCCACTCCCCGGGTCGCAGCATACGCGGTCGCGTCAACAGCAACGACACCGTCGGCGCACGCAGCAAGGCCGGTGCATCGCCGCCGGTCATGGGCAACTCTCGCTCCATCTCGGAGCTGCTGACGGTGGACAGCCATCCGGGTATGACGAGCCACCAGCCATCTGGCGCCTCCTCATCACAGGCGCTGCGTCCACCTTTGCTGCCCAGTCCGCGCATCATGCCACTGCAGTCGCCACAGCCCTCCTCAGGGCCCGACTCGCCGGTCGCAACGCCGCCGCTGTCGCAGCGTGGTGCCCCCTCTCGCCCCGCCGTCGCCGAGCCGCTCCCACCGCGCTCGCAGCCACCGCAGCCGCCACTACGACCCCCACTACACGCCAACAGCCACGACGGAGGAGGCGGGCTCGAGCTACGACGAGGATGACGATGTCGTCGGCGACGATGAAGGCGAGTACGCCGGTGATTTTATGGACAACAGCGACGACAGGCATGAGGAGGAGGACGATGGCACGGCACCGCGTCCGCCGCCGCCCCGCATCATTGAGCGGGAGCAGCACCGGCGCGTTCCGAACAACAGCGCCGCTACGGGTGACTACGCGACGAGCAACGCGCATCCTCCACTGTCGCCGGCCTCTGCTGCCCAGCAGGAGCAGCAACACCAACAACAACAGCAACAACAGCAGCAGCATCTCCAGCAGTACATGCTTCCCCAGCAGCAACAAAAAAGCACTTACCCTGGCGACTACATGGCGACGCCTTCGGGAATGAACACGAACGACTACCCACCCGGTGCGTCACGTAGCAGCATAGGTGGTGGTGGTGGTGGTGGCCTCGCCGGCAGCGAGAATGGCCGCCGCAGCGTTTCCAGCGCCATAAACGTCCTCTCCGGCGATCAGGAGCTGCGGGCCAACGCGCAGCTGAGCGTGAGCGGCATGGTCGACAGCCGCCGCGGGTCCATTTCGCAACCGCCGTCCTCCCAACAGCAGCACGGGCAGCAGCAACAGCAGGGACACGTCAACGCGTACAACGGCAACAGTTCGATGCCGGTGCTCCCGCACCACCACGCACAGCAGCAACAGCGGCGAAGTCTCTCGGCGGGGTCGAACCGGCAACGCCCGCACCGCGACGGTGGCGCCTTCACCGACCCTGGCATGGGCTCCTTCTCCGACCTGCCCGACCTGCGGCGCAGCGGTGGCAGCGGCGGACGTGGCGGTCACTCGACCGCCTGAGAAGCGCTACAGCGGGGCAAGCGTTGGCAGCGGTGGGGGCGGGCACACCCGCCGCGGTGGAGACAGCCGCACCAATGCCGATCCCACGCGACGCCATCTAAACAGCCGTGGGAACCGTGATGACAGCTATGGACGCCGCGCAGGCAACCGCCGCGGTGGGCGTCGGCGCGGCTACGGGGCGGGTGAGGACAGCGAGGGCGAGAGCGACTACCTCGACGACGATCTCGATCTCAACAGCCTCGGCAGCGACGATTTCAGCTTTAGCGCGGGCGACACGCCGGGTAACCCGCAGCTGCAGACGCACAACCCCCGCTCCTCTGCGCTGCGGAAACGGCAGCACGGAGAGCAGCACCGCGACAACGCCAACAACGCACACTCGCGCACCCGCACCGCACGCACCTCGACAGGTGCGGCGGGTGCTCGCGGTGGTCAGCGTGGCGGTGGCTGGGACGATGATGGCGCGGTGCACACGCCGCCTCATCAGCGAGCAGGGCAGCGGCAACCGGGGAGTAAAGGCAGGGGCAACGGGGGTAATGCTGCTGCTGCTGGACAGCGTCCCCAAGGTGAACGACGGCGGCAGCGAGATGGTGCTGAGAACGCCGGTGGTCGTGGCGGCCCGTCATCGCCCTTCTTCGACCACGACGGGGCCGAGATCAACTCCGCCTCTTCCTACTCCTACAGCTACACGACAAGCTCGGACATTAGCGACTACGTGGCGCGGAGCTACTATAGCCCGATCAAAGCGCAGCGTGGTGGGCAGCGGGGACGGGGCGTAGGCGGTGGTGGCGGCAGCGGAGGACGCTCTCCGATGCGGGGTCGAGGCACCGGCGCAGGCGGGCCCAACCGAATCTCCTCTCAGCCTCCGCAGCAGATGGGTGCCCGTCCGGGAAACGCTGGCGGTTACCCAAGCGGGCCGCTCAGCCCGTCTCAGATGCGGGGCCGCGGAGCTGCTGGTGTGCCAAACTCCATGATGCGTGGGGGTGCTGCTGGTGCCGGAGCGGGAATGCGTGGGATGGCTCGTGGTAGGGGCAGCGCTGTCCGTCACACTGGCAACGTGGTGCCCTACGGACGTGGCGGTCGCGGCGGTGGCATGAGCCAACCTTCCTCTGCGGAGCGACGCGCGCCGCCGCTCACCGCTCTCAGCGAGCCCCACGGACGCCGCACCGGAAGCCAGCCCCTGGACCCGCGGTCGCTGTCGCAGCAAGGAACGCAGCTGCCGCTGGGAGCCTACCCGGTCACGGTTGGCGGCGGAGGAGGCAGAAACAGAACCCCGAATAATCGCACAGGTGCTGCGATGCAGGGGAGTCCGGCACGCAGTCCTCGCCGGGGCGGACCACCTGGAAACACCACGCCTGCAGCTGCGGCTGCTCCTGGTGGAGCCACTCCGAACCCCAACGCCTTCGTGCTCCTGCCGAATGGAATGCGGGTGCCGTCAACGTCGCCAGCAGCGCGCGAGTACCGCCAGATGCTCCAGCAGCAGCAGATGCAGAGGCTGGCGATGCAGCGGATGGGCATGCTCCCACCCGACCCGGCGCCACTAATCGGCTCCGGCGTGGGGATGCCCGGCACTGCTGCTGGCAGCGGCTTTTATCCAGTGGGTGCCGCCGCCGTGAGCCGCACGCCGCAGATTTCCCCCGCGACATCCCCCATGCGCGGCGGCGGTAAAGGTGGTGGCCGGGTCATGTCCCCCTCGGTGGCGGCCAGCAGCGCTCCACCCAACAACAACCGCAGCGCAGCCTCGACGCTAGGCGGCACTGCAGCCCACATCCATCCAGGCCTGCTGTACGGCTCGCTGCTGCCCAAGGCACGCGCCAAGACGGCTCTGGTGGTCGAAGATGACGAGCGGGGACGCGAGCGCAGCGTCTCCCCGCACGGTGACGCCTCCCACGCGCCATTTTTGGACCGTGGGAGCGTCTGCCCGGTGCAGCCCGCCGTCCCCACTTTCCCGGCGCCGTCTGCGAATCTCTTTGTTCGGCCACAGCAAGACTTCTTCCCCATTACGGGTGCCATCAACGGCGCGACCGCCGACGGTGTGCAGCCGCTGGCGTGGAAGTCGGGTGGGTCCGGCTGCGTCGTGGGCCGCAGCGGCCACCTTCCCCCGCCGCCGTCCACGAAGCTCTCCTCGCATTACGTTCCACCGAACACGCAACAACAACAGCAACCGCAGCAGCAGCAGCAGCAGCAGCAGAGGCCATTGGTAGTGAGTATTCTCCAGCCACAGCAGCAGCAGTTCCACGTATTGCGGCAGAGCGGGGTGGGTCGGCGGGATTCGACCTTCTCGCTGCAAAGCAACAACGATGCGGCGGTGGCAGCGGCACTAGCAGCAGCAGCAGCGCACGCCTCGCAGCAACGCTCTGTCCCCCTGCAGGAGCCGCTGGAGGTCACGCGAGGATCGGTTGGCCTGAGCTACGGTGGCGGTGGTGGTCGGGCATCAGAAGTAGTGGACCCGTACACGCCGCGAGGACGGGCCGCGGCGGAGCGCAGCGCGAATTTGCAACGCTTCGGTATTGCACCAGTGCAGGGATAAAGGGAGGGAGAGAGAACGAAAGCGCAGCAAATTAGTCTTTATGAATGACTGGTAGACTATGGCCAACATATGTACGCGCCACCTTAATTTTAGTTTTTTTTTTTCCTTTTTTTTTCACCTTCCTTATTACTCCGACTGATCGTCTTTTTTTTCCTGTGCGGTTAGCTTTAGAGTCGTGCTTTCGGCTGTCTCCTTTGTTGCTGCCGTTGACATAGTTGCGGTGTTCAACCCCTCCCTTTTTCTCCTCTGTACCACTACAATGGAATCACATTCCCCTTCTTCCTGCTCCTTTTTACCCCTCCTCTCATTTTTGTTCTCGGGAAAAAAAAAAAGACACTCCTCCACAACTGAAGAAACACGCAAGAGGTAATCATCTCTTGCTGTGTGCAGTTGTGTTTGTGTGTCTTTGTGTGGTAAAGGGGGAAAAAGAAGCCCGGTTTTTCCTCTTTTTTTTTCCTTTTCTCTTTGCGTGTTATCTTTCGTTAGAATCGTTGTGAAATTTGTTTTTTTCCCATCTGTGTTCTTAGACTATTTTCTTTCATTTTATTTCTCTTTCTCTCTCACCCTGTTAGAAGCGATGCGACAGGCACCGCACCGCTAAATTAAGAAAAAATGAGAAAGGCACAAACGTGATCTTTGAGGAAGAAGGAAGAGTTGTGCTGTGTGAACTTCTCTCTTTTGATGTGCACTCCGCACTTCATTCCCTCGTTCTCTGCTTAACAAATTGTCTTTCCAGATTCCGGCCGAGATACTTGACAGCTGAAGATCCACACGTATGTTTGTGTGAATGTGTGGATTCGGGCAGAGGTAGCATTTGCAGCGTGCGGCGGCCACCTTGCATCATGCGCGACGGTTTTCTGACGCAGCGCACACATAAAACAGGTGGCGCCTTGTGACTCCCGCACATTTAACGTCTCTCACTCTCGCTCTTGACTTCTTCTTTCCAACGAATTCCTCACATGAACACACACCGGTTACCGCCAGCACAACTTGGTAGCACTGCGGCGATTAAGGTTAGTCACCTCTGCTGTACATCGTTCTCACACATATTTTTTTTTTTAATTATCCTTACAACATCCCCCCTGCCCACGACTGGGTGAATTACCGATTCATAGATTCGCTAGTCAGCAAGTGTAGCTCGACCAGACAACCACAAGCAGTAATAGCAGAAGTCAGCGAGGCTTTTCGCTCTGTTTTTGCCGTGCTGCAGCACCGTCTTCTAGACGCTCAGCACTCTCCCTTTCTCTCTTCATTCTTACCCACTCATAGACGTCTTCTAAAGAAAAGGCTCAAGTGAAAACCACCAAAGACGCCACACCAACACATACACACATCCCATGTCTACGCTCTCTTTCTCCACCGGCATGGAGGCGATGACGCCTGTCAACACCCACAGCTCCGCCACCGCCGCCCCTCGCCTCAGCGAGCTCTGGGCCGACAAGTACAAGCCGCGCTCCATCGCAGAGATGTGCTACCCCAGCTACGCCAACAAGCTCAAGGCGTGGCTCGAGAACTTCACGCCGGTGGGCAGCCCAGGCGATGACCCGAACAAGCACCACGGCGTCCTCCTCTCCGGCTCCCCTGGCGTGGGCAAGACGACAACGGTGTACGTCGTTGCCAGGGAGCTGGGCCGCACCGTCATCGAGTACAACGCGAGTGACTTCCGCAGCTGCAAGTCGCTGCGGGAAAACGTGTTGGACCTAATCAGCAATCGCGCCTTCGCCGCCCAGGCCACCTCCTACACCCGCACCGTGCTTCTGATGGACGAGGTCGACGGCTGCGACATCGGTGGTGTGGGCGAAGTGATCAAGATGCTGTTCATCACGAAAATCCCGATTCTCTGCACGTGCAACGACCGGTGGCATCCGAAGCTGCGAACGCTGGTGAAGTACGTCGAGGACATGCGCTTCAGCCACCCGCCGTGCAACATCGTGGCGAACTACCTGTGTGAGCGCGTGCTGGCGCGGGAGGGCATCACGCTCTCGAAGCCGCTGCTGCAGGACATTATCAAAAAGTCCGGCAGCGATATCCGCAACATGCTGAACAACCTGCAGCTCTGGTGTCTGAATCGCAGGTCGCTGGAGCAGCGGCAGCTGGCGGAGTGCGCCGCACAAGCAACGAAGGACGGCGACGCGGGCCTCTTCGACTCTGCTGAGTACTTTCTGTTGCAGGGCACGTCACGTGGGGAGCGGCACTCCATCGCTGAGATGCAGGCGTGCTACTACAACTCCGACCTCATCGACATGTTTGTGCAGGAAAATTATCTGCACTACAACCCCGAGCCGGTGGATGGCCGGGACTGGATGACGGCGGTCGCACAAGCGGCCTCCTCGATCTCGCGAGCGGACGCGGCGCAGCGGATCATGTACTACGAGCAGAACTGGTCCGTCTCCCGCTTCCACGTCCTCTCCTCCAGCATCGCACCCTGCGTGTACACGCGTGGGAAGTACGAGACCTTCATGACGGGCCAGCAGAAGTTCTTTGACCTGCAGCGACCCGTCAAGTTCCCGCAGTGGCTCGGGCACAACTCGACTGCCGGCAAGAACCGGCGGCTGCTGCGCTGCGTCGCGATGCAGGCCTCTCACCCGACGCGTGGCATCTCCGGCAATCAGGAGGATGTCGCCGCGGACTACATGCCAAACGGATGGGAGCGGCCCCTCACGCAGCCCCTTGCCGAGAAGGAGAAAGACGGCATTGCGGAGGTGATCGCACTGATGGATCAGTACAACTTGATGCGGGACGACTGGGATCTGGTGCAGACGCTGCCGCACTTCCGGCACATGGAGACGCCACGGCAACAACCGCCGGTAAGCATCACGACAGCAGTGAAGGCCGCCTTCACACGCGAGTTCAACAAGACGCACCGCTTCGACAGCTTCGCGAAGAGTACGCTGAAGCGGACGGACAAGGCGGACGAGGACGACGGCGTCGACGAGGAGGAGGGCGAGAGTCAGAAGGAGGGGGCGGGTGCGAAGGCAGGAACGAAAAGACGCGTCATTGCCGATGGCGTCACTGCAGTCACCATCACCGGCAGCGATGCAGCGAAGCCAAAGGCGAAAACATCGGCAGCACGTAAGCCTCGTGCTAAGAAGAGCGCCGCTAACGCAGCAGCCGCGGCAGACGACAGCGCTGAGACGAAGCCGGCGCGGAAGCGGGCGGCCTCTGCGTCAACGCGAAAGCCCGCGAAGCCTGCTGGAAAGGCGAGTAAGGCGGCTGCTGGCGGTAAGGCGGGGAAGCGAGCGCGTGTCGAGTCCTCCTCGGAGAGTGAAATGGAGATCTCCTCTGACAGCAGCAGCGACTCCTCTGACAGTGAGTAGGAGCGCATTTGTGTGTATGTTTTGTGTGTGTGTGTGTGTATTCTTTTATTATTCTCTGGTGTGTAAGTGCGTAGGGGTGTTCTTTGTTAGTTGGTGAGTGTCACTGGGTGCCTTCGCAACGGCGCAGCATCAGCTCACGGCTTCCTCCCTCGCAACGCTATAATAAGTGCCAATCAAAAAAAAAATTGCGTCGTCTTATTGAAGCTGCCATTGTAACTGTTCGTGATTTCGTCCAAAGCTTTGAAGACTGTGTTGAACTGAAAATAGAAGAGAGTGGATGCCTGCGTACTATGTGTCCCTGCGACACCAAACTCAAAAATTTAACGCTTTCTTTTCTGAATCTCTTCGTGCTGGCTATGGTACTGCGAAGGTCAGAACAGGTGCAACTCTCCATTTGGACTTGACGGTCGCAGGCGTGATGCAACACTAAACGTCTACTATTAACCACTTCTTTATCTCCTGTCTGTGCACGTTTCGCCGTCCCGCACACGGAGGTCGACGATCGCCTCTTCGCTGGGTGACTCTTTTTTAAATTACTATTCACTGTGTGTGCCCGCAGCGCTTATGTCATGCGGGATGTCCAATCACACCGCCCCGCTATCCAACAGTGAAGCTCGCTTTCTTGGCGCACGTGAGCTCAAGCCCGTCGTCACTACCAGCACCTCCGCCGCACCACCAGCAGCAGCAGCAGCGCTTCAGCAGGAGGAACGCGAATGCGGTTGCGAGAGCCCGCGAAGCAGACAAGGCGTGCAACTACGAATCCCACCCCTACGCGACAGGTGCAAGGTCACCACTTCCCCCTCTACTCTCACCCCATGTTCCGTGCGGCAGCGCGCAACTCGGCCGCCGTCCGCAGTGCCCTCGATGCACAGTTGAGTCGTGTCGACAGCGCCGCGCTGGACGCTGCGGTGGAGAAGATGGTGGAGGAGATGCTGCTGCAGCAACAGCAGCGAGGAGGTGCAATGGGGGACGTGGAGATGTCGGAAGCGCAAGTGCTGGCGGTGCTGGCGAGTGCCTCTCGTGCCGCGCCATCACCACCACCTCGCACTGCAACGTACGCGACCACGTCGTCTCCTGGGATGGCCTCGGCCTCTCCGGCTACAGTGGAAGAGGACAACACCTTCGCTGTGACGTCGGGTCTGCGCACACGTCCCCTGCCGCCCACCACTCTTCACCGCCACGATGCAGATGTGCCGACCGCCCGTTATGTCGCTGCATCCTCTGCGGCTGCGGACGACGATGACGTGCAGGTGGTATCGGTCAATGCATTGCAGCGAGCCGCACTCGCCCACACGCGCCAGGTGAGTAAAGGCGTTGACGCATCACCCACCACCTCCTCTCCCTACGTCTCCTCTATTCCTCATGGATCGACATCAGCGACGGGCGGCTCGGAAAGTCGAGTGTCCGTTCCATCTCCCTCCCCACCCACAGCACTTGCATCACCAGCAGCCACAGCAGCAGCAGCCGTGGCAACACCAGTGGGTGATATGGGCGGCTCCAGTGTTGGCCCGGCAGCCTCACAGACACGCCAGCAGTCCATCCGCTTCACCACCTCGCCCCCACCACCGCAGCTCATGAGGTCCGGTCTCTACTCCTTCCTTCCCACCACGACCACGACAGCAGCCGCAGCCGCAGCACCGACTGGCCATGAGGGAAACGGTCAGCTCAGCGGTAAAGGCGAGATTCCCTTTACAGAGATGGACCGCCGACCGGGACGTGGCACCGGGCCTGTTGCGCAGCAGTCGGTGGACACCGCACATCTCAACCACGTCAACAACGCTGTATTTGCTGCGATGGATGTGCTGATGGACGGCAACAGCTGCTGTGTGCGACGGCGGCAGCGGAAGCCGGGCCATGGAACAGGTCCCACCGCTTCTCGCAGCGCACCGGGTGGTTTGAGTGTACAGGGCGGGTACGGCCACGCGTTGTCTGCGCCGTTGCAAAGTTTGACCGTGCCGCCGCCGCCACCGCCACCCCGCACGGCTGCAGAGGCGAAGGCGCGGCGCATCCTTGATGCACAGCGGCGTCGGCAGCGTCCGCCTGATCCAGTGCCGGCGTCTAGTGATGTTGTTGCTTGTAATGGTGGTGGTTATGGGAACTTAGAGAGCACCCGTGGTGGCGCGTCTTCACTGCCTGCCTCCCTCCCTCCGCTGCCCACGATGCGCGGCCTCGCGACGCAGTCCCTCATTGACCAGGCGCTGCTCTCTGCCCACCAGCTCAACACCCCTTACAGGTAGTGGAACATGTGCGTTCGCGTGTCTTCTCTTTCTCTTCGATTAAAAGAAAGCGCTGTCTACTCCCCTCTTGACGGTTGTCGGTGTCCATTTGCTTTCTTTTCTTTTTTCCTTTTTTTTGTGCGGTGCGCCTGTACATGTCCTTTCTTTTTTTGCCTATTATTATTTTCTCTTTTTTGCCTTTCTTCACTCTCCGCACCGATGTACTCGAGCAATTTGTTTCTTTAATCTTCGCCTTGTAAATCTAATATACTTTTTTTTTTTTTTGAAGTCTCCACAATGCATTTATTTGAACCCGCTTTATGCTTTCTCTTCTTCAAGAAAAGAAAAAAAGATTTGAATTGTCAAAAATAGCGCACAGTTCCGCCGTAGTGCAAGCGTTAACTAGGCTGATGTGCGCCAGGATGATCTGCCAAGCGCAGTGATTTCCGTGTCCGGACACTTGCTTATTGCGATATTCGTGTCTCTCTACTTTTCTCGCCTGTACAATTCTTTGTTATCTTTATTTTCTCTTCCCCTTCAACAACCGGTACGCCTTACATCGACTTCAGCAGCGACTCAGACACCTCACTCAAATAACAGTCCAACGAGTAGAGTACGTAACGGCACGTGAGAGGCAACACATTTGACTGCCCCACGTAGCTACCTCTATCATTACTTCCTTCTTTTTTGTGTGTGTGTGAATTATGTGCTAGAGTAGCAATGGCGGCTGCATCGGGCAAGAAAAAAAAGGGCCTTTCGCTGGAGGAAAAGATTGTCCTAGTGGAGCGGTGGATCGCTGCCCACCCCCACCCTTACACCATGAAGGAGCTCCAGCAATTCATCCCGAAGCAGACCCCCGTCATCTTTCAAAGCGTTGAGGAGTGCGTTCAGCTGCTCGTCGCTGAAAACCGCGTGGAACAGGATCGGGTTGGCGTGAGCACGCTGTTTTGGCACTTCCCTCTCACCGAAACGCAAAAGCAGAACTACGCGGTGCGCAAAGGCAACGGCGCTGGTGGAATGAGTGGCAAAATTCAACGCCTGACGTGTGCAGATCTCTTGCGTCGGCTGCGCACGCCAGACACGCAGCTCTGCTCCCCGTCGGCGGTCGAGCAGCTCTGCGCCACGGTCCCTGCTGCAGAGCTGCGTGGATGGCACGCCACGCTGCTCGTTGAATGCTCCGCCTTGCAGCGCCACCTCGTTGAAGAACACGCGCGGGTGGGCTGCTCAGATAACGCGAAGGACATGGACGACGAGGAAGCACGCGTAAAGGCCGAGGTGGCCTTGCTCGACAGCCTCGCCGCACAGCGCAGCCGCCTCGTTGCCGAGCAGGACAGTCTGCTCGCTGCACAGAACTTACCAGAGATGCTCCGTCAGGTCTCCGCCGCCGCTGCTGCTGCGATGGAGGCTGCAAACCGGTGGACAGACAACTACTTTTTGGCTGAGGAGGAGGTGGTAGGTAGGACAGGGCAGTCGCAGCGAGATGTGCGTGCGGCTCTGCAGGTGCCGGTGAACCTTGACTACCTCTCCGACAGCGACGAAGACGGAGAAGGAGGAGGTAATGCATCGGAAGCTGCGGTAGTTGCAGCGGCAGCGGTAGTGCAGGCAGGCAGCGCGCACACCGACAGACATCAGCAGCACCGTCACTCAGACAGAGCCGATGCCATCTCTTGTGTACGACAGCACCGCCACTCTGCACGAGACCGACGCGGCAGCAGCTGATGCAGCAGCGACGTCCGTCACGGCGGAGACACCAGCTGCAGCTGCGGAAGAAGAAACGCCAGCAAATAATAAGGAGGCGAAGCGGACACCGGTACCACGCAAGGGGAAGAGCAGCGCAGCGGCTCCAAAGAAGCGCACGGCACAGAAGCGAGCGCGTTGATGACGCGAGACGTCGAAGGCATAGAAGATGTTAAAGCGTCCACTACTACTTATTTTTCTTTTTTTTCCACTGCTGGCTCTAATTAAATAGAGCATTTCTGCTTGTTTTCTCGAAGCAACAAACGAAGCTGAAGCAGCTCCCGATAGGCACCGCCGTCTCCTACGCTTCAAGAATGCAGGAGAAGATATTGCAAGGTCTCTCTACTGCCGGGTAGTTGTCAGAAGGTGGAAGTGATTTGCAGATTGGATCTACCAAATTGTGGGGTGTTCAATGATGAAGCGAGTTTTCGCTGATCACACACTGCTTGTGCAGTTGGGAGTGTTTTGTGGCTTCCCAGTGTCTAACACGAATGTCCAGATCGTTGCCGCGTGACTGCGTATCTGTTGAAAGGTATGTAAGCTGCTCCCGAAACAGCCTCTTTTTTTTTCTCTTCTCTCTCCTACTCTTCTCTCTTTTTTACCCTTTGCGCTCGTTGCCACAACTTTGACTTTCTTCTTGTGAAGAAGATTTTTGCTTCTTTTTCGTTTTCTTGTCTTTTTAGGTCTACAGTCGAGGCAGCTACAACGCATTCCCTCACACACTTAGACACCTACCTTAACTACTCTTTTTCACCTTTGCTTTCGATTTTTTTCTCATTTCCTGCCTTTTCTCTTTCTCCGGAAAACGAACGAGTACTCACTACCTCTGTTCAACGCCCATCTCTCAATCACACGCAGCCACCCGCATATACACACACACTCTCTCTCCGCAACTTTCGCAGTCCCCTTTCTCGCATACCCTTTCTTTTTCTTTACCTAAACGATGCTGAATTGTGTTGCTGAGTACTTCCCCGCGGCCGCGACGGTCCCCCTCGCCTTCAGCGCCGCCGCCCCCGCCGCCCGCCGCGCAGGTGAGCGCTCCACACGCGGATACGTCGTGAAGGGACTCCGCCTCCACCACGAGGAGTCCCGCAAAGACGAAGAAGTTTCCTGCCACCGCCGTCCCACCCGCACCGTCTGCATTCACGCTGAGCGCCTGCCCGACACGCTTTTTAACGCGCTGTGGTGGATCGCGAAGGATGGCGAAGATGTCCCGGTGGCTTTCCGTGCCGCTCGCCTGACCGGTGCTCTGCATTATGGTATCGAGGAAGAGAAGGAGGAGAACAGCAGCATCACCTCGACGGAGGCCGCTACGGTTGTAAACGCACTGTCGCTGACCTACCCGTACGTCGCGTCGATGGTGCGCCGCACCGTGTCCCTCTTCCTCGGTGGCAGCCGTCTGCGCGAGGTGCTGCTGAACCCAACGGCCGCCTCGCAGCTCGAGCGCCTGGACGTGTCCAACTGTCGTTGCCTCAAGTCACTGCAGTGGACGCCGCTCTCAGTGAAAGCAAAGGCAGAGGATGGAAGCGCACCAATGCAGCTGCATCACCTCCGCATTCTCAAAGCCTCCTTCAGCGGCCTTGCTACCTTTCCCTGCCGCCACCGTCGCGCAGTGGGCACCTGCCATCACGACCGCGCTCCTCTCCGGCTGCCGTGCGCTGAGCGCCGACCAGGTCAACAGCATCCTGGACGGCTGCACGCATCTCCGTGTGGCTCGCCTCGACTCTACCAAGCTGTCCAGCATCGACTCTCTCGCCTACACCTGTCCCTCTCTCACCGAGCTGAACGTGTCGAACTGCGGTGAATTAAAGGATGTGGAGGCGATGGAGGAGCTGCGTCTGCTGCGCGTGCTGGACCTGCACGGCAACGCCGCCCTCACCTCGCTGGACGGCGTTGGTGCTTGCCACTACCTGCGTCGTCTGGATGTCTCGCACTGCAAGCGCGTCACAACACTGGAGCCGTTGGAGGGAAACTTGTGGAATCTTGTCCACTTCAACGCGTCCCACTGCACGGGCTTACTTGACACGCATCTTCAGGCACTCAAGGCCTGCCCGCTGCTGGAGGAGGTGAAGGTGAACCAGTGCGCCGCGCTGAACGACTTTTCGGCGCTTGCACACCACGCAAACCTGCTCGTCCTGGAGGCGGCCGACACGGGCCTCGTGTCCGCCGACTTCCTCGCCAGCTGCAGTGCGCTAGAGCAGCTGACGGTGGCTGGGTGTGCCGCTCTGAAAGACCTCAGCGGCCTCCGCTACCTCTTCCGGCTGACGAGCGTCGATGCGTGCTACACTGGTGTGACGCGCGTGGCGGAGCTCGTGGACTCGTGTGCGGCGCTGCGTGTGGTGCTGGTGCGGGAGTGCGAGCTGGACGCGGAGAGCACGACGCGGTTGAAGGCGTGTGCGACACGCATTGCCTCGACGCACCGCACCGTCAGCAGCAGTGCTGCGTCGACGGTTGCTGCCGCAACGCCTTAAAGACAGCCTACACGTTTTGTCGAACGCTCCGCGGAACACCATGTTGGAGTGTCTTTGTGCTCCGTCTTCGTTTTGTCAATTTCTTTGGTGGAGGGAACCTCTTTCCGATGACGCTCGACAGACAGCCGCTGTTTCATGTCCTCAGAAACAAAAGCAGACGCAAATACCCGCTCTCTCTTTCTCAATTTTTTATATATTTTTTGTTTCCCCTTCCTCCTCTCGTCATACGTCCGAAAAGCAAGAACAAGTAGCCTATCAACTTCTTCGAGTAAGACGTACGCACGAGTGGCAGGAGGGCATCTCTCTCATCTCGCTATCTTCTCTTAAGTACTTTCACTTTGCTTTTTTTTTGTGTGTGTGTTTTATTCTCTGTGCCTCTGCGTGTTTGCATGGTTTAAAAGGGCTTTCTCTTTTGAATAGAACCGAGTTATATTCTTCTTTCCTGTTTTATTCTCAGCTTTCTTTCGTTTTGTTATTTGTAAGGGTTCAGACAGATGGTGAGCGGCCACAAAGTTACTCAGAGTGATAAAAGGGTGAATGTGTGTTCCGCCTCAACGCCTCTGTATTATTTCCTCCCCGCTCTCTTTTCCGTCATGCAGTCATGGGAAAAAAAAAGAGAAAGGAGAGGATAGCGTGTGAGAAGAGGCGTCTGAGAGACAGAGAAGAGCGGCGGCGAGAGAAGCGCGTTCTGCCTCATCTTCCGACTTCTTTTTATTTATTATTATTACCTAACTATTGCTTTGTTAAAAGAACTACTGGTTTTTTTGTTTTTTTTGTGTGTTTGTGCGAGAGCGATTCTTTTTCGAGTCTTCCTCTCTTTGATTCACGGCATTTCTTCTTTCATTTCTTCTTTTTTGTCAAAGTCCTCCAGTTTGTGATTTGATGGAGGCGTAACGGCAATGCTGAACTTTTCCCCTGTCTCTATTTATCTTTCTCGATTTGCTTTTTTTTTTTTTTTTGCGAACACTAACACACAATGACACACTCGATTACGAAGAAAGAGCAAAGGACACAGTGATGTGTGATTGACGTCGCTTAGTGCCTTTATTTTTCTGTTATTCGTTGTTGTTGTTTAATGTGCGGACTTCGCTCATCATAACTACCTCTTTTTCCTTGTCTTTCGTAATTTTCCTCTTTTTTTTTTTTCTTGTGTAGTGGCGAGACCGACACGTGATTCTTATTTTTCTTTGCAGCTGGGCACACTCGCGAAATGTATTTCATGCATCTGTGCCTGCTGCATCGCGTTGTCTGTGCTCTGTCGAGGAACAGTGGTTGTGTTGGTCTGTGCGCATCGACCGTCGGGTTCTCCTGCAATGGTAGGGAACTTTTCCCCTTTTTTTTTATCTCTCTATCCACAAAAATTGGTTTACTGAAAGAGACAGTGCAGACGCACGCACATGTTACCAAGGTGTAGTGAAGTTAAAAGAAAAAAGAGGAAAGTTCCTGGAAAGGGGGTTTTTTTTTTTTTTTTTAAAAAAAAAAAAAAAAAAAAAAAAAAAAAAAAAAATTTTTTTCTTTGGGGTTTTCAGACGCGACGGACAGCAGCAGTCGATGTGATCATTTCTTCTTCTCTTCCTGAGCCTTTTTTTTTTTTTTAGTTTTCATCGAGTGCTCTATGGTCATCTTGTGTGTAGTGGACTGAGTAAAGGACAAAACATCAGTTTGCTGGTAACAAGACGGCACAGACTGCATACGCACACTTACAGACTCTTCCATCTCTCTCTCTCTCTCTCTTCTACCCTCTTCGTCCGCGAGAAGACTGTATTTTGCTTATCGGGCAGACAGTTTGCGCACACACAGCTCGAACTAATCCTGTCAAGGGAAAGACAGGAAAAAGGGAGAAGAGAGCACGCGCACATGGACCCTCTACCAACCTTTTTTTTCTCTTCTCCTCTTTTTCTCTCTCTCTCCCGTTCTCGTTATTGTTCTTCTTCAGTGCGTTCAATTGTTTTTCTTTTTCGTCTCTTTCTCTCTGTTTTGCAATGTGTCTTTTATGAATGTGGTAGCAGATGGTTTTTTATTTTTTGTTTATTCATATTTTCGTCCTTTACTCCATGGCGTCTAGGTAGTGCGTCGAACAAAAAAGAAAAAGATAGACGGGAAAAACTTCAATAAGTGTGTGGATGTGTGCGCACAGGTGCTCCTTCGCGTTCAACTCTGGCTTTCCTTCTCTCGTGTTCCGTAGTGGGGAGCACGAGAAAATTGTGGATAAATCTATACTTGAAATACATGAGATGGCTTGGTAGTTGTTCACGGAAACAGCGGTAAGGGCAAAAGCTCTTTTCGTGTCATCTACGCGTCTCTTTAGCTGTAAAGCAGCACCTTCGAGTTTGTAAGGCGTTCATCCGCTTTGTAGAAACGCCTGTCTTTACGGAGAAGAAAGTGAGCGATACTTGAGTGTCGCACCAAAGCATTTGTGCTAAAGATACCTGTTTGACAGCGCAAGACTTTTTTGCTACCCTCTTTGACGATCTTCATAGAGGAGGCAAGGAGGAAAGAGTCGCACTCGTCGCCTACTTGTATTTCCCCCTTTTTTTCGAATACATCTGGGAGCTGAGTTGCTCAACAAGTTCTTTTTTTATCTTACTCTTTTCATACCGCATCTCTCCATCCGCTGTGCTCCCTCTCATCTTCGCTCTCCGCTCAACACACACACATACATTCACAAGAAAGGTAATAGAAAAACACGCCGCGATCATACGGAGCTGCGCCTTCTCACACACTCCCATAAGCTAAAAGGAGAAAAGAATTCCGAGACTATTTCTTTTTTTTTATTTTGCCATTGCTCTTCTCATTCTCCCAATTAAGTTATTACTTCTGATCCCTAGCACGCACACAAGCACACACGCACTTCTGCTTTTCTTTTTCCAGCCCCGCCGGTGCAACCACCCGAAGTTGCCTGTGCTACTGATCCTCTATTCTTTTTCGCTCCTCTTGTACCACTTCCTCTATATATCCTTTGCTTTGACACAGCTTCCCAAACCGTCCCTTCGAACGCAAGCACATACACACGCTGTCGGCCACTACCACCTTTGCTTCTTTTTCTTTCTTTTTATTTTCTGCCAGCATCGCCATGTCGGCGTCATCGCTTGAGCTCTCTGCCACAACAGAGCAGCGCATCCGCGCCGCCGCCAACGTACTGCGCATCTCCCCTGACGCCCTCCTGCGCCGTCTCCTCTCGCAGCATTACAACACCCTCGGTGGGCTGCCGCTCGACCTTCTCCGCTACATCCTCACCTTTCTGGACTACACGCTCATCTCAGGGCTTATTGCGCGAGTGTCAAAGTTTTGGCAGGACTGCGTGATGGAGTGCCCACAGAACTTCTTCTCCCGCCTTCGGCAAATCCACGGCATCCACCTGCTGGACCCGGTGCACGGCATGTTCTACTTCCCGCGTGCTCTGAAGCGAGTTGTCTTTGACACGAAGAACAGCAGCAGCAGTGGCAAGCCAGGGAGCAATGCACCTCCCCTTCGATCCGGTGCCGATCTGCGCCGCGCCTTCTCTCCCGCCTCTGCTGCCCTCCAGAACAACGCGCAAGCTGTGCCTGCATCCTCCTTCCTGACCGTCGACATCCGCACGCAAAACACACGCACGCTGCCGTGGGGCTACGTGCAGATGACGGTGCGACGCGCCATTGAGCGGGAGCGGTTAGAGTACGGCGCGGTGCGCACGCCGGGCCTGCAGCGGCCAGAGGACCCGGTGTGGTCGCAGGCCGCCACGGTGACCTACGACCGCCGCATCTACATGTTTGGTGGGGAGACGTACGAGGGCGTTGTGCTGGACCGCGTCTACGAATACGACCCGATGGCGAAGCACTGGACGGTGTTGCCAGACATGATGGAAGAAGCGCGCCGCCGCCAGCGCTGTTGTGTTTCGTGGCCGCATATTCGTCTTTGGCGGATACAACGAGGAGGGCGAGGTGCTGGACACCTACGAGGTGCTCGACGTGGCGTCGCGGTCGTGGGTGTCGCGCCTCTACCCTCCGTCCTGGATGTTTGCACCGCCGTCTTCCTCCTCACACAACACCGCAACACAGCAGCAGCAGCAACACGCGAGGCATACCTTCACTCGCCGAGACACCGATGGGCACGGCGACGTGGCACCAGCAGCGGCAGCGGCAGCCTCGGGGCAGTACCGGATGCCAGAGAAGCTCTGCGGCACGGCGTCCACCGTCTACGGTGATGTCATTCTCTTTGCCGGTGGCCATCAGAGCCGCATCGCACCAGACCAGACGGCCGTCAGCTACTCCGCCATGAACAGCACCTCGACGACGCCCATGCACGGCGTTGGGGGCCCGGCAACAGCGGCAGCAGTAGCAGCAGCAGCGGCGCTGACCACCACCACCAGCCTTATGCATGCCGACTCCGCTGCGGCTGCGGCTGCTGCCTCCTCCACCTCTATTCACACACCCCTTCGCAACGGTGGTGGCTTTGATAGCATCACAACCCCAACAACGGTGGGCGGCCCCGGCAACACCGGTGCGAGCACGCGCACCAACTCCCCTCCGCGGCTGCCCCGAGTGAACTCCATTGCGCTGGACGGCCCAGCAACCGCAGAGACGCTCGTGTGGGTCTTCTCACCTGTTACGGGGGAGTGGTGGCGGGAGGGGCCGCGGCTGCCCTCCCCACGAGCCTTTGGCGCTTTAACGGTGCTGGATCTCCCGATTCTCGGCCCCTGCCTCTGCTACTTTGGCGGCTGTGCGCGCGCCGATGCACCGGAGACGGCGATGTTCTACATCCCGTTGAACGAGGCCCCGCACACTCGTGTGCAGGACCGAAGGGGGAGTGACGGCTCTGCAGCGCGGGCCGCCAGCACCGCCTTCTTTTCCCTCGCGCGTTAAGAGAGAGGTCAGCTTCCTTCACACCGCACAGGAGCCGTGGCCGGGCGGTGCTCGTGCGATGTTTGCTTGTGCCGCAACGGCGAGCGCTGTGGCCTCTACCCCCACCACGCAAGATGCAACAGCAGCAACACCTGCACACTACATGTGTGGGCGGAGCAGTGACATGGTTGATCGCTGCTTCCGCGACCAGGAGGAGCTTCCCTGGCAGCGCTACGTGCGCATTCCAATCGGCGGTGCCTTCACCTCCGTCGCTGTCGTGGGCAGCGCGCAGTCCCGCACGGTGGTGCTGACGGGCTTCTACCCCGCACCCAACATCGGCTTCTGCAAGGTGGCCTCGCTGCTGCCTCCTGACGCCTTCACGCCGCTCCTGGGGGCCCTGTCGCCGCCGATGCAGGACCGCATGAGCCCTCTCACACAAGCGCTGTCGACCGCAGGTGAGGAGGTCGTTGAGGGGAGGCACCAGCGGCTCTCACACCCTCACCTGCTGCTTCCTCGACTGCCCTTCCCACGCTTGCCACTGCAGCCCGTCACGCCGCCCGCGCCTCCTCGCCCCCGCCGCTGCAGCTCGACGCCTCCCTTCAGAACGAGGCCGCTGCGGCTGCCATCCACTTCCACCAGGAACGAGAGTGGAGCCACCACCAGCGGCAAGAGGTGCGAGAGATGGTGCGCTCTGCCGCGCGGGCCGCCACCCTGCGTCACCCACGCAACCCACAGACCGCAGGAGAGGAGCACAAGTGGAACCTCGCACCGGTGCCGGAGGTGCGGGTGCGGAACCCGACCGGCCCAGCGCTGAGCCGGGTGTCGTGGAAGGTGCAGTCTCTCAACGCCAAGGTGATCGTCGGCATCGAATAGAAGGGAATACAGAAGAAGAAAGAGAAAAGGTGAAGCACTGGCCTGGCAAGCACCCGCATTCGACCTCTCTCTTGCTGTATCCAGCCTAAGCTTCTACTTTTTTTTATCTGGAGCTTTTCTTTCTTTCTTTTTTTTTTCTCTTTCAGTGTACATTTGTGGCGCGGTTCTGCTTCTCGTTCCGTCAGCAGGCATACTTCTGACAACAATGTCCCTCTTCGTTTTTCTTTACAACCACCTGCTTGCTCTCTCTCCCTCTCTTCCAGGTTTTCTCTTCTCCTCTTCATCGCGTGTTCCTTCCACTATTCTTTCCTGTCTCTCTCGCTCAGTCACTTCTCCTTCCACTATATGATACTGCCTCCAATGTAATTTATGAAACTGTCGCTAGATGCCGCTAAAAACAAAAAAAAATTCTCACCTTGTTTTCCCTTTTTTTCCTCACCTCTGTCTGTCATGTTGACGAAGAGCTAAAGGCGTGGGGGTACGCACTCACGCGCGGTGCTCCCTCTTGCTGCGTATATGTGGACTTAAGCTGCTCGAAGCTTTTCCCAAATTCCTCATTTTTAATTTAAATCTTTTAACGCCTTCTCTATGCATTCCTTCCTCCCTTTTTGCTTTTTTTTGTTGTTGTTGTTGGACGACAATCTATTTTTTCCGACACACCTAATACTGGAAGACCCAAGTGCGTCAGCTACACACACATACAAACACAAACACCCATCGATCACCAGCCAAGAGAGAAGTCGAATAGCCTTATTTTAACGCCTCTTTGGGGAAACCACCACTCATTCATTTATAATCTCCTGTGTTTGCTCATCAAGCCAACCTCTTCTACATACCTTGTTCGTGAAAGGAGGGAAGAGCAGAAGCGGTTGCACGAGAGCCTATCGCTACCTCGTGCTCCATTCTATTTGTTTGAATTTAAAAGAGATAGTGTGTAGGAATAACACCGCAGATTTGAACCAGCATGGCCACCTCCACCACCGTGAAGGAGGCGATCGCCCGCTTCGAGGAGGGCGAGTACCGCCGCCGTCTCGCCGTCGTCCCGGAGGCCGAACAGGAGAGCGTCCCGCGCGTCGTCGCGGCGCAGGAGTTGAAGGTGCTTCTCATTGGCCTTCTCCCGCCCATCATTAAAATGGACAAAGAAATTACCACTTTGAAAGAATGTGAGCATCTGGGCCTCAGCACCAACGCCATCGAGAAAATCGGCCCCGGGCTGAAGGAGCTAAAGAACTTAAAGGTTCTCTCTCTTGGCCGCAACAACATCCGCAAGCTGGAGCAGCTCGACCTCCCGCAGCTCGAGCAGCTGTGGATCTCCTACAACAAAATCGACAAGCTCACCGGGCTGGATAAGCTGAAGAACCTGAAGGTGTTGTTTATGAGCAACAACCTCATTAACAGCTGGACGGAGATCGACCGCCTTGCGAACCAGTGCCCGGAGCTGGTGGACGTGCTCTTCCTGAACAATCCCCTCTGCAACAGTGCGTCGAGCAACCAGGAGTACCGCTACATGATGCTGCAGCGGCTGCCGAAGCTGACGAGGCTCGATGGTGTGCCGGTCGACCCCGATGAGAAGGAAGAGGCCGACCGCCGCCGTTAGCGCGTCGGTGTCTGTGTGGCGTGAGTGCGTGAAGTGGGAAAGTCTTGGGTGCGTTTGTTGTTGATGGTGTTGTCGCTGTGTGTTGGGAGTTGGAGACTTCGCGGAGAAGCCTTCAAGGCAGAACTTCTTTTTTTTTCTTTCGCTTTATTATCTTCATGTAAACCAGCCAAAAAGAAAGGGGCGGATAGCAACGTTTGGGCCGGGAAAAGGTGTGGGCTGTGGTGGTCGTGAAGAGAGAGAGAGAGAGAGAGAGAAGGTGTTTAGGTTAGATCTTTGCGTTCCTTTCCGTTCTTCTCTGTCCCTTCCAGCCTTCTCGTCCTTCTCGGTGCCGTCGTGTCGATGTATAGCAGCTCATAGAGAGAGGGTACGTTGTATGGGAAGAACGCACGACGCCTCCGTACTTGTCAACTAGACCAAAAAAAAATGAATTAAGAAAAGCACCATCAGCTTCAAGTGAAAGTAGAAGGGATCGAAGATTGCGCGATTTGCCCTCCCGAAGCGTGACAGCAGTCAAGCACGGAAAGAGCGAAGCTGCCGCTCGGGAGTGGGTGTCAATGCCTTGGTGGGGGGGGGTGACTTAAGAAGGCTGCACGGCTTGTATGAAGTGAACCAGCCCTTTCGATTGCGACACGCTGAGGTGATGATAACGTCGTCAGAACAACAGTAGATCCCTGCGAAGAGAGAAAGTTGTATTGCGTTGCTCTTCTGTGGCTTGGCACACTTTCAACGTTGTGCGCAACGCGTCGCTGCATTTTTGATTTTGCTTTCACTTTCCTACCTCTTACCTCTTTCCCTCATTCACCAGGGCGGAAACTGACGCGAATCATCTCAGGCGGGCACTGGGCACCACTTGGGAGAGAGAAAGGAAGCTGCTCACCAACCAAAGCGCACATAGAGAACGAAAAAGAAAATAACTTTCCAACTTGACAGAAGAAGCTGCGTATCGCCTTCACATGGCTTCTTCCTCCCTCTCCGCTTCAACGCCAGCGGTAGCAAGCAGCTGGACAGCGGCCATCCATCTTACCGACACCGCCTTCACCTCTCGCACCGACTTCGCAGACGCCTACGTGCTGCCCTCCCTCTCCGCCACCGCCGTCCCCACCGCAGCACTCGCCTCGCCGTGGTTGCTCTCTGTGCCACAGGAATCTGATGGAGACGCCACCACGTCTGGTGTGTGTCTTGAGGCCGCCCCTCTTGGCATGGAGGTGCCCCACGTGCGGTAACCTCGAGGTCGAGCAGCTCTACTGGCGGCGCCCACCACGGAGAAGACCACTCATACACTGCGGCGATACTTTGCCATCTGCGGCGGCGCTGCGTGCCGTCGCTGTACGACGACTGAAGCTGCAGAACCTTTCTGCCAAGATGAAGGCGAAGCTGGAGCGGCACCGGCGGCGGCGGGAGCGGCGTGAAGAGATGCGGTGGCGCTCCTTTCCGTGTCGAGACGCGGTGCCGGCAGTGTTTTCTGTGCCCCCGCTGCGGCGGCCACGGCGACTCCTCTCTTCTCTCCGTCGCTGCGCTGGACATCCGCCTGACACAGAGTATGCGCTACTACGCGGTGTGTCCCTGCTGTCAGTGGCACAGCTACGAGGCGTTTGCCTCCATGGAGCAGCTGCTCGCCTACCTGGACAGCGGCGTCGGGGAAGACAAGGCGGAGGTGATGCGGGAGTGGCGGGCGGCGCAGCGCAGCGCGAACAGCGCGTTGCGGAGTCGCCTCGAAGAGGACACCGTGTTGCAAGGTACAAATTGTGCGGAGGATGTGACGGAGACGTGCTCTCCCTAGCTGCATCACCGCCGACGGTCTCGCAGGCGGCGTGGGCGGCCTATCGACGCATCAGCGCCGCTTCTCCATCAGCACAGGCGGCGCCAGCACGTGAAGAGGATCGCGAGCTGCAGCACTCCCTGCACCCTGCTGTAGCGCTGGAGGAGCTGCGCAGACGAGAAGTTGCCCGACGCGCAGAAGCCGCGATAGAAGCGCAGACCATTGTCCCTGCTCCCGGTGCGGTACAGGTTGCACGCGTCATGGATCTGGCGCAGGAGGCGTGGGCCCACTTCTCAAAGTCATCGATGGATTATGAAGGACACGACGCCACACACTGGACGCCACCGTGTCACCACACGCAGCACTGCTACTGAAAAAGGTAGTGAAAGTGCATCAGCAACACTCTTATTCGCGTCGCGCGAAGTCGAGGTGATCGCCCAGACGCAGCAGTCGCTGATGGGCCTGCGAGGCGAGGCCGTCGACACCCGCCAGCTCACGGTGCACGAGTGGATGCAGCGCTACCAGCCAGCAGCGGTGATTGCGCAGCAACGCAAAGCTGCAGCAGGCAGCAGCAGCAGCGAACACGGCATCTGCTTCTCCCACACGTGGTGCTTTAAACCTCAACACCGTCAGCGGCAGCTCTCCTTCTCTCCGACCCTTCCTGCCCTCCACGTTATTTGACCAGACGCCGGCGAGATCAAACCCGACCTTCACGCCGATGAAACCGGTATACACGACACCCGCCGCCGCAACGGCAGCTACGGCATCACAACTGCCTGCGCAAGCGGCGGACGCGCCGGCCTTTCCGGCACCCACCACGCCCGCCGTCTCCGCGCTCTTCCACACGCCCACCTCGGCCTATCTTCAGTCGCTGCTGCAGCGGCAGCCGGACCGCGCGCTGAATCTCCCCGCCTACTGCGTCCCACGCGGACGCAAGGAGCTGCTGACGGGGCTCATCTGGCGCCTGCCGCGTGCTGCGCAGGAAGACGAGACTACCGCCGCTGGTGCGCGTGTGGTGGTGCTGAACCGACCAGGCTGTGGAGACGGCGATGTCCGGCGGGTGTACGAGCACTGGGCGCAGCTGCGGGAGCAGCACGCGCAGCGGCGCCGCGAAGGTGGACCTCGAACACACGAAGAGAAGGCTGCCGCTGCTGGTGGTAATGGTGGGGGTGGAGGTGAGGAGGGCCGCAGCGACTCCGACGGCGGCGAGGACGACGTGGATGCATTGCTGGCAGCTGACCGCAGCACGACGTCCACCGCAACCACAACCACTACCACTGCTATGCATGCGCAACCAACACAACAACAAGCGTCATCCGCTGCGCAACAAAAGCGCACCACCTCAGCCCTGCCGTTGCCGCTTTTCCTCGACGGTGCGGACTACGCGGCTGTCAGTGCGTTGCCCTGCTGGCGCTTCGCGGGTTGCCTCGTGACGCCACCGAGTGGAGAAGACATGGAGCGCCTAACGTGGCGCCTTCGGCTCCTCAGCCTCCATCCCCTGCACGACCTGTATCTCACAAAACTGGAGGTGAATGGGGTGTCGGTGCAAGCGGGTGGCTTTGCCTCTGCGTTGTCATCTTCCACGTGGCGCGAGGCGTTGACCACGCCTGGTGGGTCGCCTGTGCAGCTGCCAGTTGTTCTGCAGGCGCAGTGCACACCGGCTGAGCGGGCTGCGCTGACCCAGACAGGTACGGCAGCGCCACCACCGCAGCCACCAGCACTATCGCCTGGTCAGACAGCAGCGGATGTGCCACGCATGCGCGATGTGATGTTGGGCATCAGCGTACCGCTGTCTGACGTGCGAGGCACGATGCACCGTCCTGCCGCGACCTCCGTGTGCGTTGCACTGACGATGGAAGTGTACTCGCCACTGCCCGATGTCGCGACGCTGACAAGCTGTGCCGATGCCGCGACGCCGCTGCCTACTGGGGCATCAGCGAACGCCTCCACGTACCACGTGGTGCGCTGCGGCGTCACGGTGCACCTCACCGCGACGTAGCTGCACGGGAGAGAGAAAGAGTAACGAGCTGGTTTGGTGAGCTCACGCTCTCTGTGCCCTATATGAGAAACAAAATCCAAAAAAGAATTTTGCACAAGAATTAGGAGAAGTTTGCAGGAGCTATGCGTCAGTGTGTGCTAGTTGTTTTTTTAGCTCTCTTTTGCGGACTCTTGGAAGAAAGAGTGGCGGGTGGGTGTCTCACGCGCTGTTTGCTTGAACACCTTCCGCGTGAGTGTGGGTGTGGTCGGGTAGGTTGCCGTGTAGCGCAAAGTGTGCCGAAACACAGTTTGTAAAAAGCCTTTGCTACTGTCCTGCATTTTTTTTCTTTTATGATCGCCTCTCCACTCTCTCTCTCCTGTTCTCTCTCTCTCTATGTTGCCAACACAACGCATTACAGCACTCGTTTGCCTCTTCGGCCGTCACGCAGTAGAAGGGACAGTAGGGTAATTTCCCTATTGTGCGTCGTCTGCGTCTCATCAAGACACGGGGATAAGGCCTTTACTACCGACTGTGATTTGTAATCTTGTTTATAAGTACGACTATTCAAACGAAACTTCTTCCGCTTTACTTTGTTTTCCGGTTCGAAGGACATGATAGAATACAATTGCGTTGAATTATCTTAAACACGTCGGTCATTTAGCCGACACTGCCGCCTTCCACGCATCACGCATCTGTTTAACATTTTTCCCCTTACTCTATTATTTTTTAGTTAAAATAAGTCTTGCTCCGCTTCTGCACCAACGTAATCGATCGCCAACGTAATAAAAGGTGCAGAGGACTTTGCAATGGAAGAGGACGGCGAGGTGTTCTTTGTCGACTCCCTCGAGAGCGACGACGCGGGCAGCGACGCTGAGCAGCAACAGCACCACTCAGGCACCGACATGGGAGGAAATGAAGGCCTTGCCTACGCGTCTGCCTCCCCCGCTCTCACCATGGAAGACGTTCTCTTTGGTCCTGCGCCGCCACGATCTCACCCTGCCTCGCCACCTCCGCAAGGACAGCAACAGCAAGGGTCCGCCTCGTTCTCCGCCCTTGGCGCGGACACACGTGCCTCGGAAGGTGGCGACGCTAGTCCGCACCGAGAGCGACCAGATGCTGCCCTTGCGGGTGGTTCTGCGTGTGCGATGCCGGCCACTCGCTTCACCCCACCGCCGCAGACGCTGGCGCAGCTCCGGGGGATGACGTCCTCTGACGTGCGCGAGGAGCTGGAGCGTTTCTTTCTCCGCAAGGAAACCTTCGCGAAGCGCTTCAAGACGGTGGAGAAGGAGCTGCTCGCAGCAACGCCGCAGCAGCTGCCACTACCCGAGCCGTCTGCAACGTCCGAAACAGTGGCAGGAGCCCTCGCACGCGATCGCTGTCGACGTCTCGTCAACGTCAGCAACTGGGAGAATGCGGTGCATGGCAACTCGCAGTGGGATGTTCTTCTTCCCTCCGCCCTGCTACCAAGCGCAGCAACGGCGCCAGGTCAGCGGACACTGCGGCCACACCAGGTGGAAGGCATCCGGTTTCCTCTGGAGCATTCTTGCCGAGGGACCGGTTGGGCAGGTGCCGGCGGTGGGCTGCATTCTCGCGCATACCATGGGGCTGGGCAAGACGGGGCAGGTGGTTGTCTTTCTGCACCTCTTCCTCGCCGCCTTCGCACGACGACAGGAAGCCTTCCCAGCCTCGACGAGCGGTGACAGCAGCAGCCGTCGTGCAGACCGCCCTGGCAGCCCCTCTGCTCGCCTGCCACGTGTGCTGGTCGTCGTCCCTAAGTCCACGCAGTCGGGGTGGAAGCGTGAGTTCCAGACGTGGTCCCGCTGCTTCCCTGCCGCCTCGCGCCTGCAGCCCCTTGTCGATGGAGGAGGGCGTGGCGCCAGCGAAGCGCCTTACGCTCTTCCACTGCTGGCGGAAGGAAGGCGGGGTGCTGCTAATCGGCTACGAGGCTCTCGTGCGGCTGATGCAGCTGGTGGAAGCGAACGCGGTGCTGGCGGACGACCACGACCGCAGTGAACAAGTCGGGGAAGAGGAGGAGGCCAGCATTGAGCGTGGTAATGGTGGTGGTGGTGGTGAGGTTAAAGAGGCCGCAGCTCGCGAGAGGCGCCGCCGCGATTTACGAGAGCGTCGCACCGACGAAGGTGGCAAGGCGTACGGCGGTGATGCCGACCCCTTCACCGAGCTCGTCGTCTGCGACGAGGCCCACCGGCTCAAGTCGGTCCACCTTCACATCGTCCAGGCGTTGCGTGGCCTGCACCCCCTGCGCCGACTGCTGCTGACCGGCACCCCCCTCCAGAACCACCTGCAGGAGTACTGGGCCATGATGGACTTCTGCGTCCACAAGTACTTCAGCCGTCGCCGCTTCCGCGAGTACTTTATCCAACCCATCGAGTCCTCGGCGAACACGCGGGCCTCGGAGAAGGAGGTGGACCTGGCCCGCAAGAAGACATTCACCTTGATCAACGAAGTCCGCCACTTCGTGCAGCGGGTGGACAGTACGCCACTGCGCAACGAGCTGCCCCCGCTGCACGAGTACGTCGTCGTCCTTCCACCCTCGCCGCTGCAGCGGGAGCTCTACCTGCGCTTTATCCAGATTGTCCAGAACGACGGGGATCAGCGGCTGCAGTTCCTGCCGGCGGTGTCCTACTCGGGCAAGATCGCCGCCCACCCACAGCTGCTTTTTCAGATGCGCGATGTGCTCGCAGCGGCACAGCCGGGAAGCAACAACAATGGAAGCGCTTCGCGGCGTAAGGGCGTGTCACGTCCCGCCGCTGCGAGACAGCGACCAGTGCGGGATTATTGGGCGACGGCAAAGGCAAACGGACAGGCAAGTCGCGCAGAGGCGGCGTCACGGCCGTCACCGAAGCGGCGGCGTCTCACGCGTGAGGACCAAAGAGCCCGAAAGGAAGAGGAAGAAGAAAGCAGTCGTAGCGGCAGCGATGACGATGACGGCGCAGTTCTCATCTCCGACTCGGATGACAGCAGCAGCAGCAGCAGCAGTACTGTTTCTACATTTGAACGTATGACGCATCGCTCCCTCTCCTCGCAGCACGCCGCACCGTTAACCTACGAGGAACTCTGCGTTCCACCGTCTTCGTCGTACGTTCCGAAGCTTGAAGAAGGCGCGAAGCTGTACGCTGCAATGAAGCTGATTGCCGCTGCGATGGCGCAACAGGAGAAGGTGCTGCTCTTCAGCCTCTCCACCCAGCTCCTCACCTTCTTTGAGACCATGCTCGCGAAGGTGAACAAGGAGTGGTGCAGGCCGCGGGCGACTAAAGCAGCAGCAGCAGGATCAGAAGCAGAAGCAGAAGCAGAAGCAGCAGTACCGCACCCGTTGCTGCCGCGGCCCATTCGTCACTGCCGCCTTGACGGCTCCCATACCGCAGCCCAACGTGCAGCCCTTCTCGACGACTTTGACCGTCCCGACGGCCCCGACCTCTTCCTGCTGAGCATGAAGGCCGGTGGCGTGGGCATCACCATCACCGCAGCCACACGCGTCATCCTCGTCGATACAAGCTTCAACCCCGCAGATGATCAGCAAGCGATCGGGCGTGCCTACCGCTACGGTCAAACCCGTCCCGTGTACGTCTACCGCCTGATGTGCTACCCAACCCTCGAGTACAGCATCTTTGTGCAGAAGCTGGCGAAGGAGTGGCTCTTTAAAACAGTGGTGGAGGAAACTTCGGTGAAGCGGGACGGGCTCTCTGGCATGCACCTCCACGAGCTCTTCACGATCCTCACACGGGCGGCCAAAGTGCTGGAGAAGCCGTCGAAGCCGACGCGAGCGCAGGAGGCGTTGACGGCGACGGTGCTGCGCGAGGACCCGCTGCTGCAGACCGTGCAGCGCGACCTTCTCTACGCACAGAGCTACGAGGTTGTTTCTGGAGTGTGATGCAGACGACCAGTACGGCGTGGCAGAGGAGGAGTTCTATCAGGACTACCGCCGTAGCCGCCTCTTTGACACCGCAGACGACGAGGATGCCGAGCGCCGGCGTGCCGCGGATGCGCTGCTGCAGCGACGGCAGCGCCTGGAGGACGCGACGAAGCTGCACACGCAGGCGAAGACGCTGACGGGCATGGTGGACGACCTCATCCGCTCGCGAGCTGGGACGGACCCGCACCTGGCTCGTCTCCTCATGGCGATGGGGTTGCGTGTGGACCCGACCAGCGGAGAGGTGCACACCGCACGTAGCGGTGCTGCACGCAGCAGAAACAACGGCTACATCGACCGCGCTCCCGCCCCGCCGCTGGACCCGGGAGAAGAGACGTTTGCACCGTCACCGGTGGTGGTGGTCGGCGGGGCCGCGTCGGCTTCTCCGCGTGGCCAGTTGCAGCACGCTATGATGGCAGCGCAGCAGCAGAGGAGGGCAACGTCGCCGCAGCTGCACAACTCACGCCAGACCGCCGTCTTGCTGCTCGACTCCGATGACGAAGAAGAGCAGCAACCGCAGCCTTCGTCTAACCCTGCCACCAGCACAGCAGAGCAGATCGCGTCATCGCTCTCTCACCAGCCCTACGAGCGCTACCGTCCTGGCGGCTCGCCGTCGCGGGCGGTGGAAGTGGACGAGGAGGCGTCCCAATGAGAAGCGTGTAGGTGTGTGTCTCTCTCTTTCGAAGGGGGCTGCTTCACTGTTGTCATTTTTTCTCTTGTGTTATCCCTGCCCGCTGAGCTTGCTGCGTTGGCAGCGCACCACTACGCGTATTTTGGCATCTCTCAACACCATAAAGAAAGCACCGCGCATAGACCCTAAGCTTTTTGGTATCTGTACGACAACGCGATCGCTTCTTGGCGTGCCTGAACGCAAAAGGCGCATCGACTTCGTGTTTTTCCTTGCCTCTTTTGGTGGTGACGTGCTTGACGTCAAACCATTCCTCCGCACTGCGCTCCCTCTCTCTAATTCTTTCTCTCTCTGATGGCGGACGTGTTTATAAAACGGAAGCTGCCGACACACAAGCAGAAATAGGCAACAGAGGACTCGGAGGCTCAATAGATTTGCCTTCTTTGCCACACAAAGAACAAAGTACATCACCAACTCTCCGTGTGTGTGCGTCCGTCATGGCCCACCTCATCGCCCCGCCCGCGTCGGTGCAGCCCATGACAAAGGAGGACATCGCCGTCGTGCAGGCTGAGAAGCGCGTCGATGCCGCCACACGGGAGCAACTCGTCAGGGTCTACGGCGACTCCCGCGACCCGCACGGCCGACCAGTCGACCTTACCCGCCCACCGCACCGCAACTGGAAATGTAGTGTCTGCGGGAACGTCAGCACCGATATTCGACACCTCTGTGGAACCTGTCTGAGCCCGGAGCCGAGCTACGTTAACGCCAAGCCCTACGGCGGAAAGCAAGCCGCCGCCGATGCCGGTAAGATGAAAAGCAAGGAGGCGCAAGGGTCGAGTGTGCTGCGGGCTGGCACGAGCACCGACACGGGGTGTGCGTCTGATCCACATTGACGCGACGAAGCGCACCTACCGCACCTTCTGCGAGCCGCACGTGCCGGTGGCCACGACCAAGACAGCAGCGGGGCGGCGCACAGCAACAGCAGAGGATGGAGACGAGATGGGCGTGAAGGAAGGCGACGAGGACGCTGTTTGGGACGATGAACCCGACTGCGGTGAAGGAGGGCAGTCGTGCCGGCCTGGTGGTGGTGGCGGCGGTGGCAGCGACGAAGGCGACGGCGAGGTTGGTGTGGTCGGCGGCAACACGCCAGCGGAGCGCCGCGCACCGCATGAGGAGTCCGTGGACGGCGGCTTCACCCACTTCATTTCCATCCCGCTGGGCAAGCAGCCCGCCATCACCGCCAACGCGACGCGGGTGCTGGAGGACCTGCGCAGCTTTGTGGGCGGACGGGCCCCAGCGGACGACAGCGACGCGGCAACGCCCGACCTGGTGACGACCACGCCGAAGCTGCACATGACGCTGCTGCTGCTCACCCTGCCCCGTCGCGAGGATATCGAGTTCGCGAAGGAGCTCCTGCAGGGACCGTTTGCGGCTGCGTGGGCTGCGGTGAAGGAGAAGGCGGTGGCTGCTGCGGCGGCGGGCAAGAACGCGCCTGCCGCAGCGGCGGCATCTCCGTCCTTGGCGCTAAGCGGGGACGCCTCGCTGGCTCCTGCCCACCGCCACCCTCTTATCCGGCTGGGAGGCGGTCTGCAGGTGATGCCCGGTGGCGCAGACAACGAGATGCACCAGCCGCAGAAGGCGGGCGTGGTGTACATGGGCATCGACGACTCCCTTGCCCTCGCCACCGTGCAGCAGCTGCAGCGGGTTCTGCACGATAGCTTCGCGGAGCTCATCCACGACCTCGACGAGGCGGCCCGGTCGCGGCGGATACTGCACGTCACGATCATGAACAAGAAGTGGCGGATGGTGCGCGGGGCACGTCGGCCCTTCGACGCGCGGCCCATTGTCGATGCCTTTCAGGATGTCAGCATCGGGGCTGGTGACGATGGGCGTCAGCTCTTCGAGGTGGCGGAGCTGGAGCTGTGCTCGATGCGGCGGCACGACGCGGAGACCGGGACATACTTCGCGGAAGCCACCGTGAAGGTTTAAGGCCTTTTTTGTTGTTGTTGTTGTTGACGTTTTGTAGGTGTGTTTGCCTGTCTGACGAGCTCTTCTCACTTTCCTATACTGATGGAGGTAGCGCCGTATTCGCCGTTCGTGATTGCTTTATCAACAAAAGTACATAAAAGCATTTAGAGAGAAAGAAGAGCCACCTGCTGCCTGCCACACTCTGCAAGGATTTTTTTCCATGGAAATAAAAGTAGTAGTCTCATTTCGCGGAAGCGTGGTGAACAGAACCTTCTTCTATGCCCCTCAATTTACATAAACCACGCAAAATTCTTCTCTTTCTCTCTCTCCTGCATTTTTGCGTTTTTTTATCTTTTGTTGTGTCGACAATGCAGCACAGAAGTGCCTCCAACGTATCGTCATCACACCGCTTTTCCACAGAGGTGAGGCACAGACTTGGCGTGGCGACGTCGCAGCGAGCAACTACCGCTCTCCTTTTCTCTCTCTCTCTCTCTTTTAGATTGCGAGCAGTGTTGCGCCTAACGTCTTCGGCTGCTGTACCGCTTTCTCCACCGGCCTTTATACTTTCGTCCGCCTCTGAGGTCCTTTTCACGTCGGTCGCGTCGGCTCGGTAGCACAGCGCGCCGCCACCGTGATTAACGCTTTGTTCTTGTTGTCTGTTTCTGTGTGTCTTTTCATATTTGTTTTGTTTTTTTTTTTCTAGTTCTGTATTTTCTCGCATACGCTGCCGTGTATCGTGGCCATCTGAGAGATTTGTTCTTTCTTTCTTATCTGCCTTTGTTATCACTTCTATCTTGCTATTTCCTTTGGTTCTTCGACCGACGCAGTTGCCGGGTGTTACTTTCAACTTGGGTGCGATGTTCCCTGGTGGCTACCTCCCCGACTACGCACGGACTCGTGTGCGGGCGAACGCGACGCCAGCGGCGATCTCGGCCCAACAACGCGCAGCAGCTGCGGCATCCTCCAGCAGCGGCGTCGTCTCCGTCTCTGCCCTCCCCAACACACCGGTGGTGGATGCTGATGGACATACCTGCGCTGCCGCCACGGGACGCGTCGACACGAAGTTCGCCCTGCCCCCTGCCTTAATCACCTGCCTGGTACGCCACATCGACAGCCAACACAACGTCCTCGCCACACCAGCAGTGGTGGAGCGGTGCTTGCGGGATCTGCAACGCCGGTTGATGCCGTGGGTGCCGGTGGAGCGTGTGTTTGGCTCAACAATGCGGGCAACAGTACCAGGTGGTGCATCAGCCACTGCATCACGCAGGAGCCGCGTTCAGCACCGCGGGCCGCTCTCCGGCCTCGACGGCGGGAGCTGCCATCCCTGGTGGGAGTCTTACTGCCCCTCCCGCGACGTCCACCCCACAGGCGGGCTCGTATCTCGCCGGCAGCCACGTCCGTCTGCAGCTCGCAAAGACAACCGACAACTCCGTCGTTGTCGCGATTGGGGCGTCGGTCCTGCACCTTCTCTTCTACGCCGTCGATGAGCCCGAGTCACGCCCCTCGCACCTCGCCCACGTCGTGCTGGAGTGGCTCGAGGCGCTCAAAACGAAGGGCGAGGAGCATGACTGCATGGTGCTGCTCGTGCATGGCGACCTTGTCGCTGCCTCGGAGGCGGCAGCTCGGATGGCAGAGGAGGCGCAGCGTGTAGGCGGGCCGCAACAGCAGCAGTCGTCGTCGTTCGTCAGCGCATTCAAGCACCGCCACCCCTCTCCCACACCCACCGCTTCCCACGGTAAGCCAAGACAAGGTCGATGCGGCCTCCGCGCAGCTGCGCCGGTACTACAAGGAGCTGCAAGACCTCAAGCTGTCCCGGCAGCAGGTGTGCGCCTACATGCCCAACGAGACCCCGATGCGAATTCTGGAGCGGCTGCGGCCGGCCGTGATTGCGCGTGGCGGGCGGCTGCGACAGGCGCTGCAGGTGGCGGCGGCACGGCGGCGGCAGTACCCGCAGGACCCGAGCACGAAGCCGGGGATGCCCGCTCCTCCCTTATCCGCAGCACCGTCTACTTCGACTGCTGCGACGACGCCAGCACCGAAGCATCAGCAACAGCCTTCGTCGGCATCACCCCGTTTAACAGGCATCTTAGCAGAGAAGAAAAGTGGCGGCGGCGGCGGCAGCCCGGCTCGTGTCGCCTCCCCGTCCGTCTCGCCCGCTGCTGCGCAGTACTTCAACGTGCAGGCGCTGTGGCGAACCGGGTACGATTTGGTGGTGCACTACCTGCAGTACGGCCTCGTCTTTGACGCCCGCGAAGCGCTGGAGCACCTCTACCTCGAATACTACAACAACTCCGACGACTACGTCTTTCTACGGACCCCGATCGAGACCTTGCAGCGCCTCGGGCGTGTGCCGAACCTTTTCGACTCCCACGGCCACGCTGGGTGGGGCATTGGCCGCACCGGTTACCCCACCGCCATCGAGCCCGGCGCGGAGTTGCTGGAAGGGTTGCTGCTGCTCGCCTCAGCAGAGATGACGTGTTCGTTGCTGCTGGGCGAGACGGCCGCTGCGCTGGCACGCTACAACACCTTTGTGCAGGTCACACGTGAAAAGTTTGAGGAGTGGACGGCGATGGAGGCCACGGCGATGACACCGAAGCCTGCAGGCCACGATCCACAGCAGCAGGACCCTGTGGGTGGGTGCCCGCTGCGCATCACGTCCTACACCTTCCAGCAGTTCTTCCTACTGCAGTGTTACCTCTCGGGGCTGCGGATGTGGTGGCCGACGTCGGGCCTGTGCCGGCCGCGGCGTGTCACCCCCTCTCGTCTCTCGCCTGCTCCTCCTCCCACTGCGGCCAACACCCCAGACGAAGGCCAGCTGCCGCCTGGCGCTGCTGCTGCTACTCCTACTTCCACTATAAGTCAGCAACAGCAGCAACAAAGTTTAGAGAGGCGCGACGCACACGACTCCTCCGCTGCGGCACCGCGCAGTCACGATGACCGCAGCACCGCCTCCATGTTCTCACCTCTCACTCTCCCCGCGGTGAAGCTCAGCACCCTCCGCGGCACCACCAACGCTGCCGTGCTGCCGGCACCCGAAGTCGTAGACCCGGAGGACGGCTCGGTCGCTGTGGCCCTCAGCACCTCCCCGCTACTCCTGCCAGCTACCGGGGCGTCCTTCTCAGCTTCCACGTTTACCACCACGAACGTCACGTCGGCGCCGCGACCCAATCTAGATGGAGGCGCCAGTCCACTTGGTGCTGCTGCTGCGCTGGACGGCTCGCAGGCGTTGTCCGACAGGCCAATGCCAATGCGAATGCGGTGCGCTACTCCATGACAAACCCGTCGTTCGCGGCACCAGGAGGCACGTCGATGTCCGGCGCCTCCTTCCGCGGCCTGGGCTCCTTTGCCGCGCGGTCAGAGGTGTCAAGTGCGGAGCGGCTCGCGGACGGCGGTCTACCTCTTGCCGCTCCCCTGCTCATTCCCGCCCGCACGGTGCCCGGCGCGGCGATGCGGGACAGCGGAGGTGAGGCGAGAACAGATCCGGCACTACCTTCTCCCACACAAGGGGCAGAGGAAGATGAGGAAAGCGAGCAAGACGACGACGACGACGCGGAGGCCGCGGAGTTGGCGGACTTCGACCTGCACTACCTCGTCGCTGGCAGCGAGGACACCGCGCAGCTTACCGTCGGCTACCTCGTTGACCTCGCCGTCTCCACAGGTCTTGTTGCGCCGTCCATGGAGCCGGAGGAGCTCAGCGGCACCGCCGAGGCCATTCAGGACGCCATGGAGAGCGGCAACGTGGCTCTGGTGCGTGCACTAAAGCAGCGCCAGTGTGAACTGCGGCGCAGCTGTGCTGAGCTGGCTAGTCTGTTAGAGCGGGCGAGAGACTCGCTGGCGGTGGTGGCGCACGACCTCGGCTACAACCCGTTCCGCCGTTGCGCTGAGGGAGAAGAGGGTGTGACGGCAGCCAATGACGACGGTCACCACCGAGATGAAGAGAAGAAAAGAAAGAATGACGGTGGTGTGGAGGGCCCGGTGCTCTCGCCTATATCATCCGCAGCGACCACCGCGACCACCACCACCACCTTCGCAGACGTCGCCGAGCTCTCCTCCCCCGCGCAGGCGCTGCGGCTGTGGCGGGTGCTGGCTGCGATGGCTGCCCTGGCCCTTCGCATCGGTCACCAGCGCCGCCGCGAGTTTCACCTCTACGCGCGGCTGGCGGTGACGTTCCTGTCCGACCACCCCGCCGTGACGGCAACGATCGTGGCAGACCGCCTACTGCCCTACGTCCGCACGCTGGGTTGGCGTACCATCGAGCTGGTTGTCCGCCGCCTTTATGTAGAGGCGCGGGAGCAGCTGATGCGTCGTGCGGGACTGCTTGACGACCTCCTGCGCGGACCAGAAAGTGCGGCAACCGCCACACGCGGCAAGGAAACGGAGAAGCATGCGCGTCTGGTGCCAAAGGCGTGGCTGCGCGTGTTTCGCACCGGCCCAGCCTTCGCGCTTTACCGGGAGTGTATCTTGGTGCTCATCAGCAACAGCAAATACATGGATGGGCTGGACAAGTCACAGCGGCAACAGCAAGTGTCAGCGGCGTCCGTGGGCGGCGAGCAGCTGCAGCCCGGGCCCTCTCCGCCGTCTCCAGCGGTAGCCACGCCGCGGTCTCCTGCCTCGTACATGGCAGCCGGCATCGTCAGCGCTGACGACGCCGTCGGCTCCCTCGACACCCGCCTCTTTGCCGAACGCACCCCCGCGCAGTGGTGGATTGCCCTCTTGCGCGTCGATGCCGTAGTGCTCTCCGCCTTCTACGCGAATGAGCCGCCCGAGTACCCACTGAGCAACTTTACCGCACCGCTGATGACGCGTGTGGAGAGGCAGCGGCCTTCGTCCTCTGCTGCTGCTGCTGCTGCTAGTAGCGCTGGTGCTCTTGTTGCGGAGGTGGAGGAGGTGGTGCGGCTGTCTTTCTCCATGGCCTGCGCGGTAAACCCGCTAATAGGAGCAGACGGGGCCGTGCACCTGCGCCTTGCCTCCTCCTCCTCCTCTAGTACGCCGCAGCGACCCAAGACAGCGCACCAGTCTGCGGTGCGGTTGCAGCTGACACTGGAGTCCCGCAAAGACTGGGAAGACGAGGAGGAGGCGACCCACGTGGTGCACCTACACGACTGCATAGAGGCGAGCTACGACACAGCAACGCGCCAGCTGCGCACTGTTTTCCTCTTCCCAATCTGCCACGCCGGCGTGTACCGCGTGCGTCGCCTGCGTCTGTGCAACGGCAATACGCGGCTGGCGCAATACCCACAGCACGGCAGTAGCAGCTGCAGCAGTAGTGAAGGTGGTCGCAGTGGAGACCGCAGCAGCGTGCGCGCGCTCATGGCGCGTGGCGGGCTGCTCAGCGGGCAAGAAGCCGCCGCAGCTGCGCGTCTGCGGGCGGCTCTCGACGCTTCCTTCCTTCCTGCCAGTCGAGCACCGGTGCTGCGTGTGCCAGAGCCCCGCAGCAGCGTTCACTTGAAGCTGACGCTGCCCGAGGAGGCCCACTGCTTTGCCGACAGCGTCGACTACATGACGCTCGACGTTGACCTGGAGGACCCGCTGCGGGTGGTGGTGCCCATCTCTTCCCCATCCGGAGCGGACAACGAGGCGAATGCACCGCCAGTCGAGGCCGCACGCGACGATGCGGACGAGGACAGCAGCAACGACGTCAGCGCCACCGACGAGGCTGCCGCCGAGTGCTCCTGCTTCTACGAAGCCAGTCCAGGCAACGTGCTGCTCCCGCTCTCCGTCGCTGCAAATGCTGGTGGCCGCCATGCCCACCGTACAGGTGCCTCGGCGGGCGAAGAGGCGATCGAGGGCGGGTCACAGCAGCGACCGGCCTCCGTCTCGCCCGGCTACCGCGCCTTCCTGAGCGGCGACGCGGTGGGAGACGGCGGGGCGGAGCTGGCGTTGCGGCAGCGCGGGCCTGCGCTGGTCGCGGCGGTGGTGCTCGGCACGCCCAACGCCTACCGCGTGCGAGGAGCTGGCGCGGGTGCGAGTACAGCGTCGACCGGGGCGGCAGGGAACTCATCGCGTGTAAACCTTGGCGCTTCCTTCAGCCATCACTTCGCGCCGCGCAGCCCAGATGCGAGTATGGCGTCGGTGGGTGGGTGGAAGGGCCACGGCAACTCCTTGGCGCACCGCACACACACCGGGCATCATCCTCACCATCATTTCCATACTCACCACCACCCGACAGCAACAACAGCAACAGCAGCACGCTCCCGCCCCCGCACCGCAGGTCGCCGGCAGATGCATTCCTGTCCTCCTCGTTGCGCTCCGCCAGCCACCCCTTCAACATATCATCGTCGTCGCTGGGATATGGAGTCTCGTCAACAGCGGCGACGACGGCACCGCCACACCGTATGAGCGGTGAGGCGCGGTACAAGTCCGTCTTCAAAAACCTGCGCATCAGCACCGAGGGGGCAGCAGCAACACCACCCGCAGCAGCAGCAGCACTTCATGACGGCCTCGCCTCCTCTCCAGCGAGCGGCAGCACCAGCAACGTTGGCGGCGCGGCAGACCGGCAGCGATCGCGATCGGCCCATCACCACAGCCACAACCATCACCACCACAGCCGCTCACGCTCACCCGCCATCTCGGAGCCGAGCGCGCACGACGGCGGCAACGCCGGCCATTCCTTCTCCGCTGCCATGATGCACCTCGGCCCGGCTTCCCCGCTGCGAGAGGTGGACGCCGACACGCTGGAGCTGCTTCTGCACCACCCCACCCCAGCTGGCAGGGACGCGGCAGGAAGGTTATCCGCTACCACGTCATCTGCAGCAGCCCTCGCGAAGCCCTCACCGTTTGCCACTTCTCCCAGTGCCCAGGCAACGACCGCCGCCGTGTCCTGCACGTCCATACCGATCCACCTCGGGCAGTTTCTTAACTGTCTTCCCGCGCCAGAGGTGCAGACGCACAACACCGGTCACCTGCGGTCTGCTGCGACGGCGGTGGCATCGCTGCTGGAGGCAGTCAGCACGCCGTCCTCCGACCACCTCCGTGAGAGTGTTATCCGCCTTTTCCCTGTCCCGGTAGGCACCAGCAGCGGTACTGGAGGTGGTGAGGGCGAGAAGTCTTCTGCCGCCATGAAGGTCCCCATCACACGCATGCGGCTGCGTCTGCCGCTTCTGCCTCTCCTCCTCACCCCGGCTGCTGCGGCCTCCGTGGGCCGCAATGCTTCTGCTGCGTCTGCCGGCACGCCGCCACCGCCGTCGACGGAAGGAGAAGGCGGCAGCGCCTCCCCCACCGCACCTTCTGGCGCTGAGGCGGCCAAACAGGCCCGCATCGCCTTCACCTGCATGCGTGGCCGCGAGCCGTCCACGACGAGCCTCAGTGTAACGCTGCCCTTCCAGCTCGCTGTTCACTGCGACTACGCGTTCAAGCACTTTCAAGGCCGTGTCTACTGTCTGGTGCGCATGACAAACCTGCTGCGTACCACCTCACTCTGGCTGCGTGGCGCCGTGCTGCGCGTGCTCGACCCGGAGCCCTCCTACGAGATTGTGCGGGTGTGCGACGTCTACAATGAGCTGCTGGTGACGGAGTGGAAGCCGCAGGAGGAGTGGTGCGTCTTGTACGAGCTCGACCTGATCGCTTCCTTCCACCCCGTCCAGCCGGAGTGTGCCCACCAGGTGCAGCTGCAGGTCTTCTACTCGAGCTGGGAGAAGAGTTTCCTCACCACGCAGCCGGAGGACCGGCTTGTGTTGCGCACTGTGTTGCTGCCTCCGACTGAGGCAACAGCGGAGAGCGTGGAGCTGATTCACGGAGACGCCGCGGTGTCGAACAGCGCGCCGAATCCGCAGCACAGCCCTTTTCACTCAGCAGCAGCAGCTGCTGCTCGCAGTCCCAGCATGGGCTACCCCCGAGTCGAGAGCGACAACACCGACGACCTTCTTCAGCAGCTCGGCAGCGACACGCCCGGCGGCTTTTCACCTTCGCTCTTTACCCCGCCCGCCTCGAGCCACTTTGGCGGAGAGAACACGAGCCCGACTGGCTGCATTGTGCCACCAATAACAGCGGCGATGGGATCTTCTGCTGACGCTACTGTCTTTGGCGGCCCAGAACCGTCCACCATCGCCACGTCGGGCATCAGCGGCAACAGCGACGGCAGTGTCACCCGCTCCGCTACGCAGGTGGCGCACTCGGTGAATCACTCCCACGGCTTGTCAAAGGGTGACGGCAGCGCGAGCGAGGACAAGGACGGCGCTGACAACGATGGCAGCAGCAGCAGCAGCAGCAGGACTGCGAATGGGAAGCGTTGTGGCTCCAGCAACCAGAGTGGGAACAGCAGCAGCAACAGCAGTGTAGCCGCCTCTGGTGCCGTGCACTTCAACGTGGTCACGCTACGACATTTGGAAGAGACCTGCAACACCGTCCTCGGCCCCGTCGCCACCTTTCACTCTAAACACCTCTGCGTCTTCAGCATCGTCATGTACGCCGAGTCGCCGTGGATGATGCGCTTTGGCGCGGCCACCAACTACCTGGCGAAGGCGCCGTCCACGCCGCTGTCGGCCACCGCCAGCACGGTCGGCGGCAGGGGGCCGCTGCCGCGCTCCTCGGTGCAGCCGTCTCGTGCGGCAGCGCCGTCGCAGCAGGCCAGCACCTCCACCTTCGACAGGAGCCTTAGCAGCAGTGCGCCGAATGTTGTGTCAGCCACGGGCGACTCTTTCTTTGGCAACGCGATGGTTGACCAGCCGTCTGATTTTGTCTTTGTGGCTGGTGAGCCCGTGCGCTTCTGTGTGCGGTTGCAGCCCCTCGCCCAGAACTGGCCCGAGGACGCCAACATGGAGGAGACCTTCTTCATTCGTCTCAAGTACAACCCGGCGGAGTGGATGGTGGTGGGCAAGCAGCGCGACCGGCGCACCCTGTCCCTGATGGAGGAGGTGACCGTCTACTTCAACGCGGTGCCGCTGCTGCCCCTTGCCTCTGCGGAGGCTGGAGACGAAGCGGAGAACTCGGCGGATGGGGCGGCGGCGCGGAGCCATCGCTCTGCCCGTGCTGCCGACGACGAGGATGACGCGGAGGAAATGAACAAAGGAGAGGACACCGCTGCGATGGCGCGTGGCGATGGCGAAAGGCGTGGCAAGGCTGTGCGCTCATCGCGGCCGCTTGCCGGGCACGCCGTGCGCGACGAGGGCATCCTGCAGACCCCGACGGTGGAGATGTTTTGGGAGCGCAAGAAGCCACTGCCGGGTGCCGCTGCCACCTCCTGGTCATGTCGACGCCGTGATGGGCGAGCCAGTGCTGATTGACGTGGTGCAGTTCCGTACCTGGGTACGCGTGCGCAAGCATGGACACTAATCGAGTGGTCTGGTGGCAGTTTTTTTGTGTGAGTGTGGAGCAGGTATGCTTTCTTTTCTCGTACCTAGAGTCCGAACTGTGCGGGTTGACTATCCGTCTTCTTCGGTTTCCCATAATCGTTTAGTTCGACCGAGAGATAGAGCGAGAGACGCGGGGTGCGTGCCGGTTGGTTGAGACAAAACTCAAAAGTGAGGAGAGAGTCATATAATCATGGCCACAGCCAGGAACAAAGGAAGCAATAGCTTCCCTCTCCTCTACCCGTTTTCCTTCGTTAGAGAGAGCTCTTTGGAGACGAGAGCAAGCAATAAAAAGAAAGTGAAATAAAGGATGCACGGATTGGGCGACTCGTGCACGCGAAGCGCTGCGTCCTCTTCACAGTGGCGATGCCGCTCTCTGTCTCTCCCCTCTCGCATCGTTTCCAAGCCCTCTCCTTCCTGCTCTCTCTCTCTCCTCCCTCTCTTCCACAGTTGATTGAGCCGATAAAAAAGAGGCAGCGCAGAAGCTTGCACATTTTTTTGCCGCGATGTTCGCCCGGAGCCTCCGGCGCGCCTACCTCGTCCACTCACCACGCGGCGTCAACTTCAGCATCTCCAGCGACGACGCCGTCGCGCACACATCCGCGACAAGTACGGACGGCGCTGGTTCGGTGCCCGCCTCGACTACCTCGGCCTCGAGCAGCCCTCCAAGGAGTTTCTCCCGTTTTATCTCTGCAGCGGACGCGTGCACGCCACTTACAAGGGCCGAGTCAGCTATTCCACCACATCCACGTCAGCTGATGGCAAGTCTACCCGCTCCACGCAGAATGTCTGGACCTCGCTGCTGACGCTGGACAGCGTCTTTGAGGAGAACCAAACGCAAATTTACGCCGGGTACAAGTACAACATCGCCCACGTTCACCATGCTCTACGCAGCGATGCGCTGGCCTACTCGCTGCGCAAGATGCACGAGGTGGACACCACCGGTGCCACTATTAACCTCTTCGAGCAGTCCACCGCCACGATGATCGACTTTGTGGAGAAGGAGGTGCATCGGCAGGCCGAGGCGACGGCGATTGCGTGCGTTCGCTCCTTCCACCCGTCCGCCGAGTCCGTCTCCGTTGAATTTAAAGACTTCACGTTCCACATTGACGAGGTCACCCCCAACCTTTGTCCCGTGCTACGTGGTGAAGGCCGACTACGATGCGGAGCGCTACACCCTTTACGTCTCCGGCGTGACAGGCCTCGTCGGGGGCCCTTACCTGTTGAACTCGCTCTTCATCGCCCGCACGACGGCCCTCGCCACGGTGGCGGCAGCGCTGCTCTTCACTCCGAACAAGGTGGCCGGCTTTATATTCGGCTCTGTCATCTCCGTTGCCACCTACTACGCCGCCTTCTACTTCGCACGGTGGTACCCGGCGAAGCGGCGCAACTCGCACCGTGACCAGCGAGAACAACTGCGCCTCAAGAACATTGGTGTCGACCACGGCGGCTACCGGCCCAACACAGCCTCGCAGCGCATTCAGCAGGAGTACTGCACCTCGTCGTACTGGGACACCCACGCCTATCAGCAGCGCAAACAGAGCCGCACCGCGTCTTCCTCCTCCTCCGGCGGCGGCGGTCATGCCCCGCCTCGCACTCTGCGCGACCCGCAGGGCTACTACCGCATACTCGAGCTGAAGGGGGACGAGTCTGTTAATGAGATCCGCAGCGCCTATCGTCAGGTGGTGCTAAAGAAGCACCCGGACGTTGGTGGCACGAACGCGGACATGGCGAAGGTCAATGAGGCCTACCGTGTCCTGCGTGATCCGAAGCGGCGGGAGGCGTACGACCGTGGCTAGTTGAGCAGCGGCTCCTTTTGTTCGTTAGCTTTTTTTTTTCCTGATCCGTTGCTGCTTCGAGGATGTGTGGTGCGCACAGACACACACACACGCACTTTCACGCTGTCATCTAAGGAGTGGCACTATCCAGTGTTCAGAACAAGACTTTAGTGTTCCCCACACTATCACGTATCGACAACTATTGCAGGTCTTCTTTATTTTTCTTTTTTTTTACGGAGAGGGTTGTACACCACCATTTTGTATGTTGTTGTGGCGACCATTTGCCGGACTTTTGCTGGTGTGTGCGTGTGTGTGCGAGGTGGATCCAGTTTGGGGCTGACGCGGTCAGAAAAAAAAAACGGACATGCAAGACCGAAACATTTCAATTCCTTTCTTTCTACTTTCGTTGTCTGACAACATGCATCTCATTGCGACGGATAGAAGAATAGAAAAAGCTATTTTTGAGGCTTTCACGGTAAGTCGGGTGGCACGGCAAGGGGAATTTGCGAGCAGCAAGAACCCGCCCCTCTATCGTATGCTGCACCTCTTCATAGGCGCATAAGCGTGAATAGGCGTGCTGTGCGGGGCTGCATGCGACTACGGCAAGCCTACACATCGTGGCGGTAAGCTCCGCTATCCACTGTGCTCTCCAGAAAGCATATCTGCCTGCTTCGTGTGCTTCGCTGCGTTCTCATGCTCTCGTTCAGCTTTTATCCTTTTTTTTCTTTCCACACCCTCTATCTCTGTCCTCTGCACCACACTCCGCAACGCCACAAAAAAAGCCCGCGTCGTAGCCCCTCATAGCCTCTTTCTCTATCTCAGTCTTTTTTTGCTTTTACTAGCGTCTACTGTGTTTTCTGTGAAGGTGTCAAAGCCCAGCAACAGTAGAAGAAAAAAGGAACTTGTGTTAACTGTTCGCACCTCTCTCACTCTCTTTCTACCTCTCTCTCTTCGCATCCGCTTTCAGTGTCTTCCCTTTAAGCGTATCTGATTATATATATTATCACCTCGTGTTTCGTGCTCTTTCTATTCTTGTGCTTTCCTCAAATTGGGTTTTTATTTTTGTGTGTGTAAGGCTCGCTCTGATACCCGCGACGCCACTCAAAGCCTTTTGTCTTGAATTTTTTTTCTCTGTTTTGCTTCCCCTCTTAAACCTTACTAAGAGTAACACTCCTCTCTTGAACTATCATCAACATCTCACGCAGTCTTTGTTCGCCTTTCTGAGCGTTTTCTCTCTCTCTTTTCATCTTCTTGCTTTTTCAAAGGGGTAAAGAACTCACGTGTATTGGGCCTCTTTGTTCAAGCTCAAGCATCTCTCGGACTCTTTAGTCCGCATCACCCCTCTATCACTCTCTTACCCTCTCTCGTTTTCTTTTTTTTTACTTTCTAAATCTTTCGGCTGCGTCGCCTTCAAATTGCACTGCACTCCCGCACCTCTCTCTGTGCATTTTTTTTTTTTCGTGGTGTCTCAATCTTTTTACTATCTCTCTCTCTCTCTCTTTCTCTTTGATCTTTGTGCTGACAGAAAAATGTCATCCTTTGTAAAGCGTGGTGTCGACTCCTTGAAGGAGGAGCTGCACAACACGTGGGACTCCATCCGCGGCACCCGCTGGAGCGTTGGTCTCTTCTTCGCCATCTTCTGCGTCCTCTTCGTGATTGTCGGCAACGTCGTCCTCCTCATCGCGATCAACTTCTGGATCGTCGCCTTTCCCGCCGAGGCGGCCGAGCACAACTCCAGCCAGATGGCCATCCAGGTAGTCGCCCTCATCTTTCTCGTACTGCTCTTCTCCATCGTGGGAGCCATATTTACCGTCGTCTATGGCGCTCTCCCCCTGTGGCACATCCTCGTGGACACGAACCGCGTCGGGCACCCCGTCTACCGTCTCTTTTTGCTCTTCTGCTCGGGCCTGACGAACGGCGTGAGCAGCGTCCTCGGCGTCTACGCGATGACCTACACCCCGGAGTTCATTCAGGCCGTGCTGCTCTGCTGCATCCCGTTCAGCGCGCAGGCGTGGACCGTCATCTTCATCCCGATTGAGCGGAAGCGCAACTACCTCTCCCTCTTCTTCATCGGCTCCTTTGTTCTCTTCGTGGCGGGTGTGCTGCTGTCGAGTCTGTCCGCCTTCCTGCACCCGTCCTCCGAGGCGGAGGTGGCCTCTTGGGCCTGGGCACTGCTCTACCTCGCCAGCTCCGTCATCTTCGGCCTCTGGTGCGTCGTGCAGCGTCTCTACCTTGATGCCATCGTGTGCAAGGATTCCCTTGTGCAGCAGGAGCAGCCGCAGGAGCAGGCGGAGGAGGCCGCCCCCTGCCACGTTGACGCCGCGGCCGCCGCAGGCAGAGCGACCCCGCAGGCGAGCAACGAGGCGGGCCACGATGTGGTGGTGGTGGATCACAGCAACAACGAACCGACTCGCGTCGGTCGCGAGGACAGTGACGTGCGCGAGTCGGCGACGAACGGGACGCACAACACGCCGCTGAAGAAGGACGCTGCGACGGGTGCGCACCTCGAGTCCTCCTACGTCGAGGAGGAGCCGCGCTTCTCTGACGTCGACGATGACGAGGAGGCGCCGCTGACGGCGGATGCGGAGCTGCTGATGAAGCGGGAGTGGGCGAACCAGACGGTTGACAGCAACGCTGCCAAGATGATTCTCCTGCTCATCGGCCTCCTCTTCCAGCTCCTCATCTCCTTCGTGCTCTTCCCTGTCGACGCGATTCCGTGGTTTGGCACGTCGTCCTCGGCCGCCCAGGCGTGGGAGGGCTTCCGCAACTCCGTGGACTTCATCTTCGCCTCGTGGGTGAACGTCCGCTTCGGTCTGCTCTACTCGCTTGGCTACGCGATGAGTTTCATCGGCTGCACCTACCTCAACGAGCACAGCCCGACGCTGGCTTCTGTCGTGCTGCAGCTCGCCGGTCCCATCACCTCACTCATCATCATCATCATCCCGCAGTGGAACGTGTACAAGAGCAGCAACAGCGTCGGCCAGCAGGTGGGCGGTGTCATCCTCCTCCTCGTTGCCGCGCTGTTGTACCACCTGTGGGAGCAGCAGTCCCTGCGCCGCCTCGTCGCCAAGGCGGAGGAGGCTGAGCGTCGTCGTCAGCAGCGGCTGCAGAACCAGCAGAAAGAGGAGCAGCGCCAGCTGCAGGAGGACGAGGGGCTGGTAGCGCAGTGAATAAATTGATTGAAAAGAAAAAAATATTTTAGTAGCCGAGGCGGTGCCATGTTCCTCATCTCAAGACCTAGCACATTTCTCTCTTTGGGGAGGTCTAAACCTTCCTTCTGTACGTGCTTCGCCAAATGGAAGAGGGACAGTGCACGCGACCGGAGCTTCCTTTCAATTTTTCTTTTTCGTTCCTTTTGAGTTGACTCGTCTTTTCCCTTTTTTTCTCTTTTTTCTATCTCGTTGCTCATTTGTTTCTTCCGTCAAATATAACTCTTTTTTGCCATCTGCCCCCTTCAGTCTCCCTCTCTCACTCTCTTACCTCCACGCTGTAGTCGTATCATGTACGTGCGGTACACTCCACAGTCGCGTCCATTGCGAATACATGAAAAGGCAAGGAAAAAAAGATGGCACTGTGTGCGCCTTTGTGCGCCGCTGTGCAACGGTGGAGCCGCTACGACTTACCCACATCCCTCACTTCCCAATACACACTTGACTACTTTATTACTTTCTCTCTACGCATGTGTGCTTGTGTGCGTGTGTGTTTGTGTTCTCTGTGCGTGCTGTCAATGATGCTGTGAGAGAGAGACAGCAAACCTTTTAAATAAATGAAGTAAGGTGAGCAATATACTTTTTTTTTTTTTTGAAGTGGTGCTACACCCTTTTTTTCTATCGTTTTCTCTTTTTACTTCGTGAGTTTGTGCGCTTGTGTGTTCTCTTTCACCGTTGTTGTCTTTTTCTTCTTTTTTCTGTTCTTTGTTGGTGCCCTTGCATACTCCCCGCTGTTCTCGCGTGAGGTAGATAGCTTTGGTGCCGGTTATAGACGTGGTCGGTGCGCTCAATCTTATGCCTTTATTTCTTTTTTTTTCTCTCTACTTTTCCGCTGTTGTTGCTTGCCGGCTTTTTTGTCTAATTCAGCTCAATGCTTAGGTTAAAATTAACTTATTTCTCGCGTGTGGTTGTCCTCGTCCGCCTCGTTGTGTCGTGCTCTTAAGTTGTTATTGTTTTGTTTTTTTTTTGTTTTTTTAATGCAACACCAAAAACAGAGAAGCCAGAAAAAGAGAGGGATACATTGACTGTTGGACGCGTATCCAAGCCATCACCCGCTGACGGCCAGACAAGAGAAAGGCAAAAGAAAAGAAAAGGGAAAAATAGAATCGCAGCCACCACAACTTTCGGGAGCTCAAAAATAACGTTTCTCGTACTTTTGTTTTAACAGAGAAAAATATCCCTTGTTTTTTTTTTCGCGATATTTTGGATTTCTCCTCCCGGTTCGCTTTAACACGAGTCGATGATGCTTCGTCACGTAATGCTTTAAGACTAAGGCGTAGAGGGCTGACAAGAATTAACAACAGCAGAGAACAAAGGGGAAGCTGCTTAGGTATTCCAACTGCCACAACAGAAGGAAGCGCACAACTTGTGCCATAATTCCCGATGACGAGCGACCCTGCCATAACCCAAGCTGGCAGGCACGTCTTTGCCAGAAATATATATTTAAAAAAAGACCTTGAGCGCGTGCCTTGCTTGCGGGTCGGAGGGGCCACGCCTTTATTGCTTGTTTTTTTTTTTTTCTTTGCCGCGTGAATTTTTCTTTTTTCCAGAGGTGCGAAGGTGAAGCGTCCCCTTTGAACAAACCCCCCTCCCAAAGACCCCCCCCGGGGGGCGGGGGGGGGGGGGGGGGGAGAAGGAACCCCCCCAAAAAAAAAAAAAAAAAAAAAAAAAAACCCCCCCCCCTTCTTTCTCTTCCTATATAAATATTATTTTTTTTTTTTAAAAAAAAAAAAAAAAAATTATATCCCCCCTCCCCCTCCCCCCCCCACCCCCCCACAAAAAAAAAAAAAAAAAAAAAAAACCCACCCCCACCACCCCCCCCACCCCATCATTCAACCCCCTTCCCTCCCCCACCTCAAAAAAAAAAAAAAAAAAAAAAAAAAAAAAAAAAAAAAATATTTTAATTTAATTTTACAAAATCACATCCCCCCCCCCTCCCCCCCCCCACAAAAAAAAAAAAAAAAAAAAAAAAAAAAAAAAAACTTTTCTAATACCCTCTTGCTTTAATAAAAATAGTTAAAAATGGACCCGCCACGCCGCAGCAGCGACATCGACACGGGCCACAAGCGCACGCGGAGCGCCACGATTGCACACGATGGCTCGTCGTCGTCGTCCACCCTCGCACAGGCCCTCCAATTTGTTTCCCAGCTGGAGATGGGTGAAGTCCTCGCACACGATCGCGACTCGACCGAAGGCCTCATGACGGGCGCTGACGAATCGGCCCAGTGGGCCTACGGCGGCGACTACTTTTTTCACCTGCACGGCGACGGTGCGGTGGTGACGCTGAGAACGGTGGCTCGTCTGCGCATGGCGCTGGCGAGGCGCAGCAGCGGGCGAACGACACGCAGGCGGACAAGCACCGAAAGGTGACGGTGAACGCCACGGTAGCGCCTCCGCTCTTCTTCACCTCCGGCAACGACTTTCCACCTTCGGAGACGAAGGCCGGTGCCACCGCTGCAGGAGATGAGGAGGGCGAGGAGCACGAGGGAGATGGGGTGAAGGGGGTGAGTGGCCCATCAAGGTTTCTGCACGAGGCTCTGCGGACGTCGGACCTTGACATTATTGTCCCTGTTGTGAGCAGCAGCTGTGCTCTTGCCCTCAGCGCAGCGAAGGGCAGCGCCGCCCTGGCCGATCTGCGGCGACTCATGGACCGGGAGCGCACCAACCGAGACGTGATGGACACCAGCAAGTCAGACCTCAACAAGCTGCTTCACAAGGATGCCTTTGGACGCGTTATCGAAAACGCTGAGGCGAGAGAAGGGCAGCAGAAGCAGGTAACCGCTCTGCAGTCCTCACATCTCTCAACAGAGGCGGAGGAGGCGCGGCAGGACGAAGCCGAGGAGGCAGCCTACCTCAAGCGACAGCTGCGACTGGAGCAGGAGCGCTTAGAAGAAGCACGGCGACGCACGGCGGGAACGGCGGCGACACCGAACTCCTCCGCGTCAGCAGCAGCAGCAGCTGCAAGTGCCGCACACATCGACGATGACGACGAAACTGGCAGCACTTCTGCTGGCCGCCGGCAGCGCAGAGAGGCGCAACTCGCCCGCATTGGTGAGCAGAAGGTGCAGCTGGAAAGCGTGGCGCACGACGCGCGGGAAGGCGGAGCGGCGGGACGCGATGCGGCGGCAGCGGGAGTCGCTCCCGATCTTCCACTGCAAGGACGAACTCCTCCGCTACATCGGCGAGAGCGCCGTCACCGTCGTCGTGGGTGAGACAGGCAGTGGCAAGACGACACAGCTGGTGCAGTACCTGCATCAGCGCGGCTACGCTCGACAGGGCAAACGCATCGGCTGCACGCAGCCACGCCGCCTTGCCGCGATTGGGGTGGCACGTCGCGTGAGTGACGAGATGGGCTGTGCGCTCGGCACCACAGTAGGGTACGCCATCCACCTTGACAACACCACCAGCGAGGAGACGGAAGTAAAGTTCATGACGGACGGCGTGCTGCTCCGTGAGACCGTCAACGACCCGCTGCTGGAGGACTACAGCGTTGTGGTGCTGGACGAGGCACACGAGCGGTCGGTTGACACGGATGTGCTGATGGGGGTGTTGAAGCTGGCCCTGCGTCGCCGCGGTGACTTGAAGCTGATCGTCACCTCCGCTACGATGGATATCCGCAAGTTCTCCGCCTTCTTTGGCAACGCGCCGTGCTACGAGATCCCTGGGCAGACCTTCCCGGTGAAGATCCACTACAGTCCGTCCCCTGTGGTGGACTACGTGGCCGAGACGGTCTTTCGGATTTGCCAGCTGCACCTGCAGATGCCCCTCGAGGGCAAGCACGACATCCTTGTCTTCATGACAGGGCGGGAGGACGTCTACGGCACCTGCGAGCTCGTGCGCCGCCGGCTCGCCGAGCTCAGCCCACAGCACCTGGAGACGCTCCTCATTCTGCCCTGCATGTCCGAAGCCTCGTCGGCCGCCTCCGCTACCGGCGTCGGTGTGCTGGACCCGACGCCGGCTGGCAAGCGAAAGGTGGTTGTCGCGACGAACGTGGCCGAGACGTCGCTGACGATCGACGGTGTGCGCTACGTCGTGGACTGCGGCTTCATGAAGACGAACGTCTACCGCCCCTCCATCGGCATGAACACCCTGCAGCGATACCCCACCTCGCAGGCGCAGGCGGGTCAGCGCAAAGGCCGCGCTGGTCGCACCACCGAGGGCATCTGCTTCCGCCTCTACACTGAGGAGCAGTACAGCCAGGAGATGTTGGTGAACAGCGTGCCGGAGATCCAGCGCAGCAGCGTGGACTCGGTGGTGCTGCTGCTGAAGAGCATCGGCATTCAGCGGTTGCGCGACTTTGACTTCATGGACGCCCCGCCCACCGCCAACGTGCGTAACAGTATGTTTCACCTGTGGGTGCTCGGCTTCCTGGACGATGCCGGTGCCATCACCCCGGCAGGTCAGCAGGCGCTGGAGTTCCCGATGTCGCCGGTGCTGGCGAAGCTGCTTCTCGCCAGCACAGAGCACGGCTGCGCGTTGGAGATGGCGCGAGTGGTGTCGATGATCTCAGCAGACCCGAAGAACCTCTTCGAGCTACCGAAGGGGCGGGAGAAGACGGCTCACCAGCACCACAGTCGCTTCTTTCTCGAACGACTCCGACCACCTCACGCTGCTGCATATCTTTACGCAGTACATCGACCACGGCCGGTCGCGGCAGTGGGCACAAGATCACTTCCTCCACGCGCCGACTCTCGCCCGGGCACACGACGTCCTGGTGCAGGTGCTGGAGCGGCTGCGCAAGATGCACCTGCCCCTGCACTCCTGCGGACCTGCCGGGATGGACAAGGTGCGCTACTGCATTGCACAGGCCTTTGTTCTCCAAGCAGCTGCTCGGTCCGATCGGCGGTGGACCGACTACCGCCCGCTGCTGAACGCCGGCGTGACGTGTGCCATCCACCCCGCCTCGGCGGTGCACGCGCGGAGCGAGATGCCGCCCTACCTGGTCTACAACGATCTCTTGCTCACGCAGAAGGAGTACCTGGTGATGGTGACGGCGGTGGAGCCGGAGTGGCTGGTGGAGAATGCGCGGGGCATCTATGAAATGCGGCACAACGCTTCTGGTACGCTCCGGCCTCGTGCAGAAGCATCCACAGCAAGTAAGGCAGTACCAGCAACATCTGCTGCCTCTGCAGCTAACCCCGCTGCTGCCCCTGTCCCTCCGTCTGCTGTTGTGGCGGGCGGACGTGGCGGGATTGATCTCTCTGCTCCTCGTGCCGCCGCAGTAGCGGCAGCAGCGAAGAAGCCCGCGTTCGGGATGCTCTCGTCGAAGCGGCGACCCAACATCTAATCGCACCGTATTCCATCAACCTTATACACTAAGAACAGTACGTAATTTTATCATCGCCGCTTCTCTCTTTCTCCACTTTATCCTTCCTCTGGAAGGTTAGTAACGAGTAACGAGAACGCACCTTTTTAACTCCCACATACCCGCAAAGAATACCTTGCTTGGTTTCAGTTGTTGGCTCCTTGCGTGCTGATTGTGCCCCGTAAGCGCAGCTGCATCGCCGTTGGCACTCACTGGGTATCGACGATCTCACCAATGAACCCCTTACGGTCCTTCCCTCTATCTTTCTCTCTCCCTCTGCTCCATCTCGTCCTCCTCCTTATCTACACACAAGCACGCAAGCGATACACACAGCAGTTCCTCCGTGTTGAAACGGAAAAACAAAAACGTACATCTGCTCTCATTTTCTAACTCAAAGCTTCATTTTTGACTCCTTTTTCTCTCTCTGACACAATCCGCTCTCTCGTATCTTTTTTTCCTTTAGCATCGCAAATCAGAGCCGTCGGCGGCGCCGCACGCATTTCACCCTGGGTGCATCCGCGTGTGGTGCTGTCGTCCCCATGCACTCTCGCGCGGCCCTCTACCTTAGAAAAAGAACACAGAAGAAAAAGGTCTAGCATTTCTTTTCACAAGTCCTGCTTGTCATACATCTCTATATCGAAGAGGCAGAAGCACTAAGCACGAGAGAGGGCTTTGCGCGGCGCCGCTGCGTGACGGAACGTGCTGTTGTGCCTGTCATATAATTCCACTAGATATCCATTGTTTATTTTGTGTGTGGGTGTGTTTTTTTTTTCCTCAATTGATTTTCTGCGTCTTCTGTCACGGATCGTTCTTTCGATACGCGCAGATTAACAGCGAGGAGGTCCGCCCCACCACGTTGGCCCACCCCGCATTCCTCCTTTTTCTTTTGCTTTTTTTCCTTACATGTGCTCACCCCACCTCGCACTTCTCCTCTCACCCCTCGCTGCTCTCTCTGTTCCCACAGCGTACGTTGAACACGTGCAGGACATCTTCTGCTCCCCACTCTTCCTCGACTTCGCCCCCTTCGCGCTGAACGTTGTGTGGAGTCTCACCAACGTCGCCGCCGCCGTCTTCGTCTCGCTGCTCGCCGGCTTCTGCGCATCGCCGCTGCTGCTGCTGGCAGCCGTGTACCTCCTCGTACACTGGGACCTCCTGCTGCACGTCACGCGCCTGCTCTGCGTGCGGCCGCCACAGAACCCGATTGACATTGCGACGAGTGACGTTTCTCTGCAGCCAATGAACATCCTCCGCGGCATTCAGCACTACTTCACCGCGAGCGGGGCGGACCTGAAGGAAGTGTTCGACACCCGAGTCTACGTATGGAACATTCCTGCCGGGGGGCACGACGGTGACGGACCGCGTCCTGCGCGTCGGCACCACCACCACCCGATCCATCGCGTCCACCTGCTCGCACCTGGACCAAGAAGAGGCGGATCGCTACATCATCTTCAACTTCTCCCCGCTGATGATGGAGCTGGTCGATGGCTGCCAACGGGGGCAGGTGCTGGACTTCTCGAAGCAGTCGGTAGAAAACTTCGGCCTTATCATGGAGGTCTGCTTCACCATTCGCAAGTGGATCTCCGCCGGCGATGTCGCGGGGAGGAATGCACAGCCCGTCCACTGCATCCCCTACGGGGCAGAGAAGCAGCCACAACGCACCGCCGCGCGCTCACACGCACTGCGCTGTGCTGGCTTTTCTTGAAGAGGGCCCCACGGTGAAGCGGCCCAACTACGCCGCGATGATGGCTGCCTGCTACCTCATCTTCTCCGGCTTTCCCACCTACGGCGGCAGCGGCACCCTCGAGTTTGTCGAGAAGGAGATGGGCATCTCGCGCAGCCAGTACCACGCGCTATCGCAGGTGAGCTACATTAACTACTTCCAGCTTCTCTTTGAGATCCCTGAGGTGCCAAACAAGAAGCGGCTCACCCTGACGCGCGTGTCACTGCACAACATGAGTGCGCTGCTGCAGCAGCTGCTGGGACTGCAAATCGAAAACGGAGAAGGCCGGCCGCCAAAGCTGTTCAGCGATCCGGCGGCGTGGAAGGTCGGCGACGTCGAGACGCTGGAGGTCTTTCTCGAGGTCAACGAGAACGTCTTTGGCGACTTTGTCCTGAACGTCTTCCAGTACGACACGCAGCCGCTGCCGCCGGGAGCCGATGAGGCAAGTTTTCCAGGCTACATTGGCACCACCACCAACGCCTCAACGCTTCCACAGGGCAGCTTTAGCCCCTCCTCCATGGCCGAGGGTTCTTTTGCTCAGGCTGGCACCGATCCGGCCGGCTCTCCCGCGCTGAACCGCTTCGTGAAGGGCACCGGCAAGTCGAAGAAGCACGTCGTAAAGCGCCACCTCTTCCGCCTCGCCTTCAGCACCATCTTCATCGCACAGTGTGTGCACCGGGTGCGGGTGCAGGACATGGACTACGCCCGCGCCAACGCCCTGCCCGATGACTTCTACGTGCAGCTGCACTTCTCGGAGTGCGAGGCAGACGCGAAGGATGCCGATTACATCGACCAGATCAGCCAGCGGGTGGAGCAGTCCCCCCAGCGGCAACAGATCAACTCCCGCCGCGACCCACGCGACCTGCTCGGGCTGAGGGGCAAAGGCACGAACAGCGGTGGCCCGTACTCCGCGAGCCGCCACCGTGACTCGAACGACGACACCTACGGCGGGGGCGTGTACTACCGCAGCGACGGCACGCGACACGGTGCGCGGGAGAGCATGGATCAGCGGTGGCAGGAGCCGTCGATGCCCCTGACCGGCGCCACGATGCTCTTCCTCCCCACCTCGCTCAACATGGGCAGCGAGGATGAGCGCCGCTACGACGACGAGGACGACGTGGCGGAGACGGAGCCGATGTTGCTGCGGGTGCAGCCGCCGCCAGGGATGACAACGACGCGGCCGCGGCAGCCCACACCGGAGCGCATGTACGGTGGCGGCGTACCAGTATACGAGGAGGTGGAGGAGAAGGCAGGGGAGGCCACACCGGTGCGCGTGTCGGCACCCGATCAGCGAGAGCAGCAGCAGCGCCTTCCTCCTCCTCCGCCCCCTCCACCTCCGCCTTCCGGTGCGACGCCGCTGAAGCACGCCGACCCGCTGCTGGGGGACTCTCCTCCGCCACGCCTGCCCCCACCACCACCACCACCGCCACCCAGCGGACTCCCTCCGCCGCCGCCACCGCCAGGAAAGCTTCCGCCGCCGCCGCCACCCGCTGGCAAGCTCCCCCCACCTGCCCCGCCATCCGGACTGCCGCCACCTCCGCCCCCACCCGGCAAGGCACCCCCACCACCGCCACCAGGGAAGCTGCCGCCGCCTGCCCCGCCAGCAGGAGTGCCGCCACCGCCTCCGCCACCGGGTAAGGGAGGCCCTCCACCGCCGCCTCTGCCACCTGCGGGTGGCGGTCCGCCACCTCCGCCCCCACCACCGCCGTCGCTGCTCAGCGGCCCCGCCGCACCCGCCCCTCCGCCTGCTGCCGCGATGGCCAAGGCAAAGCCCGCCTTCACCGGCCCCCGCCTCAAAACCTTTTTCTGGAAGAAAATCACTAAGCCGAGTGGCATCTGGTCCGTCACCGATGGCGAGGAGGTGCGGCGCGCCGTCGTGGACGACGCCTTCATGCGACAGCTCTTCGAGGTGAAGGCCGTCACCCAAGCCAGCCTGGCCGAGGCAGCCGCCAAGAAGGCGGAGCAGGAACGACGCAATGAGCTCCGCAGCAACGTCTTCACCGGGCAGCGGGTGCAGAACATCGGTATCGCGTTGAAGCGGGTGCAGGTGCCGGTGGAGGATCTTTGCGCCGCTCTCATCGCCTGCGACGCCGCTGTTCTGCCGATGGAACGGCGGGAGACGCTGACGGTCGCGCTGCCGACACCCGAGGACGTCGCCGCACTGGGGATCGAGAAGAAGGCGGGCCGTGTGGTGTGGACCGAGGTGGAGACCTACGTCTACACGATGGCGACGACGGTGAAGGATGTGCGAGAACGCCTGCACCTCTGGACGGCTGCCGAGGAGCTGCCCGAGTCGATCCGGAGCGTCTCCACTCTCCTCGCCTCGGTGGATGCCGCGGTGCAGGCGATCACGCAGCGCAACGGCCGCTTTGCGCGCATGATGCGCGTGATTCTCGCCTTTGGCAACTATTTAAATCGTGGCACCGCCCACGCAGACGCGGAGGGCTTCCGTTTGGAGAACTTGAACCAGCTGAACTTCGTGAAGAGCGCAGATGGCAAGACAACGGTGCTGATGGCCCTCGTCCTCTCCCTCATGGAGCCCCCATCAGAAAAGGCAGCGAGCACGAGTCGACCGGCCGATGGCGATCTCAGTGAGGTGTTGCGCTTCACCGAGGACGTGGCCTGCATCCGTGCCGTCGCCGCGAGCCCTCTGCAGGAGATGGGCCAGCAAGTCACCCAGCTGAACTTCACGCTGCAGCGCATGCGGCGTGTCGTGGAGGAGGCGAAGGACGTGAAGGCGTGGTACGCCAAGCGCCTGCCTTCCGTAGACCCAGCAGTGACCCCTGACACGCTGCCCGGGCTCCTGGCCAAGGCGGTGGAGGGCGACCTGGCGACGGTGGGTCAGCTCGCTCTCAAGTATCAGCAACTCCGCGACGACGTGTCCGCCATGATGGCCTCCTACGGCGAGGACCCGAGCGGGGATGAGACGATGGTGTGGGGCTACGTCCTGCAGTTTAGCAAGGATGTCCAGCAGTGCGTGGACAAGGTGCTGGCGGCCAAGCTCTCAAAGCGGAAGTTGATGGGGGTGGCAGATGCGGAGGCCGCTGATGCCAAGAAGGGGGAAGGGGCGACAATGAAGGCGCCGCAGGTGGGGGTGGTGGTGAAGGAGGACGCGGTCGCGAGTCCCGTTGAGGTGCGTCGTGCACGCCTGCCCCGTCTCGTCGACGATGACGAGGACGACTGACGACTGACAGAAAGAGTGTGCTCGTTTGCCTTAGGTGTGTCTTATCCTCCGCTCTACCTGTCATTGAGGCACAACTTTATCTTTGTATTGTGTGTATATGTGCCCTGTACGCTCTGCGTGAGTTGCATGCGGTACGGTCACCGCTGCAGCTTTCCCTCTTTTTCCCCTGGCCTAATACTTCCCTTAACGTGTCTTGATGACGCCGCTGCATCGATTCGTTTTTTTTTTTTCCTGTTGCCTTTTTTTTGTCTCTCTTCCTCTTTGTCTGATTGCTATACCCAAAAGTATGAAAGAACTTTAAATCTCGACTGCGATACTGCTTAGCGCCTTTGGATGGCGCCGCTCCGGTTTGAATTTTTTTCTACCAAAGTCTTGCGCTTTGTGCGTCTGATGCTCTAAGAGAGAAGCACTTCCCAGCCCTGTTGGCCTTCAGATGATGAAACACTACATGCATGCCTGTGTATGCCATTGTGTGTCCTATTGTGCCTGACTTTTCTTTCCTACCACCGCTTCCAATTTTCTCTGTTCCTTTACTACCTGTCGCAAGGTCTGTTAACTTTGCCTTTTAGTCTCTCTCTCTCTTCAGCGTGTTGTTGTGCCCGTCATGCCACCTCGTGCCGCCCGCTCACCAAAGAAAGACTCTGTGGCGGTGGCTGTCGAGAAGAACCTGTCCGCCAAACCCACCCCCAAGGCATCTAAAAAGGGCACAGTCACCGCAGCCGCAGTGGTAGATGCACCTCCTTCGCGTGTGTCGCGACGGAAGCAAGCGGTAGTGCCGCAGGAAGCCCCGGAGTGGCAGCAACAGGCACTGAAGACCGCAGCAGCAGCTGCCAAGCTAGAGCGCAAGAACGCAACGAAGCAGAAGCAGACAGGCGGTGGTGCTGTTGCCAAGAAGCCGCAGAAGTCATCGGCGAAGACAGGAGCAAAGAGAAAGGGCCGTCGCGGTGCCCCGTCGAGCGAGGAGGACGAGGAGGAGGATGCGCAGGCTTCGCCGTCTGCTGCCTCGGACACGGCGAGCGAGGCAGGTGCAGGCAATGCGCGGCGTGGAGGCAAAGCCAAGGCAAAGGCACCAGCAAAGCGCCGTCGCGCCTCCACAGAGGCGTCAGCAACGGAAGAGGGAACGAGCACACCGAAGAAGCGAGTCGTGAAGCGCAAGGCGGCGGAGCTGATCTGCCCACGCTGCAAGCTGCACATGAACCAATGGCCCTTCTGTGGGCTCTCGGGTGAGCCGCACGTCGTGCCAGAGGACAACGCGGCGGAGACGGAGTCCGCTGCTGCTTCACCGACCTCAGCAGCGTCGTGAGCGAGAATAGTCAAGCCGCTATCCTCCACAATATTTGTATCTTTGTAAAGGTGTGTGTGTGTTTTTTAACGCGCCATTTGAAATCTGGGAAAGTGATGCACGCTGCATTAGCACATCAACAGATGGACACTGCCTTCACCATTTGTGTGTTGCTCAACGTTGATGGTGCCGTAAGAGTTGCGCTTCTTTTTCCTCTGCTTTACGCATTATTTTCTTTATACTCCTGCGACCCCTCTTTGCCCTCTCCTATTGCGTGTGTTGGGATCGTCTTTTGAACCGGAACGGTGCCTCCCCTCCGAAGGTTTCTCCCTCGTCGCACGTCTGTGCTTATCGACTATACAACGGTGAGTTCCAAGTCCTTTTTTTTATTCTCCATGCTCCTACTTGAGTGGGTGTGTGGATTATACTTACTTATTTCCTTTTTTTTTTTGCCGCTACCGCCGAAAGGAGACGCGCGTGCGTGAGTGTGTGTGCGCCTGTGTGTGCGTGCATGTGCAGACGCGCTGCTCCCCAAATATAAGCAAAGGCGATTAGAAACCAAAAGTGAATAGAAATAACTTGATGAGAGTTGGCTGCTGACTTAAGAGGCGTTAGTGTTTTCTAATTGATACGTCGAGGCCCTTCTCATAAGTGTTATTGGTGTTTGTTTTTTTTTAGTATTAATAGGCGGCGGCGCGTAACGACCACTTCGTGTGAGCCGTTGTGGTGAAAATCAGGCAAATGGGTCGAAGTGGAAGCTGCTGCTGAGCAACGAACTTTATCTCTCTGTTCTATTGGCTATTTGTTCTACTTCTCCTCCATTCGATGGTCCCTGTTGACCATTTTCTGTGGCATTACAACGAAGTACTACAAGCAAAAATAAAGGATATCAGCTTCCTCACAAAAGAACGGGCCAACTAGCACCCGCTGCAATTCATTGGCGGTGTCGCACAGGCCACATAGTCGACATTTTTTTTTGCTATTTTGTGCGAAGCGCCTTCGTTTATTCCAAAAAAAAAACGTAGTCGAGAAGACATTCATGAGAGGCGGTGCAACAACACACGCACCGATACAAACACACGCACAGCATTCTCCACTCTGCTACACCATATCCTCTATAACTAACGCCTTCTTTCAGTGTGTGACACTTGCACACGCGAACGCTGAGTTGCACCGGCCCTTCAGCAAGTGCCATTGCGTGCTGTTGTTGTTGTTGTTGTTGTTTTTCTTTTCGTTCAGGTTCGCGTAAGGGGTCTTGTTGCATCAAAGTCAACCACAACAACCGCGAGGACGGCCGAGACACACCACCATTAGAAATCACGTTTACACGTACATAACACCAAGCTCGTCGCCGTAACTCTTGCTTAAATTTACCTCTCTCTCCTTCCCTTTTTTTTTTTTCTCTTCTCTCTTACTAGTGGCAGCCATGGCGGCAGCCGGCGACACAGGAACAACGCAGCCTGGCGCGACAGCCACTGCGGCGGCGGCGACGACCACCTCCACCACTGCCGTCGCCCCTTCAGCCGAGCCGTGGACGATGGATTCTGCCATGACGTGGGTCGTCGCCGGTTTCTACCTTGCCGTCATCGCCGCTGCCGCTGTGTACTTCGTCAAGCGGTGGCAGAAGCGTGCCTACGGCAACGGCTTCCTAGCAGGACGTGGTGGTGGTGCTGCCGGGTGGAAGAGAGGAGCGCACCGGCCTTCGTGGAGCAGGTCCTGACGGCGGTGGCAACAATTCCGGTGTTGGTGGTGGCGGTGATGCGGGCTTTATCGCAACGATCGGCGCCATTATCGACCGTGTTATCAACCGCGCTGCCCTGAGCGGCGCCGCGGCGTGGCAGGACAGCAGCCGCCACCGCAGCTCTTCAAGCAACCGCGTGAAGCCCAGTGCGGGCACCTCTTTGCTACAGAGTATCACGCCTTATCTTCCGGGTGCGCAAAGCCGCAGCACTGCCTCACGGCGCAACAAGGAGAAGGACGAGGCGGCGGGAGAGGCGGTGGAGGTGGAGGTGGGCACCGGTGGTGCGGCGGCTGGGAGTCCCATGACGCGATACATGGAGTCGAGCAGCCCAGTTCCAGCTGGTGCGGGTGGTGGTGGTGTGGGTGAAGGAGGTAATGGTGTGCCACCGAGCGGGATGCCGCCCACCATGACAGCACGCGACACAACGCGTTAATGTGACGTCCCTCACTGCATGTGATGCATTTTGGTGAGTGCGTCTCCTTTCTACCCGTACGCACTGCTAGGTCACGATGGTATTTTTTCTTGTTTTTCTCTTGCGGTGCACCTCTTCTCTTTGTTGCGTCTTCTCGATTTGTCGATTCAAGGAACGGTGCAAGCATTTCATGCGTTGGCGCTGCCACGCGCTTATTTTCTCGAGCGGGTTTTTTTTCCCCTTCCTTTCCGGCCATTCCAGTCATAATATACCGCGTGCCAAGGTGTAGCGCGGAAGGTGGCGCTCCCGTCGTCTTCTTTCCCGTTGTTGTGCTGCGCTGCGCAGTCCAGTATGTTTTATTTTCTTTTCTGCTCCCTTCTTCTTACTTTCTTTTTCTCTCTCTCCCTCCTGTTCCATGCCTCTCATTGTTGCTGCAATGAACTTCTAATGTAGTGCTTCATCTCGATCAACCTTTTTTTTTTTCTATTCTCTTTCAGTGCAACCTTTTTGTGTGTGTGTGTGTGTGCGTGGGCGTGCCGGTTGTTATTGTTTCTTTTTTTCGTTTCCTCATTGCGGCGGAGCGCCTCGTCGTCTTCTGTACTACATCCTCTTGCAGCAACGCACGTATCCTCAGATGCGGTGCTTCTCTTCTGCGCGTCTCTCGACGAAGCATCCTTGACTCTTTCCTTCGGTGCGATGCTGTACCTTTGTCCATCAATAAAAATAGAAATGACAAGTAATCTCTGGGATTCTCCGTTGTAGGAGAGTGTGAACAATTGTGGCAAGACTGTGTCTAAGTGCTCAACCAGCGTTAGCGAGTCGTCCCTCATTGTGAATCTTACCTCTCTCTCTCTCTCTTCCTTTGCTCCGACTATTTTTTCTTTTTTACTTCTCTCTCTCGCTCTTACTTGCCCCTCGTAGTTGCGCCAACAGTGGTGGCCCACACACACACACATACACGCTCTCGCCCTACGCAAAGAAACACACCCTCACCTCCGCTTTGCTTCACACTTTCCTCACACACACACAAAGAGAGATGACTGAGGACGCCGCCAAGCTCGCCGCACGCGACGCCCCCTTCGCCTCCAGCCCACCCACAGCCAGCGGTGGCGGCGGCGGCGGTGGGCGTCTCTCCTCCGGCTCTCTTTTATCCGGCGGTGCCAAGACGCAGTTCGCAGCAGCAGCGGGCCGGCCGACGCACAGCGCCTCCTTCGCAGCCGCCGGTGATGCCGACCCGCAGGCCCTCATCTTCTCGAACCCCGCACACGCCCCGCCCTCGCTGGCGCAGCGCGCACACGGCACCGAGACCCTCTTCCAGTACTACACACAGCGCGGCTACAAGGAGCTGCTGATGGACGCGAACGGTGCCAATGCCGGCAAGGCGGTGCAGACGTGCTTGGAAGGCAAACCGAACGAGGAGGCTGCGGGACAGCAGCTGAACGGCACGGCGGCCGCCGCGGGCAAGAAAACGATGCAGCCAAAGAACACGCGTGCGATCGACCGGTGCGTCGCGGAGGGGCCAGCGGGAGTGCCGGGTCCCCTCCGCCCACCGCGTGCACAGGACAACAACTCCCTTTACCTGTCCCAGCAGGCCGACGACGCGCGGGCCGACGTGAAGGCGCAGCGCCGCGCACGGCTGCACCAGCCGCCCACCGAGGCCGCCTACGTGGGCCGCTACTACCCCACCACCGCCGACGTGCTCCCGCGGATGCCGGGCCCTGTTGGCGCTGGCGGGGAGAAGCGAGCAGCTGCGGCGGATGGTTCACAAAACCGTCCGTCCATATCGGGCTCTCTCGTGCCCTGCGGCAGCAACAGCAATGCGGGGCGGATGTCAGGCTCTGGCAGGGCGGACGCCGCGGCCAACGCAGGACGGACCCCGTCGCTCGTCGCACTGCTGCGCACTCCGCAGGAAGCCGCCGCCCAGGCGGAGCAGCAGCGCGAGGTGCGGCATTTGGTCGCTCGCCAGATCGACGAAGTCTTCGAGGCCGCATACCACCACAGGGACGCAGTCGCACCGCAGCGCAAGTCGACGGGTCGCGTCCCCTCCGCCATGTCTGCCGCCGCCAACACCACGAATGGAACTACTACAGCAGCAGCAGCAGCAGCAGCAGCAGAAGGCAGCTTCCCGAAGAACCTCACTCTCTTCCGTGCATCGCTGCTGCAGCTGAGCAACGAAGACGGCGCCATCACACTCGACCAGCTCTGCACCATGGCAGCGGGCGTGCCTTTCAACGTCGGCGCCTCCATGAACAGCGTCGCTGCGGCTGCCACGCCCGTGTCCGGCACCGCGGTGCAGCGTCTGTTTCGCATTCTGCACCCCAACACCCGCGCCCCCAACGCCCCAGATGCGACGGACTTGCTGCTTGCCGTGGCCTCTGCCACCGCACCGGGCGGCCACGGCGGCGGGCGGCAGGCAAACACAAACGTCGACAACTCTGTCTCCTACGGTGGCGGTACGAACACCACGATGGGGGCCACGACGAACGGGACCGCCGCCACCCGCGCCGGCACCAACTCCACGTCGGCGGGCAACGCACGGCGGGGAATGGGCACGAGTGTGAGCGCGGCGGCCGCCACTACAGGAATGAGTGGCGCGCCAGGCCGCGGCGCTCGTGTCTCGCTGCAGGGTGCGGCACGGAGCAACGGTAGCCCCATCGGCGCGTCCCTGCACCCACCCACCACGTCCGTCTCCTTCGCGAGCAACGCGCACAACGGTAAAGGGGGTGTGACATCTGGCCCGAGCGGCACGTGGAAGGAGATGGGCAGCCCTAACGGCGCCACTGGCCGGCAGCAGCAGCCGCATCAGATGGGCTTCCCCAACACCGCCCCCAGCGACTTGAAGGACAGCCGCAAGTGTGTGCTCATCCTCGAGCTGCTGGACGCGATCGACGCGCTGCTCAACAGCCCTGAGACGCGGCAGGTGGTGCGGTGGGAGTGTTTTGCCGTCCTGGCCGGTGAAGGGCATGGCTACATTCACACCGCACAGCTGGTGCAGCTGCGGCGCCACGCCTATCGGGACGGCTCCGCTGCTGAGGTCAGCACGGCGGTGACCGCGAGCATGGTGCGCGCACTGGAGGACGCCTTCCGGATCATCGCAACGGAGGAAGAGGCGGCCTACGTGAAGGCGAACAAGAAGGGCCGCAAGAGCGCTGGCGCCGGTGCCCCGCTCCACTCAAATATGAAGTCGGCCATCCCCCTCCACCTCATGCGCACCTCCCACATGGACTTCGCCACCTTCTGTCGCTTCTTCGAGGAGCTGCCGCAGATGCCCGCCGCCTTTGCCCACGTGTGGCTGCCGCTGCTGCTCGACGGTGCGCGGCGCCGCAGTGAAGCCGCCATGCCCGGCGACGACGACAACGACGATACGGACGGCAGCAGCGACAACAAGGAGGCCTACGCGGCGGCGCGAACCACCTTGGCGCTGGACGGTGCATCGTCAGGGGAGGGTGCCGAGAATGATCGAGTCGCCTCGCGCGGTGGCGGCGCGAGAGCGCCGTTGCGTGGCTCGACCAAGTCGTTCACCGCCGCACCCGCCACTGCTGGAGAGGACGGCGAGGAGGGCTTCCCATTGGAGCTGCTGGGCGGCACGCCGATGGCGCGTCAGGCCTTCATTCAGCGTCTGCTGACCACGCGGCTGGAGCAGCTGCAGGAGGCGTGGGACGCCTTGGACAAGCAGAAGCTGCAGTACGAGCCGTCCGGTGGCAGCGGAGCGTTTAGCAGCCCAAACGGCGTATCCTCTCCAACCTTCTAGGGGAGGATGAGTGGTGCACGTCAAAGCGCTTCTCACCGCAGCTGCTTCACTTCTTCTCTGGGCAACTTCTCCGAGACGGCGTGTCAAGATGTAAATGTAATTTAGAAGAAGAGAAACTTCCCTCGGCAAACTCTCCTGATACATACGCGCCACGATTATTATTATTTTCCCTCCTTTAGATGCATATGCACCAAAAGAAAGCAGCAGTGTCTCTAAATGGGTGGGATGCTTATCATCGCTTAGACTAAAAGAGAGAAAGAGAGTCGTGTATGACATTTTGTGATGTGCTTTGACTTTTTCTTTCTGTGATGTAAAACAAATCCTTTCTCTGTGCATTGCCTCCACCGCGTCAGCTACCTTTTTTTTTGTCCTCATGCAACTTATCTGTTCTGTCTCGATGCTACGCTCTATGTGTCTCCTCTTTTGCTCTTCCGTTGTCGTCCACCAGCCAGCACGACGATGGGCTTTTCGTGCCAGTATGAGGGAGAGGAGGTATGTCATTTTCGTTTGTCTGTACCCGGCTGCTGCGGCTGACTGCCAACTGTTGCCCTGCCTACTGAAGCTGCTGCTGCTGCCTCACGTGTACGAAGCAAAGGAGGCGGCAAGCAGCTGTGCTTTACTTCTCACATCTAAATGACTAGCCTCGGCATGCAAAGTTTTACGCTCGTTGCTCGATTCACCCTCTCTCCTCCCTCTCCCTCTTTCCGTCTTGCACATCACAAATCATGCAGCCTTCATCACGCCACGTAGAGCGGCCTCCACGACTGCCTTTAAGCAGCGCACGGACAAGGAGGGAACGTCGCCATTTGCAATAAGAAGCGGAGTTTTACTCTGCACACCTCTCCCTAGACTTTGCATCCTTCTGCTTTGGTGTTTTCTTTTTTTCTTTTCCGTCGTCAACTTTCTGCTAACGCATTTATTTGTACCAGGCACTTTGTTTTATCCTGTCGTCGCACTGAAAGGTGAAAGGGACAGACAAACGATCTTAATTTTTGTTTGCGCAGTGCGTGTAAATCTTCCCTCTCTCTATCTTTCTCTCTTTCTATCGGTGCTTCTGGGTGTGTATCGTGTGGAATGCCCTTCTACCACGACAGCGTCTTTGGCCCCTCCGAGGACTCGCAGCTGCGGCCCCCCGCTCCTGCCCTGACCTCTCCGATGGATGACCGCCCGCGGCCCGCACTGCGGCGCACATCGCTGCCCCCACCCGAAGAGGACAACGACAACGACCAAGACAACTCGCCTCGCCGCCCGTTCCGCGTTCCACGCGAGGTCATGTCGCCCGCCCCTTCGCCCATTCCCATCAGCCCCACTTATTACTCCTACCGCAACGACGACGAGGAAGCAGAACGCGATGAAAGAGGGGAAGCAGCAGCCGCAGAGGAGATGGTGGAGGAGGCGGACGAGCTGGAGGCGGTGGATGTACGCCGTGCCTCTCGCCATCACCGACAGCAGCAAGAGCGAGCGGGAGGGAAAAGTAGCCGCAGTGGTCCCGTGCAGGCCTCTGAGAAGTACGTGAGTATCCCACGCAATGGTAGGGACGCCTCCGCCGTTTCCGATGATCAAGAAGATGGCAGCGTGGGGCAGGGCGACGACGATCAGGTGGACGTCGAGAGGAAGGACAGGCGAAGTCGCCGACACGCGGGCCTCGTCTCCTCACGGCCACGGTCCTCCCCGCAGAAGAGAGCGGAACGTGCGTCACTCGCAGTGAGCGTAGCTCCATCGCCTTCTGCGCCACCGAGAGCCACAGACTACGGGCAAGAAGATAAAGGAGAGGGAGAAGTGCGTCGTCCGCATCGCGGCTCGCGACATGCCTCTTCCCGTCGCGCCGCCTCACGCTCGCGCCACCGCCACCACCGCGACCCCGCAAAGGTCGGTAGCTCCTCTGACTCCGCCTCCGACATACCACCACAGCGCAGCGACGAGGAGACGGAGAGCGAAGGCGAAAAAGACGACGAGAAACACGAGAAAAGGCGGCGGCGCCATGCGCGCTCACCCAAAGCCTCTCCCTCGCGCAAGAGCCGCCAGCTGCGGTCAACACCAGAGATGCACTGCCGACGCTGCGGCTACCTGCTTCCGGCTGAGATGGCCGCGTATGTGCTGGAGACGTCGGCCTACGCGTCGGTGCCGCAGCCGCACTGCCCTGCGTGTGGTAGCCGTCTAAAAAACGCCACACCCGCGAGCGACGCAGAAGAAGATGGGGAGAACAGTTTGCGGCAGCGGCGTGGTAGCGAGGCGTTGCACAGGACAGCGGCACCGACGTCTGCTCCACCACACCGCAGTGCAGTGCGGCGGCACGCAGGCGAACAGGAGGTAAACTTATACAGTGATCCAGAGGCGGAGGAGTTAGGGCCGCGTGGTGCACGGGTCCGCACTGTTGCTGCTGCTCAGCCGGGCCGCCCCCGACCTTCTCTCTCGCCGTCCTCATTGCCTACGACAATGCTAGTGCCCAAGTCGCCCTACCTCACCTTGGAGTTCATGCCCCACACGCTCTCCTCCACCATGAGGAAGCAACACGCGACCCAGCCACAAGACAGGTACGCCGCAGCGGAAGAAGACAACATCGGCGTTGGAAAGGCGCCGCCGGTCGACCTCGAGCACACCGGAGTCCCGTGGGCCACGCCGGGCTGCTCTGCCTGCTGCTGGCAGTGCGGCGTCTCCCTCGCCGGCGTTTGCTGCTGCTGCGCGATGCCCTGCGTCCTCTTCCGCGAACGCCAGCAGCTGCTCTTCCACGAGTTGGAGAGCCGCTACATCTGCTGCGCTGGGGCCTTCCCGTGCTGCGTGCCGCCGGCGTCGCTGCGGCCGGAGTTGTACTACACGGCGCAGGCGGTGCCGAAAACGCGAATGCGCGCATCCAACTATTGGGAAGACGCGGTGGAGGTGTCGCATGATGGGGCAGAGGCAAGCGGTCGTGGTGGGCAACTCGCTGCCCCGGCAGCGTCTACGGCACCACGTAGAGCAACCCTTCGCTCCGCCACTGGAATTGCCTCTCCCTCCTCTCTTGTCAACCCACGCACGGGACTCCCTCTGGAAGGGTGCTACCACAACACAAACGCCAGCCATGGTGCGCACGGCTCTGCTGGCACCGGCTGCTGCGACTGCGTCTCCTGTGTCGACCACACCTGTGTCTGGGACTGCAGTAAGGGCTGCTGCCTCGCCTGCACCCACCCCACCGCCCACTGCCTCGCCTGCCCCTTGTGCTGCCTGTGCTGTGAGCTGACGTGCTGCATGCCCTGTGCGCTCTGGGCCAACCGGCTGCTGATTCGGCAGCACTACAACCTCGCCCCTGACCCGTCCATCGACGCGGGGGCGGCGTGCTGCTACTCGTGCTGCCTCACGTGCTGTACGTGCCAGGCGGCGTCGGTGGTATCGAAGCACCATGCATCTGCACAGCAGCAGCAGCAGCAGACGACCTTCTCGTGCCGTTGCCAACGCGTCGTCGCTGTCGTGCTGGTCGCAGCTCGCAACGAGTGTGGCGGCGTGTCTGGCGGCGGTGTGCTGCTTGTGTCCTTGTGCGGCGTGCAGCTTGGCGCAGCAGCGGGATCAGCGCGAGCGGCTGGGTTATCCGCTGGTGGTGAGCATGCCGCCCGAGATGGAGATGCTGTGAGAGAAACTAGAAAAAATAGGGGACGCACACACCAGCGGAACGATTGCTGCGTCTATGAGCCCTGTTCTCTAGAGTGCTGCCATTGACAGCTGCTACTTTTTTTTTTCCTTTTTCCTTTTCCTTCCCTCTTGTACCACTACTTAGATTCCACTGTCTAATTCTTCCTCTGCAATTACACGCCAAAATGAAAGGGTGAGAGCACGTATGGCTGTCAAGGAGAAGAAGAGGTCACCGCTGCCGTCGCCGCTTTCCTCCCACCAGAGCACTGCTCCAGACTACTCTTTTTTTCTTCTACTTCCAGTGCAGGCAGCGTATAAAAGAGGGAGAGAGAGATCAGGAAAGCGGTAGACTCTCCCTCCATCCAGGGTGCAAAGCCAACGTCGGTTGTGCATTTCCAATATCGCTGCATGCATCTATAAAAAAAAATTTTTTGCTCCTCAGCTGTGACCAATGAACGTTATCGCTCTCTCTCTCTCTTCTCCTTCCTCATCTCGCTCACGCTTCTGATCGTTGTCAGCTTACGAATTTGGGTGTAGAAAGCCACCTAATCATCGAGGCAAGCACATTCTAAGCCCCGCACACGTTCTCCCCTTGAACTCACATGACTGCACAAGGAGGGGGAGTAAGCACTGCACGCAGCAACACTGTCTTCCACATGGACGTCAAATAGAGACCACAAATACCACCCAAAAAAAAATACATTTATCCGATACATCATACACACAATCACAAAAAGTCACATAGAGTACAGCTATTCTTTCTTTCTTTCTCTTTTTTCTCCCTCATAATGTCACGCAGCGCCTCTACCTCGTCGTCGATGCCGTCACGCGGGCCCTCGCCTGGAGGGGAAGAGGCGGCCACCACACGGACAAGCGCCAGCGACCTTGCTCCACCGCCGCGCATTCCGACTACCGCGCGTCGCGACGTTCACTCCCGCGCGCCCACCGCAAGTCAAAGAAGCAGAGGAGGGGAGCAGCTAGGCGCCAGCAGCGTCCTTGTCAGCCTCGATGAAGGCACATTAGAACACAGGTTACATCGCACAGCATCGGCAGCCTCGTCTTCACACGCATTGGTCACCACAGCATCTCCGCACCACGTGCCGTCGCCCCTTTCAGGTGGTCGTCGGCGTACACGACGTGCGTCCTCGGCCGACGTGCTGCGGCAACGCCTGCGCAACACGCTGGAGATTACCGAGGCCGAAGCCGTTCGTGCTGCGCGTACCTTCTCCATGGACATGTACCGTGAGCTACACCAGCGCAAATTCAAGTCGCTGCACGAAGAACTCGATTTTCTGCGGAAGGACTTCGTGGCGTCACGCCGGACGTTGGCGCTGCTGCACGAGGACAACGTCCGACTCGAGCGGGAGCTTCTGGCACGGGTGCGGCAGGTAGAGGAGCTGCGGGAGGAGCTCGAGAAGGCGTACCACGGCAGCCATGAGCAGCAGGCAGTGACGGTGCCGTCAATGCGGTCGAGCCGCCGTGCGAGTCCCGCAACAAGCAGTCGTCGCAGCAGTGCTCGGTTGCGTGAAGGGGGCAGCGCAGGAGCTCACGGTTGTGTGGGCCAATCCGCCTCACCACCACGCTGAAAAGGATACGATCAACACAGAGACGGTGAATGCGCATAGCGAGAAGGACGCCGCCGCTGCAGAAGCTTCTCCTCCTCCTCCTTGCAGGTGCGTCACCTCCCGCGCTGGTCCCGACCACCACAACCGCAGCCGTAGCGGCACACGCACAGCGCACCCCTCTCTCGCTGTACGCCAAGACCACAACCGGCAAGCAAGGCAGCGGGACGGAGCTGGGCGACCTCGTGCGCGATCTCCGCGCCAACCTCGCACGTCGCGACACGGCCCTCGACGCCGCACAGATGGAGCTCGCCGCCCTGCGCAACGACCAGCAGAAGCTCCAGACGGAGTTGCAGTCCGCCCAGGCAGAGGTGGGACGCACGAAGCAGCAGCGAGACGAGCAGCAGCGCGTCGCCACCGCGGCTGAGGAGAAGACGGCGGCGCAGGAGAAGGAGCTGGACCGGTGCCGGCAGGAACTGCAGCGGGTGACGGAGGAAAAGGGATGCCGTGCAGCAGCGGCTGACCACCGCAGAACTCCTTTACGAGCACACTGGTGCGAAGGGCGACTCCACCTTCGGTGCCGCGGCCACAGATCAGAACCTGCGCGACCAGCTGCAGCTGTACCGCACAAAGTGGCAAGCCGCAGAGGACGAAGTCGAACGCGTGCACCAGCGCCTCTCACAGCTGCAGCTTCAATTGCTCCGCCACGGCGCGAGAGACTCTGCAGTCCCTCCTCAGTCGACTAGTTCAGCTGCGGAACACGACAAGGGGAACGACCGGCTGCTCGAGGTCACGGCCCAGCAACGTGCCGAACACGCAACTGAGATGGCCGAACTGCGACGGCAGCACCAGGAGCAGCAGGCACTGCAGGCGGAGGAGATCCAACGCGTGCAGCGCCGCCTCGACCGCGCGCTGGAGAACGCGGCCTTCCACGAAGACCAGCTACGCCAGCAGCGGCAGGAGGACAGCCGCGCGCACACCAGCGAGGTGCAGAGCCTGCAAACGCAGCTGCGGACGGCGCAGGCGGCGCTCGTCAAGGCACAGCAGGACCGCGAGCACCTTGCCCGGCAACTCCGCCGCTCTACCGAGCAGGAGACCACAGTGGAGGTGCTGCGGGGGCAGGTGGAGCAGCTGAAGCAGCGACTCGGTGAAGTGGGTGGGGAGCTGGCACAGGTGCGCGGGAGGGAGAAGGAGACGCAGCTCTCCACGCAACGAGAGCGCATGGCGCGGGCGAAGGCGGATCACGATGTCGAGGTGACGCAGGAAGCACTGCAGCGCGCCACGAAGGAGGCGCATTACCTGCAGGAGGAGGTGGCGCTGCTGCGGGAGCAGTTGGGCATGCAGGAGGCGTCGGATGCCGCACCACGTGAAGGGAGAAATGCTTCGCTGCTCTTGTCTTCCGCAGATGCTCGAGAGGAAAGCGGTAGGCGCAGGGCATCGCGACTTGATAGTGACAGTGGCAGTGGTGGTGGCGACGCTGCTGCCCTCGCATTGGAGCTGAAAGGCTACGTGAGTTTGATGCGTATCAACACTGCCCTGCAGCGGCGCATCGAGGAGCTGGAGGCGCAGGCGACTCCGTCCAAGATGCCCACACCCACACCCGCTGCGGCAGAGGCGGAGTACAAAGTGCAGGTGGAGGGCCTTCGAGGCGAGCTGGAGCGAGCGCTGCGGGCACAGCGTGAGCTGGAAGCCAGCCGCGGAGAGGTTGAGCGGGAGAGGCAGGGCCTGGCAGCGGACAACGCCATTCTTGCGAGTGGTGTGGAGCTGCTGCAGCGGCGGCTGGCCAAGACTCAGGCAGCGCTGATCGCTGAGCAGGCCCAACAACAAGATTTTCGTCATCAACGACGTCACGCGTCACGGCAGCAGCGCTCCACGGAGAAAAAGAAGAAGAAGCGAAGGCAGGTCGAGTCGAGCACGCCGCCTACCTTGAGTGGAGAGAGCCGCGTGCGACGGCGGCTGGAGACGGCACGTGCTCGGGATCAGCGCGCGGGGCAGGAAGAGGATCGGCAGAACCACCAGACCAGCAACGTCGCACCTATGGAGAGTGGAGGGCCGATCTTGGCGCGTGACAGCAGCAACTCGTGTTGTGCATGCCGCCACTGCTGCCGCTGTTGCAGCTGGCCTTGCCCACCGCCCTCCTCTTCCCCACTCCCACCGCCGCACGTCGGCTGCGAGTACCACCGCGACGCACCTTCAACACCGCCAGCACCGCCTGCGTCTCCCGCACCACCACCACCAGTACCAGTAGCAGCACCGACGGCCCCAGCTCCCCTTCCCACTCCGCCTCCGCCTCCTGCAACACCTCCGGCGCCACTACAGCAGCTGTCATCAACTTCAGACGCTACGCCTGTTGGCACTGCTGCTCCTCCACCACTAGCACCAACATCCCCTCCACCACCTCTTGTCGATGTACCCGCAACCACCGCCGCTGCATCGCCCACGCGGCATGACGTCGCCTCCTCACCCCTGCACCGACCGCGCTTGCACGTCTACGGCAGCGTGTTGCCGCCGGTGCACTACCCGTCTCTCGTGCTAAAGACCCGTGCGTGAGAGGACAAAGTTTTTTTTTGAGGGGGACGAGTACGCGAACGCTCGACGTGCTACTCTGCTTTTTTTTTTTTACATCTTCTTTAGACCTACGTACACATTCCTTTGCTTCATCGCGGGCTGCAAAACTGCATATCAAGTAAGCTTCTTGTGATTTTTCTGTTTGTTTTCGGGTGTCTCCCGTCTACACAGCAGGCGGCAGCACTACGCTCGTTAGTCTTTTTTTTTCTGCTGCACTGGTGGAAGAGGCACGAGAGAAACCTGTACGGTGCTCTGAGACCGACTGTGTGGCTTGATGACGCCATATACATTATGCACCATAACAATAGAGTACCATGCACGTAGACAGAAGCCTTCTCCTGCTCTTCCACTCTCTCATGTACTCCGCTACTCCTCCACCTCTACGCCAACTCGCCCTCACGCCTTTTTCTTTCCTTCTTTTTCTTTTTTCGGTCTCAGGAACGCGTAGTCGATCATGCGTCACGTCCTCACACAGCGGGCAGCTTCTCGCAGCCTCGCCGCTGCACCCCTTCTCTGCTTGTCACGCTCCACAACGGGCAGGCCGTCGTCCTCGCTGCGATGCGGCTGGGCCAACGCGCAACTCCCCGTCATCCTCCTCCTCCTTCGCCTCTACCACCGCGTGCCCTCGCCGCACCTTCTGGAACCCCTTCGCCGCGTTCACCAGCAGCAGCGCCGCCGCCGAGGCCGACGCCGTGGCACAGCGCAACGCGGAGCAGCACGCCAAGATCGTCGGTGAGGCCCACCGCGACGCCGACCAGCAAAATGAGCAGCTCCTCGGTGCCTGTCTTGACTTGCTGGAGTTGTGCGGCGGCGATGCCTCCGGCTCTGCCCCTTCTGACAAGCTCGACCACATGGCTCGCGACACGATCTGGACCCTTGTCGACGTCCTCCTGCACGACCACCGCCGCTCCCCGGCTGATCAGTTCGACGTCGTCTACGCCGCTCTCTGCCTCCCCGCCGCACAGGAGCACCGCGAGGTGCAGCGGAGCCTGGTCGTTGTGCTGCACAGTGTCCTGCCGGAGGCGCTCTACCGCGTCTTCGAGACTGCCAACCTCTACGTGGTGCAGGACGACGAGCAGTCTCTGCAGCAACGAGACGCCCTGATACGTCTTGTGCACGCCCTGCTTGGCGAGCTTCACGCCCCGAAAGGCTTGGAAGCGGAGGAGGTGTTGGCGGTGTACGTGGACGACGTGTCACGGCTCTTTCCAGTGCTGGCGACGTGCCCGGCGTGGGCGGTGGTGCAGCGGGAGGCGTCGACCATCGCGCTGAAGGCGAAGCTGTTTGCCCTGCTGGGCCGCCTCTGCGCAGAGCTGGACGAGGATAAGTCTGGCAAGGTGAAGCTGGCCGACCTCCAGGCAACGGCGCAGCGGGTGTTGGGCGATGAGCAGGCGTCGCAGCTGCTGGAGGGAGCCCAGCCAGATAAGGAAGGGAAGATCGCGTATCCCCAGCTGGCCGCCTTGCTGACTCGGCCTCCGCCAAAGCACGAGTCGAAGGCGACGAAGTAAGTAATGAGTGATTGCGAAGAGGCTGAGGAGTTTTTGATCTAAACAGCTCAAGTAGTTGCTGCAATTTACCGGAGTGTAGATGTAAGCCAATAAAGACAATAAATGAAAGCACTTAGTTTGCAAGTGAATGTTGTGGACGAGGAGACCCTGCCATGTCGTCGTCAACTACCCAATCTGCTTATTTCTTTTCACCTTTCTCCACAGCAGCGCAGACCTGTTAAAGGTTTTGAAAAAAAAAATCAATGCGTCTCACGCGTTGCCTCTCCCGTTGCAACCGTGTTCTTCTCTGTGGCTCTACAAAGCTAAGAGTTAAAGCACTTTACCCGAGGCGTCACGTCGACCCCGTTTTCTTGCCGATGCCGCTCACTCTTCATCTCTTTTCGCTCTTCACGATCCTCAGTACCCCATACAAAACACATCTCAAAAGTGGGCTGCTCAACAGAAGCAAGAACAGCGTTTCCTCACTGCAACGGTTCGGATTTTGTTGCTGCTATTTTTTTGTTGTAACATCTTTCCCGACTTCCTGCTTCCTTCCACCCACTCGTCTGTTATTTTTTTTTTTTTTTGAGTATAGGGGAGAAGGGAAAAGGAAAAGGGTTTTTTTCTCCATTTTGCACACACCAAACTTAGATTACATTTTCTTCCTACATAATCTGTTTTACAAATAGATCCAGCACTACCACTACTACACACCATTCATAGAGCGGACACGGCAGCATTTCGCACTGCATTTTGGTTGCAGAGACAAAAGCGGAAACTTGCGCTTTTTTTCCTTAAATGGCTGCTGAGTCACGCCGCTCTTCGCTCTTGCACTTGCCTTTCCGACCGACTTTTTTTTTCCATTTGCATTTTTTCTCGATTTTAGCACATGGACGGCGTGTACCTCTTCCACACCACCGCGAGCGCCTCGTCGCCTGCGCAAGAGGGCAACGCTACCGCCGCCTTTCCTGATCCCGCAGTGATCGTTCTGACGGAGCCGCAGCGAGATGCCTCAGCGACGACCACCGTGTGTGACGTCGACCTGCTTCAGCTCTTGTACTTTGCCTTTCCTAGCAGCTTCTTTCTTCTCGTGAGCCCTGCTGATGGCGCAGAGCCTCGCATTGGATGTGCCTCGCACGACGCAGGAGCTGCTCCGCTGCAGGTGAGTGCCCACACCAGTGAGCAGCCGCGCCGTGCTCAGGCAAAGGTGGATGCCTTCTTTGGCAGCAATCTCGTCCAGCAGCGCACGTGTCGGCTCACGCTTGGCAGCCGCGCTGACGCGAATACGTACCCTCGCGTGGCAGCACCTGCGCAGCGACACAGCCTTCTTCTCAGTCCGCTGACTGCCGTGTCTGTGATGCGAGAGCAGCCGTGGCTCAAGGACCTGCACGAGTGCCCCTTCACGCTCCGCCACCCCGCACAGGTCGCAGCAGCTCTTCTCCTTGCCGCGAATACGAAGCTCTTCCTTCACACGTCTGCCGCGCTGGAGGTGGTGACACGGTGTGCGTGGGTGGGCGACGCGCAGAGCGCAGCAGCGGTGTTGGCGTCTGTAGCCCACGCTATCTGCCAACCGGCAGCGGGTGTGTGGGCTGCTTCGGGGTTCTCGGCGCTCGCACAGGCGCAGCAACGGACACCGCCATCGATTCCAGTGTGGGTCACCGGGGCTCCGCAAGAGGCGTGCAGCGGAGAGGCTTCGCCGCCGCTACCACAATTACCACCGCTGCTGCCGTTGCCGGAGGGCGGTAAAGACAAGCAAAGAGGGGCTCAGCTGTGCATGCAGGAGGCATACAGCACCTACACCGCAGCGACGGCAACCACACCGGCGGCCAGTGTCGTGGGTGGGTTCATTGGCCTTTTCGTGCAGCGCAGCAGAGGCGGAGACTTCGCGCCAAATAGGTGAGTGCTCTTCTTGCCCGCTGCCTCCGCACGCCTTTTCCGGTGAGGCGGTGCATCTGATTGTGTGCACGGCGCTGACAGGGACGGCAGGAGAGCACGCAGAGGACGCGAAGCTGCCAAGTCCACGTCACGTTCTCCCACCCTTGCTGCGATTTTTCAAGAAACACATGTGCGATGACAAGAACAACGAAAGCGGTGCCGCAGCCGTGCAGCTTCACGTGTCCGTGAGTGGACGGGACGTGCTGGCGCAGCCGCCACTCGTAGAAAAGCAGCAGCAAACGACGACGATGATGAAAGACGTGGAGGCAACTTTGGCCCCGCTGACTGCATGCTCCTTAGCAAAGGCAACAGAACGGCTGAGCACATCTGTGCTAGACTCCGTGGCACCGTTATTGCAATTTTACAATGAGGAAGAAGGTGAAGAAGACGGAGCGGCTGAGGATGTGATCTCGTGCATGCTGCGGCAGTGCAATGCGACGCTGCGCCGTGTACAACAGGAGGCACACCGGCATCGACTGCTGCGGATGCGCCACCAACGCGTCAGTCAAGACGGGCCGCTGACGCCGCAAACCACTCGCGCCGCTGTGGTGCTTTGCGTGGACGAGGCGCACCTCGCACAGTGGGCTGAGAGCCGCCACCCTTTTCTCCCGGATGTCTCCTCGGATGCTTCGCGCGAGGACGACACCACGCGCGCGGAGCTGCCGTCATCGCTGCGGTGGGCACTGTACGCTGACGTCCCCGTCTACGTATGCCTCATTCCCTCTGCTGCTGTGACGCCACCGCTGCTGCTGTCGCGGTTGTGCGCCGCGCCGGCGATTGAGAAAGGCGTGCGTGCGGCACGGCAGCTGTGCAGTCTGACAGGGGGCTTCTTCTTCATCGCAGACAGTCCCGCAGGGCAGGCAGAGAAGAGTGGCGCGCCGGCGTCGGGTAAAGGGGACGAAGCGCACGTGGTGCAGCAGTGCGCGGCTGTTGTAGCAGCTCTCGTCGCGCACCTCCGCTTGTGGGCCACCGCTGTCTTCCGCAGCATTCACTACTGTGTCCTCTCCGAGCTGCCGGCAGAAACGCAAAGGGCTGCGACGGCTTCTCCGGCAGCGCAGCGCTCAACCGCACTGCCGCACTGTGCTCTGTGCACCCCATCGGCCGTAATGAACATCCGCGCTGCCGCCGCGCAGGTGCGACTCTGGCGCTGCCCCGGCTGTCTCCTCTCCCCCGCCACACCAGCCATCCCCTTCCTCGCCTACGAAGCCCTCGCAGCACGTACCCGGAGGCGGCTTCCAGCCGTGGGCAGAGGAGATGGTGGCACACTACGTCTTCGCCTTCGCCGATGCCACGGCGAGTGCTGACGGCCGTTGTACTGTGTCGCCTGTGGTGCGTGTACAGCCACGCTTGACGCTCTGCAGGCCCGGCCCGCTGCTGCGGTGGTACAATTGTCAGTATCACCTCCACAGTGCCGTCGTGCGTCTCGCTGAGGTGCACGCCGCGCAGGTGGAGCAACTCAAGACCATGTTTTTTGTGCTGGCTGCGACAGAGGGAGGCCGCGGTGTGCGCAGGGGTGTCGTCTCCGCACAGGCGCGGGAGGCGCAGGCGGAGGCGGTGCTGACGGCCCTGCAGCGACTCACAAAACACGCAACGCAGCTGCAGGAGAAGGAAAAGAGCCTCCTGCAGGTCCTTCACCACCTCCTGCCCTTCGAGTCCATGGAAGGCCGGAATACGGCACAGCAGACAGACAGCTCCGCCCTGCCTGAACCACTCGCTGCAGTAATCCAAGAGGTGGAGGCGGAGCGGCGTGCGCAGTCTCGAGCACAGCAGCGGAAGGCGTACCAGCTGGGGCGAGCCACTCGCCCCGTCTTCGACGGACACGTCCGCTGCGGCGACACGGCTGCTATCACTGACTTTTCTGCGGGCTCGCCTGTTGGCCCTTCATGCCCTCTACGCTACGGGTGGTGCAGACGCCGTGTTGCGGCAAGTGGACCAAGCAGATAAGGAGAGAGAAGAAGGTCAAAGTGTTGAGGAGACGGTGGTGGTTGCGGAAACGGAACCTGCGGCAGCCTCGATGGTGACAAAGCGGAGTGTTAAGCAGCGCGCCAGTGATCTGTATCGCGAGGTGCTGGCCTCGGCTTCTGCTCTCACCGCAGCGCAGCAAGGCGAGGCATCGGTGCATGAGGAAGCAGGACATCCAAATTCCCCGCCGCCCGCAAAACATGCAGGGCCCTGTTATTCGCACGCAGAACACAACATTGTCTTTACTCCTGCACATGTGGAGTCTGTCGCTGTGGAGTTGGAGACTGCACAGGTGCCTTCTCCTGATGTGCAGGTGATTCCATCGTCAGGAGCAGCTCCAACAGAGCCTTCTCTCCTGCCGGCGGACTTGCCGATCAGCAAACATGAACATGAAGTGGACGTCGGTGAGAAGTCTGCCTCTTGCATCGCACCAGGTGGTATTGCTGAGCACCAGCAAATGCATCGCGAGGCCTTCGTGCGGTCCAGCAAAGGCAATGGCTGGAGTCAAGAACTACGTGACACATTTACGGTGGACGCTCCGCAGCGGCACACGCAGCCCGCACAAAGCATTGCTCTGCTCTTCCAGCCAGACACCACTGCTGCTGATACCACCACTCTCCCAGTCCCTCCTCCTGCACCAGAGGTGGTGGTGATGGAGCCTGCCGACTATGCAAGTCCTCCCGTGCACCTCCACAACCATCACAGCGGCAGCCAGCACGAGCCACAGCTGCAGCACCATCAGAACATCGGCCTGTACCGGCGACGGCAGAGCTTCGATGTGCGTCTCCCGTCATCAGCAGAGAGGGCGGCGTACACGTCGTGTGCCGGTTGTAGATTCGATGTACAGCCGTCAGTTGCGCTACTCGCACCAAACGTGGATGCTGTGACGGCACCTGCGTTGGCCAGCCCTTCGATGCCGTCAGTGAGAGTGGCGGACAAGGCGGAGCTCAACGAGGAGAAAGAAGAAGCCGCTCATGAACCGTCACCGTGGGTTTACCTGCCTGGAGAGATGAAGGATGGTGAAGAGCAGCCAACAAAGACGGAGGAGCACGGCGAGGGGATAGAGCCTGCAGACCAGGAAGAGACTTCTGCTGTCGTTGTGCCTGCTGCTGATCAAAAGTCAAGCGACAGCAAGCTAAGCCACGCCGGTGCGACGATGCAGAAGCCCCTAACTGAAGGCCGAGAAACACGGGACACGTATTTAACGGTCAGCGTACACGAGGCGACTCCCGTCTCACCGCCGCGTCCGCCCACACCGCCGCTCACACCGCTCGAGGCTCGGAATGTGTGCAGCGCCAACAACGCCGCTCCTCCTCAGCCCAGTGCACCGTCTTGTCTGAGATGCGAGGCAGAAGCATCAACAGTGCAGCAGGACGGCAACGCATTGAATGCGCTGCCTGGAGTGGCAGAGGACTTGTCTTACCTGCAGCTTGCGGGCACCATGAGCGCCGCAGCGACAACGCAACCGCCAATCGTTGCGTCTGCTCCGCTGGATGATCAACTCACCGGCGGCTTTCCAATGGCAAGTCTTGACGAGGCGAACGGAGACGACGGTGGCGCGCAGCTTAACGCGACACTACAGCGAGAAGAGGGAAGCGTAAATAAAGCGGAAGAAGCCGCTGCCGCCGCTGCTGCTGCTAGTGATGTCCCCATGGCGGTACGGTCACACACAAACGCGTCGCCCTGCACCCCCGCCTTTCAGCAGGAAGAAAGAGATCAGGAAGATGTGCAGTCCGCGACAAGCACACACGCGTCGGCAGAAACCTGCAGGCCAAACTCCGCCTTGCGCACATGGCGGCCGTCCGCCTGCTCTCCCAGCGGTGACTCCGGCGTCGCTGCTGAGCAGACACCACCAGCGGAAGGGATCAAAACAACGCAGCGTCACTGCCGCACTCCTCTCGGCATCCCCCTCCGCCGTGTAACATGACATGGTGGAGCGAGCGTGCAGGTGGCGCAGCAGGAGCCGTCTCTGCGCCACAACAACACACCACTCTTGCCTCCCTTCTCACAGAACAGCTTCCCCCTCAGGCAACTGCCCGCACCGCAGCCCTGCACGTTGCCCGCTACGCAGGTGGGCGGCTGACGGTGGATGTGATGGACCCCACAACAGCGTTCCTCGCTGCGGCAGCAAATACACGTGCTGGAAACGTGCCATCGAGGGTATCACCCGCAGCGTACATCGCCCTCTTCACGATAGACGTCAATACCGGCGCGCTGTGCCTGCGTGAAGCCCACGCCTGTCCCATCGCTCCTGGCATAACCGCCGACATGCTTGTGGAGCAGCAGAGCAGCCACATGCGTACGCGGCACACCTTCACTGCGTCTCTGTCACCTGGGACGGCGGTGGCGGTCATTTACGTCGGCCTGCGACACGCGCTGATGAAGGGTGTTGCACGAGACGACGTGACGTGGCTCGATGGAATCGCTCTCTCTGTGGAGTCGCCGGCAGTGCGGCAGGTGCGCGTGTCGGACATTCAGTCGGATGGCTTCTGCCTTGAGTGGGAGTCGTCGTCGTCGACGGCGGCAGCGGCGGCGCAGGCGGCAGTAAAAATCCTCACGACGGAGATCGCGACGCCGCCGCCTTGTGGTCCGCGTTCTTTCCTTCCAGGAGAGGCAGGAGCTGCATCTGGCGCGAACCATACCACGGCAGCAGCAGCAGCCTCTGCAGCAGCCATGCGAGGTCGTCGTCGCACGGTAAACGTCGCCCATGCATCCCCAGCCATCGTCACTGGACTCCGCAGCGCCTCCATCTATCACGTTCAGCTCATCCCCACGCCCTCGACACGCCGGACGGTGCGTGTTGCAGCTCGTCACCGCACCTCTTCTGTGCCGTCGTCGTCGTCGCTGCAGCTGGAGTGGGCCGTGGACGCTGACGTGTGTGTGTGCGCCGTGATGGCAGCCACGAGTCTCGCCCCATCGCCTGACATGGTGCGCGTACGCGAAGTATCGGTAGCCCATGCTCACCAGTCCGCCGCACCCTCTGTCACGGGCGTCGTTACGTGCCCAATCCTGCACTACCGCACCGCTGTCTTCCCATTGTCGCTGCTGCGGCACTGCGCTCTCGTCGACACCTCGGCAGCACAGCAGAAGCCAAATCAAAAAGCACAGGCCGATGTCCCGTTTGGTGCTGCATCAGCGCATCAGCTGGTCCGCCTGCACTGGACGATGGCGCCGCTGCTCGGCCGAGACACTGGCAACGACACCACGTCGAGCGAAGAGTGCGGGAGTGCTGCGGATGGCTTCCACATTGCCGTCGCTGGTGGTAGCAGCAGCAGCAGCGCGGCTGGAAGACTGGGAGGGAATGATGGGCTGATCAGCGCACGAAGCCGGCGCTCCTCCAGCTGTTTTGCGTATAGTGACACATGTCGACACGTCTTTCGCGTGCACGCCGGCGCGGGGGTGAACGTCGCGCTCTCCCTGTGCGTACAACTCGATGCCGAGCTCGTCTCACTCACCGCACTAAGAACAAAGGATGCCGGGCCGGTCGCCCTGCACTACGTGTCGCTGCTGGAGGCGCTGCAGCGGTCTGTACTGCCATTCGTTCTCGGCCCCTTTCACGTGTGCCGAGTCCCGCTGAACGTGCGCTGCGACGGCCCGTCGGTGTCGGAGCTGGCGTGGGAAGGCACCTGTCCCGTGTTCGAGGTGGTGGTGAGGAAGAGGCGGACAGAGGCCTCCGCAGCGCTCGCGGACGCGGCTCTGCCTCCTACGGAAAGCCATGTCGGCGCCACAGCTGTGCCCCGTGAAGATGCTAGTCGTCCTTCGACTGCGAATGAGGATGAGGATGAGCAGACCTACCAAGTGAAGGGCCGGCTGGTGGTGAAGGACGGCGCAGGTGCGACAGCAGCAGCAGCGGAGGATGGTGTCGTAGCGGGGCCGCCGCCGCTCTACCGTGGTGTGCTTCGCCTCTCTGCGCTGCATCCCTCCAGCGAGTACGAGGCACGGGTGCGCTGCGCAACGCACCACGTCGGTGAACACCTGCAGTGCCTGTGGCATACGCGTCCTTTACCCCCACCGCGGCGTGCGCTGTCTGTCGTCTTCGACTCAGACACCCACTGTCTGCATCTCCGCTTCACGCAGCACCTCGTAGCCGACGAACAGCAAGCTGCTGCAGCTGGTGGATGCACCGAGGGCCCTTTTACCACGCCGTGGTGGCACCGCTGGGTACGTCTATCACCGTCCCTGTGTGGGCAGCCGCGGCGGAGAAGAAGTCCAACCTGACGGTGCATCGCGTGGTGGACTGTAGCGTGGTGGAGTCCAACACGCCCATTTCTCTCTATCTGCGACGCCGAGTGGAATGGCCAACTTCAACGACACAGCACAAGGAGGAAGCACTGGTGAGTAGCGACGTTGTGTACGTCGTGGTGTCCGGCATTCGGGTTTCGATGGTGTATTCTGGTGTCGCAAAGAATGTGCCGATGCTGGAACTGGCGTGGATATGCTGCGAAGGCCACGAGGTAAGATCAGCAGCAATGACTGCGCCTTCGGAGGACCAAGCGCCTCTTGTGGCGTACGTGGAGCTGAATCGCACGCATCGGGTTCGTGTAAAAGGCCGAAGCACGCAATCGTGTGCGGCTGGCTCTGTCGCAGCTCCGCTGTCTGGCGGCAGCCGCAAGCACAACACTAAGCGCTGGGCTGCTCACTGAGGCTCCGCGTGAGGACGAGGTGAAGGAGGACTGCGAAGGCTCCTTACCCCACAGCTGGAGCGGCGTGGTCTGCATCACCGCTTTTGTTAGTTCGGCAAGAACGACGTCGCAAGCGGGGTGGCCGTGTGCTCCGATTATGGTGGTGCCCGACCGCTGCCTGCCCGTGATCCTGCCCCCGCCGCCAGCACTTCCCCTCTCAGTGCTCGTCACGCGGAACTACGAGTCTGAGGCGAGCGTCGATGTCGACGTGGGGGCGGTGTACAGCCTCTACTACGCAGCGCTGGCGTGCACTGAGCACAAGAAAGAAGCAGATGAGCCGGGACATCGATGCACGACGTCGCACCTCGCTGGTGTTCTTCGCCAACGCGTTCGTCTTGCCCTGGACGTTCAACGGAAGGGTGTGGGGTTGAGCGATAATATGGTCCAGCAACTTGATGTGGCAGAGCGCTATCCGCTGCAGCCGCCTAGTGGGCAGCAGTCGCAGCATCGCGAGCAGCAGCAGCGGGTTCGCATTTCTCTGCCCTCCTACCGCCCCTACGACGGCCACCTTTGCCTCTCCCTCCACGTGAGCATCGCTGAGGATCCTCGCGATGGCAATCCCCCAGCTGATCGGGTGGATGCAAACAGAGAAGGCGACACGCGTCGGTACCGGTTTTTCATTCCTGCTGATCTGTCGCCGACGCATATATGTGTACCGGTCCCTCCAGCGGAGCCCATCGCCGACATCGCCGTCTCTGCTATTTCTGCCTGCGACGCCGTGCTCGACTGGACGCCACCGCAGTCGCTGCTGCGCCGTCTGCGTCAGCAGCCACCCATCGACGTCTCCTACGCCGTCCACCTCTTCTCCGCGACAGCAGCGCCGACCTCTGATACAGCTACACTGGCGGCATCGAACCCGCTGCGTGAACCAGTACATGTGTGGGTGTCTGCGGTGCCGCACCTCGTCCTGAACGCTCTCGAGCCCGCCACGCCGTACGTCGTCATGGTGCGTGGGACGGGCTGCGGGGACTACTACGCCACTGTGCGCTTTGTCACCGCACCGGTGGTGGCAGGCGCCGTCGTGACGCAGCTGCGGTCTGCCCTGACTGTCGAGGCTGTTGTCCAACGTGGGGGCGGAGTTGTGGAATCGACCGCGCGAGGACGCGGCCGTGGCGTGGCCTCTGTCGAGGGAGTGGAGAAGTCTCCGGCTCTGTGGACAGTGTTGCCGGCCTCTGACGTGGTGCGGTGGACGCTCCCGAGTCATCTTTGCTCCGACGTGAGTGCCGCAAGTGCAGCGGAGGGACTTAGCGTCGAGGTGGCCACACACTACTCCCTCTGTTTGGTGGCTGCTACGGGGGAGCTGCTGCGCCGGTGGACGTCCTCGCCCGGCACCACGACAACAGTGTACCACGAGTGGGAGCCGAGAAGTAGCGCTGTTGCTGCTGCTGCTGCGAGGGAGGCGGCGGCGGAGGCGGGAGACGACGTGTCAAGCACGCCGTCCATGTGGCCCCATCTTGAGGTGATGGCCCATGCGGAGCTACTTATGGGTGCGTCCTCGTCGTCGCTGTCGCCAGGCGATGGTGGCACGTGCTGCTGCAGCTGCTGCTGTCACTACGCTCTTCACGCTGCCCCACGCCTGCCACAGTGGCGCGTACCACCGCACACGCTTGGACCTCATTGGGATGGCGCGCCTTGTGGAGCCGCAATCCAGCGAGACGTGTGTGGTGAGCTGGGAGGGCTCGTGTCGTGAGGGCTACCACCTTTCCTGGTGTCTCAGCCCCTCGCTTGGAAAGGTGCAACATGCAAAGCTCCCTGCGGGCACGCAGATGCCCTGCGTCTTCTCACTACCGTCAGCAGCGCTGAGTGACGTTGTGGGAGAGGGCAGCGTGGCGGGGGACGGGCCCGTTTTTGCCCTTCTCTGTGTCTCTGGTGGTGGCCGGCGAGCGCAGCGAAGTCGCACGAGCGGTGCGTCGCCTCCTCTCAGCATGTCGCCAACGGGTGTAGTGGAAGGGGGTTCGAATGTGCTCTGTGTGGCGTGGCTGCTGCAGCACGGTGGTCCTGCGCATGGGGCACCGCAGGAAGGTCGCTTTGGTGCGTCAAGCCTCTGACAAGGTCACCCTCCTGCTTCCACGTGATTGCCCTCTGGGAACGTTGGCGTTGTCTGCAGTAGGAGAGGCTGCCGGTACAGCACCGCGTGATCTCACGCGCGCCGTCAGGTCTCTGCTAACGCGAACGTGGGCCATTACCGCACCACGCAGTTTGTTACTTCGGCGGTGGCCACGAGAAGCGTATGCGACGTGTGACCTGCCGAGCGACGGCAGCGTTTCTCTTGTCGATGTGCACCTTTCCAGTAGTGGACAAGCACAAGAGGCCGCGATGGTCGAGTTGCAGTGTGTTGACGCGGTTGCTGGGAAGCAGTCCGCCGTGTGGCAGCAGCTTGTAGCGCACGTGGTCGATGTTCATCAGCGCTGGAGTGGTGGTGGTGCACAGTCAGAGAGTGGCGCTGGCGGCGCTGGAGGGAGTACCGCCGCCCCGGTGCTGCCTTCGCTGCGGTGGCTTCGCACGATAGTGGAAACGCGCCGTGCGCAGCCTCTCCGTCACGTGCGCACGCTGCAGTCGCTGGAATTGGTGGCCGTGGAGGAGTGCAGTGAAGTGCGTCAGCCCCCACTTCTCTCGACCACTCTCATAGATGGCTCGGCAACAGGTGAGGCGGCAGGAGCTGCTGACAGCAAGGAGAGCTTTGTTCAACGACTAAGAGCTCCAATGGTTGCCTCTGCGCACTGCCGCCGCACCAGAAAAGAGGACGAGAGATGAAGTTGGAGGCGAGCAGCCGTGTGCGCTGCAGCTGCGCATCGGTGAGCCACACGACGGCGAGGAAGGGCCGAAGGAGTGCAAAGGTAGCGAGGCTGCGGCGAGGACGCAGGCAACCCTTTCAGAGCTGTCAGCGCTGCAGGCGTGGGGTCAACGCGGCCACCCAACGCTGTGTGCTCGACTTGCGTGGGTGTCGGACGACGACGTCTTTGTGCTGCGTGTGGCGGGTCCGTATGAGACCGCAGCGGCAGCAACCTCGCAGGTGGGTAATAATACCACTGCAGACAACCAGCACCGCGATCAGGAGCCACCGCTGCCTCAAGTGATACGCGCCCTTCTGAACCCCAACGTCTTTCCCACTTTGTCAGAGATGCCGCATCAACGCACCTACACCTGCGTGGCGCCGCCTTGCACTGCTGCTGCTGCATCCGGGCTGAGTGGCGGTCACCTTGCCCTGCAGCCAAACGGGGAGGTGCGGCACGTCGTTGCTGTGCGCAACACAGGTACCAGAGCCGAGAACACAGACGCAAAAGCAGCAGCAGAATTGGTCCTCTCGTCGCCTTGCCAGCGCTTCACTGCGGTGGTAGACGGGCTCGTACCAGAGGCTTTTTATCGTCTGCAGGTGACAGGTGTGCACAGCGGCGACGTTGCTCTCCGTGTGCAATTTGTGACGCCGCCCTCCGCCCTCACCCAGGTCGTGACCGTAGGTGATGCACCGGAAGAGAAGAGGGCAGGAGCTGACGTGCACGCCTCCGCACCGGCGATGCAGGTGCACGCACGCTTGTACAACCCGCACGCCTACGCGGGAGGCAACAGCGGCGCGGGGTCAGTGGAGCAGCACCGAGGCAGCATGCTGGCGCCGGGAGTGCGTTACGAGTCGTACGCCGCCTTGGAGGTGCGCAGTCAAGATGCAGTAAAGTGCCTGCGCGATCACCGCACTTACTGGAGCCTGAAAGAGGAAGACGAAGAAGGCGCACAAGGCTGCTCATCGCAGCCTCAGGTGGTGGAGAAGGGGCGTGAGGAGGCCAAATTAGAGGCCGCAGCGTCATTATCCACCACTACGACAGCGTTTACCGTGGCTGTAGAAGGTCCTGTCGAGGTGTACGCGGTGCAACACCTTCGTGTCTTTCCTAACACCACCAGCTCGTTCCTGCAGACGCAACATTGGGGACCGCTGCTGCTCGCGCCATCGCCACACGCCTCTCACCGGCCTGCCATGTCCACGCGTGTAGAACTGCCCATTTGCTTTGTGCCGGGGCTGCCGCGTGTGGAGAAGCTGACGGTGCAGCGGCGCACGCCACACTCGTTGCGGCTCAGCTGGCGGTGGCGGTCGGGACAGTACGACGTCGCCGGCACCAACAGCAGCAGCAACCATCGACACGATCCTGCGCGTGCGTTGCCCGAGGCAGAAGCCCCACCCACGCTGCTCTGCGTCCGCTGCCGCCGCGTCAGCCAGAAAGACACGCGACTAGCGCCACCACAGCAGCAACAGCAGCACGTAGGAGACATCTGCACGATCGTCGTCCCCGCCACCACCAGTCCCGCCGTCACGCTGGCACCGCTGCAGCCCGGTGCTCTCTACGTCGTGGGGATTCAGGAAATTCCGCGAGAGCAAGCTGCCGGCGCGCGTGCGGCAGCAGCCACCGCTTCTCCCGCATCCCCGCTGGCCTCTCTCTTCGCCGTCACGCCGCCCACCGCGGCACATGCGGAAGGGCGTGAGGGCGACCTGTACGCGATCCGAATCCTTCCGCTGCCACCCGACGTTGCAGCTGCGGTGCGGGCACTCGGACGGGTGTCGGCACGGCCCTCGTCCTTATTGCTGCGGCCGGCACGTCGCACCGACCTCGACTCCCTGCCTCGCGGCGCGGTGCGGTGCTACGCGCTGACTTCTTCTTCTTTAAGGCACGCTACTGCCTCTCGGTCCTTAGTGGAATCCGTGCGTCGTCGTCCGGGACTCGTCTCACTCACCCTCCCGCGGCAGTATGGACCTCCTTGTCGGCGTGGAGGCCGCGGTGACGCCGCAGCTGAAGTGAAGGAGGTGCGTGTGCTGTCCTACACGGCGGTGGTGGTGGTTCCTGAAAACACGGTCTACATCCCTGCTGAGGCTGTCGCAGAGGTGCAGTCGTGGTGGGAGTCAACCGTGCAGCGCAGTGGCGATGCTGCTCCGTCGAAAACGTTGTGGGAGTGGTGGGCAGATCGCCTGCGCACGACACTGGAGCGTGAGGGCGAGACTCAATCAACAGAGCGACACGCGCCAGCGAGTGGGACAAAGGCCAGCAGCGTTGGGACAGCAGACACGGCCACGGAGCACTGGACGAGTGAGTTGGCACGGCGGTTATTTACGAGGCCGAGGGCGACAGAAAAGAGCAACGCGCTGTCTGCGTGGCCGCTACTGGTGAGGCCGATGGAGGCTGTGAAAGGCGGGAACGGTGGTGCAGCATCCACGCCCGCACCCTGGTGCTTCACGGTGCCTGTTGACGAGCCTACGTGTACTGCCAAATGCGAGGATGAAATAGAGGGTACGCCTTCAGCTTCACCTCACCAAGAATGGGTGCGTCGGACCCTCTACCTCGTGCACTGTCTAGGAGGCGCTGCCGGCGCGCTCCTCCTGTGGCGTGTTGGGCGTTGCGCAGCAGCTCACCGTGTGCCACGCGCCAATCGCAGTGAAGCGGCTGCAGCTGCTGCGTGACGTGTGCGTGCGCAGCACCCCCAGTTCAGCCGCAGACGGTCTCGCAGAGCTTCGAGTGACGTGGCGGTGGCCGCAGTGGGCTCAGCCATCTGTTGGGACCGAGCAGCACTCGAAGAAAAGCAAGACGGGCACGGCAGCTCAGCCGCAGCCACGCTGTACAGCACGCCTCACGTGCACGCCGCTTCCACCCACTAGCGTCGACGATGCCGACACGGCATCACCATCACCAGCACCAGCGTCGGCGGCGTTCCTGCAGCACGTGGACGGCACGCAGCGTGAGGCCACCGTCACCGGTCTCTCACCCTCCACTCTCTACCGCTTAGTCTTTGATGAAGTGCGCCACGGGACCGGCAGCACGGCGGTGCAATGTGCTGAGACGGCGGTGACGGCCCTCACCCCGCCGTCGCCACCAGAGCCGAGCAGCCTACCAAAGTTGCATTACACACGGTTTCCGAAAGGCACGAACGCAGCAGGGGACGACGGCGCTGGGACTGGAAGGGACGGACCCGATTACGGCGGTGCTGCTGCTCACTCCTGCTGTGGAGGTGCGGTTCGATCTCCCTCATGCACGTTGCACCTCACAGGATCTTCTTGTCTGTTGGTACGTCGTGTTGGTTCATCGAGAAGTGGTCGAGGGCGGGGCGTGCACCAGTGCGGAGGACTTCTTGGCCGTCGCTGAGGAGGTCAACGAGGCAGCCACTGCGACCGCGGCAGGCACGGCACCAGTTGTGTATTGCAACGTGTCGCAGCAGCAGCGCCTTCGCACCCGCATCACTCTGCGTCAACAAGCACCGCTGTCAACGACGTCACCACTGCTGCCGCAGTACGCGCTTGTTTTCTTTACAGGGGTGCGCATGGAGGGCAGTGGACGCGACGCCACCGCGAATCAAGCAGAGAAGGGCTCTGCTGAGTCTGCGCCTGCGAAGGTGATGTACTCCGCACCAGCTGTGCGACTCTTGCAGTTCCCTGAGACTCCGCTTGCCCACAAGCTGCATGAGGGCTTGGTAAACCGCCAGCCCTGGCTGCGATGCCGCCCAGCACATCTTGTGCTGCACGAGCGCACACCCACGTCGCTCGTGCTGCGGTGGCAGCTGGACTTGACGGCAGCTCGGCTGAGTGATCTCGAACGGCTGCGGCTGCTGCGGTGTGGTGTCTTCGCTGTTCATGTGGCTCCTGATTGGGACTCTGGCGCCTCCGCCACTAATTCTTCATTAAGCTCGCTGGCTGGGCGGCGACAAGCAGGAGAGAGGGGCGGAGGGCAACAGGATGGTGAGGTGACACGCACCGTCTTCTATCGCGCCAACGCGTCGACGATTGCATCGACGGCCACCACTCCAAGCTGCTCCGATATAGCGTCTGTGGCAGACCAGCAGCGCCGCAGCGGCGTTAGTGAAGTACAAAAGTGTGTGCGGCGTATCGCCGTGAGTGAGTACCTGACAAACGCCACCACGAAAGCAGCGGACACCACGACGGACGAGGACGCAGCAAAAGATGATGCAGGTGCGGGAGAATAAAGAGAACTGCAACGTCAGCAGGGCGACAGCGGCGGTGGTCAGCTCGCCTGCGTGCTTGACGTACGAGCTCATCTACCCCTGTCCCACGCCCGCCGCTGCCCACGTCGGGTACACGGTGGAGGTGTCACTCTTGCCAGACTGGATGGAGAAGAAAGAAGAAATGGCTGCCGGCGGCATCTCCCCTCGCTCTCGATCCCTGCGCCCCACACCTGTAAACCCCCCTCCTGCCGCAACCCTCACCATCCCTCCTGTCGTCCTCCCACTGCCGGTGCAGCGCATCGTTGCGACGGACGTAACGCAGACCAGCTGTACGCTGGAGTGGTTCGTGGCAGACGGGGAGCGTCCCTCCGCCTACGCGGTGCACTACACGCCCAACGAGGAACTTGCAGAAGGTGGTGTGGTGTGGGTGCGCAGCGGGCAGCAGTCAGTCCTGACCCTTCGAGGGCTTTCGCCGCAGACGAGTTATACGGTGTGTGTGGTGCCGCGCAACGCCTATGAGGAGCCGTGTGAGGAGAGACAACGCGGTCCTGACGGTGCGGACGGCGTCACTTGAAGAGAGGCTGTAAAGGTTTCAGTAATCGGAGTTCTTTCGTTTAACTTTCATGCTCTCTTTTTTTTTTTTTGCGCTTAAAAATATGCAAAAAAAGGGGGATAGGAACAGACGGGCTGTACCCTTATGTCGCTTAATCGCGGTCAGTTGAGCGAGAGTCGTGTGCCTCTTGCTTACGTGCTTCTTGCGGCTGGCAACCCGACACGATGAAGACTTTCCCCCTTGAGTGTGTCTATGTGCGCTTGTACCCAGCGCTATAATTCTTTCCCTCTATCTCTCATGCTGCTTGCCTCATTTCCTTGCTCAATTCTTTCCTTCTCTTCCCCTCTTTGCACTTGCACTATTCCCGGCGGGCAACACAAAAAAAAGAAAAAAGAAGAGAGAATTAGAAGCAGCCGCGACGACTGCAACTCTACGCCGCGCCGCTGTCCTCTCACACACACACAAACTTTCTCTCTATTTCTTTCTCTCCCTGTGTTTACTGCGTCGCTTCGTTGTGTGCGCGACTGGCGTGCGCCTCTACGTCCTTTCCCACCTGTTTTCTTACATTTCTGTTTTTCGTGCCAGTAGTCGAGCCACTGTTGGCCTTCTTCCCCCATCCTCCAACGTGTTTATCTGCTGGCTAACACGTTTGTTTGTTTTCTTTGTTTTTTATTTTTTTAATCCACCATGCGTCGAAATCGCATTCAGAAGGCTCTCCGCCCCGCCTTGGGCAGCGTCGCGGCGGTGAGCGACGGGGCCATCTTCTCTTTGGCCTCCACGCCTGCACTCTCTGACAGAGACGACGTGAGTCGCCTGGCGATCGGGCTGGCGCTTGTCTCCTCCTCCGCCTCTTCCTCGTCGTGCCCACCATCCCTCCGCTCCACAGCAGTGCGGACGGTGCGCAGCGCGTGCGGCCTCCTGGCCCAGCACGACACACAACTGCGGTGGCAGACAGCAGCCTCCACTGACTCGCATGCCGGCCGTGCCGCAGAAAGGCGTCGTCGGCAGCGCGGCGGGTCCGACAACAATAACGACGGCGACGAGGATGGCCTTGGAGCAGAGGAGCACCAACACGAGGAGGAAGCAGCTCACGACGTGGCGGAGTCGCCCGTCTCGGCCGCCCCCTCTCCCGCCACCGCAGCGGAGTTCAAACACGCGTCGAGGGCAGAAGAAAAGAAGACGAAGCGCCGGCCAGCGCGTGCGGCAGAGAACGAGGAAGAAAATGCAGAGCCTTCGGGCAGCGCGCAGCAGCACCTGGGCGACCAAGCGCCGGATATCATCATTAAGCACCGCAAGCCGCGGCCAATGCGTCCCTCCGCGAAGCCGTGGGTCCAGCGAGCCTTCAACGCGAAGCAGCGCCTCGCAGCCGAGCAACAGGCAATCGCCAGCGGTGCGCTGAGCATGGACACCGAGCACCCGTGGCGCCTCACCACCGCCGCTACAAGTAAAGCAGCCGCGGCCAACGCACGCACCGGTGCCGCGCGAGACGACGACGACGCCATTGCATTTAACGACTCAGCAGCGGAGTTGTTCGAGTTGGACGAGAAGGAGCTCTTGAGTGCCCACCCCAACGCCGCGGCACCGCAGACACACGAGCACAATCGTAACTCGCGAGGAGAGGAAGACGAAGACGACGAAGACAGCCGGAAGAACACAGCAGCTGCGGTAGGAGGAGCGCCGCCGCCGCTGCACGGGAAAAGAAGGATTTGCGCCTTTAATGCCCACTGCACAGTCGGCAGACATCGAAGACTCTCTGCTAGAGGACCCGTTCTTCGTCCCCAGTGTCGACGACGACGCTCTCGCCCGCGACAGTAGTGGTGGTGGTGGTGCCACCGACCCATACGCGTCGTCTTCCTCTGCTGCGGTGCAGCGCATGGGCAGTGGCGCAGCCGGCACGCACCCCATCAGCGAGTCCATCCTGTCCTCTGTCGACCTGCTCTGCGACGACCTCTTCCACTGCAAGACAGAGGTGCTGCGCTCCTTTGCCCGCAACCGCGCCATAAAGAAGTCCTCGAAGGCCGAGTTGGTGTTGCAGCTCATCGAGGCGGCCCACAAGGCAGCCCACGGCGAGAACGAAGATCTTTCCCTCACCCGCAGCGTCCTCGGCGACATCTTCGACGAGAGCGTCCGCACAAGCGGTGTGCGATCGGCCTGGACGAACAAGTCCCTTGAAGCCTCGCACATCGAGCTCGCGGTGGAGCGGCACTTGAGCCTGCAGGCGATGGCAAACTCGAGCAAAGTGATGATGGTGCGCAACAACGTGGCGGAAGCCTCACGCGTGGTGCGCAAGCTGACCCGCATCTTCCTGGAGGAGCAGGAGCACCTCTCCGTCGTGGCTGTCGGTGGTGTCTTTCGCAACTACCGCGCCGAGGCAGACGAGCTGGTGCGGTCGCTGCCCGTCACGGAGCTTGTCAGTCCCTTCGCGAGTCTTCTCGTCTCCTACGTCCGCTACGGCTCCTCGCTCACCGCGCTGACACGCGAGAACCTGAATGACCGCCTTGTGCAGCTCGAGGCTTTCCAGCCCACCGTGCAGGAGATGGACGACACGACGACGCTGCAGCGGCTGATGGAGATGCTCGACCCGGCGGTCAAGGCGCTCGAGCTGCGGGCCGCCGCCATGAGCAGCGTGTCACCCAACCGCTTCGTCCCCCAGCACCCCCTCGTCGTGGTGGCCACTGCCCGCGCCTTCAGCGAGACGTCGCACACCCGGTGGAACACCGCCGCTGCGCCGGACTGGGTGCACGATCTTGCCCGCCTCTTTTGCAATTGGGAAGCCATCGTGCGCAACGACCTTCCGCGCTTCGAGGAGGTGCCGCGCTACTTCTTCGACTGCGTCCTCCTCGGCGTCGTCGACTGCTACGTGATGCAGCGCGTCTACGGCGCGCTCACCAAGCCCTCCGACGTCCCGATGTGGCTGCGTCAAAGCCTCAAGACCGCCTTGATGAGCCACTTCAACAACGAGGACAACGTGGAGCGGGCGTTGAACGACTTGCTGGCCTACGTGCAGGCCGGTGCCGCGATCAAGTCCACCTCCGTGCGGGGGGAGTTTTTCCACCTGGTGCTGTCGCAGATGCAGGGCGCGTTTCACAGCGTGGAGGAGGAGCGGTCCGCCCTGCACGACGAGCGCGTCGCCGTCGTCCTCAGCGGGTTGTGCGACACCGCCTCCCACTGCACCCGCTCGCACAGCCTCTTTTCCATGCTCGTCAGCCTCACCGCCGACCTACGCTTCCACCTTCGTTTCCAGCGCGTGTACAAGAAGCTGAACTCGGTCGATCGCAAGACGATTCGGCTGCGCGCACACGTGCACATGGAGAAGACGCTCGAGTACTTTGAGTCGGAGTACCAGGTCACACCCATTTCCACCAAGGCGGTCGGCTTCCTCGTGGTGCAGCTGCTCTACCTCGCGCTGCGTGGCGACGGCAGCAAGGCACCGGTGCTGCAGCGCTTCGCCAGCGTTACCCAGGTGGCGATGCTCGACGTGCTGGGGCTGACGGAGACAAGGGCACCCGACGTGCGCGAGATGAGCGTGGCCTTTCCCCCGCAGCTGTCGTACAACTCGTGGCTCAACGAGTCTGACACGCGTGAGAAGTCCGTCTACAGCGTTCTCCCCTCCGTCGCCGTGAAGGGGGCAACAAACCAAGCCATGATCGTCTCGCAGGCACCCATGATGAAGGCCCTCGACGCCATCTCGCGTGTGCCGTGGCGCATTAACAAGTACATGCTGCACGTGCAGGAGGCTATTGTGCGGGAGGGCTTCGGCTTCGGCAAGATCCGCCCGGGCTTCTACCCCCTGCACTACTACTCGCTCAGCGATGGGAGCGTCCGCTACCCGTCAGACCGCCGCGGCAGCGAGCGTGGTGAAAGCGGCGCCGACGACGAGGACGAAGCGAACGGCCTTGTTTTCAATCTCAAGCAGCGGCAGCAGCTGCAGGACCAGCAGTTCCACGACTGGAAAGAGCTGTCCGAGACGCGGAGTAGTCGCATCCACTACCTGCAGGCGCTGCGCCAGGCGCGGTCGATCCTCCAGTTTTCGCACCTCTTCTTCCCCAACAGCATGGACTTCCGCGGCCGCATGTACCCGCTGCCTGGTCGTCTGAACCACACCGGCTCCGATCCTTTTCGTGGCCTGCTCGAGTACGCCGATCCAAAGCCGCTCGGGACGGTGGGGCTCTACTGGCTGAAGGTGCACCTCGCGAATAAGATGGGCATGAGCAAGCTGTCCTTTGACGAGCGGGTGCACTACGTCGATGAGCACATTGAGGACGTCGTGCAGAGCGCCGAGAGCCCGCTGCAGGGGGATCGGTGGTGGCAGGAGGCGAGCGAGCCGCTGCAGTGCCTCATGGCATGCAAAGAGGTGGCAAACGCGCTCAAGTGCTCGCAGGGGCCGGAGAACTTCTTGTCGCGTCTGCCCGTAGCGGTGGATGGCAGCTACAACGGCCTGCAGCACTACTCCGCGATCGGCCGCGATGCCTTTGGTGCGTCGCTCGTCAACCTTCTCCCAAGCGAGCGGCCGGCTGACGCCTACACCGGGATTCTGAAGGAGATGCTCAAGTCCATCCACGCCGATGCGGCGCGCGATCACCAGGTCGCCCAGCGGTGTCTCGGTACCGGCAAGGGCCAGGACAAGAACCACATCAAGCGCAAGACGATCAAGCGGCCCATCATGACGCAGGTGTACGGCGTGACGGGCTACGGCATGTCAGAGCAGATTCTCGACGAGCTGCAGAAGCAGAACAAGAGCCACGGCCTGTGGACGCACACGGACATGAAGGAGATGGCGGCCTACCTGCGCGACAAGGTGCTCGAGTCGCTCGGCATCACTTTTCGTGAGACGCAGAACTGCCGCCGTTGGATCAGCGACGTGGTGAAGCTGATCTGGAAGGTGCAGCCGCCGGAGCTGCGCAACGCGCTCTGCTGGACGACACCGCTGGGCCTCGTCGTGCGGCAGCCCTACAAGGTGCGGAACGAGTGCTCGCTCTTCACGACGAACGGCTACGCCCGCATCGCGGGTGACTCCATCGCACCGGCCAGTCGGAAGCAGCTCACTGCCGTGGCTCCGAATCTAATCCACTCTCTTGATGCCACGCACCTTGCCATGACGGCGCTGGAGATGCAGCATCAGGGGCTGTCGATGATGGCTGTGCACGACTCCTACTGGACCTACGCCTGTGACCTGCCGAAGCTGTCGCAGGTGCTGCGGGAGCAGTTCGTCAACCTCTACTCCAAGTACGACCCGCTGTGGGAGCTGAAGGAGCAGTGGGAGGAGACCTACTTTATGGACCTGCGCCGGCACGGTGTGAAGCTGCCCGAGCCGCCGAAGCGAGGGACACTGGACCTCAATCAGGTGCTGAACTCGCCCTACTTCTTCTCGTAGTCGTCACGTATCAACCTCTTGTTGGCCATGCACATCATGCGTCGCCTCTCGCTCCCATGCGATCCTTTCTTCTTTTCCTCTAATATATTGTTAAGTTTTTTTTCGCTTTTTTGTACGTTCAGACGCGGAGATAGAGTAGCGACAAAGCAAGAGGCCAATAGAGAAACGGGAAAATGGCCGCTGGTTTATTCTTGCTCTTGTTGTTGTTTGTTAGCTGCGTGCGCAGTGATGATCGGATGGCGTTTCAGTTGCTATGAGTAGCACAGAACCATTAGTTTTTTGTTTGTGTGCGTGTGTTTGTGTTGTTGAGGGCGACAGGGAAAAAGCGAGTTGCCGCCGCCGGTGCGTCTTCACATACTTCTTTTGTTTTCGTTTTTCTTCCTTTTCTCTTCTGGCTCTCACACGCCTGTGTTGTGTTCACGCGAGTGTTATGATGGGTCCGCCCTCTCTCTCTATTTAGATACTTTTTTTGTTTCCGCGGAATTTTCGCAGTTGGGTAGTTCTGTGGTAATATTCTTATTAACGGTGCACTGCTTCCCGTGATCCAGAAAAATAACAAGAAGGCATAAAACGTACTGAGAATGTGAAGAAAGCTTCCTAGTTGATCGACATTTGGTGCGATGCCATGATCGTACGAGGTGCGGCGGAGAGCTGTGTGGTTGCCTTTCATATTGCAGTGCCTAAAGAGCACATGCGCGTAAGTTGTGAACACAAATCTCCTTTCCTTTTCTGCCTAAGCCTTGGCTGTCGATGCACAAGCGCAGCGTCGAGTCGATCGCGGTGCGAAGCTGCAAGCCATGCTAGCCGGTGCTTGCCAAATGGTATCTCTCTCTCTCTCTCTTTCTCTAATCTACCCCACAACTCCCTCACTCCTCGTCTTTCTTTCGGCTTTTATTTCTCCCTTCTGACTTCGTGCTACTTCCTTAGCAGCTTATCATCTTAGAGTGAGAGAAGGATTTCTACGCATTGTGGCATCCGGTAATTTCGCTCTTCTCCACACACCCGCATGTCTCTCTTAGACGCGGCATCAGCCTAGAAACGTATCCTCTTCAATTTGTCTTGCCCTCAACTTTCTCATTTTTGTTGTGATCATTTTTTCCACGGTTGCGTATCGATCATCAGCTGGCTCCCGTTGCCGGTCTCTCTCTCAGCTTTCCTAAATTTGCCCTTCTCGCAGCTACACGCGTAAACTCCTTGCAGGCCGCAAGAACGCTGAACTCTTTATTCTCTTTTTTCTGCACCATTGACATTTCTCCTCCGGAGAGTTTTCTTTCCCATTCTACAATCTTATATCTATATTTAATTGTGTGGCTGCTTTCCTTCATCTCTCTTTCATATTAGATCCTTCCAAATAATAGAAAACCCCTGATTTTGTGTTTGTGTGAGAGAGTGCATCTGCCTAGAGATGCCCTCGTCGCTGTCGCAAGCGTCGACGCAGCGGTCGGGTCATCGCCGCACCACCACACCAGCCATCAAGCGGAGCGGCATCACGCGACTCTCCACCCCTAATATTGACCAATGCGTGCCTGTTGACAGAGTTGACGCACGGGACACACCCAGCATTGGCCCTTCGCATGGCGCTAGCATCACGACCACCGCTAACACGCTTGCTTCGCGTCCGGCTGAGGTGCAGCGCGATGCACCATCCACCGCGCTCGTCTCCCATACCCTCCTCCTGCTGCTCCTCCTCCTCGGCAGTCTCGCCAGCCTTGCACACACGCGACACCCACGCAGCACTGACAAGCAGCAATGGACACGCACAGCGCCACACCCGCTCGCCTGTAGAGGCGCGGTGTCGCAGTGGTGTCCTGGCAGTCTGTCAACGCTTGGAGGAGATGATGCAGGAGACAGAGCTTATTCTGATGCGTGCCGCACCCTCTTCCTCCGCCTCACCGCCTTTACCGGACAGCCTGGTCCCGCCCACACCAACACAGACGCTGGAGGCGGTGCAGCGCTACCGTGGTGGGTGCATGTCAGCGCTGTTGCAGCTCCATGCGTTGCTGACGCGCATGCCAATACAACCAGCAGGGAGCTTTGACACAGCAGGAGAAGCACGTAACTTTCTTCAGGATGGTCAACGCAGTGAGCGTCACGAAATTATCGCAAGTGACGCTGAGGCTGCAAGGACGTTTAGCACACGGCAAGAGCACCAGCAGGCAGCGGAGGTGGTGCGGCTGCAGCGGCGCTACCAGCAGCTGGAGGAGCGCCTCGCCCACACGCTCACCACACAGGCAGCATACGTGCAGAACGTGGTCCACCAGCAGTGCCAGCACGAGCTCGACGGCGTCGTTGACGGGTGCATGCAAACCCTGCGCCTGCTTGTCGAGCACGAGGCGGAAGAGCGAGCACTCGTGGTCCAGCTGCACGAACACATGCAGCGCACAATCATTGATGCGAAAGCAGCGGAAAATAAAGCGACGCTAAGAGAGAGTGTGACCGCACGAACGTCAGCAGCAGCAGCAGCAGCACATACCCGACGTCCTCCACCAGATTCCGCCGACACCGCCGCGCGAGTTGCTGCTGAGAACGATGCCCTTCTTTACGAACTTCACCAACAGAGCAGCCGCACTCAATCCCTTCTTGCGGGGCAGATGCGCCACCTGCAGGCGGTGCACGAGCGTGCCTTGGCGCAGATGGTGGCCCGCCACGACGCGGAGAAGCACGTGTGGGAGACACGCCTGCAGGCAGCACAGCACGAGACAAAAGAGACGCAGGTTAAGCTCAACACTGCTGAGGAAGACTCTGCTTCGGGCCGAGAGGCAGCGAAGTGCGGCACAGCAGTCCGCCGCGTCTGCACACGAAAGCCTGCAGCAGCAGCTCAAGGCAGCAACCAAAAAGATGTGGCAGCTGCAGCTCGCCAACGACCACCTCGACGCGAAGGTGCGGGTGCTGCAGCGAGAGTTGGAGGAGGTGCGGGTGAGCCGCTCTCCCTTTGCAGCGCCGACCGACCACTCCTTTGTCCGACGACGAGGAAAGTCACCACAGTGATAACCACAAGGGCGGCAGTCATGCGCAGCCGGAGCTGATTGGGGTGCCGGCTGCTGCACGCATCACAAGACCAGCTACACGTGACACCCAAGTGACTGCTATTCCTCGCCTTCCCGATCCTCCTCTCCATCGCCGCAGAGATGATGTCCGCCATGGATTACCCCTGTACAGGGAGACCGGCACTGCGCTACCGACGAGTGCCGTGTCGCACGCCTCGCCTTCTCTCCAGCAGGGTGGAGGCGGACTCGAACGAGACGAGGCAACGGTGCGGCCCACCGTCTGGCTCGCCTACGAAGAGCGCAGTCTCCTTTCCACCACCACACCCACGAAGCACAGAGGAGACAGCTGGTGTGGTGACCACGTCGACGAGGTGCAAGGTGTGGCGCCACCTAGCTTGCTTTCCTCCATCGCCTTTGCATGGGGGGACTCCTCGCCGTCCCACCATCAGCACAAGTCGACACAGCTCCATCCTTCCTTCTTTTCCTGTGTCGACGCAGCACTCGGCGTGGCGAGCGCCGCAGCGGAGAGACACCGTCATGTCCAACACGTCGCACATGAGCGAGGACGTTGGAGCGACCGCGGAGGAAGGCGAAGAGGACGAAGGCAAGATGCGCAACGCACCTTCCCGCACGACCCGTTTGACTTTGTCTCCCACACGGCGGCAGCTGTCGCTGGAGCAGACACCCATGGCGGCGCCAACAGCTTCGCACGCGACTGATCACTTGTCCTTTCACGAGCACCGCGCCGACGATCTCAGCGAGGAGGAGGCGGTGAACGAAGAAGAGAGGAAGCGGTGGTGGACGACGTGGCAAAGCGACCGCCGACTCCCCCACGACAGCAACCGCAACAGCACCAGCAGCACCAGCAGCAGCATCCGTATCAGCAGCTTCCCTCCACGCCGTCCCCCAATCCCAGAGGACGTCGCACGCCTTCTCCGCTCCAGTCCCACCCCCTCACCCTCACCGCCGCTGGCGCCGCTCACCACCTCCTCCCCGCCCAGCTCCCGCTCTCACGCCCACTCCGACATCGAGGAGGAGGGCGGCGTCCCACCCTTGACCACCCCGCATGGTGCCACGGCGACCTCCCTCTGCAGCCCCTCCTCGAAGGGCAGCGTGACGGAGGAGGAGGGAGAGGAAGAAACGACGATGACGACGACAGCACCGCAACCCTACCGCCCTCCGCGCGTGTGCGGCTGGAGAACGTGCGCCAGGAGATCCTTCGCCACACCGAAGTGCTGGAGAGGGACGTGCAGGAGGTGACGGCCCGCCACGACGCAACGCAGCGGCAGCGCAGGCGAGAGCGGGATATGATCCGTGTGAATGCTGCTGCGAAGCGGTCGAGGCAAACTGTGCGCCACGCCGCCGACAGCTTTACGAGTGGTGGTGACGCCGCGGAAGAAGGAGAGGTGTCGGGCAACACGAGCGACGTGGACCGCAACCTGGAGCAGCTGCACATTGCGCAGCAGGAAGATGACGACCAGCTGGCGCAGTACTACGCAGAGGTGAACCGGAAGCGTGGGGAGCTGGAGCGGTGCCTGCGCGTGGTGGAGGAGCGGCTCGCCCCTCGCCGTGTGGGTGGTTGAGGCCGCTGCGAATTTTATCTCATTTTCATCCACGTAGGCGCAGCACCGCTGATTACCCGCGGAAACACACACAAAGCTGTAAAGCAAAGAAAAAACTCTATTAAATTCAAGCGAGCATTCAATTGGGCTGAACTGCCCGCTTTGTCTTGGCCCAGAAAAGACGGGTAGGGCCTCGACGCAGCATTACGCCTGCGCCTGCTCGTCTTCCCAGCACAGCTCTACTCGAAACGCATGCATTGTCTTTCCAGTGTAGCGTCTCATCAGGAAATGAAAAAGAAAAGATTGTCCCTCTATCTTTCATTTACTTTTCTCCGCTACTTTCCTTTATTTGATTTTTGAGCTCTCTTTTCCACGCTTTGCACTGCTAATGAAACACACTGCTACAGCAGCAGCGGGGCAGGTGTTGAAGCTGCCTAACATTCTTGTCTTTGATTTTCTTTTTTTTTTTTTTAAAGGGGCCAATCTTGTGTACGTCACTGTCTCTTTGGTCGCAGCCGCCGTCATAGCCAACCTTCTTATCTTTGTAAGATGGCCACCGTCTACCTCTGCGATGTGAGCCACCTCGCCCCACCTTTCGATGGCACGCCCGCCCCGCCGCTGTCGTGGTGGTGTGCGGGGGAGTTGGCCCAGTGGGGCTCTGCGGTGGCCATCCGCGATGCGTGGGCAGCCACAGCACCGCTCTCTTCGCATCTTTCTCTGCCGTCTCCAGTAGAGGATCATCGAAGGCCCGCAGCAACAGACAGGAGCGCCTACATCTCTTTCGGGAAGACAGGGGGAGCTTGTGGAAGCGCGCCGGACGCAGCAGCCGTTCAGCCCTCCTCCCCACACTATCGCTGGTGTCCCTTCCCCTCTCCGGTGACCGTACGCAACAAGTACTTTGGTGTCACCCTGTCCCTCATGGTGGGCAGCGGTGCTGCATTAGCAGGTAGCTCCACACACGACATCACCACGTCACTCGCGCAAGCCTCGTTGCACGGCTCGCCTGCTGGCCTGCCGCCCACCTGCTACGGCGGCGTGTTGGTGGCGCACGTGGGACAATACCCGGCGGAGCTGCCATGGCACGTCTTTGCACGCGGTGGGGCGTGTCTCTTTCGGCTTATTATGGTCTTTCTTGCGAGGGGTGAGGGCGACGAAGAAGCAGAAACACAGGAGGGAACGCAATCAACGTTAAAGGCTAACGCACCACCGGCCCCGGCGTCTTCATCCCAGAAGGAGCGGTGGCAGTTATTTCGCGATTGAGAACGGTTACGAGTGCATCTTTCACCGCCCCGCGGAGTCTCTCCTCCAAACAATGAGAAGGCCGGTGCGTCGCTCGAGATGGTCGTCACAGCATCGGGCCGCCGTGGACTGCTGGAGGCGCCGCTGCAGGGCTCTAATCGGCTCTATCAGGTGTTGTGCAACACGTTGTGGCCGGCGGAGGTGCGCGATGGCCGCGGTGACAGCAGTCTCAGCAGCAGGAGCAGCACTATAAGACCGGCGCCGACGACACACCAGCAGCAGAACGCGTTTATCGTGGTGGGCAACAACGCGGCTGCGGTGGAGCGACTCTTTGCACATGTGGCTACTGGCGACGCGGCGCGAACACGGCGGCAGCTCCGCTTCTTTACCAAGGTCGTCCTTGCAAGTGTGGAAGGCACTGATGGTGTCCCGCCCACCGACGCACCGCATTCATCGCAGGCGGATACCGACGCGAAACTGCCAGGGACTTTGTCCTTTGGTCCAGTAGGGGCACCTGCACCTGCGCTGGTCCTCGTGAACAAGTACTACGCCGCAGTAACCCACCCGCGTCTGGTGCAGACGGCGTACTTCAGCCACGAGATGCAGGACATGCTGGAGCGGTACTGGGAGCAGCATTTTGTTCGGAGTGGTGCCGCGAAGAGTTTGTGTGCTGACGCGCCGGCAATTGTGCTTTGGCCACCGTGTCCGCTTGCCGTGTCTTCTGCGTCGGGCACTGCGTGCGCCGCAGACCCTAACCAAGAAAGTGATGACGGGGCCGATGCGGGGGACTCTCGCACCGCCTACCCTCCGCTCGAAGTCGTACTCGACGCGTTGAGACGCCACGGGTGCAGCGAGGTGGTTGTGGTTGTCCCTTTCCCCTCAACCTCTTCGGCAAGCGCCACCAACACTGGCAGACGGCGGCATCGGCACACCGCTCAAGCAGCGCACCCTTCACTGACGCCGTACGAGTTGTGCGTGTGTGCTGAGCGCAACGTCGAAGTCGTTAACCTTTGCGCGACTTACACGCAACACATCCCGGCCGACGAGAATGCGCCGCCGGTGCCGGTTCTGCGCGATGAGGACGACGTCTGTGCCACACGCGCGGTAGATCGGCTAGCAGAGATCCTCCACTGCGTGCAATGGGAACGCAGCCACCCACTTCCTTCTCTGTCGGCCCCCAAAGCAAAACATACGGCTCGGTCTGTGAACACCTGTTTAGTGATGGCCTACGGTGCCCATGCATTTCAAGAAGAGGCGTGGCTGTCGGACGTGGCGCATGCGCTGCGCTCGGCGGCGCCTTCTTCCGACAGAATGAACGACACCATGCCAGACGCGGACGCTCTCGCCGTCGCCGCCCCAACCATCGCACCTGCGTTTTCTGTGACGGTGCGCAACGCGTACTTCACGGCTGATGTGCGCTTGTGCTTTGAGGGAGGCTTGCGGAGCCACTACGTCACCCCGGCTGCCGCCCGCACCTTTCCGTCCAACTGGTTGGCGGCGCACGACGGCTACGTGCTTGTCACCTCCTTCACTCTCCTGCAGGAAGCTGCGGCGGGGAAGTCAGTCATGACAGTCGCTGCGGACTGCCCTCGCCAGCACCCTCACCGCCCTCGCACACCAGGCGGCGGAGTGGATGGCGTCGCAGCCAATTCCAGGCGCTGCGGCGTGCACGGAGGATACTCCGCTAGCGCTGCTTTACGTGACGGACGTGGAGGCGACTGATGTGGCGCTGACAGCGCAGGTAGAGGAGTGCCTCCGCAGGATTGTGCAGGCCGGCGGTGTGAAGGACAATAGGGACGATGAAAGCGGACTGATGGGTATGCCACTTGAAGTGCTCTTTGTCGGTAACGGCGCCGTGTCCGACCCCTACGCCGCAAAGGAGGGTGTGCAGCGCATCCAAGAGGCCTTTGAGCAGCAATTGTGGCCGCACCGCCATGCTGCTGGCGACCGCACAAACGCAGTTGACGAACCCATTTCTACTGCTGCACTGGCTACCGTGCCTGCGGCTGCTTCCGCCGAAGGGAGAAGCGGGCAAGAAAAAGAAGCGTGTGCGGCTGCCTCCGACCTTCCTGCGATGCGGTGGGTGCCGCCTGCGGTCGGTTGTGCCCTCCCGCGCGGCTACTTGGTGGACCCCGAGACGCTGCGCAGTGTGCCGCTGGCCTCGCTGGCCGCCGTCTCGGCTGCAGCAGAAAACAAGGGAGGACACGGAGCGTGTGGCGGAGCCGCTGCTCCTCAAGACACACAACAACGAAGCCTCAGCAGAGGTCCTCAGCGGAGGAGTCGGCACCTCAGCATCACCGCAGCAGCAGCAGCAGCAAGGGGCAGCCATGCGCTGCCCTGTAAGTGAGACGGAGCTGATGGTGTGGATGGAGAAGATGAAGGCGCATGGTCACCGCTTAGGGGAGGCGCTGCGCAAGGAGCAGGCGGCAACGCTGGCCCTGGCCCTAGAGGCTCTTCTCTGATTCCAAAAGAGGAAGGAAATGAGAGGTGAGTAACTTTCGGCGAGCATGCCTGATTGTTTCTAGGCTCATGACGAGAAGCCTTGGAAGGCCGAGCGCCTTCTCCTTCGCTTCCTCTGTCCCCACTTTTTTTCTTTCCCACGCGCCGTAACCTTTTACACTTCAATGAAAGAGAGCTGATGGTGATAATTCACAGAACGAGAAGAGAAGTACATACAACTTATGCGCGGTGCTGACGTTCTGATTTACTTAAAAGAAAAGCTCCCGATGAAAGTAAAACGTCTGTTTTTATGTCTGTACACTCGACTCTCACTTTTGTTTGTTTTGACTCTCTCTTTTTGCCAAGCATTTCTCCTCCTTATCCTTCTTCTCCTTCTCCTTCCCTTTTCTCACTTCATTGGACTTCAACATCTGCTTTAGAACTGAAGGGGCAACAAATTCGCTGCTCCGTCTTTGTCGTGCGGTGAATCCGCCTTTGGAACTTTCTGTCGAGAACAACTCGGTGCCACAGAGAAGAGGCACGTAAACCACAAGCGCGCATCTCTGTCTTTTCGCTCATTTCAACTACTGCTGCTTCACATCACGGTCTGGAATAGAAAAAACAAATACCTGTTCTATTTGCTTTTCTTTAGTGGGACTTCCTCTCTCCGTCACTATTGTAGCTACCGCAATGGCAATGCAGGGACGACGACCAAGCGGCCGCGGTGGCCGCGACGCTGCGCCACGCCGGGGCGACTTCCACGGTGCCCGCCCCTTTGCCGTTCGCCGCCGCACCCGCTCGTGGGAGCGCAAGTCCGGCACGGCGCCGAGGAAAGTCGTCACGCCAGAGGAGCGCGCCGCACAGCCCATCGCCCACGTCGTGCCGGTCGATCTCTCCTTTGGCAACTTCGAGTTTCAGGAGATGAAGAGCCTCGGTAAGAAAGGCGGCGGTGTGCGTGAGCTCTCCTCGCTGCTGCGGCAGGCGCGACGCAAGGCGTCAAACCAGGCCGAGCTTCTCAGCACGCGGGAGGGAGTCGAGATGCGCAGCAACGATCTTCTCTCGGCCGCCATGCAGCGCGCAGCGGGTGTGAAGGTGAAGGACGATGCGCAGCGCATCAGCAAGGCGCTGGCGAAGCGGCGAAGCAAAAAGCGGCAGTCGGCGAAGCGATGGGCGAAGCGGATCAAGGGACTCGAGGAGTCGGTGGAGAACATCGTGAAGGACCGCTCCATCGAGAAGCAGACGATCCGTGCGCGCAAGGAGGCCAAGGTGCGTGCGAAGGAGAAGAAGCGCGGCGGCGGTGGCGGTGGTGGTGGCAAGGATAAGGGGGGAAAGGGTGGGAAGAAGGATTCTGCGAGCCGCAAGGGCTCCAAGAAGCAAGGGGCCGCTGGCGGCAAGCGTGGCAAGGGCGGAAAGACTGGCGGGAAGAAGGGTCGCTCGTAGCGGTCTCTCTTTTCTTCTCAGTGCCTGAACACCTTCCTTTTGTTTAATGTTTTTTTCCCTTTGCTAACGTAACGTCGATTAAATGCGGCCGTCACCGCGCGCTCCACTGAGCGATTTTTGTGAAACAGCTAAGCTACAAAATAAAACATTCTGGCCCAAAAATGTCCTCTTTCTCCTGTCTGTGCAGTAGAGCATGCCGTGTGGGACTCTGAAAAATTACGCGGCAGTGCTTTCTTGGTGCATAGGCTTGAGAAAAGAAATTAGATGCGTGTTTAGTAGGTGTGTGTCTATTTGTTGCATTGACGCTTGGCTCGCCTCCCAGATGAGGCGAAAAGGAAAGAAAGAAAATCAGACTGACGAGAGGCCAAAGCGTTGCAACAGCGCCCGCTGATGGACCGACTTGATTTCCTCCCTCTCTACTCTCTCTCTTCCTCCTCTGCATGCGTGCCACTTCGAAATTTTTAACTGCCCCGGCACTGAAGCCTGAGCTCTCTACCGCGCACATAACACCCGCACACACACACACACACACACACACACGCGATCAAACACCTCTACGCATCCTTTATAGCCTTCATTCTATATCACCAATCTTTTCTCCTTGCAGGGGTTCGACTGAGAGACGCTGTGTTCTTCGCAATTCAGCACTTTGCTTCTCTCGCTTCCTCACATAGCTGTTCTTTTTTGTTTTTTTTTCCCAACCCTTCCTTCACACTCCCTTTCTGCGTCGGCCATGTTTCAGCGCATGAATACACGCCTTGGCGCCAACGCGCTCGCGTCGGCTCTGCGCGTGCAGCAGCGCACGTACGCCTCGGCCGGTCTCTCTGCCCGCTGCGCGCTGCCTCGCTGCGCACGCCTTTCCAACTCCGCTACCGCTGCGGCGGCGGCGGCCACCTCCCCTTTTTCCCTCCAGCAGGCGGTGCGCAGCTACACGACGACGACGCAGAAGCAGCTGATGCGCGTGCAGGGCCGCGATGACATCCAGAGCATGAACACGCCCTCCAACTGGTCCGGCAACGGCGGCAACGGCGGTGGCAGCCAGGCGGACAGCTTGACCCCGTACGTGCGTCAACACCTCGCCCGTGTCTACACGCTGCTTGGCGCGGCATGCCTGACAGCCGGCTTGGGCAGCTTCCTGATGGTGGCCACCTCGCTTGGGAAGGCGGTTCCCTTCTGGCTGCCGATGGTCGGCGGCTTTGTGCCGCTGCTGTGGCTGTCCTTCGCGCCGCCGGCAAACCCGTCCCTGAAGCTGGGCCTCTTCTTCTCCTTTGCGCTGCTGGAGGGGATGGCGCTGGCGCCGCTGGTGCTGGTCACGTCGATGAAGGGCGTCCTCACCACTTCCATCCTGCTGACGGCCGCCGTCTTCGGTGGCTTCAGCGCTGCCGCGTACTTGGCCCCCTCGCGCGTCGATGGTGGCGTGGCAGGGGCCGCTCTTTGGGGCTCTGATTGGCATGGTCGCCATCTCGGTGCTCAACATTTTCTACCCCACCGCTATTGCCCACTCCATCATTCTGTACGGTGGTCTGGCGCTTTTCTCCATTATGGTGTCGGTGGACACGCAGGCCATGATTGAGCGTGCCCGGTGCGGGGCTGGCGATCATGTGCAGGATGCGCTGCAAATGTTCCTGAACGTGATCAACATCTTTGTGCGCATTGCTCAGATTATGGGCAGCATGGACCGCTGAGAAGCAACCACTGGATATTTCTTTTCTTGTCTCCAGTTCCTGATGCGTTGTGTGCCTGCACTAATAAAGGCGCACTAAAGCTCTTCAGGCGGTGCGAACGTTGAGGGGAAAAAAAAACAAAAGGATAAGTACGGTAGTCGGAGTAGCTGTTTTTTTCGCGCTGCTGACGCTCTTGTGTGTTAGACCGCAAAGGACGAAAAAAGGGGGAGGTAAAGAGAGAAGTCAACAAGGCTTGTCGGCTTGGTGTGCTTCTTGTCTCTTTTTTCCCCTTTGTGTTATTGCTGTTTGATTGTTTCTTTTTTTGCTCTTTCTTGTTTCGATATATATCTCACTTCGAAGAGAAAAAGGGAAACCTCTTGCCTTTGTGTGCGTTTGTCGGCGGAAAGTGCCTTCGATCCGTCTTTGTGTCGTATTTGGCAAGCCAATTTTGAGATTTTTGTTCTTTCTTTTTGTGTGGTGCAGAAGCTCCCACCCTCCTCGCCGCCGTACCAGATCTCTAACTTCACAAAAAGGGAAAAATAAAAAGTAAAAATATAGCTAACTTTCTGTTATGCAGGTCGGCGCTGCTGCGCACCGCAGAACCGAAGGAGAGACGTGCTTTCGGCGCCGAAAAAAAAGGGTGTAGAGAAGGTAGTGAGACTTTAGCCGGAGGGCTCTGGACATGGCTTTCATGGCAGCCCTTACCACACCGAGCGTCCACTTTTGTTCTATGACGCATAATAGCACTTGCACTCTCTTCTGTAAAAGCGAGAACAGTTGCCGAGGAGGTATCTTTTGTGCTCTGCAGCTTGTGAGACGTGCCGACGCTGCGCTGAAGCCTTCTAACAAACGTACCACAAATCATTGCTATTATCAACGATGCAAAGCCCTTACTTGCCGGCGCTCCTGCTGTCTGCAGCAACCACTCTTTTTCTCTCCCTCTCCATCCGCCTCTCATTACATGCCCTCACCTATTTCGCTTTGTTTGTGGCACGCACCAACGCCGCAGCGTCGTGATGGCTCCCCAAAAACGCAGCACCACGCGCGCTGACCAATCCAAACACAATAGCTGACAAAAACAGAAACGATATCCTTCGCTTGTGGTGACGTACCCGGACGGAACGCGAACAGGTGCAGGAGGCTGTCACAACGGCTCCGTTCGGTCGCCTCCAGCAGTGAAGTCCTGTCTCACACACGCAACACCCTTAAACAAACAAACACACACACACACCGGCACAATGGAGTGGGCTGACGACGTGACGAATCGACCACGGCGGGCCAACGCCGGCAACCGTCTCCAGGAGCTTCTCCAACGCGGCCTCGACGAGGAAGACGAGAAGGACCTCCAGCAGCTCGACAACAGCTCCTCTGACACGAGCTTCACCCTGGGCAGCGATGAGGAGACGGTGGACGAGGTGGACAGCGACTTCGATGCGGAGGAGGTGGCGGGTGTGCTGGAGGGAGAGACGGTGGAGACGGACGCGACGGTGCGCCGTGCGGAGCGGCAGGCGCGGCAGCGGGAGCGCCAGAAGCGACTCCAGAAGTCACAGAGCTTCTCCAAGGCAGCGGCACACGACCGGGCAGCACGGCAACGGCAGCAGCAGCAGCAGCAGCAGGCACGAAAGCGCAGCCGGAACACTAGCAGGAGTGGCACCGCCGCTCTCTCGATCAGCGACGGCAGCGAGAACAATGACGACGGCAGTGACGAGGAAGTGGTAGATTTGCGGCAACGGGTGCGGCTCCGCCCCGCGCCGACCATCCCGTGTGCGCAGCGGCTGGCCGAGGCTCGTGACCGCGCTGCGGCCAAACGTGCCGCGCAGGCTGCATTGGAGGAGGAAGGCGGGGAAGAGGGAGGCGTAAGTGGCGCCACACAGTCCATTGCCCAGCGCGGAGTGGCCGCGGGAAGAAATGCGCCACGGTCCCGCCGTGGTCGTGGTGGGTCGCGCCGTGCTGGCGGGCATCCGGATGCGGCGCAGGCGAGTAGTAGTGGTGTGGGGCGACCGGAGTGGGGAGCCGTGCCGCCTCTCGTGTCCCCACGCATCGCCTTGTATGAAGCGCTGTCGCAGCGTGTTGGGTACAGCAGTGGGGTGTCTATTCGTGAGCGCTTTCACGTGGACACCGTCGTCTCCTTCTCGGAGGGACTTCCTGCCGTCTTCCAGAGAAGCGGGTGAGACATCCTTGATAAAGAGAAAAGGGCTTTGCCTTTTGCGCTTTTTGGGATGATAAAGAATGGCCCTGCTTCCACTGTGGATGCATGCGCGACGGCTTCCTGCTCGTCATAAACTATTGTGTCCTGCACCTTTTTATAAGCAAAAGAAAAAAGAGAAACAATGTTTTTTCGATTACTGTAGTTTGTATTAAGCCCTCCGCACTCTTTTCCCTTGACGCCACCAGCAAAAAGTAGCGAAATACTGGAATGTGAGAAACAACCTCTCTTGCGACTGTTGTAGGTGCACGTTTCCGAGTATGAATGTACTCTGCTTTGCCCAACTCCTTCTCTCTTTTTCTCTCTCCCCACCATTATCTCTTCCACTTTGCTGTTAACCTTTACTCCCTGCGCATCTCGCACTTCTCCTGGATGCAAACACTCCCTGTCTCCGAATACAACACCAGAGCTTCCATCACTCTCCTTCCCGCTCACATACACAAAAAACACACCGTCGCCTTTTTGCGTAGTCTCGCAATTTCGATTTCCTTCTTTTTTTTTCTACTCACTCAATTCTATTTTCTCTTGCTTATCCGCCACGATGGAGGACGCAGTGCAGAACATCGTCAACCAGCAGCGCGAGACCGAGCGCGCCGTCCTTGGCGGGCAGAAAGTGCACATTCGTGTGCAGCAGCGTAAGGGCAAGAAGTTCGTGACGACCGTGCAGGGCCTCAACCAGCGCCTCAACTTTCGCCGCATCAACCGCGAGTTCCAGCGCCGCTGGGGGTGCAACGGGACGGTGATTGTCACGCAGGAAGCCGGCACCGTCATCCAGCTCCAGGGCAACTGGAGTGAGAACATTAAGCAGTTTATTATAGACGAGCACATGGCGACTGAGAACAACCTTGAGATCCACTCCCTGTAGAGGCGTTAGTGAGGGATACCCGACAGAGAAGGAGAGAGGGGGAGAAGAAAGAGAAGGTGGGCAGCTTTCGTTGTGTGTTGCTTGTCTGCGGCTCGTTGTTGGCTCTTCTCCGCGTCTTGTCTTTTATTCATTTGTTCATCTTCCTAACAAGGCGACAGCTGGTCTCTGTGGGAGTAGGTGAAGCGTTAAAGATGTGCAAGATGGTAGGCACCTCGTGTAGGACACACATACAACACCTCAAACACCCTTTTTCTCTCTCTTTCTGTCGCAAACTCCTGTACTTTTTCTGTTGTTGTTGTTTTCAGTTTGTGTGCGCTTTCGTCTAGGTGGGGCAACAGTTGGTTTTCTCCTCTGTTTCCGTTTTATTTTTGAGTTTTCTCTTGTCTGTTTAACAAAGTGTGCGTGCGTGTGTGTGTTTGTGTGTGTGCACCGCTGAATTATGGGCACCTCCTTTCTAATCCGTTTGCAGCCGCACCTTCCCTCTTACGCGCACGCAGCGGACGCACTACGTGTGTGTATGAGAGCTATTTACTGGTGTCGCCCGCTGGGCTGCCATGACCAGAGTGGCGGACATGTAGACACCAAAGATAGGAGTAAATAATTGGTGTGCGTGTTTCGGGTCTTAATTACTATTTTAAAAGCAAAAAAAAAACAAATTTCGAAGAATAAAAAAGAGTTGTGAGGGCAGCTTGTCTCGCTTCTTACTACAGAAAAGAAAACGCAGACTCTTTCCTTTGCTTTTGGGAGAGCAACACTTTTTTCGCGCGTGGTGGCTGTGGAAAGACGACGAGCCCGAAGGGGGCAAACGGTTGGTCTGTTGCATCGCCCTTTCCCTGCCGCGAGGGTTTGCGTGCGTGCAGAGAAGGCTGCTAGCTCTGACGTGTCTGTGAAGGATTGCTGCTTCTCTCTTTCTTCTTTTTTCCCAGCATGGTAGGAATTTGCCCCTGCATGTGTGTTTGTGTGTGCGCCGTCTGACAATATAAAGCACAATAGGTGGCACCTTCCGTCCGCTGTTTTTTTTTTTTTCCAGTACTGCACGCACCATACTGCTTCTTCTTCCCACATGTTCGACCTATTCCCACTCCTCCTCCTCCTCGCCCTGCTCTTTCTCTCTTATATCTCACTATCCATAACCGACGACAATCCTTCCCGCAAAACGCACACAAAAGAAAAGCCGCGTTTCTCTCTCACACCCTGTTTCCTTTTTTTTCTGCGCTCCTCCTTCTTTTCCGCCTCGCCGTCACATCACCAAACAGACACTCAGTGAAGTACAACTCATTACTCGTTGAGGGTCTCCCGGTGTCGTCGTTGATCTTCCTTCTAGTTCGGCCTTTTTTTATTACTTTTCTTCTTCTTGTTTCTCTTTTTGGAGCTCCGCAAACAAAAAAAAAAGAAAACACGGTAAAGATTGCACGTTGATATACAAACACACGCACACTGAGGCACACGCGTGTACGCACCCTGCACCACCTCCTACATATCCGAGTGTTTTCCTCCCCCGCCCCGGTGCACATTCTCTCTTTCCACCTCTCTATCCTCTTCTTTGTGTTGGTGAACGAGAAAAAAAGAATTTTCGGTGGTTGACAGAACGGTATCCACTCGGTGATTTCGAAGGTGCTGTCTTGCACGGTAGTTAAAGGAAAAAAAAAGAGAAAAAAGAAAAAAAAAAAAAAATTTTTTTTTCTTTCTTTTTTTTTTTTTTTTTTTTTTTTTTTTCCCCCCCCCCCTTTTTTTTTTTGGTTTTTTTTTTTTTTTCTCCCTCTTTTTTTCTTTGGTGGGGGGCTCTTCCTTTCTTTCCCCCCCCCCCCACCAACACAAAAAAAAAAAAAAAAAACACAACCCAAACCAAAAAAAAAAAAAAAAAAAAAAAAAAAAAAAAAAAAAAAAAAAAAAAAAAAAAAAAAAAAAAAAAAAAAAAAAAAAAAAAAATTTTTTTTTTTTTTTTTTTTTTTTTTTTTTTTTTTTTTTTTTTTTTTTTTTTTTTTTTTTTTTTTTTTTTTTTTTTTTTTTTTTTTTTTTTTTTTTTTCTTGCACGGTAGTTACAGCCCCCTTTTTTAGATGATACGTGCCTTCGCCTTTCTCTCTCCCCTCATTCACTTTTGAGCTTGTGCGAGGGAGAAGAAGCCCACCGTGTCGCCACCTTTCAAGTGTGTAAGCGTGTTTGTTTATGTGTAAAAGAGAACGCAGGTCAGCCACACACACACACCCTTTCTTTCTCTTTTTGTAAACTTTTTTTCTCTCTAACCTCGAGTCTGTTCTAGTTTCACCATCCTCACCAATTACAGGTTTTCTTCGCTTATTTTATTGTACCTCTGTCTCCGCTCCGCCTTGATCCTTCTTGTCGGCGTCTGCGTTGCCGTCTTGTGCGAGCGCACGCTTTTCTGCAAGGCGCCATCCTGCTGGCATACAGGCGAAAAAAAAACGAGAGAAAAAAAGAGTATCGGTGACCTTGCCGAGAAAACAAGCGGAAGACGCACACAAGAATACGCAAGACACACACACACACAGAAAGAAAGAACAATGCCGATCAACCCCGACTACATTCCCTTGCCGAAGAAGAAGGAGATGTTCGCCATCGCATCGTGGCGCGACTCGCCGGGCCTCAACGCAGCCGCCCACCCCGCCGGCTCCCCGAGTCCGCACCTCCACGCCCTTGACGCACTGCGCGGCAACAAGGGAACCGCGGCAGCAGCCGGCGCCTTCACGACGACCAACACCGCAGCAGGGGCGATGTCGCCGCTGCCGATGATACCGGCCGCCGACGACGCGAAGGACGGCGCTGCGAAGACGCCCGCCGACGCCCCTCCCACGCCCTCCACCGGTGGGAAGAAGAAGAAGCGCAAGTCTGCCGCGGCGGGGGCGGCGGGTGCGGCTGCCGCGGGTGCCCACCCCGACGACGTGGACGACTTCTTCGTGCACATCCTCCTCCCCACCGGGGTGGCGGTGCAGACGCTCGAGTTCGAGCTGCAGGCGCAGGCAACGCCCCTCAAGACGATTGAGGTTGGGCTGCCCAGGGTGCTCTTCCCCCGCAAGGCAGCCGGGCCCAACGGCAGCGCTGCCGGTGCAGAGACGAGCACGCCGAGCCCGCGCGTCGGCTCCCCGCCGGCTGCCCCGATGCCGCGGTCGATGGTGATGCTGTCGCCCTTCCGCACCCCGGCGGTGAACCCGATGGGGGGCAACGAGCACGGGCTGCCGCCGATGAGCCTCCCACCGGCCGAGCTGCTGCCGGAGTCGGCGCTGCCGCGTGGCGCGGGGGCGGACCGTGACCCGTCGCCGCCCAACACCGCAGCCGCTGCTGCCACCGCTGCCCACCACGGCGGTGAATTTCAGGTTTCTCTCCTCTTTGCCGAAAAGGCCGAGGCGGAGAAGACGAGCACGTTTGTGCAGCGCCGGTGGCCGACGGCGGCCGTCTCGATGGCCTCGCGCAGCCGCAGCGTGCTGAACGCGACGCTGGTGCTAAAGGGGTTGCCGAACCAAGCCAAGACGGAGACAGTGCTGGCGGAGATCCAGAAGCTGCCGCACACGCCGTCCTACGTCCGCCTGCTGCGCAGCGAGCGTGGTGTCTTCAAGGGCGTCGTCTTCGTGAAGTACGCCAATTGCGAGGTCTCAGAGGAGTGCAAGCTGCGCCTCGAGCAGTTCGTCCTCGGCTCCCGTCCCTTGAAGGTGGAGTTCAAGAAGAAGAGCAGTGCCACGACGGCAGCCACGGAGGCGGTGGGCGAGAACAAGCGTTCGCTGCAGGAGCTGGTGCGTGACCTGCGCGTCAGCACCGAGTACGAGGGCTTCCACCTCGACCGCGCCGACGTCTCGAAGGAGGAGCTGAAGGTGTTGAAGCAGCTCTGCCAGTCCTACGGGCTGCTCTTCGACATCACCGAGCAGCGGGCCACCGTGCGGCGCGTGCTAGGAGCCAACGGCACCTCCAGCGAGAAGCCGTCCCCGGCGCTGCGTCCGCAGGCTGCGACGCCCGCCTGGGCTCCCGCCACCCCCGCCCCGCTGCGGCCAATGGACTTCAAGGGCATCAGCCACTGGAAGGACATTCGCAGCCAGGCCAACACTTTGGGGATTCTGCGTCCGCTTGGTCCCGAGGACGGCAAGCCAGCCTTCTCCGCTGGCCGTGGGCGGCCGCTGTAGCTGCAGAGCCGGGATCGAGTCCAGCCGCACACAGGCGCGCGCGAGAGAAGAGGGGAGCGGATGGGTTGCGCGCGACGCGCGAGCGTGACTAAGCCGACGTGCGCAGCCTCTTCGACCCGCACGTTGGTGCGTCCTGCTGCCAGTAACTTGATGAGGGCCAACAAGAAAAAAGGCGAAGGGCTCCCGTGAAATGTGTGCTTTTTTTTTTTCTTTCACCACCGCCGCTGAAGCAAAGTCGCCCGCCGCTTGTGACACATCGTAACGGGAAAAAAAAACTCAACACTTAAAGAACGAAAGAAAAGAAAAGAGTATCGGAAGAAGACAAAGGGAAAAGCAAAGAGAAGCTAAAAAAAAAAAAGAAGAAATGGACAACAACCAATGGAAGCTGCTAGAGACGCTTGTGTTTGTGTGCGTCTGCGTCTGCGGTGTATCACAGTCCTCCCTTTCTTTTTCTTTTTTCTGCGTTATGGACACACTTAAGGCTGCTGGTGTGTGCTCTCTCTCGCTTTTCTCTCTCTCGCTTTCTCTCACTGTTTCGCACCCTTTAGTCCGAGGCGGCGATGAAGGGGAGCGCGACAGAAAGAGAGAGAGAGCGAGCTGCATCAGTGCCCTGTAAGAAGTGGCAACGATGGAGGGAGGAGACGAGGAACAGCGAGGTCAAGCATGTCTGCAGGGGCGGCAGCTGCAGAATGACCGGGCAAAAAGATCAGCTTGAGAGAGGGGTAAGCTGTTCATCACCACCGGGTTTCTTCATCTACCATTCTCTTGCCTCTTTGGTCAACGACAGACATCGCTCCTGAAACACACGCAACACACACACACACGTGCAAGGGTGTGAGGCATGCTGCAATGTCTTTGTAGCTGTGCGTGTGTGTGTGTCTGTTGTTCTCACTGCCTTCCCGCGCGACTGTTGTGTGCAAAAAGAGGATGAGCGGTACGAGTCGCCGGTCTCTCCTTCTCTGTCTGTCTACGCAGTTGTGCATTGTTCGCCAGCTTTCCTCGCTTCCATAACACGTACTCCCTACTTAAAAGAAGAAAAAAAGAGCACACTGCAAAAGAAAAGTGAGTGATAGCACGCCTTAACCACAAGTAATCGTATGGGTGACTACGTCTTTCTTTGCTCTCTCTCTCTTTCCCTCTCCCACGTCGTGAGGGACACAACTCTTGTGCCCGTCCGACGATCAGCGTGCAAAGAGGCAAGCCTTGCAGCGATGCTGACGTGACACCGCCGGCTGCGTGTTCCTTTGCATGCGATTACCTTTGCGATCGAGAATGCTTTTTTTTTCTCCGTGTGCCTACGCGCTAGAGCCACCGCCTTCTACTTTTTTTTTCTTTCGCCTCTCTCTCTCTCTCTCTTTCCCTTTTTATGTTTCTTTTGCTACCCCTGACGCAGAAGAACAGGAGGCTGACGCACAACACGTGCCTTCTCCCCAACTGCCGGTGAACCATCCCTTTGCTGAGTCGGCTGTCGCAAGGGAAAAAGACGAAGAGGAGAAGGAAACTGTGTGAGGCACGTTTGCGCTTTGTGCTCATCGCCTCTCCCCTTTTGCTGTCAAAACTTTTCTTGCCTCTCTGCTTTTCAGCGTGTAATTGGGTCCGCCGCCAACGGTTATTTCATCACTCATAATTGAATCGATACGAAGTCTTTCTGCTGCCTTTGAGTCTTTAAGTTGTTCTAATTCTGCCCTTTTCGTCACACCCTCTTCTTCTAAGGGGAGTTGTGCCTGTGTGTGTGTGTGTGTGTGTTTGTGTGTTCTTGCGTCGGAGTAATCACGTAGGAGAATGCCGCGCGGGCGGGGCAGAGGCCGTGGTCGTGGACGCGGACGAGGACGCGCTGCCGCTGCCGCCGTTCCAGACGACGCACCCCTCGCCGAAGATCGGGGACTGGCCGGCGCTGCAAGTGGTGCGGCAGCCGTCACGGTCGTGTCTGCGTCGACCTCACGCGGTGGCCGCGGCAGTCGCGCTGGTGGTCGTGGCGGACGCGGCAGTCGCGGTGGGCGGGGTCGGTCCACGTCGTCGGTGCGCGCAGCGGCTGAGGACACACCCACCGCTACCGCCACGGACACGCCGCCGCAGACGGACGTGACACCGCCACCCGCCGTGGTCGTCGTCGTGCCGCAGGGGCGTATGATCACCCGCTCACTGCTGCGCGGGACTGCGTCCTTCCTGCTGGACGAGCTCCCTGACAGTGGCCCCCGTCGCACATCCGCAGCGGGGGAGCGGCGCAGGCGGACGAGTGCGCGTGCTGCGGACACCACCTCCTCCGCAACCTTCACGGGAAGTCCTGCCTCGGGAGCCGCATCGCTGTCGCTGTCCTCCGTCGTTGTATCGGACTCGCCGGCTGTCGGTCCACTGCCCACTGCGGCTGCGTCGCCGCAGCGCGTCATCATCGGTGGCCTTCTCCGCTGCGTCTGCAACGCCTTCCTTGTGTCGCCGAGCGAGACGCTGCTGGAGTGCTCGCGGTGCCGCAACTGGTGCCACCCGGCCTGCGTCGGCATCGACGTCGAGGAGCTGCGCCTCCACCAGCGACAGCGCAGCTACGTGTGTCCCTTCTGTGCCCCGCACGGCGCAGCTGTAGGCGCGAGCGGGGCCGTTGCTGCATCCCGCAGCACCAGCTGGGCAGAGAGCAGCCCATCACCTCCAGCGGTTGGGAACACTGCGGCCTTCCCCGCTGCGCCGCTCTCGCGGTCGCGGACAACGGTCATCACGACGCCGCTGGGCGAGTCGATCTCTGTCGTCTGCAGTCCCGGCAGTCCCGGTGGCCCGCCACCGCCGCTGTCCAACACGTTCGGTGCTGCAACAGCAGTCGGCGTGGAGGTGGATGGGCAAAGGGTGTCGTCAGGGACGGCGTCACCAACCATCGCCGGCGTCTCCACCGCCTCTCCCGCCTCGGTGGCCTATCCGCTGGCAAGTCGTCAGCCGCCCGCCGCCCGCCAGCAGCCGCAGAAGCTGAATGACGTGCCGGACGTGCGGCCTCCTGCTGCCCTTGCCGAGCGCTTGGAGGCTCTTCTGCACACCGTGGAGCGCATCGCAGACGAGCTGGGCTACACGACCCTGCACCTCCCGGCCTCTCCTCTCACGGACGCACAGGTGGGCGAGTGCGTGGCGTGCTGCGCCGATGCCATTCGCGAGGCCACCTTCTCCGCCGACTACCCCGCCTACTGCCTGAAGGAGGTGCGGCAGCGACGCCACCCCTACGTCCAAGGCACCGCTCTGCACGCCAAGGACAGCGGCGTCATCTGCGCCTTCGTCCTCTCCAACGGCAAGGACGTCTACGGCAACATGCGGGGCACCATCACCCAGATGAAGAGTGCGCTGCACCGCGGCTTCCTCGACCCGGCAGACGTGACGGACTTCATGGCAGAGTGCATGAAAATCGCGAACGTTTCCGACTTTGTCCACATCACCCTCAGCGCGACCCACGCTCGCTACCAGCGCAGGGGCCTCGCACGGCTGCTGATGGCGATGGAACTGCTGAAGTGGGCTCTCCGGGGCCGCACACGGGCCTTTCTGAACATGGCGATCGAGAAGCACCTCGTCGACGGCGGCACACGGATCGAGTTCGCCTCGCCAGCCGCCTCGCGCCACCTCTACGAGTCCTTCGGCTTCACCGACGTCTTCCCCCGGTACGACGCGGTCACCAAGAAGGAGCGGTGGACGGCCAAGGAGGCGGATATGGGGCGGGTGATGGCGAACGTCAGCTTCGTGGCAGATGTGCAGCGTGTGGCCGCCGCCCTGCCCGCCAAGTACGGCCTGCCGCTTTTTCCCAACGGTGAGGAGGGGACACAGAGCGATGCCGACGCCGCGAAGCACATGCCTTCGTCGTCCCGCACCAGTCGACGCCTGTCGGCAAACGGGACGTCAGCGACACCGCCTTTTAACGGCGGCCGTGGCTCACTGAAGCGCCAGCGCAGCAGCAGCCCCGTGAGAAGCACCTCGGCGTGAAGTCTGCAGTGGCACCTTTTTGAGGAGGGAGGGGTGAGGGGCTGCAAAAAGTTCGTGACGAGATGTGGTCCATTCCCTTCTTGACCTACTCGCATCCCGCAGCCTCGTCGTCACCCTGTTTTCAGGAGGGAAGACGAATGTTTGTTTGTGTGTGTGTATTAATGCTTTGTTTTCTGTTTGCTCGTCTGCACACCGTACTCACACACAAATAGCTATTCTTCATTCTCCTCCCAGCATTGCATTCTCTCCTTCCATTTTTTTTTAACTGATCTCTCTAGATGGTACGGCAGCACGAGCACCCTTGCGGATGTTACGCGGTGTCCACTGTCTTTTTTGTTTTCTCTGTGTGTCTGCAAAGGAGCTTCGTCTTCCCTACCAGAGCACCTGCGGCAACCCCGACCAGAAGACACCTGCGTGCAGGCTGTGTGTCCTCTCACGTAACCCCTTTTACTGTGGCTCGCACGACGACGAACATCTCCTTCTTCCTCCCTCTCTTTTTTCCTCCACTGTTCTTCATCTGCTGATTTTTTTTTTCCTGCTTGCCCAAATCCGGGGATCCGTTTCTTTTTTTTTCGATTTAGAGGTTGCCTGTTGGGTCCCTTTACCTCACTGCGGCACCGCAGCAGCACAACGCGCTGACACACGCAGCACTAAAGACGCCCACTCAACACAAAGCACGGAAAGAATGCGGTCCACCGTCGCGTGCTGGAAGGCCAAAACGCTGGCGCAGATGTTCCGCAAGCTGAAGCTGGCCGGCGCGCACCCCGACGTGTTGTGGGGCATCGACGCGCAGAAGGCGCAGCACAACGGCGAGGAGATGATTCGCCTCGAGACGTTGATGCACGAGCGGGCCAACAGGGCACTGGGGGCAGGAGCTGCCAGCGGCAGCCGCGACAATGCCCCCCAAAACTTCCTCTTCTGGCTGCGAAAGAGCCAGCACACCGCCACCGCTGGAGCCGCGCTGCGGGCGATCGAGTGCACCATCACCCCCTTCTCCGAGAGCCGCGTCGTGAAGCAGCAGCTCGCCAAACTCTTCACCGCCGCCGACATCTTGGAGGACTTCGACCTCGGCAGCGAGGGAGTGGAGATGAACCTCGAGTCGGTGCTGCGCAACGCCGACGCGAAGCAGAACGAGCACATTGTCCAGTCCGGCTCCCTCTACATCCGCGGCGACAAGGCGGTGGAAAACCTGCGCCGCTGCGGCGTCCTGCTCGTCGTGGAGGAGGACGGGCTCAGCTACCTCGTGACGCTGCCAGAGACGCAGTCGGTGCAGCCGACCGGGGCCGGGCAGTACACCTCCCACGTCGGGGGCAGCGGTGGTGGCAGCACGGCGCCGTACATGCCAGCCAAGTCGATCATCGGCCCGAACGGCGAGATTGACGCCGATGTGCAGGACTTCATGGCGGAGCGGGGGATGCGGCCCTTCGACCTTCGCATGGGCGGCGGCCACGCCTCGCTGGAGCGCTTCGTGGTGGCCTTCGAGCGGCTGGAGAGGATGTACGCCGTCCACCGCGGCCGCGCCTTCCGCCCCTCGGTGTGCATCGTCATGAGCCTCCGCACCCTCGACAACTTCGTCGCCCCGGACGGGTCGCTGGTCCTCTCCGTGCAGCGCATGCCCAGCTGGGAGGACTTCCTTCTTGGGCTGCCGCAGGAGGTGTGGAAGGACTGTGTGCAGAAGCACCAGGAGTGGCGCATCGGGGCAGCGCCGAAGTTGCAGGAGCGCAAGCGCCAGCTGCTGCGCGTGGCGGACATGTTCAACTTCTTCCGGGTGACAACGGAGTCGCCGATCGCGAGCCGTACGCAGTGGCAGGAGGAGCTCATCGCGCGCTTCATGAAGGAGGAGACGATGATCCGGCGCACGGTGGCCAAGTACAACTTGAAGTCGGACCTGCTCAAGAAGCGAGGAGAGCTGCGCATCGTGGAGCACTTGTACAGTGCCCTTCCAGGGTCTGCGATGGCAGCGGGTGAGGCAGGGCGGAAAGAGATCGGCTTCCGCATCGGCGGCGATGGCCGCATCACCCTTAACTTCTCCACCATGAACACTGGACAGATGTTGCGTGTCTTGAAAGACAACCTCAAGCACGCCGAGGCCTTCCAGCGGCGCTTCGACAACGCCGTCAAAGCACTAGAGCTCGTGAGCCGCCACATCCCCGTGGACTTCAGCATTGATACGGAGTGGAAGCACCGGGCCGAAAACAACCTGGTGAACTCGCTCGAGCGCTTCGTGCACACTATCAAGCAGAACGAGGCACAGCTAGGCTCCTTCCTCAACTCGATCATGGCGAGTGGTGGCGGGACGGGCTCGAATGCGGGCAAAGTAGTGATCCCCGCCAACATGCCGGTGAAGAAGCGAATGGTGTGGGTCGTGTCGGACCGCTTCGACACAATGCCGAGCGGAGTTGTCTTTGTCCCCCATGACGTCGACTTCGACTCCATTAAACGACTGCTGCTCTCACGGCGCTGAGGCGTGTGCGTTGGGGCGGAACGAAAAAAGAAAAAAGAAGAGGGAAGAAATGTTTGTAGCGTGCAGTCTCACTGCGTTGTTGGTGGTAACTGCCGCTGCTTTAGTGTTGTCAGCCTCCTGGTGAACGCCCTCGCCTCTACTCACAGTCTTCAGGATCGTGTGTTCTCTTTGTTCTGTCCGTGTCATCACCCTCTCTCTTTCTTTCTCTCTCTCTCTTCTCTTCATTACTCGCCCACTCTAAAGTGTATGTGTGGAGGGGTGGACGGAAGTCTTGGACGGAGGAGGGTGGTGAAACAGGTACTAAAACACGAGAACGCACGGAACTTGGATTTATTTTACGAACAAGAAAGAAAAAATAGCAGTGTCGGGGTGAGTGGGTGTGCGAGATGCCGAGAAGGCTGCTGGGAAAAAATAGGTTGCAGCTTTCCCTTCACGGCGAGCCAAACGCTTTTATGCTGAATACGCACGTCCCTCGAAGTACGCAGAAGCTCCTTCACGAACGTACAAGGCTGCAAGTGGATCCTTTCCTTTTTGTACTTCTATTCCTGCTTTTTGTTCCATCAGCGGAAATTTGCAGGTCGTTGCTGCGTTGGACAAGAGGAAACGCACGAAAAATACAGGTGCAACCCACAGCGTGTACATGCACTGCCGTACTTTGCGACACATGCCGCACCTCCACTCTACCCTTTTTTTACCTTACTCCTCTCTTTCTTCAGTCTCGCGCATCGAAGCTGAGGCTTGCAAAGAACTCCTATCGACCTGTTCATACCCCATTGTCTGCTCTTCTTATTATTTACTTCGACACTACATCACAGAAGCGCCTCACGCGCTACTTCCTGGTTGCCTTCTCGCAGTCCCTTGATTGGGAACCCCTTAGCTCACAAAACAAATACTCCTAGCTGACTGTACTACATCATGCCCAGTTTTCTCGCCGCACCTCCGGACACCGTCCTTGATGGCGTCATCGCCTACTGCGACTACGCCGAACTCTTCGCCTGTAGCCACACCAACCGGACGTGGCGGCGGCACACCGGCAACTCTGTCGCGTGGCGCCGCGTCGCGCAGGCCGACATTGAACGCGCGCGGTGCACCGAGTACCAAGTCGTCGCCACGCCGGTACAGAAGCGCGTCGGTCTCGCCTCCTCCTTCAATACTGCCCACCTCTTCGCCGTCGAGGTCCGCACGCGTCACCGGCTGCGGGCAAACACCGGTGACGCGGATGACGCATACGATCACAGCACCAGCAGCCGCAGCGCTGTGCCATCCTACGCCAAGAACCTCCAGCAGTACGCCTTCGGCAACGGGGAGTCGACCTCTGCGCTCGGCTCCGCCGTCAGCCGAGCCTACGGCGGTGGTGGCGGTGAGCTGGAGCGCAATCCGTCCTCGACGTGCTTCACAACGCTGGGCAGTACAGCGATGGTGCGGCGGGTTTGCGTGCGCTACATCCAGCCCCTTCGCTTCACCGCCGGGGAGGCCGTGGTGGCTGCGCTGCGCAAAGCCAACCCGAACACCGCCCAGTCATCAGCCGGCGACGCCGATGCGGGGGCGAAGGTGGCGCTGCCGCTGTGGGAGGACGGCTCCATTTTACGCCCCGGCGTGCTGCTCTGCGACCCCTCCGACCCCTGCTCCTTCTGCTACTACGCCGCCACCATGCACCGGCCGTGGTGCACGGTGCTCATGGACGACTGCCTCATAGACGACACCTTTCTCTTGGACTTCATCGAGTCCGGTCGCGAGGCCGGCAGCACCAAGGCAGCGGCGTGCTTCGACCTCGCCTTCCGCGTGGAGGAGCTGCCGATAATACGCAACGACCCCCGCAGCCCGTTGCACCTCGTCGAGCCGGCCCAGCCGGTCAGCATCCGCATCGGGGTGGTGGAAGCCTCCCAGCTCGGCGCGTACCGCCGCGGCGTGCAGCACGTGGTGCGGGCCATGACTTTCTTCTCTCCGTGCGGCGCCGCAGACGCGGAGAGGGACGACAGCTCAGACGACGCGTTTCACGACGCTGCTGACCCCACAGAGACACCAGCAACGGACTCTGTTTGGGGGGCACTCGACACGGGCATGCGTACTCACAAAGCCACCAGCGGCCGCGGCCGCGCCTCGTGGAGCTATACCGGCGGTGCCGCACCGCACGGCGACGCCGACGCCGACTCGGCTGCCGCAGCAGAAGCAGAGGTGGCGGCGTGGCTGCAGGCCAGCGTCGAGGAGTCGCTGCATACCGTCCAAAGCGGACGGACCACTGCCGCGACGACGGCCACGCGGCAGCTGCAGTTCTGGTCGCAGGAGCCACATTCTTCACCACCGCCGAGCTCCTATGCACGCCGCAGCAGCCGCAGCACAGCAGGGCAACGCGCAGCGGCGCAGGCGGTGCCGGCAGAGGAGGAGGACGGTGTGGCCTACGTGCTGGGCGACACCCCGGGCAGCTTCGGCTACGACACCGAGGGCGGTTTCATCTCCGAGGCGAGCAGCTACCCTCTTGGAGCACCACTGCAAAAGAATGATGTCGTGCATCTGCAGTTCTTCCACGACGAGGATGTAATTGTTGTCACCCGCAACCGCGAGCGCCTTGGCACGATCGTCGCCGATGCCTTCTCGGAGCGTCAGCAGTGGTGCGTTGCGGTGTCGCTGCAGAACTGCGGGGTGCGGTTTATCCCTCCGCGGCTAAATTAAGTGCTCGATGCAGTTGGTGGCAGCATGTGAAAAGCGCTTTTTTTTATCGGTACGCTGCCGCTGATTGAGGGCTGTAAGTGTGCCGTCATGGGATTGAAAAGAAGAGGCGGGGTGGGGAGACTTCCACGGAAAAGGCAGTGCTCTCGCAGGAGGCTGATAGGTGCTTTTTTTCCCTCACTCTCTCTCTCTCTCTGAGGTGGATCCCGCTCTTTCAGCCTTTGCTTCCACCACCCTTTTCGTTTTTTCGTTATGTTATTTCAATTTGGCTTTTTTTTCTTGATTTCTTCAAGCTACGGACTCGAGCTTCTTATTTTTACTCATGAATCGCAGGTGTGTGTCAGTAGGCGTACATCGTGAACATATCAATGCACTAATTGATTGTTGCTGTTGTTGTTGCTGGTAGCTTTAATCATTTTCAATTTTTCTTTTCCGCCTCTCTTGGTTTAGCGGTGTCTTGTCACCACTTCCTATTCCATGCATAAGGGCTTTACCTAAACAACTTCTGCGATTGACATTTCACCAGTCGTTCCCCCGTATCTTACTATTGTTATCACTACTTCCCCGCACCACCACACTCACCCTTTAAGAGAAAACTGAGCAGGCGGCTCGAACTGCATGCACCTCACCTGCTATCGGAACACCCCCTCAAAACCCACACAACAGCATTTTTTAATATTATTTTTTTTCTTGCTGTCCGTCTCACGTCCTTCTTGCCTTTACTACTACGCGTCCGCGCCTCAACGCATCGCAAAGAGCAGTCTCAAGCTCCGCATCGCCCTCAGACCTCACTGCCCCTGTCACCACTGCAAAATGCAAGCCAACACATTCCGCACCTAGACCCTTCGTTGCCGCCGCTACTACATCGTCTACCTCCTCTTTCCCTCTCGAATGCAAACTTACACCAGAATGAACTACGCCGTGCGATAAATCCTCCGTGAGTTCCTCCGCATAAAACTCAGCGCCAACTCCTGTCAGTGCCTGCTGTGCACGCAGCTCCCCGCCACTGCCTCACCGCCACTTCCTCCTCCCTCCTCACTTCTTCCTCCTCCCCTTCCTCTCTCACCGCACGCGCCACACGCAGATCGTAACAGCTAGCGCACCCACCCACGCCCTCCCACGTCCCACACCCTCGCCACAGCAGCAGCAGCCGTCCCCACCGTCCTACCGCCCCACCACACACGCACACACACACCCCGACACCCGACCGCACGCCACGATGCCCGCCTGCCTGCCCTACTACACCGGCGTGATGGCCTTCACGCTCATCCACTTCGTCGCGTGGGCCTTCGCCTTCGTCGCCACGCCCACGGCGCAGTTCCAGGACCCCAGCTCCCCCTCCGGCCACGGCTGCTACACCATGTGGGGCTACCGCAACTTCTGCGGCGACGTCCCCTACACCCGCACCGGTGACGCCGCCTTCGGCTGCAGCCGCCGCACAAGCACCATGCACGCCGCAGCCGCCTTCGCCGTCATGGCGTCCGTCTTCGGCTTCTTCGGCCTGGCCTTCGGCATCCTGCTCAACACCCAGCTCACCCTGCCCCCCGTCATCGCCTTCGCGCTGTCCGCCGCCTGCATCCCCTGCACGCTCATCTCCTGGGCCTGCGTCGCCAGCGTGTACACCATGAGCATGTGCGGCGGCACCAAGTTCCAGGGCGTCTACCCCTACACCGCCGGCTTCGCGCTGATGGTTGCGTCCTGGGGCCTGGAGATCGTCGCGGTGGTGCTGCTCGGCATCACGTCGTGGACCCGCCCGCCCAAGGAGGAGGAGGAGGACAACGCGGCCAAGCACTAAGCACGCGCCGCCGCGCCTCGCCCGCCCCCAAGTGTCTTCTAACCCCTCGCCGCACCTAACGCACCCCCTATTCTCCGCCCTCTTCGACAGGCTGCCCTGACCCTCCGCCCCCGCCGCCGCGCACAGGCAGCCGGTCCCCGGCACGTGCCCCCCACGCCCCTCCAACGCCCCCACCCTCTCGCCGCGCACACGCGTTCCACCGCACGCATCGCCCCACGATGCCGAGGCGCCGGCGCGAGGAGCGGCCGGGGGAGAGGAGCCGCGGCGCACACACCAATGCCGGGTCGCAGCGCACCGAAGCGGGTGGAGAGCGCGACAGTCGGCAGCACAGCGTGTTCGCAGTAACGGTCGTGCTCTCCGCCGCCCGCAGCATTCGGTCGCGTCTGTAGTGGTACTGGAGGCAGTGTAAGCGATCATCTTCTTTTTTTTTCTTGTTTTTTTCCCGGCCACGTCTGCAAACGATGCTGTTGTACACCCCACCCCGTCGTTGTGCGTTAACATTCTCTACCTCTTTCGTTTCCAACTAAGTGCCGCTCATTTCTGTTAGTATCCCTTCTTTTCCTTTTGTCCGGAGTGACCCGACGCGTACGGATAACTGTACCAGCTGTGCCGACTGGGGTGCGTGTGTGAGCGGGTTTGGTCCTGGGAGGTGCGTGCGATGTCCGGAGAGCACCAGGTGATGCGTGTGGATGGACCCCCGGAGCGCCTGTCGTTGTGCTTGCGCTCCGCGGTCTGCCCTTTCCACCTCCCCCATGTTACCCCTTCCGCCGCTGCTGCTGCTGCTGGGGGGAGCATCTGTAGGACCCCACACACCCCACAAGGCAGTGTGAAGCGTGCTTGTGTTTTCTTTCTTGTTCAAATCCAGTAAATGAAGCGAATCGAAGCGTGGCGTCTTCGTCTCTTTTTTTGTTTCTCTCCTTTCCTTCTCATTTCTTTTCTTGTTTACCTATACGTTTATATATCTCGAAACGTCTTTCTCTGCCTCCGTCACCTCTCTGCAGGCTGAACGTGCTGAAGCTGCAGAAGAGCCCAGCAACGCCGGTAGCAGCATCAGCAGCGTCTCGCCGTGCTTTCACTCTTTGGAGGATCATCAGAGCGGTGCTCTTCGTGGTACCGAGCTTGTACGCCGCTGCACCCACCACGCACCCGGACCAAGTACCTTTGCGCAGTCCTCTCACACTGAGACGCACCGCTGATATCCGCCACCCTGCCTTCGTGGTGCGCTTTCGTGGTGCGCCTCCGCACGCCAACGCACCCCGCACGTCGCGCCTCACCCCTGTCTGTGCCTGCTGTGCCCGCAGCTCCCCGCCACTGCCTCACCCCCACTTCCTCCTCCTCTCCCTCTCCCTTCTCCCTCCTCCCTCCTCCCTTTCCGCTCTCACCGCACGCGCCACACGCAGATCGTAACAGCTAGCGCACCCACCCACGCCCTCCCACGTCCCACACCCTCGCCACAGCAGCCGCCGTCCCCACCGTCCTACCGCCCCACCACACACACACACACACCCCGACACCCGACCGCACGCCACGATGCCCGCCTGCCTGCCCTACTACACCGGCGTGATGGCCTTCACGCTCATCCACTTCGTCGCGTGGGCCTTCGCCTTCGTCGCCACGCCCACGGCGCAGTTCCAGGACCCCAGCTCCCCCTCCGGCCACGGCTGCTACACCATGTGGGGCTACCGCAACTTCTGCGGCGACGTCCCCTACACCCGCACCGGTGACGCCGCCTTCGGCTGCAGCCGCCGCACAAGCACCATGCACGCCGCAGCCGCCTTCGCCGTCATGGCGTCCGTCTTCGGCTTCTTCGGCCTGGCCTTCGGCATCCTGCTCAACACCCAGCTCACCCTGCCCCCCCGTCATCGCCTTCGCGCTGTCCGCCGCCTGCATCCCCTGCACGCTCATCTCCTGGGCCTGCGTCGCCAGCGTGTACACCATGAGCATGTGCGGCGGCACCAAGTTCCAGGGCGTCTACCCCTACACCGCCGGCTTCGCGCTGATGGTTGCGTCCTGGGGCCTGGAGATCGTCGCGGTGGTGCTGCTCGGCATCACGTCGTGGACCCGCCCGCCCAAGGAGGAGGAGGAGGACAACGCGGCCAAGCACTAAGCACGCGCCGCCGCGCCTCGCCCGCCCCCAAGTGTCCCCTAACCCCTCGCCGCACCTAACGCACCCCCTGTTCTCCGCCCTCTTCGACAGGCTGCCCTGACCCTCCGCCCCCGCCGCCGCGCACAGGCAGCCGGTCCCCGGCACGTGCCCCCCACGCCCCTCCAACGCCCCCACCCTCTCGCCGCGCGCACACACAGGCTGGCAGCCCCCCACTCCTCGTGGGAGGTCAGCTGCCCTCTCCCTTCCACCCACCGCCTGCTCTGGCGCGTGAAACCACTGCTGTTGTTGGGGGTGGTGGTGGTGCGGTTGTTGTTTTCCGCGGTGCCTCGGCTTCTCTCATTTTTTGATCTCCGTGCACCACGCTCGGTTTTCTTCTTCCTTTGTTTTCCCACTACCTAAATGAATTCGCCACAGCGATGAAGGCTCCCCCTGTTGTATTCCCCCACTGAGCCTCTCATCGCGCTGCTTTCCGTGACCCTCTGTACCGCCGCTGCAGCTCCACCAGCATGCACGCACACACGCGACACGAGGTGTGTCGGTGTGAGCACGACGGAGCCACGCCCCGCCTCTCGGTGTCCCTCCCAGTGCGCGTGCACAAACACGTACACACACACACAGACAGGGAGAGACACACCGCTGCTCTGGCACGGGACGCCGCGCTCCTCCTCTTCTCTCCTACCCCGCTGGCCGTTTGGTTGACTGTCTGAGCGTTCTTGGCAGCCACACCATGCCGCCCCTTTTTTTTCTGTTCGCAGTCCCGCAGCCCCTCCCCTCACGCACCACCAGAGGCACTGTTGGCGTCTTTTCTTTTCTTTTCTTTCTTGTCTTCTCCCCTCTCCTGTTGTACACACGCTGGTGCCGGTCTTGTTCGTCCCTCGCCGTGCAGCGCTTTAGCTGCACCGGCGCTGTTTAACGTCACCCCGAATGATGTCCCCGCCGGGTGCGGACGCAGAGCGCCTCGCTGTCCCTCCGCCTCGGCCCACACCCGCTGGCGACAACGCTGGTGCGGCACGCCCGCTGCGCCGCGGATGCCGTCGCGCTGCCACCCTGCTTTCGTGGTGCGCCTTCGTGGTGCGCCTCCGCACGCCAACGCACCCCGCACGCCGCGCCTCACCCCTGTCAGTGCCTGCTGTGCCCGCAGCTCCCCGCCACTGCCTCACCGCCACTTCCTCCTCCCTCCTCCCTCCTCCCTCCTCCCTTTCCGCTCTCACCGCACGCGCCACACGCAGATCGTAACAGCTAGCGCACCCACCCACGCCCTCCCACGTCCCACACCCTCGCCACAGCAGCAGCCGCCGTCCCCACCGTCCTACCGCCCCACCACACACACACACACACCCCGACACCCGACCGCACGCCACGATGCCCGCCTGCCTGCCCTACTACACCGGCGTGATGGCCTTCACGCTCATCCACTTCGTCGCGTGGGCCTTCGCCTTCGTCGCCACGCCCACGGCGCAGTTCCAGGACCCCAGCTCCCCCTCCGGCCACGGCTGCTACACCATGTGGGGCTACCGCAACTTCTGCGGCGACGTCCCCTACACCCGCACCGGTGACGCCGCCTTCGGCTGCAGCCGCCGCACAAGCACCATGCACGCCGCAGCCGCCTTCGCCGTCATGGCGTCCGTCTTCGGCTTCTTCGGCCTGGCCTTCGGCATCCTGCTCAACACCCAGCTCACCCTGCCCCCCGTCATCGCCTTCGCGCTGTCCGCCGCCTGCATCCCCTGCACGCTCATCTCCTGGGCCTGCGTCGCCAGCGTGTACACCATGAGCATGTGCGGCGGCACCAAGTTCCAGGGCGTCTACCCCTACACCGCCGGCTTCGCGCTGATGGTTGCGTCCTGGGGCCTGGAGATCGTCGCGGTGGTGCTGCTCGGCATCACGTCGTGGACCCGCCCGCCCAAGGAGGAGGAGGAGGACAACGCGGCCAAGCACTAAGCACGCGCCGCCGCGCCTCGCCCGCCCCCAAGTGTCCCCTAACCCCTCGCCGCACCTAACGCACCCCCTGTTCTCCGCCCTCTTCGACAGGCTGCCCTGACCCTCCGCCCCCGCCGCCGCGCACAGGCAGCCGGTCCCCGGCACGTGCCCCCCACGCCCCTCCAACGCCCCCACCCTCTCGCCGCGCGCACACACAGGCTGGCAGCCCCCCACTCCTCGTGGGAGGTCAGCTGCCCTCTCCCCTCCACCCACCGCCTGCTCTGGCGCGTGAAACCACTGCTGTTGTTGGGGGTGGTGGTGGTGCGGTTGTTGTTATCCGCGGTGCCTCGGCTTCTCTCATTTTTTGATCTCCGTGCACCACGCTCGGTTTTCTTCTTCCTTTGTTTTCCCACTACCTAAATGAATTCGCCACAGCGATGAAGGCTCCCCTGTTGTATTCCCCCACTGAGCCTCTCATCGCGCTGCTTTCCGTGACCCTCTGTACCGCCGCTGCAGCTCCACCAGCATGCACGCACACACGCGACACGAGGTGTGTCGGTGTGAGCACGACGGAGCCACGCCCCGCCTCTCGGTGTCCCTCCCAGTGCGCGTGCACAAACACGTACACACACACACAGACAGGGAGAGACACACCGCTGCTCTGGCACGGGACGCCGCGCTCCTCCTCTTCTCTCCTACCCCGCTGGCCGTTTGGTTGACTGTCTGAGCGTTCTTGGCAGCCACACCATGCCGCCCCTTTTTTTCTGTTCGCAGTCCCGCAGCCCCTCCCCTCACGCACCACCAGAGGCACTGTTGGCGTCTTTTCTTTTCTTTTCTTTCTTGTCTTCTCCCCTCTCCTGTTGTACACACGCTGGTGCCGGTCTTGTTCGTCCCTCGCCGTGCAGCGCTTTAGCTGCACCGGCGCTGTTTAACGTCACCCCGAATGATGTCCCCGCCGGGTGCGGACGCAGAGCGCCTCGCTGTCCCTCCGCCTCGGCCCACACCCGCTGGCGACAACGCTGGTGCGGCACGCCCGCTGCGCCGCGGATGCCGTCGCGCTGCCACCCTGCTTTCGTGGTGCGCCTTCGTGGTGCGCCTCCGCACGCCAACGCACCCCGCACGCCGCGCCTCACCCCTGTCAGTGCCTGCTGTGCCCGCAGCTCCCCGCCACTGCCTCACCGCCACTTCCTCCTCCCTCCTCCCTTCTTCCTCCCTCCTCTCTCACCGCACGCGCCACACGCAGATCGTAACAGCTAGCGCACCCACCCACGCCCTCCCACGTCCCACACCCTCGCCACAGCAGCAGCCGCCGTCCCCACCGTCCTACCGCCCCACCACACACACACACACACACCCCGACACCCGACCGCACGCCACGATGCCCGCCTGCCTGCCCTACTACACCGGCGTGATGGCCTTCACGCTCATCCACTTCGTCGCGTGGGCCTTCGCCTTCGTCGCCACGCCCACGGCGCAGTTCCAGGACCCCAGCTCCCCCTCCGGCCACGGCTGCTACACCATGTGGGGCTACCGCAACTTCTGCGGCGACGTCCCCTACACCCGCACCGGTGACGCCGCCTTCGGCTGCAGCCGCCGCACAAGCACCATGCACGCCGCAGCCGCCTTCGCCGTCATGGCGTCCGTCTTCGGCTTCTTCGGCCTGGCCTTCGGCATCCTGCTCAACACCCAGCTCACCCTGCCCCCCGTCATCGCCTTCGCGCTGTCCGCCGCCTGCATCCCCTGCACGCTCATCTCCTGGGCCTGCGTCGCCAGCGTGTACACCATGAGCATGTGCGGCGGCACCAAGTTCCAGGGCGTCTACCCCTACACCGCCGGCTTCGCGCTGATGGTTGCGTCCTGGGGCCTGGAGATCGTCGCGGTGGTGCTGCTCGGCATCACGTCGTGGACCCGCCCGCCCAAGGAGGAGGAGGAGGACAACGCGGCCAAGCACTAAGCACGCGCCGCCGCGCCTCGCCCGCCCCCAAGTGTCCCCTAACCCCTCGCCGCACCTAACGCACCCCCTGTTCTCCGCCCTCTTCAACAGGCTGCCCTGACCCTCCGCCCCCGCCGCCGCGCACAGGCAGCCGGTCCCCGGCACGTGCCCCCCACGCCCCTCCAACGCCCCCACCCTCTCGCCGCGCGCACACACAGGCTGGCAGCCCCCCACTCCTCGTGGGAGGTCAGCTGTCCTCTCCCTTCCACCCACCGCCTGCTCTGGCGCGTGAAACCACTGCTGTTGTTGGGGGTGGTGGTGGTGCGGTTGTTGTTATCCGCGGTGCCTCGGCTTCTCTCATTTTTTGATCTCCGTGCACCACGCTCGGTTTTCTTCTTCCTTTGTTTTCCCACTACCTAAATGAATTCGCCACAGCGATGAAGGCTCCCCTGTTGTATTCCCCCACTGAGCCTCTCATCGCGCTGCTTTCCGTGACCCTCTGTACCGCCGCTGCAGCTCCACCAGCATGCACGCACACACGCGACACGAGGTGTGTCGGTGTGAGCACGACGGAGCCACGCCCCGCCTCTCGGTGTCCCTCCCAGTGCGCGTGCACAAACACGTACACACACACACAGACAGGGAGAGACACACCGCTGCTCTGGCACGGGACGCCGCGCTCCTCCTCTTCTCTCCTACCCCGCTGGCCGTTTGGTTGACTGTCTGAGCGTTCTTGGCAGCCACACCATGCCGCCCCTTTTTTTCTGTTCGCAGTCCCGCAGCCCCTCCCCTCACGCACCACCAGAGGCACTGTTGGCGTCTTTTCTTTTCTTTTCTTTCTTGTCTTCTCCCCTCTCCTGTTGTACACACGCTGGTGCCGGTCTTGTTCGTCCCTCGCCGTGCAGCGCTTTAGCTGCACCGGCGCTGTTTAACGTCACCCCGAATGATGTCCCCGCCGGGTGCGGACGCAGAGCGCCTCGCTGTCCCTCCGCCTCGGCCCACACCCGCTGGCGACAACGCTGGTGCGGCACGCCCGCTGCGCCGCGGATGCCGTCGCGCTGCCACCCTGCCTTCGTGGTGCACCTTCGTGGTGCGCCTCCGCACGCCAACGCACCCCGCACGCCGCGCCTCACCCCTGTCAGTGCCTGCTGTGCACGCAGCTCCCCGCCACTGCCTCACCGCCACTGCCTCACCGCCACTTCCTCCTCCCTCCTCCCTTCTTCCTCCCTCCTCTCTCACCGCACGCGCCACACGCAGATCGTAACAGCTAGCGCACCCACCCACGCCCTCCCACGTCCCACACCCTCGCCACAGCAGCAGCCGCCGTCCCCACCGTCCTACCGCCCCACCACACACACACACACACCCCCGACACCCGACCGCACGCCACGATGCCCGCCTGCCTGCCCTACTACACCGGCGTGATGGCCTTCACGCTCATCCACTTCGTCGCGTGGGCCTTCGCCTTCGTCGCCACGCCCACGGCGCAGTTCCAGGACCCCAGCTCCCCCTCCGGCCACGGCTGCTACACCATGTGGGGCTACCGCAACTTCTGCGGCGACGTCCCCTACACCCGCACCGGTGACGCCGCCTTCGGCTGCAGCCGCCGCACAAGCACCATGCACGCCGCAGCCGCCTTCGCCGTCATGGCGTCCGTCTTCGGCTTCTTCGGCCTGGCCTTCGGCATCCTGCTCAACACCCAGCTCACCCTGCCCCCCGTCATCGCCTTCGCGCTGTCCGCCGCCTGCATCCCCTGCACGCTCATCTCCTGGGCCTGCGTCGCCAGCGTGTACACCATGAGCATGTGCGGCGGCACCAAGTTCCAGGGCGTCTACCCCTACACCGCCGGCTTCGCGCTGATGGTTGCGTCCTGGGGCCTGGAGATCGTCGCGGTGGTGCTGCTCGGCATCACGTCGTGGACCCGCCCGCCCAAGGAGGAGGAGGAGGACAACGCGGCCAAGCACTAAGCACGCGCCGCCGCGCCTCGCCCGCCCCCAAGTGTCCCCTAACCCCTCGCCGCACCTAACGCACCCCCTGTTCTCCGCCCTCTTCGACAGGCTGCCCTGACCCTCCGCCTCCGCCGCCGCGCACAGGCAGCCGGTGCCCGGCACGTGCCCCCCACGCCCCTCCAACGCCCCCACCCTCTCGCCGCGCGCACACACAGGCTGGCAGCCCCCCACTCCTCGTGGGAGGTCAGCTGTCCTCTCCCTTCCACCCACCGCCTGCTCTGGCGCGTGAAACCACTGCTGTTGTTGGGGGTGGTGGTGGTGCGGTTGTTGTTATCCGCGGTGCCTCGGCTTCTCTCATTTTTTGATCTCCGTGCACCACGCTCGGTTTTCTTCTTCCTTTGTTTTCCCACTACCTAAATGAATTCGCCACAGCGATGAAGGCTCCCCTGTTGTATTCCCCCACTGAGCCTCTCATCGCGCTGCTTTCCGTGACCCTCTGTACCGCCGCTGCAGCTCCACCAGCATGCACGCACACACGCGACACGAGGTGTGTCGGTGTGAGCACGACGGAGCCACGCCCCGCCTCTCGGTGTCCCTCCCAGTGCGCGTGCACAAACACGTACACACACACACACAGACAGGGAGAGACACACCGCTGCTCTGGCACGGGACGCCGCGCTCCTCCTCTTCTCTCCTACCCCGCTGGCCGTTTGGTTGACTGTCTGAGCGTTCTTGGCAGCCACACCATGCCGCCCCTTTTTTTCTGTTCGCAGTCCCGCAGCCCCTCCCCTCACGCACCACCAGAGGCACTGTTGGCGTCTTTTCTTTTCTTTTCTTTCTTGTCTTCTCCCCTCTCCTGTTGTACACACGCTGGTGCCGGTCTTGTTCGTCCCTCGCCGTGCAGCGCTTTAGCTGCACCGGCGCTGTTTAACGTCACCCCGAATGATGTCCCCGCCGGGTGCGGACGCAGAGCGCCTCGCTGTCCCTCCGCCTCGGCCCACACCCGCTGGCGACAACGCTGGTGCGGCACGCCCGCTGCGCCGCGGATGCCGTCGCGCTGCCACCCTGCCTTCGTGGTGCACCTTCGTGGTGCGCCTCCGCACGCCAACGCACCCCGCACGCCGCGCCTCACCCCTGTCAGTGCCTGCTGTGCACGCAGCTCCCCGCCACTGCCTCACCGCCACTGCCTCACCGCCACTTCCTCCTCCCTCCTCCCTTCTTCCTCCCTCCTCTCTCACCGCACGCGCCACACGCAGATCGTAACAGCTAGCGCACCCACCCACGCCCTCCCACGTCCCACACCCTCGCCACAGCAGCAGCCGCCGTCCCCACCGTCCTACCGCCCCACCACACACATACACACACACCCCGACACCCGACCGCACGCCACGATGCCCGCCTGCCTGCCCTACTACACCGGCGTGATGGCCTTCACGCTCATCCACTTCGTCGCGTGGGCCTTCGCCTTCGTCGCCACGCCCACGGCGCAGTTCCAGGACCCCAGCTCCCCCTCCGGCCACGGCTGCTACACCATGTGGGGCTACCGCAACTTCTGCGGCGACGTCCCCTACACCCGCACCGGTGACGCCGCCTTCGGCTGCAGCCGCCGCACAAGCACCATGCACGCCGCAGCCGCCTTCGCCGTCATGGCGTCCGTCTTCGGCTTCTTCGGCCTGGCCTTCGGCATCCTGCTCAACACCCAGCTCACCCTGCCCCCCGTCATCGCCTTCGCGCTGTCCGCCGCCTGCATCCCCTGCACGCTCATCTCCTGGGCCTGCGTCGCCAGCGTGTACACCATGAGCATGTGCGGCGGCACCAAGTTCCAGGGCGTCTACCCCTACACCGCCGGCTTCGCGCTGATGGTTGCGTCCTGGGGCCTGGAGATCGTCGCGGTGGTGCTGCTCGGCATCACGTCGTGGACCCGCCCGCCCAAGGAGGAGGAGGAGGACAACGCGGCCAAGCACTAAGCACGCGCCGCCGCGCCTCGCCCGCCCCCAAGTGTCCCCTAACCCCTCGCCGCACCTAACGCACCCCCTGTTCTCCGCCCTCTTCGACAGGCTGCCCTGACCCTCCGCCTCCGCCGCCGCGCACAGGCAGCCGGTGCCCGGCACGTGCCCCCCACGCCCCTCCAACGCCCCCACCCTCTCGCCGCGCGCACACACAGGCTGGCAGCCCCCCACTCCTCGTGGGAGGTCAGCTGTCCTCTCCCTTCCACCCACCGCCTGCTCTGGCGCGTGAAACCACTGCTGTTGTTGGGGGTGGTGGTGGTGCGGTTGTTGTTTTCCGCGGTGCCTCGGCTTCTCTCATTTTTTGATCTCCGTGCACCACGCTCGGTTTTCTTCTTCCTTTGTTTTCCCACTACCTAAATGAATTCGCCACAGCGATGAAGGCTCCCCTGTTGTATTCCCCCACTGAGCCTCTCATCGCGCTGCTTTCCGTGACCCTCTGTACCGCCGCTGCAGCTCCACCAGCATGCACGCACACACGCGACACGAGGTGTGTCGGTGTGAGCACGACGGAGCCACGCCCCGCCTCTCGGTGTCCCTCCCAGTGCGCGTGCACAAACACGTACACACACACACAGACAGGGAGAGACACACCGCTGCTCTGGCACGGGACGCCGCGCTCCTCCTCTTCTCTCCTACCCCGCTGGCCGTTTGGTTGACTGTCTGAGCGTTCTTGGCAGCCACACCATGCCGCCCCTTTTTTTCTGTTCGCAGTCCCGCAGCCCCTCCCCTCACGCACCACCAGAGGCACTGTTGGCGTCTTTTCTTTTCTTTTCTTTCTTGTCTTCTCCCCTCTCCTGTTGTACACACGCTGGTGCCGGTCTTGTTCGTCCCTCGCCGTGCAGCGCTTTAGCTGCACCGGCGCTGTTTAACGTCACCCCGAATGATGTCCCCGCCGGGTGCGGACGCAGAGCGCCTCGCTGTCCCTCCGCCTCGGCCCACACCCGCTGGCGACAACGCTGGTGCGGCACGCCCGCTGCGCCGCGGATGCCGTCGCGCTGCCACCCTGCCTTCGTGGTGCGCCTTCGTGGTGCGCCTCCGCACGCCAACGCACCCCGCACGCCGCGCCTCACCCCTGTCAGTGCCTGCTGTGCACGCAGCTCCCCGCCACTGCCTCACCGCCACTGCCTCACCCCCACTTCCTCCTCTCCCTCTCCCTTCTCCCTCCTCCCTTCTTCCTCCCTCCTCTCTCACCGCACGCGCCACACGCAGATCGTAACAGCTAGCGCACCCACCCACGCCCTCCCACGTCCCACACCCTCGCCACAGCAGCAGCCGCCGTCCCCACCGTCCTACCGCCCCACCACACACATACACACACACACCGACACCCGACCGCACGCCACGATGCCCGCCTGCCTGCCCTACTACACCGGCGTGATGGCCTTCACGCTCATCCACTTCGTCGCGTGGGCCTTCGCCTTCGTCGCCACGCCCACGGCGCAGTTCCAGGACCCCAGCTCCCCCTCCGGCCACGGCTGCTACACCATGTGGGGCTACCGCAACTTCTGCGGCGACGTCCCCTACACCCGCACCGGTGACGCCGCCTTCGGCTGCAGCCGCCGCACAAGCACCATGCACGCCGCAGCCGCCTTCGCCGTCATGGCGTCCGTCTTCGGCTTCTTCGGCCTGGCCTTCGGCATCCTGCTCAACACCCAGCTCACCCTGCCCCCCGTCATCGCCTTCGCGCTGTCCGCCGCCTGCATCCCCTGCACGCTCATCTCCTGGGCCTGCGTCGCCAGCGTGTACACCATGAGCATGTGCGGCGGCACCAAGTTCCAGGGCGTCTACCCCTACACCGCCGGCTTCGCGCTGATGGTTGCGTCCTGGGGCCTGGAGATCGTCGCGGTGGTGCTGCTCGGCATCACGTCGTGGACCCGCCCGCCCAAGGAGGAGGAGGAGGACAACGCGGCCAAGCACTAAGCACGCGCCGCCGCGCCTCGCCCGCCCCCAAGTGTCCCCTAACCCCTCGCCGCACCTAACGCACCCCCTGTTCTCCGCCCTCTTCGACAGGCTGCCCTGACCCTCCGCCTCCGCCGCCGCGCACAGGCAGCCGGTGCCCGGCACGTGCCCCCACGCCCCTCCAACGCCCCCACCCTCTCGCCGCGCGCACACACAGGCTGGCAGCCCCCCACTCCTCGTGGGAGGTCAGCTGTCCTCTCCCTTCCACCCACCGCCTGCTCTGGCGCGTGAAACCACTGCTGTTGTTGGGGGTGGTGGTGGTGCGGTTGTTGTTTTCCGCGGTGCCTCGGCTTCTCTCATTTTTTGATCTCCGTGCACCACGCTCGGTTTTCTTCTTCCTTTGTTTTCCCACTACCTAAATGAATTCGCCACAGCGATGAAGGCTCCCCTGTTGTATTCCCCCACTGAGCCTCTCATCGCGCTGCTTTCCGTGACCCTCTGTACCGCCGCTGCAGCTCCACCAGCATGCACGCACACACGCGACACGAGGTGTGTCGGTGTGAGCACGACGGAGCCACGCCCCGCCTCTCGGTGTCCCTCCCAGTGCGCGTGCACAACCACGCACACACACACACACAGACAGGGAGAGACACACCGCTGCTCTGGCACGGGACGCCGCGCTCCTCCTCTTCTCTCCTACCCCGCTGGCCGTTTGGTTGACTGTCTGAGCGTTCTTGGCAGCCACACCATGCCGCCCCTTTTTTTCTGTTCGCAGTCCCGCAGCCCCTCCCCTCACGCACCACCAGAGGCACTGTTGGCGTCTTTTCTTTTCTTTTCTTTCTTGTCTTCTCCCCTCTCCTGTTGTACACACGCTGGTGCCGGTCTTGTTCGTCCCTCGCCGTGCAGCGCTTTAGCTGCACCGGCGCTGTTTAACGTCACCCCGAATGATGTCCCCGCCGGGTGCGGACGCAGAGCGCCTCGCTGTCCCTCCGCCTCGGCCCACACCCGCTGGCGACAACGCTGGTGCGGCACGCCCGCTGCGCCGCGGATGCCGTCGCGCTGCCACCCTGCTTTCGTGGTGCGCCTTCGTGGTGCGCCTCCGCACGCCAACGCACCCCGCACGCCGCGCCTCACCCCTGTCAGTGCCTGCTGTGCACGCAGCTCCCCGCCACTGCCTCACCGCCACTTCCTCCTCCCTCCTCCCTTTCCGCTCTCACCGCACGCGCCACACGCAGATCGTAACAGCTAGCGCACCCACCCACGCCCTCCCACGTCCCACACCCTCGCCACAGCAGCCGCCGTCCCCACCGTCCTACCGCCCCACCACACACACACACACACCCCGACACCCGACCGCACGCCACGATGCCCGCCTGCCTGCCCTACTACACCGGCGTGATGGCCTTCACGCTCATCCACTTCGTCGCGTGGGCCTTCGCCTTCGTCGCCACGCCCACGGCGCAGTTCCAGGACCCCAGCTCCCCCTCCGGCCACGGCTGCTACACCATGTGGGGCTACCGCAACTTCTGCGGCGACGTCCCCTACACCCGCACCGGTGACGCCGCCTTCGGCTGCAGCCGCCGCACAAGCACCATGCACGCCGCAGCCGCCTTCGCCGTCATGGCGTCCGTCTTCGGCTTCTTCGGCCTGGCCTTCGGCATCCTGCTCAACACCCAGCTCACCCTGCCCCCCGTCATCGCCTTCGCGCTGTCCGCCGCCTGCATCCCCTGCACGCTCATCTCCTGGGCCTGCGTCGCCAGCGTGTACACCATGAGCATGTGCGGCGGCACCAAGTTCCAGGGCGTCTACCCCTACACCGCCGGCTTCGCGCTGATGGTTGCGTCCTGGGGCCTGGAGATCGTCGCGGTGGTGCTGCTCGGCATCACGTCGTGGACCCGCCCGCCCAAGGAGGAGGAGGAGGACAACGCGGCCAAGCACTAAGCACGCGCCGCCGCGCCTCGCCCGCCCCCAAGTGTCCCCTAACCCCTCGCCGCACCTAACGCACCCCCTGTTCTCCGCCCTCTTCGACAGGCTGCCCTGACCCTCCGCCCCCGCCGCCGCGCACAGGCAGCCGGTCCCCGGCACGTGCCCCCCACGCCCCTCCAACGCCCCCACCCTCTCGCCGCGCGCACGCGTTCCACCGCACGCATCGCCCCACGATGCCGAGGCGCCGGCGCGAGGAGCGGCCGGGGGAGAGGAGCCGCGGCGCACACACCAATGCCGGGTCGCAGCGCACCGAAGCGGGTGGAGAGCGCGACAGTCGGCAGCACAGCGTGTTCGCAGTAACGGTCGTGCTCTCCGCCGCCCGCAGCATTCGGTGGCGTCTGTAGTGGTACTGGAGGCAGTGTAAGCGATCATCTCTTTTTTTTCTTGTTTTTTTTCCCGGCCACGTCTGCAAACGATGCTGTTGTACACCCCACCCCGTCGTTGTGCGTTAACATTCTCTACCTCTTTCGTTTCCAACTAAGTGCCGCTCATTTCTGTTAGTATCCCTTCTTTTCCTTTTGTCCGGAGTGACCCGACGCGTACGGATAACTGTACCAGCTGTGCCGACTGGGGTGCGTGTGTGAGCGGGTTTGGTCCTGGGAGGTGCGTGCGATGTCCGGAGAGCACCAGGTGATGCGTGTGGATGGACCCCCGGAGCGCCTGTCGTTGTGCTTGCGCTCCGCGGTCTGCCCTTTCCACCTCCCCCATGTTACCCCTTCCGCCGCTGCTGCTGCTGCTGGGGGAGCATCTGTAGGACCCCACACACCCCACAAGGCAGTGTGAAGCGTGCTTGTGTTTTCTTTCTTGTTCAAATCCAGTAAATGAAGCGAATCGAAGCGTGGCGTCTTCGTCTCTTTTTTTGTTTCTCTCCTTTCCTTCTCATTTCTTTTCTTGTTTACCTATACGTTTATATATCTCGAAACGTCTTTCTCTGCCTCCGTCACCTCTCTGCAGGCTGAACGTGCTGAAGCTGCAGAAGAGCCCAGCAACGCCGGTAGCAGCATCAGCAGCGTCTCGCCGTGCTTTCACTCTTTGGAGGGTCATCAGAGCGGTGCTCTTCGTGGTACCGAGCTTGTACGCCGCTGCACCCACCACACACCCGGACCAAGTACCTTTGCGCAGTCCTCTCACACTGAGACGCACCGCTGATATCCGCCACCCTGCCTTCGTGGTGCGCCTTCGTGGTGCGCCTCCGCACGCCAACGCACCCCGCACGCCGCGCCTCACCCCTGTCAGTGCCTGCTGTGCACGCAGCTCCCCGCCACTGCCTCACCCCCCACTTCCTCCTCCCTCCTCCCTTCTTCCTCCCTCCTCCCCTCTCCGCACGCGCCACACGCAGATCGTAACAGCTAGCGCACCCACCCACGCCCTCCCACGTCCCACACCCTCGCCACAGCAGCCGCCGTCCCCACCGTCCTACCGCCCCACCACACACACACACACACCCCGACACCCGACCGCACGCCACGATGCCCGCCTGCCTGCCCTACTACACCGGCGTGATGGCCTTCACGCTCATCCACTTCGTCGCGTGGGCCTTCGCCTTCGTCGCCACGCCCACGGCGCAGTTCCAGGACCCCAGCTCCCCCTCCGGCCACGGCTGCTACACCATGTGGGGCTACCGCAACTTCTGCGGCGACGTCCCCTACACCCGCACCGGTGACGCCGCCTTCGGCTGCAGCCGCCGCACAAGCACCATGCACGCCGCAGCCGCCTTCGCCGTCATGGCGTCCGTCTTCGGCTTCTTCGGCCTGGCCTTCGGCATCCTGCTCAACACCCAGCTCACCCTGCCCCCCGTCATCGCCTTCGCGCTGTCCGCCGCCTGCATCCCCTGCACGCTCATCTCCTGGGCCTGCGTCGCCAGCGTGTACACCATGAGCATGTGCGGCGGCACCAAGTTCCAGGGCGTCTACCCCTACACCGCCGGCTTCGCGCTGATGGTTGCGTCCTGGGGCCTGGAGATCGTCGCGGTGGTGCTGCTCGGCATCACGTCGTGGACCCGCCCGCCCAAGGAGGAGGAGGAGGACAACGCGGCCAAGCACTAAGCACGCGCCGCCGCGCCTCGCCCGCCCCCAAGTGTCCCCTAACCCCTCGCCGCACCTAACGCACCCCCTGTTCTCCGCCCTCTTCGACAGGCTGCCCTGACCCTCCGCCCCCGCCGCCGCGCACAGGCAGCCGGTCCCCGGCACGTGCCCCCCACGCCCCTCCAACGCCCCCACCCTCTCGCCGCGCGCACGCGTTCCACCGCACGCATCGCCCCACGATGCCGAGGCGCCGGCGCGAGGAGCGGCCGGGGGAGAGGAGCCGCGGCGCACACACCAATGCCGGGTCGCAGCGCACCGAAGCGGGTGGAGAGCGCGACAGTCGGCAGCACAGCGTGTTCGCAGTAACGGTCGTGCTCTCCGCCGCCCGCAGCATTCGGTGGCGTCTGTAGTGGTACTGGAGGCAGTGTAAGCGATCATCTCTTTTTTTTCTTGTTTTTTTCCCGGCCACGTCTGCAAACGATGCTGTTGTACACCCCACCCCGTCGTTGTGCGTTAACATTCTCTACCTCTTTCGTTTCCAACTAAGTGCCGCTCATTTCTGTTAGTATCCCTTCTTTTCCTTTTGTCCGGAGTGACCCGACGCGTACGGATAACTGTACCAGCTGTGCCGACTGGGGTGCGTGTGTGAGCGGGTTTGGTCCTGGGAGGTGCGTGCGATGTCCGGAGAGCACCAGGTGATGCGTGTGGATGGACCCCCGGAGCGCCTGTCGTTGTGCTTGCGCTCCGCGGTCTGCCCTTTCCACCTCCCCCATGTTACCCCTTCCGCCGCTGCTGCTGCTGCTGGGGGAGCATCTGTAGGACCCCACACACCCCACAAGGCAGTGTGAAGCGTGCTTGTGTTTTCTTTCTTGTTCAAATCCAGTAAATGAAGCGAATCGAAGCGTGGCGTCTTCGTCTCTTTTTTTGTTTCTCTCCTTTCCTTCTCATTTCTTTTCTTGTTTACCTATACGTTTATATATCTCGAAACGTCTTTCTCTGCCTCCGTCACCTCTCTGCAGGCTGAACGTGCTGAAGCTGCAGAAGAGCCCAGCAACGCCGGTAGCAGCATCAGCAGCGTCTCGCCGTGCTTTCACTCTTTGGAGGGTCATCAGAGCGGTGCTCTTCGTGGTACCGAGCTTGTACGCCGCTGCACCCACCACACACCCGGACCAAGTACCTTTGCGCAGTCCTCTCACACTGAGACGCACCGCTGATATCCGCCACCCTGCCTTCGTGGTGCGCCTTCGTGGTGCGCCTCCGCACGCCAACGCACCCCGCACGCCGCGCCTCACCCCTGTCAGTGCCTGCTGTGCACGCAGCTCCCCGCCACTGCCTCACCCCCACTTCCTCCTCCCTCCTCCCTTCTTCCTCCCTCCTCCCCTCTCCGCACGCGCCACACGCAGATCGTAACAGCTAGCGCACCCACCCACGCCCTCCCACGTCCCACACCCTCGCCACAGCAGCCGCCGTCCCCACCGTCCTACCGTCCCACCACACACACACACACACCCCGACACCCGACCGCACGCCACGATGCCCGCCTGCCTGCCCTACTACACCGGCGTGATGGCCTTCACGCTCATCCACTTCGTCGCGTGGGCCTTCGCCTTCGTCGCCACGCCCACGGCGCAGTTCCAGGACCCCAGCTCCCCCTCCGGCCACGGCTGCTACACCATGTGGGGCTACCGCAACTTCTGCGGCGACGTCCCCTACACCCGCACCGGTGACGCCGCCTTCGGCTGCAGCCGCCGCACAAGCACCATGCACGCCGCAGCTGCCTTCGCCGTCATGGCGTCCGTCTTCGGCTTCTTCGGCCTGGCCTTCGGCATCCTGCTCAACACCCAGCTCACCCTGCCCCCCGTCATCGCCTTCGCGCTGTCCGCTGCCTGCATCCCCTGCACGCTCATCTCCTGGGCCTGCGTCGCCAGCGTGTACACCATGAGCATGTGCGGCGGCACCAAGTTCCAGGGCGTCTACCCCTACACCGCCGGCTTCGCGCTGATGGTTGCGTCCTGGGGCCTGGAGATCGTCGCGGTGGTGCTGCTCGGCATCACGTCGTGGACCCGCCCGCCCAAGGAGGAGGAGGAGGACAACGCGGCCAAGCACTAAGCACGCGCCGCCGCGCCTCGCCCGCCCCCAAGTGTCCCCTAACCCCTCGCCGCACCTAACGCACCCCCTGTTCTCCGCCCTCTTCGACAGGCTGCCCTGACCCTCCGCCCCCGCCGCCGCGCACAGGCAGCCGGTCCCCGGCACGTGCCCCCCACGCCCCTCCAACGCCCCCACCCTCTCGCCGCGCACACGCGTTCCACCGCACGCATCGCCCCACGATGCCGAGGCGCCGGCGCGAGGAGCGGCCGGGGGAGAGGAGCCGCGGCGCACACACCAATGCCGGGTCGCAGCGCACCGAAGCGGGTGGAGACATTCCAGATAGTGCTGAAGAGCCACACGCAGAATTGCTATCGTTGTTGTGGTTGACCGCAAGCAAAGGACGATGGTGTGCATATATAGGCTGTGTGCGTTCGGTTTCGGGCCCAGTGTTGTTTCGCTGTTGCTCGTCCGCAGCGCAGTGAGCTCCTCATCGTGGATACAGCTACGTGCTTTGTGTGCGTCGTCGATGGTGTGCTGTTTTCTTCTTCTTTTTTCTTTTTTGCTTCCTCAAAGGTGAGCTGATTTCTCCTGTTAACACTCTCTTCTTTTTTAAGTAGGCTCCCTTAAGGGATGTTATTGAAATATAAAGGGTTTCCCTGTTGTACAACGCGAGTGTTTGCTCCTTCCAAACCCTTTATAGTAACCGTCTTTTTGTTTCACCGTATCTTTTTTTTTTCTCTATTGTGTTTACGAATCCGCCTTTTTTTATATATATCTTTAGAAAGTAAAAGTGTGTAGCTGCTTTCCTTCTCTTCCGTGGTGCGAATTGTGCCTATGTTAGTGCTTGGAGGTGCATTTACCTTTCACAACATTGCTAGCTCCCTAGCGGTAACCTAGCAAGAAGAGGCGCTCCGCTAGACACCCCCACACGCAATGAGGCAACAAAGGAGAGAAATACCGCTTTTCTTTTCTTTTTTTTGTGGGTGTGTTTGTATGCGCAAGCGTAATATATATTTTTAGTGCTTTAAGTCAAAGAAATTAAATAGCAAGCGTTACTCTCATCGGATTTCGTATATTAAGAAAAAAAAAGGTCTCAAATGCAAAATTGAACGATCGCTCCGGTCCCTACTACTCGAGACTCTGCTGCTGTCTAGCTCTGTGCCTCGCCGCTTTACAGGTTGATGAATCTGGCACTGCCGGGAGGCTAAAGCGCACGACGGCGGTGTGGCGTCATTTCCTGTGTGCCAGCAAGCGAGCGAGGAGGAGCCGTGGTTCCCATCGTGTATGTTCTTGCTAAACGCCTCATGCACAATCTTTCTGGTGCTGATCGTGCACGCCGAATATGGCCGTGTGACAGCTTTACCCCTTGGATTAGCTTACCGGAGAGAAAGTTCAACAATGCCGAGGACGCGCCTTCTCCTTTACCGCCTGCACTTCTGAGTATTGATGCTAGTGGTTTTTTCTTTCTTTTCTCGCTTCTTTATCGCTGCTCCTTGTTTACTGCCCTCTCTTTCTCCCCCGCCTCTGCTTCTTTTTGGTTTGGTTTCTTTCGATTCTCTCATCCTTTATAATTATCTTCAACAGACATCATCGTGGGGAATCGAGACGGTTGCTGGGCATCTGTCCGTGGCGGGCTGTCACATTCGCAGTGTGCGCAGCGTTGAGTTGCCAGTGACTCACTTGGTGCTAGTCTCTCTCTCTCTCTCTCAAAAATGAAAGGTTTAAGTGACTTATTTCCGTGCGGTTTCTTCCGAACAAGAAGCTGCCACCCTTTGCCAACCTTGGAGGCGGCCGCTGCGCGTGGCACCTGCGGTCGCGGCGCTGTCCAAAGCTGCACGACATTAAGCGTGTGATGAGTCGGCAGGGGAGGTTTTTCAAAACAACGACTCTGACGCATTTTTGTTTGTGTAATAGGTTGCTGAGAAACAGACTCATTTTTGCAATTTGTCCAGTACTGATGTGCGCGCATTGCACCCCTTGCAGCTTTCAGATGTTTACCTCCGTTCGCATCGAAAAATAATTTTGTCTAGTTTCTCATTCTGTTTGAACTCTTTGACAGAAGCTGTACGTGCGCTTATCAGCGCATTCACAGCTAGCTTACCTACGCCCGTGTTTCATGTCTCCTCTGCAGTGGGTGATGCACACCGCTGGCGTCTCGTTCAACTGTATGAGCTTCTGATCTACACAACCTCGATGGAAGAACACGAATGAACTAAAAGAGAAATATTTTTCTTTTTTTTGTTTGTCTGCTTTTTTTTTTTTGCTAATTCTATCTGCGGGTGTGGAGGTACGCCTATCCACCCACCTAATGCTTCGAAGGCACGCCTCTTTTTGTGTGTGTAGATGTCTTGTGTTAAGTGACACGCACTGCTGTACAATACGGTACCTAAGCAGGGTCTTTAAAAAAAGAAATAAAGGCGTATGAGTGGCCATTAATATGGATTAATTACAGCGCGAGGTCTCGGTAAATATTCCGGACACTCTTCTTTTTGAAGCAAGCCTTTTAAGTCGACAAAACAAAACTAGTGTAACGCCTCCTCTCTGCGTGCAGGCGGAACGAACGCCTCTGCGGCCATCACTCTGCCGGTTGTGGCTCATTTTTCTCTCTATTTTCTTTTACTTTTTCGCTCTCCCAACCCCTCCTGTCTTGCGTCTCTGCACATCCTCCTCGTGCTGTGATACATGCTTTTTTGACTCTTTCCGCATGCACCGACCTTTTCGTTTTGATGTAAAAAAAAAATAAACTTTGACATTCGTCTTTCTCTAGACTAACAACAAAAAAAAAAGCAATTGTGCTGCGCTTGATTGTCAAGTCGGAAAGGATTGAACGCTGACCGTCTTTCCCACACACATAAACACACACACGCACGCACGCAAACACAACGAAAGCTGCGTAAGCTGCGACTTTGTTGTTGCTGTTTTTTGTTTGGCACGAGTTCAGACCAGCATAGCTTTGCTCGGTGTTTACTCGCGTCGGGCCGTTGCAACGCTCTCCTTCTGCAGACACACGCAAAAACTGCAATAATTTAAAACTAAAAATTGTGCTGCACGCACCGAGTGAAAGATTCTTGTTATTTCTGATACTTTCTCTCTGCCTCCTCTGACAAATTAGGTCGGTCTGTGACAGAGAAGAAAAAAAACTATTATTTTTTTTTTGGATATCGCGTTTATTTATTTCTTTCTTCTACCGCTCTTACTTCCCAGCGCCAAAGTTTCGTTTCGTGGCCTTCACATCGTCTCCTTTCTCCCGTACGGGCATTCTCCTTCTCTCTGATCTACTTTCTACACAATTTGGGTGAGAAGAGAGCTTTCCGAACCAGTTCAGTGACTGCCTCTCCGCCGCCTTCGCATATTGCACCACCCCTCCCCTCTCGTTTTGTCGCATTTAGCAGCGAATGAAGAATAGGGAGAGGCGATGTGGGTCTCTGGTTGAGGTTTTTTAGTACCCCTTTTTTTCGCTTTCCATTGATTGTTTCTTCTTCGTTCTCCCCCTTCCAAAACTTTTTTTGATACTACTGTTAAATCGCGCATCTTATCAATTACACACACACAAACTTACTAAGAGAAGACCGCGCGACAGGCTTCACTTTTGTACTTTCCTCCTTTTCTCAACTGTCTGCGTCACAAAAGCAGACTCTGTGTTTATTTCTTGCATATTTGCTTTTTGCATTTTCTCCTTTGGCTTTTATCGCTTAAGAGACGTCTGCGTCTCACTGGCGAGAAGCCCGTTTAAAAAAAAAATTTCACATCAAATTGTTTTTTGTGCTTCGTGACAGTCTCCTCTCTGCTCTTCTAATTTAACTTTGTTTTCCTGTTTTACTTCGTGTTCGGTCTTTTTCCGGCTTTACTCCGCCTTTTTATTACTTTCTTTATTATTTTAAGGAGCGCGCTGGCGATTGAGCAGTAAAAGTCTACGAAATTTTTGTACTTGTCACTTCCTCCTTTTTCCTCTTCCTTTTGGCTTCTTGCTATAAAACTGAGCACCTTTTTTTTTCTCTGCGGGCTCCCGCGCATGCTGACACTCACACACGCACACACACACACAACCTCGTACACGTAGTTTTAAGCGCAAAGCCCATAGACGCGTCGCAGTTCAGGGAAACCCTTTCGCTTCTCTATTTTTTTCTCCTTAGGTAGAAACTCCGTCATCGACCCTCATCTCCCACCCACACACCTATCCTTCTGTGCCCACGCTCCAGTAATCTGTGTGTTTTTGTGTATTTTTCTCCTCCCCCTTTTGTTTCCTTTGACTCTCCTATTACCATAATTATTATTATTTTCAGCACACCGCACCTAGCGTCTTTCGGTGTGTCGATGTGGGATCGGACCTGTAGAGGTGCAGTTTATTTCCCTCTCCTCTTTTCTTTTCTTCTCTTACTGTGTGGGTAGACACTTAAATTGCTTCTCCCACGCCATTTCATAGTCACGTTTTTTTGTTTCACATCCACCTCCGAAGACGGTGCTCAAAGTAAGTGTCAACTTCTCCCCCGACTGTTGGGCCTTTGTGGATTCCTTCCGCATCTGGTAGCTTTCTTCTTTTGAATTCCTCCTACGTCTCCCTGTGTCCGTGTGTGTGTGTGTGTGTGTTTGTCTGTCCGCGAGTCGTTGAATGTGCGCGTCAGTAGGTGAGTCGACTTCTATCTTTCTTGAACTGCCCCCATCCCTGGCGGTGCACTAGGTGGGTGGGTGAGTGTCCGCGTCCGCCTGTAACGCATGCATCTCCGACCCTTCCTCTGTGAATCCTGTGAAACCTGCCTGTAAAGGAAACGAGGGGGGCGGTAGGGAACGTGCATATCAAAGTAGAAGATCAGAATGCGCCTCGTAACACGCTTTATCGGGTCGATAGTGTTCGCCGTGCTTCAGGCATGCGTCTTTGTTCTCGTCGTGGTCGCCACACCGCTCGAGCAGTACGAGGAGCGCGACAGCATCGGGGCAGGCTGCTACACTCTCTTCGCCTTCAAGGACCGCTGCCGCCACGTGCGCAACACCTATACTGGCACAGAGGCTTTTGGATGTGCGGAGCGGCGGAACTATATGATTGCCGGAGCAGTCTTTGCCATCCTCTCGATTCTCTTGACACTGGCAGCGACGGTGTTCGCGGGACTCATGGTGCTGCGGATCCCCTGCGCCGTGCTTCTCCCTCTTCTCCTCACGTGTTTCGCGACTGCATCGATCTTGATAAGCTGGGCATGTGTTGCCGTCGTGTACAACCGGCAGATGTGCGCGGTCCGCAGTCACTTTAAAGCTGCTGTGCAATACGGTGCGGGCTTTGGCATCCTGGTGACGGCCTTCTGTTTGCAGCTCATCGATCTTGCCCTCCTCTGCGTGCTGGTCGCTGCGTAGCAAGCCTCTGTTGCAGATACGACTTATGAAAAACTTGCGTCATTATTATTTTGTGTGTTTTACTTTTTGGGCTGGAGTGCACAGCTGCGGAGTCGACGTGCGGCTTGGCAGGGATGAGGGCATGATCGGCGGAAGGTGACAGAGAGTACGGCAGCCGCTTTAGTACATCTGCCCTCCCTCTCCTCTCTATCTCTTTCCGCCCCACGCAGCGGACACTCGCTGTGGCTCGGCTGCCTCCTCATCATTCTCTTTCCACTGCGTCTGTTCCCACAACTTTCCCTGGAAAGCAAAAAGACTTGTCACACGCCGCGCACACACCCATGTTCTCCCCGCTATGCCGCACGGCTGTCCGTGCAAGGAGCCGCCACTGCCCTCCCTCACCAGGGTGGAGAAGCACCGTGCCAGCAGCTCCGCAGCGGTGGCACAGCTTCTCCTCCCCCCACCCCCCCCCCCCCCCCCCCCCCCCCCCCCCCCCCCCCCCGCCCACAAAAAAACCCCCCCCCCCCCCCCCCCCCCCCCCCCCCCCCCCCCCCCCCCCCCCCCCCCCCCCCCCCCCCCCCCCCCCCCCCCCCCCCCCCCCCCCCCCCCCCCCCCCCCCCCCCCCCCCCCCCCCCCCCCCCACCCCCCCCCCCCCCCCCCCCCCCCCCCCCCCCCCCCCCCCCCCCCCCCCCCCCCCCCCCCCCCCCCCCCCCCCCCCCCCCCCCCACCAAAAAACAACACCACACCCAAACACCCCCCCCCCCCCCCCCCCCCCCCCCCCCCCCCCCCCCCCCCCCCCCCCCCCCCCCCCCCCCCCCCCCCCCCCCCCCCCCCCCCCCCCCCCCCCCCCCCCAAAAAACGAAAAAAAGAAAAATCCTCCCTCCCTTCATCGGCGCGGTCATCTTCTCCGCCCTGCAGTTCATCGTCTTCCTCTTTGTTCTTGTGGGCACGCCGCTTGATCAGCTGCACTTCAGAAATTCATCCGTCTGTTGGACTTTCTTTGGAAGAAAGAATGACTGTGGAAGGGCGAAACGCTCGGCCACTGGCATCAACGCCTTTGGCTGTGCGCGCCGTCGCGACAACATGAACGGCGGTGCGGCCTTCGCAATCATCTCCATCTTCACCACGCTCGCCGCCTTTGTTTTCGGTGCTCTCATGCTGCTGCGCATCCCCTGCGCCGTTCTCATTCCCCTCGTCCTCACCTGCCTCTCCGTCGTGACCATCCTCATCAGCTGGGCCTGTATCGCCGGCGTCTACTCGGAGCGGATGTGCGCGGGACGCGACAGGATGTCGGAGTACGCGCGCTACGGTGCCGGCTTTGGATTGATGGTGACGGCGTGGTGCCTGCAGCTGGTCAACGTTGTGGTGCTCGTCCTTGTCTCCTTTTTCTAAGGCCCGCAGATCTCCGCCAAACACACGCAGACGAATCGGCGAACGCAAAGCCAGTGAAATGGACAGAAGAGGCGTAAATGACATTTATAAATCCGACGCAGAGGAAGTGTAGGCTCGCGGCTGTCTGCCTTCGCGCGTTTTTTCTTCCTTGTCTTTCTTTTCTAAATTGATTTTTCTTGCTTAATTTCTCTCTCTCCTTCTTCCTCTCACCGCGACAGGGGGGTGGCATCGCATGGTCATCGACGACTCTCCCTCTCTCACTGTAGACAGATCCCATCGTATATATCTGAACAGAGGACAGCTGCACACACACACACACACACACACACACACACACACGCACGCACCCCCATGCGCATCTAGGCTTTCATCAGCTGATCCATGCACGTGTGCCTCTAACCTTTTCTTTGTTTTCTCCACTCGTGTATCCATGTACAATACCGTTGTGTCGTGTGCAGCTTACTGACTTTTCGGTGAGATGGCTTTTCTTTTCTTTTTTTCCCCCGTGTCTTATATTATTTTTTAGACTTGTCAAATGTGGTCAATTTTCTTTCTTGATTCGCTTGCATCCCTGGCGGTGCATCGAGGGGGTGTGTATGTGTGTGTGTGTGTGTGTGTGTGTGTGTGTATGTGCGGGTGGGTGAGTGTCCGCGTCCGCCTGTAACGCCTGCATCTCCGACCCTTCCTCTGTGAATCCTGTGAAACCTGCCTGTAAAGGAAAAGAGGGGGGCGGTAGGGAACGTGCATATCAAAGTAGAAGATCAGAATGCGCCTCGTAACACGCTTTATCGGGTCGATAGTGTTCGCCGTGCTTCAGGCATGCGTCTTTGTCCTCGTCGTGGTCGCCACACCGCTCGAGCAGTACGAGGAGCGCGACAGCATCGGGGCAGGCTGCTACACTCTCTTCGCCTTCAAGGACCGCTGCCGCCACTCGCAGAACACAAATGCTCGTTTGCACCGCGTCGATAGTGCAGCATGAGGCATGCCCGGTTGGAGGGAAGCTGCATTGTTTTCAGGTCGTGTTAGAGCCACCGCTGCTCGTCTGGCGCGCTCTGTCCTCCACACGTGCCTTTTGGTCCGGGTACCTCGTTGAGGCCCAACTACAGGTGTGGCCTGCAGCAGACGGCTTCGTCTCTCGACCCAGCTCCTCCACTTCGCCTTGCTTCTTCTCCCTCATCTCCTTTCTCTCTCATCTTCCTCGCTTGCAACCCGCACCCGACAGCACGCGGCGGTTGCGTGTTGGGCGTCTCTGTCACGGCGTTTGCCTCTTTTTCCTTTGCATGCTTCGGACCGCTTTCTTCACATCGTACACACAATGCTCCCACAGATGTCCCACACACCTGCAGCCACCATCGGAGCTCTCACGGAGCGGCGGCGCAGTGGGGAGACCGATGCAGCCACCTGTGCGGCCAGGGTGAAGTAGGCAGCCGAAGCCTCCCTCGACACCACGAGTGCCGAGCCCACGCACGCCGCCGTGCATCTGGCGGAGAAGACGCGAGCCATAGAACACCCATGGCCGAAGTCAGCCCTGGCAGCCACGCTCTTGTGGAAGCACGCCCCTACCCTTGACAAGGCACAGGCGATGCAGCAGCTCTGCAGGAGGACAGGCGCACGGCAGCCTTCGCCGGCGCTGGTGATGGTCTGCATCTGCCTTCCCATTACCCCAGGCAAAGCGCAGGGCTGCAGTCGCCCGCCGCAGCTGCTGCTGTTTGGTCCAGTGGACGAGATCGTGTGGCACCACAACTGCGCAGTGCGGGGCTCCGTGCATCCTCCGGGGCGGCGTCTGTCCGATGAGATTGTGGATGTTGTGCCCCGCGCCGCTCTACCCGCGCGGCGCTGTGACCGCCGCCCCTCTCCTCCTCAACGACGGGGCCCGTGCCGTGGCTGTCCGAGACACAACCGCCGGAGGCAGCAGGCGCAGCGGCGACCCATCGGCCAACCAAAAAGCTGTACGGCACGAACGCTTTTGACTCGCCGGACGGCGGCGGATACGCGGAGCCTGCCCACCGCGGTCGGGGAGAGCAGATCGCGGCCGTGGCTCGGTCGCCCATGAAAGTGCTGCTCGCGCAGGCGTGCGTGGGGAGGATCAAAACACTCGCCGCCACGGTAGACCAGAATGCGGTCACGGCAAGGGCTAGCGTTTGCGTCGGGCCTTGTGGTTGCCGCGTTGGCGCGTTCCCGAGCAAAGACCTGAGCAGCGGAGGACCCGCGTGCACGCGCAGCTGCCCAGAAGTCGCCTTCAGCTGCACCCGTGCGCAACCCATTGGCGGGGCCCGCAGCACTCGGAACAGGTAATGCTGCTGTGGGCAGGGTGAGCAGCGTCGAGACCGCCGAAGTTCTGCGAGGACAGTTTTTTGCCTGACGCAGCGCTGCGGTGCGGCGTTTTTTTCGACTCAACGTGCCGCCAAGTTGCGCGCGCACGAAAGGCGCATGCGAAAACGTTGCAGGAAAGGCGCGTCGTCTACGTTCTGCTTTGTTGTACTTCGTCAACACGGTGCCGCCGGCCTTCGTGATTGCGACGGGAGAGAGGCAGCGCGAGGCGCGGCCATGCTGGACACCCATCCGCAGGCGCTACGCAAAGCACTGGCGGTGCAGTGGCGATTGCCAGACTCTGCTTGGCCGCCACGTTCTGTGATCGGCGCGTAAACGTCCGCGTTGGGGACGCTGCCACGTCGCTAAGGCGCCTCACAGCCCCTTCAGCACGGAGAAAGCAGCGGCTGTCGCCGCGGAAGCTGTGCTGGAAGTCACTGGATCCTCCCCTGCTGACGCCCCCAGGTGCCGCATCGTCGCCTGCGAACCGGGTTGGCGGCGGCGGCGCTCGCTCCATTGCTGCTGGTTGGGTGGAAAGGGCTGCACAAGTGAAAGTGGCGCGCGGCGCGATGTCCACTACACGCCTCGCTGCAACCATCTTGTTGTCCACGGTGCGTGGTGAGCGCCGGCCATGATGCGTGCAGTACTGCGGCGGGCAAGGCAGGTTGGCGCCGCGAGTCGGGCCCCGTCCCTGTGGACCGCGGCACGGCAGACGCGGCGATGCAGCGGCCTGCGTGGGAGGGGTGGCGTAGCTACCCCCAGCGGCCCCAGCGCGCCGGGTCGCCCACGTGGGCCGCGGTGGCGCCTGTTGTTTGTCAGCAGGGCATCCGGATGCTGCGGGAGCTCAAAGGCACGCTGTCCGCCATCTGGCGGGTGGACCTGTCCTCCGCGGGTGATCTGCCCAGCAACCGCGTGGGCAGGGTCGGTTGCTGAAAGGGCTCCACGGCAGACCGCGGCGCTGTCGAACATCCGGTGCGGCGTTGCTGCGTCCGCCGCGGCGCACGGGCGTCAGCCTTCCGTCAGCACCGCCACGTCCCCGCAACGGAGGCGAGCGGTGGCAGCTGCGCGGCGTTTCACACGGGAGACGCCTGCGGACTCGCCGGCCTTGGTCGACGCCTTAGGGCATTAGTAGGCGTGCGGCCGCCTCTGACTGCATCCCATCATGTCCCTTGGCCAGCTGCGGTTAGATGACACGCATTTCCATCCGACAGTGGGGGGGGAATAGGGGCGAGCGTGCCGCCTGTCCTTGTTAGCAGTACGGAGAGGTGCAGGCGGTGGTGCGGCGGAGAACTGCGGCAGGTCCTCCTCTCCGCGCCAGCTGCCCGGTGAAGGACGCGGTGCGCGCCGCTCTCTCCGCGCGCTGCCTCTCCAGGCTTCGCTCCCATCGCTGCCTGCTGGCGCCGCACGTCGTCTACACAGACCGCGCGCAGCCGGACAAGGAGGCGATGCGCCTGACCGGCCGCACACGGTGCGACGGCGTTTGGAGGCATTGGGGCCTCAAACGCGGCCTGGCGGCGGGGATGGCAACGTTGCGGGACAGCGCGGCTGCTGCATTCCCGTGGTCGCACACGCGTCGGGGCGAAGGCAGCCGTGGCGTGTGGGGGGCATGGGTGCAGCTGGCGCCTCTGTGCGGGATATGTGGCGCTAAAATGATGATCCCCTGCTGGTCCGGCCGAGGCTCTTCGTGCGGCTGCTGTGCCTCAAGCAGATGGCCTCCATGAGCATCGCGGCTGTGCACCACCGGCAGCCCGTGTATCCGGTCACCTGAGGGTTGCTTGAAGCTGTCATGTAGTATCTGGACGCGGTCAGGTTCGCGTTCCTGCAGAGCCTCCGCGCAACGAGGACCGCCGAGATGAACCCGCGGGATGAGACCAAGGCGGCGCATGCTGCGGATCGACCTTGGGGCATGCGAGGATCGTCTTTGTGCTGTCTGGCAGTGCCTACGGCAAGTTTGTGTCTTTCCACGATCCCGAAGCGCGTGGTCTGCCTTTGATGTTTGTCCGCCAGCGCTCGCGGGAAGCATGGCGATAGGGCTTGTCATCTCTAAAAGAACGGATGACATCATCACGAATTACGTCCTGTGCACGTACTTCAACAGTACATTTGGTTGCGGCCGATGGGAGCCCGAAAGGTTTGTTTGTAGAACTCTCTCAGGTCTGTGTTGGGGTGATTGTGGCGAGTGAATTACTTCACGTCCCCGGACAGATATCCGTGGGCTGGGAAAGGGAGAATAAAGCCGCTGGATATTGGCTAAAGCAACGAATCGTTTTGAGACGAACCGTGGCGGTAGGTCGGCAGAGAGCGGCTGTTATTATTTTTTTGGTTGAGTGATTTGCAAGGTCTGCTCTATTTTGATAAGGCGTCCGTATCAGGTTGCACAGCTTCGCTTCCCTGCTTTGACAGGAAGTGCACAATTACCACACCACACGTCTAATTATCGCAAGGTGGTACAACCAAGTGCAAGCGCATGATGGTAATTACAGGCCGGTGAATCAAGGCGTGGCGGGGGGTTCAGAGCTCCCATAGCTGGGCCTGATAACGAGCTCAACGCCGTTGCCGCTGGGCGAGAGGTTCGGCGGACAGCTCATGGTGGAAGTTTGCCTCGCACGTGTAGGTCACTTGCGACGACGTCTAGTGCGATTGCGCTACCGTTACCGGCACCTCCGATACAAAATCGGGTTCCGTCGCCAAGTTGAACGGACGACGGTGACTCTGAGAATTCGCACAGATGGGTTGGCGGTTTGAAATAGAGAGAGGGCAACGACAACTGTTCTCTGCACACCAAACCTTTCCTTCTCCTCAAAGCAACGCGCTCGGCGCACGGCGAAGCGGCCGCACCCCTTCGCTCTTCAAAGCTGCTCTTCCGGCGAAAGTCGACGGAGGGCAGCGGAAATTTTGCTGTGGTGACCAACGGCATCGCCTTTTTAATAGTGCAGACGGGCCGGCATAGATACACCTAGATCGACTTAGCATACGCGCTGAGCACTTCAATCGCCAATATCTTCTCGCACGAAACGGACATACAGGTAATGCTCTTCTGTGCAACACGCAAGGGAAACCCGACAGAAAACCTGTGTCGTCACTGTAGGAAGAGCTATGTTTCACACACGATTAACCCGCCTCATTGCGATCACAGAGAGTTTAGGCTCTTGAAGGCATACTCATTTCCGGGCGACACGGAACACCCACATATGCTGTCTTCTGCTGATGTCTCGAGCAATATCAGGCGGTTACAAGATTCTATAGCCGCTGAGCAAGGGTGAAGCTGCACCAACTGATAGCCAACTAGTCTTCTCTTAGCGCGCCACCTTATTTCCAAACGAATCTCTCCTTGTAATATTTTTTTTAGGCTGCAGTGCACAGCTGCGGAGTCGACGTGCGGCTTGGCAGGGATGAGGGCATGATCGGCGGAAGGTGACAGAGAGTACGGCAGCCGTTTTAGTACATCTGCCCTCCCTCTCCTCTCTCTCTCTCTTTCCGCCCCACGCAGCGGACACTCGCTGTGGCTCGCCTGCCTCCTCATCATTCTCTTTCCACTGCGTCTGTTCCCACAACTTTCCCCTGTAAGGCAAAAGTGACTGTCACACGCCGCGCACACACCCATGTTCTCCCCGCTATGCCGCACGGCTGTCCGTGCAAGAAGCCGCCACTGCCCTCCCTCACCAGGGTGGAGAAGCACCGTGCCAGCAGCTCCGCAGCTGTGGCACAGCTTCTGTTCCCCACACATGTCTGCCGCACCAGCTGCCTATCTCCATCTGCCTGTGGTCGCACATACATCTGCTCCTCTCTCTCTCTCCCCCTTTCCCTCCCTTGACTGTCCTGCAACGACGCTGCCCTCTCTCTGGGTCCCCGCTGCGCCGCGACCCACACCCGGTCGTGCCTGCCTGCCACCGCCGCCTTTAACGTCTCGGCAAGCACGTGCCTCCCCTGCGTCTCCACTCTCCCTTTGCTTCCAGTTCCTCTCACCCCAGTCCCGCTCTCCAAAGCTCCACATCACCGGAAAAGAATACGTCTCTGCCGCGCTCAGCATCTCACCCGTCACCCGCCCCGACGTTCGAGCTCCTTGCATTTTCCCTTCCGCAAACTCTTCCCCTATACCCGTGTCCTTCACCGAAGCTTTGCCAGCTGCGAGAAAATGGGCCTCCTCCCTCCCTTCATCGGCGCGGTCATCTTCTCCGCCCTGCAGTTCATCGTCTTCCTCTTTGTTCTTGTGGGCACGCCGCTTGATCAGCTGCACTTCAAAGGCCGATCAACGGTTTGTTGGACTTTCTTCGGATACAAGAGCAACTGTGGAAATGTGGAACGCTCGGCCACTGGCACCAACGCCTTTGGCTGTGCGCGCCGTCGCGACAACATGAGCGCTGGTGGGGCCTTCGCAATCATCTCCATCTTCACCACGTTTGCCGCTCTTGTTTTCGGTGCTCTCATGCTGCTGCGCATCCCCTGCGCCGTTCTCATTCCCCTCGTCCTCACCTGCCTCTCCGTCGTGACCATCCTCATCAGCTGGGCCTGTATCGCCGGCGTCTACTCGGAGCGGATGTGCTCGGAAACCCTCAAGGTGTCGGAGTACGCGCGCTACGGTGCCGGCTTTGGATTGATGGTGACGGCGTGGTGCCTGCAGCTGGTCAACGTTGTGGTGCTCGTCCTTGTCTCCTTTTCTAAGCCCGCAGATCTCCGCCAAACACACGCAGACGAATCGGCGAACGCAAAGCCAGTGAAATGGACAGAAGAGGCGTAAATGACATTTATAAATCCGACGCAGAGGAAGTGTAGGCTCGCGGCTGTCTGCCTTCGCGCGTTTTTTCTTCCTCGTCTTTCTTTTCTAAATTGATTTTTCTTGCTTAATTTCTCTCTCTCCTTCTTCCTCTCACCGCGACAGGGGGGTGGCATCGCATGGTCATCGACGACTCTCCCTCTCTCACTGTAGACAGATCCCATCGTATATATCTGAACAGAGGACAGCTGCACACACACACACACACACGCACGCACGCACCCCCATGCGCATCTAGGCTTTCATCAGCTGATCCATGCACGTGTGCCTCTAACCTTTTCTTTGTTTTCTCCACTCGTGTATCCATGTACAATACCGTTGTGTCGTGTGCAGCTTACTGACTTTTTGGTGAGATGGTTTTTTTATTATTTTTCTGTGTCTCATTTATTTCCCGTTGGCATTAAGTTTTTTTTTATTGTGTGAAGTGAGATTCACGGATGTACAAGGTCTTTAAAATTGTGTCGAAGTGTGAAGAATGGAAATATCATCGTTCCGCACTGTTTTCTTTTGGTTAGAGGCTTCAAAATAACACGCCTGTGGGGATGCTAAGGGTGGCGCGAAAGTTAAACCACTTGCGTTTCCCTCTGTCCCTCCTATTTATCTCTATCCAAAAATTAGAAAGAAAATCGGCGACGTTCGTCATTGGAAACCTCCGGAAAAGATAAAAAAAATTTTCACTACCAATTTACATGCTCACCGTAGCCATGTCTTTTTTTTTTTTTTTTCGATACACCTATACACCGCCCTTTTTATAAAAAAAATCTCCTGGTGTCTCTTTTCGTCGGATACTAAGAACGCAGAGGGTGTTTTTAAGTAAGGCGAAGCTGCGCGTGAGTGTTGTGTTCTACTGGATTCTCCATCTACTGTTTTTCATGTTTTCCGTATGAGCTACAAAAGAAAAAAAAATTTAAAATTTGGTTTTTTTTTTTTTTTTTTTAAAAATTTTTTTTTTAAAAAAAAAAAACAAAAAAAACCCCCCCCTTTTTTTTTTTTTTTTTTTTTTTTTTTTTTTTTTTTTTTTTTTTTGTGGGGGAAAAAAAAAAAAAAAAAAAAAAATATTTTTTTTTTTTTTTTTTTTTTTTTTTTTTTTTTTTTTTTTTTTTTTTTTTTTTTTTTTTTGTTTTTTTTTTTTTTCTCCCCCTTTTTTGGCGGGGGGGGGGGTGTGTGGTTTTTTTTTTATCTGCTTCGTGTTGACCCCGGTGAGCCACGGGCCATCCTCACCGCTTCTTCTGCTGTGAGACGCCGTATTCGTCCACTCTTTTCGTCAATCCGGCGAAATCGCATCGTGATGTTCGCCCTACACAGCAGAGCACGGTTGATGTATGTACCGCAGCTCAATTTGCTAGAAGACGCGGCACTTTGGTGCTGTCACCGGCGGAAGGGATGAACTGCGACCTCACATATGACTGTCTCTTTTTTTCTGCACTGTGCGCAAACCTCTAAAGTAACCTCTTATGCCTTTCTGTAAATGCCCTGACAAACCTTGAAGGCTCAACGGCAGCCTTCGTACAAGAATTAAACGACAGGAAGCCACCACTCCTTCAGATAATATCTTTCAAATGTCGAGGAGTGAATTGGTACCGGCGCTGTTTAACGTCACCCCGAATGATGTCCCCGCCGGGTGCGGACGCAGAGCGCCTCGCTGTCCCTCCGCCTCGGCCCACACCCGCTGGCGACAACGCTGGTGCGGCACGCCCGCTGCGCCGCGGATGCCGTCGCGCTGCCACCCTGCCTTCGTGGTGCGCCTTCGTGGTGCGCCTCCGCACGCCAACGCACCCCGCACGCCGCGCCTCACCCCTGTCAGTGCCTGCTGTGCACGCAGCTCCCCGCCACTGCCTCACCCCCCACTTCCTCCCCCCTCTTCCTCTCTCCCTCCTCCCTCCTCCCTCCTTCCTCCCTCCTCTCTCACCGCACGCGCCACACGCAGATCGTAACAGCTAGCGCACCCACCCACGCCCTCCCACGTCCCACACCCTCGCCACAGCAGCCGCCGTCCCCACCATCCTACCGCCCCACCACACACACACACACAAACCCCGACACCCGACCGCACGCCACGATGCCCGCCTGCCTGCCCTACTACACCGGCGTGATGGCCTTCACGCTCATCCACTTCGTCGCGTGGGCCTTCGCCTTCGTCGCCACGCCCACGGCGCAGTTCCAGGACCCCAGCTCCCCCTCCGGCCACGGCTGCTACACCATGTGGGGCTACCGCAACTTCTGCGGCGACGTCCCCTACACCCGCACCGGTGACGCCGCCTTCGGCTGCAGCCGCCGCACAAGCACCATGCACGCCGCAGCCGCCTTCGCCGTCATGGCGTCCGTCTTCGGCTTCTTCGGCCTGGCCTTCGGCATCCTGCTCAACACCCAGCTCACCCTGCCCCCCGTCATCGCCTTCGCGCTGTCCGCCGCCTGCATCCCCTGCACGCTCATCTCCTGGGCCTGCGTCGCCAGCGTGTACACCATGAGCATGTGCGGCGGCACAAAGTTCCAGGGCGTCTACCCCTACACCGCCGGCTTCGCGCTGATGGTTGCGTCCTGGGGCCTGGAGATCGTCGCGGTGGTGCTGCTCGGCATCACGTCGTGGACCCGCCCGCCCAAGGAGGAGGAGGAGGACAACGCGGCCAAGCACTAAGCACGCGCCGCCGCGCCTCGAGGGTATTGCCACTAAAGAGTAGTACTGCGACGTTCCTGAAATGTGAATGTAGCTGGCTTACGCGCCTCCTTTCTTTCCTCTCTGTATCTCACAGTGCATTTGCAAGATGCGTTGCTGCTGTAAAAAAAAAAAGACCCAGTATCTTTGGAGAAGCAGCTAGTCTTTTTCCCTGTATCTTTTTGTCGGTGCTCTATTTTGCTCCTTGTTTTCTTTCAGTCGTATCGGTGTAAGCGCCGATGCACAACCAGTGCTTAAGTATTACTAAATCAACCCTTTTATTTAATCAAACAAAATAATTCAATGTTTTTTTTCCCTTTCACTTCAACAATTTAAGGCGGACAAAAGCAATCGTTGTGGGCGTGGCCACTTGACTCTATCCACACCGCGGGGAACTTGTAGTTTTCTCAAGACCAACTTTTGGCTGCCTTTCTTCCCTTTTTGCCAAGCGTTTGTTTTGTTTCTGTTCTTTTCGTGTCGTCTCTATATGAAGGTTTTCTTCGCGAGAGGGTATGAAGTCGCTGCTATCGACCTGTTTACAGTCCCTTTGTGTTCTGTGGTTCCTCCGCCCTTCGTAGTCAGGAATCTTTTTGCCTTCTTGTGTTTTGCAGAGAAGTACGTCTGCAAGAAGAGAAGAGCGGCAAAACCGTAGTGAACTCCATCCTTATCGCACTCCAAAGCCCTGGGAAAATGGAGCGAGAGCGAAGCGGCAACATATAGGTGAGAATAAAAAATTGGTGGTGGTGGTGTGGAGTATGGATGATCATCTTCTATTTTTCTCTTTGTTGTTATCGCCATCGTTGTTGGTCTTTTTTCGAAATACACCCAACACCATACTTGGTGGTGGTTGCACTAACTTTTTTTTCTATGTTTTCAACTGAAAGTGTTTTGGACACGTAATGCTGCGAAATGAATTAACGCCTACTCAGCTCCTCTCTTTGAGAAACTGCAACGGCTAACAAGAGAGGAAAGCCACGGTTTGTGTTTGTGAAAAAAATTATTGTTGATTGTCGACGCCACGTTGAAAACAGAAAGAAAAAAAGATATATTGGATCGCATTATACACTTTCTTGCACCCTTCACTGCCAGAGAGCAAATGGGGGAGAGACGGTCCTGGTGTGCCTCCAGCTCATTTCAATGTATCGTATTCTGAAGAAAGCTGGTGCGCTTCTTCTTTCGTGTGCGCGCTTTGCTCTCTCGCCCTCGCTCTCTCTCTCTCTCAAGTGTTGAGGCTCTTGCTACGCTGCATCGGTATTTTCTCCCTCTCTACGACGACAAAAAAAAAATCTCCGCCTCGACCCCAACTATTCTACTCCTGCATAGCCTCTTTATCACACGGGGTTCTGTCGCCATCAGCAAAACACTCCCATTTTTTAAGCCGACCTCAGAATGCTTTCGTCAGCAATGGACGGAGCTCCCCTTCCAGGTGTCGACTTGGCCTGCAACGCCATGTACCTCTCCCTTGTGGGAGAGTCGCCGGAGATGTTCTGTCCGCCCGGCTGCACCCTGCAAGCCACCACGCAAGGTACCATATACATCCTCGACCACGTTCGTCGCATTGGCTACCCACTGCAACTGCCCTTGATGCCGAGCACCACCGCCCGGCAGCCCGTGGCTGCGCCTGCGACGACTGCGCTGCCGGCGGTGGTCGCCTCTCCGACCCCGGTCCCCTACACGCACCCCTCGACAAACGCAGCACAGGCGGCAGTGCGTGTCGACTCCCGGACCTCTCTCCCGTGTGTAGCGCAATCGCACAACGACGAGGAGAGTGCCTCGTGGATGCAGGCGCAGCAGCCGTCGTACAAGCGCAGCCGGGCGAGCTCCGCCGACTCACGCACCCCGGCCTCCTCTCACGTGAGCCGGGATCGACGCCACCGCGCCAGTCCTGAGCCCATGCTGGACCCCACAGCCCTGCACGCACTAGACAACAGCACCAGCCGCCACGGAGAGAGAAGTGCCCCCAGTCCCACGAGCCTGAGCTCGCCTGGAAGCAAAGATAATCTTAGCATCCTCACCTCGCCTCAATTTTGCCTCATAAAGCCGCATCCGCAGTGGTTTCGCAGCCTTCTCGACGCTCTCCAAGTGACACAGTCGTGGGTGGACAGCCAAAGGGTTTTCATCTACTGCTACTACTGCCGGACCTTCTTCGTGGCCAAGCCGAGCGCGATGTGGCAACACCTCTCAAACCCAAAAACCCACCGCATACAGCGGCAACGCGTGCGGGGGTATATGGTCTCTGGCATGCATCTGCTGAACACGCCCGAGAAGCGCCTGCTGCGCGTAACGACCCCCGAAGAGATCCGCAGTGTGCCTGCCAAGCATTTCCAGCACGCCGATCGCATTCAGCGGAACAAAGGGGCCGTTTTTGTCCCGGCCTGCGTGCGGTACGAGAGCCTGCTGTCTTCCGATCTAAAGCAACGCATCGTGCGCGACGGTGCCCCGTTTGCGGCGAAGGCCATCACACGGGAGGACCTGCTGGACGCGACGCCGCGGACCTTTTCTACGGAAAAGCCACAGCTCGTAGGATGGCGCTTTCTCATGGAGGGCCTCGATTTGGTAGAGTGCCGCTGCAGCAAGACGGACGAACTTTTGAAAGAGTGGACCATTGGAGATCATCACAAAGGTCAATAAACGAGCCTGTGAGTTTATGAGCAAGAATACACATAAAGCCAGAGCGAGAGAGGATTTGTTGCTGTCCAAATGAACCTCTCGTCAGCTCTTTTTTTTTTCTCCCGTCGCTGTCGCGGTTTTCGCGCAGTCACGTCAGCCGTTCAGAACTCTCTTTATCTTTCTCTCGAGCCGGGAGAAGCACACGGTACCTTGGACGAAGACGTGAGATGAAAGTTTTCGCTCCTTGTTGCTGTTTTTGTTGTTGTTGTTGTTGGAAAAGTATGTTGGCGTGTACGTTTGCAGGACGCTTGCGTGTGTGTCTTCAGCGCGCAAAGGGGATAGGGCGGTGAGAGGTGACACTTGTTTTCCCCCTTTTCCTCTTTCAATAGGGGAAATGAGGAAGTTAAATGGTCAAGAATGAAAAACAAAGAAAGAGGTAAATGACACTCCGACGAAGTGCCTTGGTGCAGCTTTCTTGTGGAGAACGGAGAGAGGGGGTCAAGAAAGTATGATCGGATTACTGTCCACTATGTAGCGCACTGCTGTCTTACTGCGGTGAAACGCCACCGCCAACCCCCGCTTACTAGACGCGTGGTTTGTTTGAATGGTGCTGATGCGCAGTCAGGAAAATCGATGGTGTGTAAGATAGAACAATGCGAAATACACGACGAGCACGCATCTGCCAAGTGAATAGCGCACGTCAATCCGGGTGTGTACACGGCAACTTCTTCACTTTTTTCATGTTGGCGTTCTTTCACTCGCTCTCTCTCTCTTTTTCTCACACATGCACACATACACACGCCCCTCTTCCTATGCCCTTCACTCCAGTTTGCCTCCACAGCCGCAGTGCCTCTCCCGCTTTGGCTGTTGTCGGTGGCCGACGCAGCAGAACCAAAGGAAGCAGTCCTGTCGTGTTCTCCCACTGCTTTTTGCAATCACTTTTTTTTATTATTTCGAGAGGAACTTTTCAATCCTTCCTCTGTTTCTGTATCGCACTACCCTTAGAGTGGCACTCCTCAGCGGACGCGTTGCGGGGTCCTTCAACATGGACTACTACAGCTCACAGGTGCGGCGGGAGGAGGCCGCGGCCCTGCGCTCCCGCCTCGCTGCTTTTGTTGAAGGTCACGAACAGCAGCTCTTCGAGGCGCAGCACCACTTCGCTCACCCCACCGACGCGACGGACTGGTGCCGGCAGCATGACGTCGTGACGGTGCAGCTGGGGGACACGGCTGCGCACACCTCACTCGCCGCCCACCACCAGCCGCGCCAGCGTCGACAGCTGCAGCAGACATCGATTGCCGATCTCCTAGGCGGGGCGATGATGCGCTTGGACCCGATGCTGTTCCGCCTCACCGTCACGCTGGCTGCTCTCAACGCGGAGATGCAGGCACTCGCAGACGAGGGCCGCCGCTGCCTCGCCCCGCCCTTGGCGCTCATCGGCGACGAGAACGAGAACTGCTACGAGCACGACGCCGCAGCCGCAGCCGCAGTCGCAGGGGGGAAGGCTCGCCAGGCAGACGGCGGGAGCGGTACGAGCCCGTCCTCCACCCCCTCCTCCCCGCTGGGGATGCGCCACTCCGCCAAGGACAACGCGGCCTTCGGCAGTGGTGGCGGCGGCGGCGGCAACGGCTACGCGGTGACGCCAGAGCAAGAGGAAGCGCTGAGGGAGGAGCGGCTGCTTCACCAGACCGGTGCCCTGCTGCCCCTGCTGCAGCGCACGTGGCTCTGGCAGCAGCGGGTGCAGGAGGTCTGCACGGCGGCCGTCTGCCAGCTGGCGTGCGTCTACAACGACGCCGCCGGTGCGAAGAGCCGCGACCCTCCTCTCCTGCGAGCGGTGCGACTCACCTCGTGCTGGGACAGCCTCGGCGAGCTGCTGGGCGTGGTGGTGCTTGTCGAGGAGCTCCTGCAGCAGAGCGGAAGTCTACGGGAAGGAGTGGAGGTGATGCAGCGTGCGCTGGCGCAGCAGACCCTCGAGGCGCACCAGGACGGTCCCGCTGGCGGTGACGATGACGACGACGCTCTTCTGCGGCTGCTGCTGCACCGTCTGGAGAAGGACCTGCTGAAGCGGCGTCTCCTCCACGCGGTGGTGGGGCAGCCCTTCGACAAGCTTCTTCGCGCCGCCGCCGTCCAGCCAGCGCGTCCCTTAGCAGGCGGCGGCGCAACAACAGCACCACCGCCCCCGCCCTTCCACGAGAATGCGGTGCTGTGTGCCGAATGGGCTGCCGTGCTCACCAGCCGCTGCAACGACTTGGAGGCTGCGCTGACGTCGCCGAAGGGTGCGGCGGACACGCACGCTTTCGCCGCCGTCTGCGGTCTCACACTGCTTTTCCAGGCGCTCTTCGTGTCGCCAAGCGCGGCAGGCCGCGGTGGCCCACCCGCGCCGATGCCCGCAGCTGCGGCAGCGGTGAGCAAGACCGCCCAGGCCAAGCTGCTGGCCATCAGCAAGCAGGTCGTCTCCTGGCAGTCGGCCTTGCCCCTCATTCCCTTGCTGGGCCTCCATGCGCTGTGCCCGCTGCTATGGTGGCAGCGCAGCTTCCCAGCCGAGGCAGCCGCGGGATTGGGGCGGGCCAGCGTCGGGGCCCGCATTCAGGAGAGCGTCGTCGCTGCCTGTCAAGGCGCCGGTGCGCAGTTTGGCGCGCGTGTGTCGCAGTGGACGACGCAGGTGGAGCGATGGGCGGCGGTGGAGATGCAGACTGCCGCCCCCCTTGATGCCCCGCTGTGCCGGCACTTTGTGCAGCGTCTCGTGCTGCTCATCCAGCAAGGAGTGATGCTGGCCCGGACGATCCAGCGTGGCTTGATCGAGCTGCTCTTCCTGCACCACCACGCCGAGCGGCCGCTGGCGACGTCGATGGTGTCGGGAGTGCTGCAGGGCATTTTGCTTCTCCAGCGCATCGCCGACGCTTACCACGCCAAGATGGGCGTCCTCGCCGCCTCCCACGAGGCGCTGGCGCAGTCCATCGCCTACGCGCTGGAGAAGCACCTCTACAGCCTCTACGCCCGCGCCATCGCGGGGCGAAGCGAGGACGGAGACACGGAGTCGCAGGACCAACTTGTCGCCCTGCAAGGCTCCCTGCGGCTTCTCCAGCGGCCGCTCACCACGGACTGTCTGCTCTGCCTGTCGCTGCTGCTCGATATCGCGTTGAACCGCGCGCAGCTGCACGCAAACGCGCCGCCGACAACCGCAAGCGAGCAGGAGCGTGACGAGGTCTTCATCGCCTTGGTGCAGCTGCGGAACGTGGTGAGCTACCAGGAAACCCTGCCCGCCCTCACACAAGTCTCCTTTCTGTACTTCTTCCGCGAGGCCCTCTACCCGCTCTTCTTCCGGCACTGCTACGAGAACACGCTGTCGGCGTCCTCGCTGCCGCCTCTCGTCACCGCACTGTCGGAGAGCAGGACGCTCATCATGGCTGCCGAGCACGTCGCGAAGCCGGCCAACACGCTGCTGGTCGACTACGCTGCCTTTCTGCGCGACTGCCTGCATCACGAGGTGGTGCAGCCGCTCAGCGCCGAGATCGAGAACCAGCTCCGCCTTCGCACCCATGATGTGGTGCTGGGGCAGCCCTACCGCGTGCTACGGCCGAGCGGCGACGCGGCGGGCCGCGACTTGACCCGCTTCACGCTGCTCCCGCCCTTCCGCCTCCTGCATGGGTGGGTGCACCTCTCCGCGCAGATCGAACACTACCTCAGCACGCAGTTCTACAACCTCAACGCCCTGACCCCCAACGACTGGCGCACCTACGAGGAGATGCGCAACCTGGCGCACCGCACCTACCACCTACGCATCGCTGACGGGCACCTGCCCGGCTGCATCCTCGACCAAGGGCTCGATGTGCTAGTCATCACCGAAAACATTCAGCAGTTTATCGTGTACTACACCTACAACCTCAACGAGCAGATCTTCATTCAGCGGCCGTCGCTCACCGCGTCGAAGCATATGCACACCCTCAACACGCGCCACATCGCCAACTCAATCCGCACGCACGGAACAGGGGTGATGAACACCGCAGTGAACTACGTATATAAGTGCCTGCTGAAGAAGCTGGCGATTCTCTCGCACTTCCTGCAAGACGACTACATCCGCTCCCACCTCCTCAAGGACGCACGCGTTGTTCGGCAGCGCAAGGCGGAGCACCAGCCCATCAAGTACCCCATCGAGCAGGCCGACCAGCTCATCCGCGAAATGGGCCGCCTTGGTGTGGCAGAGGACGGCGCCTCCTTCCTGGAGAAGGCGCGGCAGCTGATTGGTGAGATGGGCAACGCCCTCGGCTTCATGCGGATGATGCGCAGCGGCGGCCTACGCGCCGTCGCCGAAGGCGCGCGCTTCGTCCCCCTCCCCTCGGCATGCGTCTCCGACTCCGCCGCCGCCGCCGCACCATCGGCGCGTCTCGGCGCCTACGCGGAAATGCTCAGCAGTGCGCCGCTCTTCCGCACTCACGATGACGACGACGACGACGAGTCCTCGCAACCGTCTTCAGATGACGACGAGACGGGGAAGGGGGAAAGTGCGCAGCAGTCTCTGCGTCGCAGCACCGCGGCGGCCGTGGGCAACCTGGATCGTGTCACGCACAGCATGCTGCAGCAGCTCTCCGACGGCTCCGAGTACTTCCCGCTGCTGCTGGACGCGATCGGGCGGCGACTGCGACGCTCCTCCGCGGAGCGCTACGCCCACCTCCACCTGCTGTACCTGCTCGTTCCCGCCTTGGCGAACCTGCACGTGGCGTATGCGATCCAGGAGAAGGAGAAGCTGCTGAAGAAGCACAAGGACGAGGGCGTCTTCTCCGATGACGGCTTTGCGGTGGGCACGACGTTTCTCCTCGTCCTCTTCGGCGTCTACGAGGACTTCGACTCCCTGCACTGGTTCGACAACAAAAAAACGCAGCACCGCCAAACACTCGAGTCGGTGCACGCCGCGCTGGGCTCAGCCACGGCGAGTGGGTCAAGCGACTTCGACAACCTGCACCTCACCTCCTCCACCCTGCAAACGAACCTGCGGGAGTACACCGGGCTGGAGAACGCCTTCACCTCTAGCCGGCTCTTCTTCGGCACGGCCGTCTCTACCGCCGGGGCAAAGACGGAGCCCCGCCCAGCCTCTCGCTCGCGTCGCCCAGCGGCCGCCCCCGACGCCGGGAGCGAAGAGGATGGGGATGAGAATGTGGACGACGACGAGGCGGATAACTGATGCGGCAATACGCGACAGAGGGAGTGGGGCGGTGCGCGTGATGACCTTACAATAAACTGTGTCGTTCTTTTACCTTTCTTGCTATTCTGAAAAATGTCCTACTGTGCTGTTGCTTTTTCTCTTTCTTCTTGCTTGTTTCTTTTTGCTGCATTCGCTGTCAAGTAGGGCAAAAATGAGAAGGAGTGACAGACTGCTTTCTGGTGGGGATGCATCCAGCCCAAAACAAGCGCGCGCTTCGCGCTTGTCGGTGTCATGACGGCTGTGCCCGTGCGTGTGTAGAGAGCGGTCTCCGCGTTGCGTGTGAGGGAAAGAAACCGGTACTCGACCTCGTCCGTCTATGCGTTTTAAAGCTCATTCCTTCTCTCACTCTTCTCTGCTGCCCTTTTTTTTTTTTCATTTTCACTCGTCGGCCTGTCGCGTTTCTCTCTTTCTTTTTTTTTCTTTTTCATTCACCCTTTACATTAAAAACGGCGTAGCTTTTGTCAAGTCTTGCAGCTCAGGTGTGACTGAAAGCTGCGGCCATTTCCGTTGTCCACACCGAATCGCGCAGCCAAAAAAAAAAAAGTGGGACAAGCGAGAAAAACAAGCCCGTGCAGCAGCAGTGCTCCTCGTCCCCTTTCTTTGTCACGTGTTGCATTAAATGTTTCGCGCGAGCACGCTATGGCTGGTCTTGAGTCCACGGCAGGCGCTGCGCATTCTCGCCCTCTCGCCAAGCGCCGACCTCACTCCGGCAGCCATTAAGAAGGCCTACATCAAGCAGACGCTGCAGTGCCACCCCGACCTCCACCCTGGCGACCCCAACGCCAACGACAACTTTCGCAACCTCTCCGATGCCTTCCGCGTCGCGTTGAAGACGCTGGAGCTGCAGCGCGGTGGTGACGCGGCGCGCGGGTCATCGGCAGCGCGCGGCGACGGCGGCCTACGCGACGAGGACCTGTACGACCCGCAGGCGGCGCTGGAGTCGCTCCGCCAGGCTATGGTTGCCTACCGGGCCCACCAGCAGCAAAGCGCGGCAGCAGCCCCACCCGCCGGCTCCGACTCGGCGGCGACAGGCGCCTTTTGCACTCCGACCCTCGAAGACATCTCCTCTGTCTGTCAACGCGAGGCGGTGGCGATGCGGCGGGTAAACACCTTCTGCGCCGACCTCCCCGCGGTGCTGTGCGGCAGCCATTCCGCAGCCCTCTTCGAGGCCGTCGCCTTCTTCCACAGCCGCTACGTCGAGTCCATGTCAGCCTGTGTGATGCGCTTCGCGCAGAATCTCCCGCTGCTCGTGCGCCGTGTGGTGAAGAATCGTCGCAGGTACGTTGACAACCGAACGGCGACGGTTGTCCAGGGCATCGGCACGGGTGATAAGCCGAGAAGTGGACAGCGCATCGAGGACATGGCAATGAAGCCGCTGGTTCTCATGGGTGCCCTCATCTTCGACCTGCCGGAGGGCGACTACGGCGGCGGCGAGACGAAGGCCGGTGTCGGCAGCAGCAGCAGCACGTGCGGTGCGGCGCAGCCATCCGACATACAGGTCACGAGCGAGCTGAAGTGCGTAATCTACCCAGCCGACAGCATCGGCGAGATCACCGCCAAGCTTGGAAAATGGGAGGCGGCCAGCTTTCAGCGACTGAAGGTAGAGTTGGCCATCGTGGATGTAAACCGTCTTCTGTCCGGCATGCTGGGGCTGCAGGACGAAGAGACGAGTGCGCAGTCGCACGCGCACCTGTCGGTGATGCCGCACCTCTCGGAAACGTGCGCTGCAAGCGAGGTGGTGCTGCGGACCCTACAGCACCTCGCCCGGGACCTGTGCTGCCACCTCGACTCTGCCCTCGACGCCGCCGTCACGGAAGACCTGTTGGATGCGATGCGGCTGCACGACACCGCCGACTCCGCCGCCAGCCGTCGCGACGACGACGCTGCCGCGGCGCTGGAGTTGCCCATTCTGGTGGCGCAGTGCCGCCGACTCGCTTCTCTGGCGCGGCCAACGATTCGTGGCAACACCATCCTCACCTGGAAGTCCGACGACACGGCGGAGTTGGTCACAAATGTGGAGGAGCTCGCTGAAGTTGCGCAGCCCGCGAGTGAGCACCGCAAAAAGGATGCAGCTCCCACATTCAACGTCGGCCGCCACCTCACGTGCTCCACCGCAGAGACGCTCTTCTTCTCTGTCTCGTTGGTGATAACGAAGGACCTGCGCGCACTGCTTCTCCGTCTGCGCGGCGCGTTGAAGCGGGTGCTGCAGGTCACCAATGAGGCGAAGCGTGTGCTGTTCGAGCTGCTGCCACTGCGCGAGGCGACCGTGAAGGAGGAGTACATCGCCCTCCCACGCACCACCGACGCCGACGACTCACCGTTCCGCTATCGCGGGCCCATCCACTGCTTCGCGCGGGTGTGCAACATGGACACAAAGCGTGAGTACGCCTTATGGCAGCACCTGCACGCCAACCGCGAGTACATCGCGCTGCACGCCTCCACGATGAACCCCGTCAATGTTTTCTACGAGTGCTTCCCATACGACCCGGCGTCGCCCGAGTACCGCGGCCCGGAGGCGGAGGCGGCCAGCAACGTCCTTGCCGGCTGGGTGAGCGGCGGCACTGACGGCTGCGACAACGTGGTCCTCACGGCGAAGGAGCTGGACGATCCCGCGCATTTCAGAGAGTGGCTCGAGGAGGTGGTGGCGCAGTCCTCCCTCAATCGTGAGGCCGAGGAACTCCTTGCGCGCGCCGGCGTGGGCTACGTCACCCGCGACCCGGCGCTCCCGCTCGCCAACTTTCTCTCCTTCACCAAGGTCTTTGTGCAGTCCCTCGCGGTGCGCGGCGTGCTGGAGCGCGGCGATGGCGGTACGGCTGTCACGGGAACGGTGACACCCGACGTGATCGGGCTAAGCATCACCGTGTCGCCGTCCCGCTGCGACGTGCGCGATGGCGGTCGCCTCTTCATTCCGTGGTACGTCGACCCGTCTATACTGCTCGCGCTCCTCGGCGGACACGCGCCTCACCACCATCAGCTCGACGCCTGAGCAGCCGACCCGAAGCAGCAGCGGAAGGCGAATTAATGAACGCATGCAAGCAGAGTTTGTGGTTTTACTTTTAAACTTTCCTCACATATTGTCCCATTTCTGTGGCGCAAGAAAGAATCGCTAACCAAAAAAAGCGCCTCTTTTTTAAAAAAATTCTGACCGCACAGTCGAGAGTTCGAATCGAAATGACCCGCACTATCGCCTCTCCTCGTTCTACTTCAAAAGCCGTCCCGCCTCCAAAAACCCTTTTTTCCCAAGCAGCCTCCCAAAGCCCCAGCCGCCTCCTCTGCAAAGAGCCCACCTATCCTCCTCCCCAACCCACATCCTCCTCCTCCTTTAGATTTATATAAACCAAGACCTCTCCTAGGGACAAAACAGACGCCTCGGGGCTGTGGAAAAACACAAACTTGCTGTACGCACTACCAGTCAGCACGAAGACGTCCCCGGCATGCCCCGAGGTCGATCCGCAGCATGCGCCGCCTTGGTCTCACCCCGCGGGCTCATCTTGGCGGTCCTCGTTGCGCGGAGGCTCTGCAGGAACGCGAACCTGACCGCGTCCAGATACTGCATGACAGCTTCAAGTGGTACTTGGGTGACCGGATGCGCAAGCTGCCGGTGGTGTACAGCCGCAATGCGCATGGAGGCCATATGCTTGAGGCACAGCAGCCGCACGAAGAGCCTCGGCCGGACCAGCAGGGGATCACCACTTCGACGCTGAAGCTCCCGCACAGAGGCGCAAGCTGCACCCACGCCCCCCACACCTCTCGGCTGCCTTCGCCCCGACGCGTGCGCGACCACGGGAATGCAGCAGCCGCGCTGTCCCGCAACGTTGCCATCCCCGCCGCCAAGCCGCGTTTGAGGCCCCAATGCCCCCGAAAGTTGTCGCACCGCGTACAGCCAGTCAGGCGCATCGCCTTCTTGTCCGGCTGCGCGCGGTCTGTGTAGACGACGTGCGGCGCCAGCAGGCAGCGACGGGAGCGAAGCCTGGAGAGGCAGCGCGCGGAGAGGAGGACCTGCCGCAGTTCTCCGCCGCACCACCGCCCGCACCTCTCCGTACGGCTAACAAGGACAGGCGGCACGCTCGCCCCCGTTGCGGGGACGTGGCGGTGCTGACGGAAGGCTGACGCCCGTGCGCCGCGGCGGACGCAGCAACGCCGCACCGGATGTTCGACAGCGCCGCGGTCTGCCGTGGACCCCTTTCAGCAACCGACCCTGCCCACGCGGTTGCTGGGCATGCCACCCGCGGAGGACAGGTCCACCCGCCAGATGACGGACAGCATGCCTTTGAGCTCCCGCAGCATCCGGATGCCCTGCTGACAGACAACAGGCGCCACCGCGGCCCACGTGGGCGACCCGGCGCGCTGGGGCCGCTGGAAGTAGCTACACCACCCCTCCCACGCAGGCCGCTGCATCGCCGCGTCTGCCGTGCCGCGGTCTACAGGGACGGGGCCCGACTCGCGGCGCCAACCTGCCTTCCCCCCCGCCGGGCTGCCCCCCTCCTGGCCGGCCCCCCCCCCCCCCCCGCGGAAAAAAAAAGGGTTGGGGGGGGGGGTGGGGGGGCCCCCCCCCCCCCCTTGTGCAGCCCTTTCCACCCAACCAGCAGCAATGGAGCGAGCACCGCCGCCGCCAACCCGGTCCGCAGGCGACGATGCGGCATTTGGGGGCGTTAGCGGGGATGATCCAGTGACTTTCAGCACAGCTTCCGCGGCGACAGCCGCTGCTTTCTCCGTGCTGAAGGGGCTGTGAGGCGCCTCAGCGACGTGGCAGCGTCCCCAACGCGGACGTTTACGCGCCGATCACAGAACGTGGCGGCCAAGCAGAGTCTGGCAATCGCCACTGCACCGCCAGTGCTTTGCGTAGCGCCTGCGGATGGGTGTCCAGCACGGCCGCGCCTCGCGCTGCCTCTCCCCCGTCGCAATCACGAAGGCCGGCGGCACCGTGTTGACGAAGTACAACAAAGCAGAACGTAGACGACGCGCCTTTCCTGCAACGTTTTCGCATGCGCCTTTCGTGCGCGCGCAACTTGGCGGCACGTTGAGTCAAACAAAACGCTGCACCGCAGCGCTGCGTCAGGCAAAAAACTGTCCTCGCAGAACTTCGGCGGTCCCGACGCTGCTCACCCTGCCTACAGCAGCATTACCCGTTCCGAGTGCCGCGGGCCCTGCCAATGGGTTGCGCACGGGTGCAGCTGAAGGCGACTTCTGGGCAGCTGCGCGTGCACGCGGGCCCTCCGCTGCTCAGGTCTTTGCTCGAGAACGCGCCGCCGCGGCAACCACAAGGCCCGACGCCTACGCTAGCCCTTCCCGTGACCGCATTCTGGTCCACCGTGGCGGCGAGTGTTTGATCCTCCCCACGCACGCCTGCGCGAGCAGCGCCTTCATGAGCGACCGAGCCACGGCCGCGATCTGCTCTCCCCGACCGCGGTGGGCAGGCTCCGCGTATCCGCCGCCGTCCGGCGAGTCAAAAGCGTTCGTGCCGTACAGCTTTTTGGTTGGCCGATGGGTCGCCGCTGCGCCTGCTGCCTCCGGCGGTTGTGCCTCGGACAGCCACGGCACGGGCCCCGCCGTTGAGGAGGAGAGGGGCGGCGGTCACAGCGCCGCGCGGGTAGAGCGGCGCGGGGCACAACATCCACAATCTCATCGGACAGACGCCACCCCGGAAGGTGCACGGAGCCCCGCACTGCGCAGTTGTGGTGCCACACGATCTTGTCCGCTTGACCAAACAGCAGCAGCTGCGGCGGGCGACTGCAGCCCTGCGCTTTGCCTGGGGTAATGGGAAGGAAGATGCAGACCATCACCAGCGCCGGTGAAAGCTGCCGTGTGCCTGTCCTCCTGCAGAGCTGCTGCATCGCCTGTGCCTTGTCAAGGGTAGGGGCGTGCTTCCACAAGAGCGTGGCTGCCAGGGCTGACTTCGGCCATGGGTGTTCTATGGCTCGCGTCTTCTCCGCCAGATGCACGGCGGCGTGCGTGGGCTCGGCACTCGTGGTGTCGAGGGAGGCTTCGGCTGCCTACTTCGCCCTGGCCGCACAGGTGGCTGCATCGGTCTCCCCACTGCGCCGCCGCTCCGTGAGAGCTCCGATTGTGGCTGCAGGTGTGTGGGACATCTGTGGGAGCATTGTGTGTACGATGTGAAGAAAGCGGTCCGAAGCATGCAAAGGAAAAAGAGGCAAGCGCCGTGACAGAGACGCCCAACACGCAACCGCCGCGTGCTGTCGGGTGCGGGTTGCAAGCGAGGAAGATGAGAGAAAAAGGAGATGAGGGAGAAGAAGCAAGGCGAAGTGGAGGAGCTGGGTCGAGAGACGAAGCCGTCTGCTGCAGGCCACACCTGTAGTTGGGCCTCAACGAGGTACCCGGACCAAAAGGCACGTGTGGAGGACAGAGCGCGCCAGACGAGCAGCGGTGGCCCAAAAACAACTTGAAAACAATGCAGCTTCCCTCCACCGGGCATGCCTCATGCTGCACTATCGACGCGGTGCAAACGAGCATTTGTGTTCTGCGAGTGGCAGCAGCGGTCCTTGAAGGCGAAGAGAGTGTAGCAGCCTGCCCCGATGCTGTCGCGCTCCTCGTACCCCTTGGACGTTATGGCAATGATAAATCGGACAAAGACGTGCAAATATTTTTATGAACGGAAATACCTGTATTTTCTTTGACTTGTGCGGATGTAAACGACGCCCCTTTTCTTTCCCAAACACACAACAGAGCAAAGATATCAGCAGCAAAAAGCCATTCTTACCAAAATGTGAAGAGCGATGTCGCGTTGGAGGAAACCAGCTGACTGTTAGCGGTGGCGCATATGAAAGATAACGTAACTGTAGAGTTGGTGGCTCTGACAAACGCTCTTCTAACCGTGGGTCAAATTACTATATTGCGGTTTGGGGTATTAAGCGGTTGGCCGACTCTGGGGTAAAAAAAAAATGTTCTGGAGTCGGCTCGGGCGGTCGGCTGTGGAACAGCGTCGCCTTGGGTCAATCCAACATAATTACCCGTAAGTTTCCACTACCACCGGAAAGTGAGAGAGCTTTATTCTCAAGCGAAGGCGGGCGTTGGTCGGGCAGAGGCTTTAATTGCCGGCCCCGGGGCCGTTGTGACTCTGGGGATCACAATCAGGCCGGTTTCCTGGTTTGCCTTAGCGCCATCTGGAATTATAAGATCTTTTTATGATTGCTGTCATTCCTTTAAAAGTGCGATGGGGTGAGGTTAAAAAGATCGAGCGGCGGCGTGTCATAAACAAAGCTAGTTCTTTTCTGAAACTACTTTGTGGGGGCTCGGGAAAACACATTGAAAGCATTTTAGGCACAGCAGCGGTAATTCCCTTTAGGGAAGAGACGGTATTTTAAAGCCCGCGATGGGAGGGAGCTTTCGCTGTAGAGGCTGCCAAAGACCGATGGTTTGACCAGCAGACGCAGCATTCTTTTTGTGAAAGGCTAAGTTATTCTTTGAAGATGCAACAAGAATTTTCCACCGCAAAACACCCGAAGCAGGCTACAAAAACGTGCCAACCTGCACGCGCCGCCGCTCCGTTTGTTGCCATGAAACACTTGCCACAAGCACTATCGCTGAAGGTATCACTGTTAGAGTTGACAGCGGGGAGGCTGAGTCCAATTTTCATCCAACCCAGTTTCCAAACTGTCTTACTGCTTCCGTCGTTCCTACAGTCGCCGTCGTCAGCGGCACAGCCGCACTATGTAGCTTGACGTGGTCCCAGTAGACGCCTAACTCTTAGCCGCCGATCTGGAATTGTGGCATCACTTGGTAAATTCCTACACCTTCGTCCTTGTGGAATACACGGACTAATCAAGGCTCTGCTGAAGCACGTAACCTCTATTTTGGCGCCGAAGATTGTAATTTGTTTTTGACTTTGGCAAGCTCGCAAAGCAGTGGTGGACTGCTTTCCTTCCGTTGCCATCGCGCGGGACGAAATTGGCCGTTAAACGCGCCTGCTTCTGGAGTTGATGTATTACGAAGTTCAAATGGCTTACCTTGTGAGAAATCAGGCGAGTCACGGCAAGCGGAAGTCGCAGCAAAGGTGGTGAGAGATATTTTCTCGGTAGCCAACTCGTTAGCTGGCAACACCCTTGCCTTTCGGTAGAGGCTAAACAATTTTTTTCCTTTACTTCGCTCTCTAGGTATCTAGGCGGCGCTTTGGCATAGCTCTTTAAAAAGGGGCAGGCTTTGACTGATAGGCAGAGGGATTTTCTTGAGCGGAAAGTTTTGCCACCATCTTCCGAATGCCTTTGGATCTTTCCTCGGAAGCGGAAAGGGCGGTCCATCACCGACCCTTCTGCACTTTTATGCGCTGCAGCGCATTTTCCGCAACGCCAGCAAGGTGGCGAGTCCCTAGAAATAAACGCTGCGACGGCGACTTTTCGGTTTCTTGTGTCTTTTTGCTGGGTTTTGAAGTGACTTTGCCTAGGGCAAGTGGAAAAGCTTCCGCACAGCTGCTCTTCGTCAACGCGGAAAAGCTGTGGGCAGTAGTGAGATGCTCGTCGCGCGTGCTTTCCACTCAACTGCGCGTTTCAGGTGCAAAAGGTTTTGAAGCGCACAAACCTTCTGCACTCTCTTAGCTTGCTTCCCGTTTGCGCGCAGCAGGAGGAAAAGACAAACCCGGTTGCCTCGCCAGTCATGGCCAATCTTGAAAGGCTTCTCTGCGGAGACAAAGCACGAACCGAACGTCCGCAACCTTATTATAACTATTATTTTTCTCAAGGGGACGGCGAACTTGCTAGTGGGAAATCCCACCGTACGTGAGGAGGTTCTTAGTGCACATGTTACGGAGGATATTTGTCCTCATCTTTCGTGGCGACTGCACCAGGCTGTTGTGTCATAGCGTCGCGCAACGAGAGCGACTGCTGGTCGCAGAGGCCTCTTTTTCAAGGAATAGAATTGGGCTTGCCTGTTACCCTTTCTGCGAAATGGAAACGCTTTCGGCACGCTGTGGCTCTTTCTAAGGGAAACGGCAGCGATACGAAAGCTTGTTTTGTCACACCAACATGAAGCGCAAAGTATGGGCGGTGATGCCACGGCTCATATGATAAAGGCGAAGAAAAGAAAGCATCGTGAGACTGTCAGGGCTTTATTGGCCTCCGTTCCTCGTCGCATCATGGGATGTGACAAGCTGAGCGGTGTAGAGGATTTTGCTACCTGACGTCATCATTTTTTCTGCAAGCGTCTAAAGAGCATTGCCGTCTGTTTCATTTCTACGATTTACTTGACGGCATGTGGCAAACGTGCGTTTTGCGGGAGACATCTTTCTTGGTCTGGGGTTATGCCAGGCGCGGCGCTCCTCCTGGGTTGGTGTCAAGCATGCAAATAATTTTCTTTTTTTTCGTGCGGGTTGGGGGGGGAAGAAAGGCATGGGCAGTGTGTACGCTTGCAGGCAGAAAGATGAGGTGCAGGCTGTTGACGATAAAATCAAAGCGTTTGAGTTGGTGAAACGCAGCTAAACCCATTGAAAACCTTCAAAAGCTTCTAGTTACTACTGCCGTGGCAAAGCTGCATCGCAAAAGGGCAGTTTGATGTGCTGAGTTTATTTATGCGGATTTCGATGGCGCTTATTTTTCTCCTGCTGCTAATGGGAGATGGTTACTTGGGACTCGGCTGAGAGGTGTTGCGCTTCGCAGCGTGGGCAAACTTCTTTCCTCTGGAGTGTTTTCACAAATATCTTAGCGATTTGCCTTACTTTTTTTTCTTACAGCAAAAAAAAAAAAGGTTCATCACTCCTGAATTTTTTCCAAAGAAATGGCAGCCGCCACTATTACGTACTTTTCTGACTACGTATTCGTGGGTACGTCAAGAGGAAGGCCAGCAACTTAGTGTTAGGATTTGTGAAGCCTTGACTGCATCCGGGCAGGAGCAGAAGCATGATTGCTTATGTCGTTTCCCATAATTCGTACTGTTTTCACGGCCACCAATGACTTTTATGACCTCTTGTTTTCTTCTCTCACCTCCTTCCTTCTCGTTTCATCAGCTTGATTAAGGCAAATAAAAAATGCTTACTCCTTCAGGATTTTTGGTAGGCTTTGCATACAAAGCGTTTGCCGTCGACGAAGCTACGCTGTACGTCGTTAATGTGTGTGGTCATGATTCGGTAGGTCTTCCGTTGGCCAAGAACATGAGTGCTGTCGACGAGACATACATCGAGCACAACGGCATCGACAACCTCATCATTCCTATTGCCGTAAGCGAGGCCAGAAAGACACAAAAGGGCGAGTTTGCCTTTTGTGTGGATGTGATCGTTCACACAATGCTTATTAAGAAGTGTACGCCGCGTCATCATTTGTTCCGACACCTGACAGAAAAGCTGTTGAATCTCTCCATTGAGTGGGTTAAAAGCGAGTGTGGAGTTCAGCTTCTGCAGCGCAGCTGTTCGATACTTGGTAATCCGTTCTACTACTCTGATGTCGAGCGTCCATCGAGTTCGGTGGACGAGATGATGAAGCTGGCAGCAGAGTACCTCAAAAGGGAGAGTCGTCAGGAGGAGGCAGAAAAGGAGCCAGCCTCTTCTCTACCGCCCGCGTTCGATCTGCGGAAGGAGGACGTAAAAGAGCCGAAAAAGACACTTATTCAAGAGGTGATAGCGACACCGGGATTAAAGAAAGGGTTTTTGAGTGGTGGCGGTGCGAAGCTGTACGGTCCCGAGGGCAGCTCAGAGGGATCAGGAAAGCCACCAGATCCTCTCGCTCACATCCCTGAGTCGCTACGGAACAAGTGCAAGGTTATCGACACGAGAGACTTGGGCTCAGCATCAGGGCTACCTACCAAGAAATCCGAGATGAGTGGACCAGCGGTCATCCAACCCAAAGGAGGGACTTCGCGCAGTAGTTGCGCAGACTATCAACCGCCGCATTCTCTTCGCTGGGAAAAAATTTCTCTTGACCAGACAGACAACTCCGTTGTCGTGCGTTTTTCTGCTCCGGAGACCGTCGCTTCGCTCGGAGACGTTGACCTCTCCGCGACCGAAAACGCGCTGGAGATCGATGGTGTCGTTACACCGCTTCCTGTCGCAATAGTGACAGACTGCGTGCGTGCGAAGTTCGTGAAGGCGTCGCGTGTTCTCGTTGTGACGTGTCCGATTCATGTATAGAGTTTTTGAAAGTCAAATTTTCTAGACGAGGTGCTTTCACTTTGATTTGCTGAGCTGAACAACTGTTTTGTTTGGTTCATAAGGGAATTAGCTCCAGCTGGACAGGCTCCTTCCAGGCCCCTTCTGCGTTGCGCGGTAAAAGGCCGTTTTCCTCCCTCGTGCTCGAAGTAAAGGAGAGGCGCCAATCAAAATACTTTTTTTTTTCTCTTTCTCAAAGCACCGAATTTCGCTCCTTCGTCTCTTCCGTCTTCTTGCGCTCTCCACAACTACAATAACATCAACACGTACACACAACTCGCCTGCCCATTTTTAAGAGGGTAACAAAGGGGGCGATTAAAGAAACGGACTGTCATGTCGCATCTCGTTCCTCTTGCTGAGCTACCTGGTGGCAAAAAAGTTTACAATGTTCGTGGCCAGCGGTTTGAAATTGACAAGCGATACGACTTAGTGAAGGTCGTCGGATTCGGAGCCTATGGCACGGTGTGCTCCGCCACCTGTAGTGATTCTGGCGAGCGGGTCGCAATTAAAAGACTAGCGCGCATTTTCGGCGATCTGCGCGAGGGAAAGCGCATTTTGCGGGAGATGGAGATCATGACCTCATTGAGGCACACAAACCTGATTCGCCTCCATAATTTCATGCGTCCCCAATCAAAAGACACCTTCGAGGACATGTACTTGGTGATGGATCTCTACGACACCGACCTCAATCGCATTATTCGTAGCCGACAAAAGCTCACAGACGAGCACTTGCAGTACTTCATGGTTCAGGCGTTCCGCGGCTTGCATTACCTACACTCGGCCAAGGTGATGCACCGCGACTTAAAGCCAAGCAACCTCCTCGTAAACGCGGACTGCGCGCTTGCGATCTGCGATTTCGGGCTTGCGCGGGACGATCAAGTGATGAGTTCTTCGGATCTGACCCAGTACGTTGTGACACGCTGGTATCGCCCACCAGAAATTCTGGGAATGGGCTCCAACCAGTACACGAGTGCGGTTGATGTGTGGAGTCTTGGGCTTATTTTTCGGGGAGCTCATGGTAGGTCGAACTCTACTCCCCGGTACAGACTACATTGGACAGCTTGTGATGATTGTAAATCTGCTTGGTTCCCCAACGTTGGAGGACATGGAATTTCTCAGCCCGGCGGCGAAGACATTCATTCTGTCGCAGCCGCACAGAGCTGCCATTCCCTTCAAAGATATTTTTCCAATGGCGACGCCGGAGGCGGTTGATCTTCTTTCGAAGGTGCTAGTGTTTCATCCGGCGAAGCGGCTCACCGCGAAGCAGGTGATGGAGCATCCCTACTTTGCCAAATTTAGAGACCCAGCTGAGGAAGCCGACGCGCCACACCCCTTTGTGTGGAATCACAGTCACATTGAAACGGCGGAGCAGCTGCGGGAGGATCTGTGGAGGGTTGTCGTGGCGCACTCAGCTCCAAGCGAGTGAGAGTGTTATCATTCCATTTTTTTCCCTTGAAGGTTTATGACCGTACTAAGCTGTGTCATCCAGCAAGATAGGCACAGAGCAAAAAAAAGAAAGAAAGAGGAAACAATTGAGGACACAGAGGGCGACGGCTTGGCGGCCGCGACTGCATTATCTTTGCTTCCAGTACCCGGTTTTTTTTCCAGCTCGGCCGGCACACCTCGAAGAAACTCACCGACGCTATCGCCGTCACGAAAAGTGCAAGTGGCGCGCTTCTCGGGTCGTAGACCGTGTTGCTAGAAATCAATGAATACGACATCAACGGTGCATGTGAAGCTGCTTTGCACGTAAATAACATTTTCATTCTCGATTTCTCTTCCTGCCCCTTTTAATGCCCGCATTCTACTCGCGGTCTGGAAACAGGGCAAAACAGCTAAAGTGCTGATCACAGCAATTCGCTTTCATTTTTCTTGCTTGGTGCATTGAGTAGGGCCCGCGGTTGGTGTCACGACCACAGAGAGCGTGAGTCGCGTTTGCTTGTTAGGTGCGCCATGCAGCGACCGCGCGAGCCGGCCCCCGGTGAGTGCTGTGGGAGTGGGTGCACTCGGTGTGTGTGGGACATCTACTATGACGACCTGGCGAGGTTTGAGGAGTTTGTTGCCGGCGGCGGAGAGGAGAAAGAGCCGTCCGCGTCGTCGGAAGAAGACGAGCCTCTCAGTTATGTCGGGTCTGTCGTTGTCAAATTCTTGACGCCGGCAGAGCGACCCGACGACTGCGTCGCGTCAGTTAATGAGGTGGAGAAGGACGTGATGGAGGCCCGCGAGCTGGTGCCGATCGAAAGCGTGAGTTTTGTCAAGAGTAGCGAAAACGTTTTTGATCCTCATGCACCGAGTGTGAACATCATTACGCTTCACACCCCGCCGTTCAAGGTGAGGCCCATGCCCGGGGACACTGTGGAGGTGCTGGTTCCGAACCGTATAGGAACGGGAGCCTCAGACGACGTTGCGCGACTCTGCAAAGCTCTTGATGTCGACCCCACTACCTGGTGCGAGCTTCGTCGTTCACCGTTCGTTCCCGAGGACAGTTTTCCTCCCTGGTTGCCGCTTGAAGTGCCTCTCACAGTCGAGCAGCTGCTTTCTTTTTATGTAGACATCAGCAGCAGCAGTTACCTGCTCCACCGCAGTTTTTTCGAGGGCCTACTGAGGATCTACAACAACTCCAAAGCAGGACCAAAAGCAGCTGGTGCAACGCCGGACTTCGCAAAAGTCCAGCTGCTAGAAGAGTGTGCCTCCTCTGACCGCGGCGCGGAGCTGTTTCGTGCGCTTTCTAACAGCTCGTCGCCCTTGTGTTACCCTTCCCTCGTCGATGTCCTGGAGACTTTCTCGTTTGTTAAAGTCCCGCTCGACAGGCTACTAGAGGTCAGCGGACCCCTTCAGCCTCGGAAGTTTAGTGTCGCTAACTTCACACCGCCTGACGCACCGGCTGATAGTCTTCAGCTGTGCATGCGTGAGGTCTGCGCTCTGCGAACGCGCAACTTTGCGAAAAGCACAGTGAGCGGGAGTGCACGGCGCTTGGCGGAGTTGCTAAATGAGGCTCCGGCTAGAGGCTTGACGGCACACTCCGAATTCTTTTTCGGGCATACGTCTCACCCTCTTTGCGACGCTGCTCGGCTGAGTGGGAGCGGGTTGCGAATTCCACCGAGGAACATGTATGTCGGCTTCTCCCTCTTCGGAACGTCTGCCTTTGCCAAGCAGCTGCAGTCGAGGTGCGCCTCCGTGTCTAGCCCTTTTGCCAGCGCAGCGTTGCGGAGTCCTGTTTTCCTCGTCGGGTGTGGCACCGGTATTGCCCCGCTCATTGCGGCTGTGTCGCAGCTGATGTATCATCGCGGCGCTTCGTCTGGTGAAGAGGCTCCCCTCCCTTTCTGGGTGTTCTACGGCGCGCGCACGAAAGCTGAGCTGGTGTATCACGCCAAGTTTGAAGAGGCGATGGCGGCGGGTGCAATCTCCCGCTACGAGTACGCCCTCTCGCGGGAGACCGAGGAGGGACAGAGTGGCAGTCGCGTCACCGACCTCATCAAGAAGCACCGCGGAGTCATTTCAAGCGCTCTGCAGGACGCGGGGCACATGTTTGTGTGCGGTCCCGCCAACGCGTTGCGCTCAGTTCGCCAGCTCTTGGAGCGTGATTTGCTTGCGGAAGCGGACGACGACGACAGCGTGCGCGAACAGCGGATCCTTTTTCTTGAGCAGCAAGGAAGGCTAAGTTTCGACATCTGGAGCACTGGCAACATTTTCTAGTTTTAGTGCATCGTGGGCTACTTCACATCCTCATGAACCTAAGAGTATACTTTCGCTACTAGAGCTGATAGCGGTCGTCCGCGTGAGTGCGTGGGCCGGTGCGCCATGTATTGGAAAGACTAGGGTAGCGGACTGGAACGTTTGCGGCCGCACGTAGCCGCATCGTTTAGTTTAAAAGCTGTGAACGCTATGTCGTGCATGTGCCGGAAAGCGATAGCAATGTGAGCATTTTGTCTTCCTATCTGCAACCACTCCCTTCATTTCATTCCTGTCTCTTGCTTGCGAAGGAGAAGAAAGGCAAAGCAAGCGCCTTAAAAAACTGGCATTTTAAAGCTACGTATCTATCGTAACAGTGTTAGGGCGTGTTGCACTGACTCTTTTTCAGCTTCACATACATTTCTAGCGTACCGCCTCTGACACACCGCCTGACCATGAGCGGGACACTGGATCTCAGCGCGCTGCTGGAGGGCATGCAGCCTGAGTTGGAGGAAGGGGTCTCTTACATCTTCCTGACGGCTCCTCATGATCTTGTGGAGCGCAACGCCGCTTCCGTGGGGGATCTCGTGACAAAGCATTCCATTGCCTCATTTCGCGAGTCCGAAGGCCTCACTGTTGTCGTGAAGTCTACCTTCCTCGAAGAAAATGCCGCACTTCCGGATTGTGCAGCGGGAGTGCTGAGCGAGGAGCTGAAGGAGTTCTGGAGAGCGTTTGCGGCGAAAGAGGTACTGCCGCAGATGAGCCACATTACCATGCGCATCCACTCCAGTTTATCAGCAGTGGGCTTCACTGCTGCCTTCAGCCGAGCGTTGACAGATGCGGGGATTAGCTGCAACGTATTCGCTGGATACTTCCACGATCATATTTTCGTGCCTTCAGCCCTTCAGTCCAAGGCCATGGCTGTTTTGACGGCTTTATCGAAAACTTCAAGCGAGAGCAAGTAGTGCGCCGCAGCGACCACTCTACTCTTTTTATCCTTTAAATCTATACGTAAGACAAGAGCTTCACTTTTGACAGGAAGCAAAAACGATAAAGGGCATTAATTCGCAAAAAGCTTTTTATGTCACTTTCAGATTACTCAATTTAACCCTGGAAAAAAAAAGTGGTTGGCTAAAAAAAATAACCACACAGTCTGTCATTCTACTTGCTGTAAAAGAAAGAGGGAGAGAAGGTAACGCACCGCGAAGCGCGACGTCGGCAAGTTCTCTGAAAAGACGCTGAACTGTGTCGTATCTCGCGTCACTACAAAGTGGGTCTCCTTTTCCTCTTCCCGATTGAAGAAGCTTGCAGCGTATTGTTGTCCACTCTGTGCCACTTCGGCTCTTTTGCGTGATGTAACTCACTATCTCTCCGTTGCTCTCCTTGTTGTCTCTGTTTGCAGGCTTTCTCCCGAGCGCGTTGTCGCGCATTTTCTTCCGCAAAGGCACAGGTTTCGATCTGCGGGTCGGCAGGCGACAAATCATGCCGCAAGATACGTACTTTCGCCGTGCCATCAATTGGATGTATGGCGACGACGCTTATCTGCAAAACTTGCCAACGAAAGACGTTGGTGAGAAGCACATCAACGAGCTGTTAGGGCGGCACCCGTATCACCCCTACAATCCAGATTTGAAGCCAGATCATCCATGCTTTAAAGAAAATAGTGTCTTCTTCGAGTGTATGGAGGCGGATCACGTTGAGGGTTACGAGCTTTACCAGAAGCACGTCGCGTGCTACTTCCCGTACAAAATTGATTTGATGACATGCGTCGCCAAAGAGAAAAAGCGGCGCCGCCTTGAAGCTGAAGGCGCCAAAGCAAGTAGCGCGGACAAAGAGTAGGCGCGAAGGGGTACTCGAAGGACTCTTTTAAAAATGCGGGCACTTTCTTCTATGCGCTCATGTTCAAAAGACAGCAAAGACAGCCTTGATCACATATGTTTTGTTCCGGCCGCAGCATGTGGTGCATAAAGGCAGTGCTTTGAGTGTTGGGATTCCTGCACTTTTTTCCTTTAAACGTTGGAAGGGCACAGTCAACCAAAACAAACAACATCTCCTATTCTAAAAAAAAAAAAAAAGGAACAACGACAACGATAGCAAATGCGAAGGATAGTAGAATCACCCGATTTCCTACACCGCTTCTCAGGGTTTTGCGCCTTTTTGGCAGAGGCTTCTCCAACTTTCCCTTCCACATTCTGATGGAGTGTCATATCCGCTTTAGTGGAGCAGTACGGGCTGCAGACCAGCAAAACAATGTCCACTTTATTTTCTTTCACTTCCATGGAAGTGCCTGTGATCTCTCTCTCTCGCTGCATATTTCACTTTGACCGTCTTTCCTTCTCTTTGCCTTTCACCTTCTCCTCAATCTGCCCCTTTTAATTGATCTCCCAGATTGCATATACGCACACGTGCGACACTTAAGAATAAAAAAGAGTGACCAACTTTGGGTGTACACTCAACTCTTTTGCCTTCCGATCATCCTTCCTGCTTTTTCATTTTTTTTCTCGTTTATCATATTGCTCTTAAACATTATCTTATTATTTTCTACACGTCGGGAGTCTCGTCATGACCTTTTCCGGTCATTGTTGAACAACTCCGCCGTATTTGTGTGACTGCTGTGAGAGTCCTTGCCGCAGCTGAAAGGGACCCTCGACCGTCTTTTTTTTTGTTTTTTTTTTCAACACACTCTACTGAGGGAAGCGCGTACAGAGCTTTTGCGTGAGTCTTGGGGTGTGGAGTGAGAAAGCCTTTTGTATTTTGACACACGTCAAGTAGCAGCAACCGTTTTTTTTTTTCTGAGCGACTGGCCTTGACATTTGTGTGCTCTATCTCGTACATTTAAACCTATCCACACATTTGGATTCCTTTGCGTGCTTCCACCGCGGTCAACCAAAAAGAGAATGGGCACGCGCAGCGGCAAGCCTGCAACGCCGTCTTTAGGCCCCGCATACATGCGTTGCGATGTGTGCGGGGCCGTTCCGAAGCGCGGCGCACTTGGCAGTGAAGGTAGCGCCGTGCTCGGGGAGGTGTGCGGCCGTTGCCATCGCAAGTGTTGTGCTAACTGCTTTCTTTGGCGCCGCTATGGCTCGCGTTTTGCTGCGTACGATGACGACGAGCGAGTTTCGGAGTTCACTTCGGTTTGCGAGCTCTGCCTCTCGAAGCCAAACCTGGTCTTGAACGTGCCGCGTTCCGTCTGGCGGATCATTGACGGGTACTGCGACACCACGTCGAAACACCGTGTGCTGCAACTATGCCACGCGACGCAGATGGGTGTTGTGCTAGACTACCCCTACACTCGATACGGGTGGAGCACGCTTTTCGAAGGCAAGCACTTCATCTCCAAAGGCGCAAACGGTGAGGTGTACAAAACAACGGTGCGGAAGGATATCGGCGAAGACCTTCCAAAGGCGATAATAGATGCGGGAAACATGCAAACTATAGCTACACTTGGTGGAACAACGGTGGCTGTGAAAGCGATTCGGAAGTCGACGGTTTTCTCTCTGCGAAAGTGGGAGCACATCCAAAGGGAGGTGGATGCGCTGCGAAGGTGTCGACACCGCCACGTCGTGCAACTCCACTTTGTAGCACAGGGTCCTAGCGAGGTCTTCATCGTGTTGCAATACGTTGCCGGAGGTGACCTCTTTGACTGGTTGGTGCGCCAGCAAATACCCATGGAGTACGATGTGGTGGTGATAGCCAGGCAGCTCTTAGAGACCCTGCATTTTATGCACGAGGTCTGCAGCGTTGTCCACCGCGACATTAAGCCAGAGAACATCCTGTTGCAACCTGTCTCCGGCCACCGGTTTCGTCAACAAGACGACAGCCGGGATTCGGAAGATGGCGCGCGCCATGATGGCACCTTCGGCTCGTCCGACGAGTTGTACATTCGGTTAGCTGACTTTGGGTACGCAAAGGTGCTCCCACGCGGTGACAACGTTGCTGCTGTGGCGTCCCCCGCACGTGCCGGCCGACCTCCGTTGCCACCACTGCGGCCCACCTCGCATGGTGTCGTGGCGCCTCCGGTAGTCGCGGAGCGACGTCCGCAGACAGAGTCTCAGGTTGGCAACCGGAAGCCGTTCTTGATTTCCTCTACCCCGTGCGGAACCCTCGGGTTCGCTGCACCGGAGATCCTCTCCGCATACAACGCGCAAAAGTCTGCGATGCCGCGACTTCGTGGGGGCAGGGGCTCAATGGAGGCAGTGGACACCGCCGCTCAGCCCCAGACCCCCGTCGATCTTGTCAAGCGGATGGATATCTTCGCCGCCGGAGTCACGATCAGCATTCTGCTGACGGGCTGCGAGCCGTTTCCGTGTGTATCGTCTAAGGAGCACATGGACGCTGTGCAGAGTGGACTAGACTTTAGTGGGCCGCAGTGGACCTACGTCTCACAGCCCGCAAAGAGTCTTCTGCGGCGCATGCTGGCCCCAAGAGCAGTCGACCGCCCTTCAGCGCAGGAATGCCTGAGCTCGTCGTGGCTCAAGCACGACGACGCGTACGGCGACACGGCATCGGAAGTTGACGACTTCGACGAGATTGTGCACGGCAAAGGGCTTCATCACAGCAACTCGGTTTGGCAACTTCTATCTACCTCCTTCCAAAACTCCGTACATTCGTTGCGCAAAAACGAAGGCTGGCTGTTTGTGCAAGACTCGCAAGGACTTGTCTCAGCTATTCCCCGTCAATTAGTGAATGAGAACGAAGACAATGAGGTTTTCTCAGATCCGCCGCGCTCCGCGACTGCTCCAAACTACACCTCCGCCATCTATTAGAGTGCTTGTTTGCCCTTTTGATATGGCGCACTTTGACGTTTTCAAAGATCTCTTTTTTTCCTCTCTTTTCAACCGTTGTTTTCTTGCTTCAGCATTGTATGGATGAGTGCGGACTTGTAGACATTTTGTTTTTTCGCTTTCTCTTAAATTCTCAGTCGCATCCGCTCGCTGTGGTGACGGCGCGAAGCAACGGAACTGCGCTACTTTCTACAGTACAATCGACAATTCGACACACATGCCAACGCTTTCCTTTTTGCTTGGATTTTTGTTATTGTCCGCACACCATACGCTCAAACGTCCCCACATACATTGAAGTACATCAATGCGTCCGCAGCTGTTGGAGTAGGGTGCCCGCATGATAATAATAATAAAAAGCAAGAATCAGACGCAACCAGTGACTTTTTTTTTTCTTTTTTTTTTTTTAAAAGAGATTTTTTCCCCCCCTTTCTAAGACAGCTTATATACCTTTTCGCCCCTTTTAAAAAAAATTAAAAAAAAAAAAAAAAAAAAATTTAAAAATAAAAAAAAAAAAAAAAAAACAGTATCCCATTTTACTTGGCCTTTTAACTAAAGCAAAAAAGAAGATTGGAGGTTCATCTGACGACGCATCAAGTGCGTCTGTTGAATCTTTCAACGTGATTGAAGGAGAAGCAATTTCAAACAATCAGAACTGCGGAGAAACGGCAAACAACACGGAGAGGTGGGCATCCCCCTATCCATTGTTTGCTAGTTCACACTTGCTTGAAGCTTCCATCTTCAAATAGAAACAGCCTAATTTTTTTTTCTCGCTTGAAATTCACACCGTTTAGTGTTGGTTTTGTTGCTTTGACTAAGTATCAGGGTGCACCGTCTCCAAAACTGGAGATGGGTGTTGCGATAACAGCGCACTGGCACGCATCCGCACGATACTGCTGCTGGCAACAATGGCTTTTTTCACGGACTCCTAAAGCTTTTTCCCCCACTGTTGTTGATTTTTGCTTTTACATACTTTTTCTTCTGTTAAGAACTAATACCAAACCTTTTTTTTTTTCTTCCCCTTTTTTTTTTTTTTTTAAAAAAATTTTTTTTTTTTATAAAAAAAAAAAAAAAAAAAAAAAAAAAAAAAAAAAAAAAACCCACAATAAAAAAAAAAAAAAAAAAAAAAAAAAAAAAAAAAAAAAAAAGAAAAAAAAAAAAAAAAAAAAAAAAAAAAAAAAAAAAAAAAAAAAAAAAAAAAACAAAAAAAAGAAAGAAGAAAAAAAAAAAAAAAACTTTCCAAAAAAAAAAAAAAAAAAAAAAAAAATTATTTTTTTTTGAACTCTTTCTACTGCTTTCTCCCTCTCTTCCCACTTCGTGCTTCATTTTCCTAGCCGCATTTCTGAGTAGCATTTCCTACAAAGGGAAGCTGACTAATTTTTCTTTGTCGAAGTGCACCGAAGAGGCATACACAGATAAGCTCACACACACACGCACGCAAATATAGATACTTTTACAACACTAACTTAGAAGTAGCAACGAGAAGGGCGGCGAAATCATTATTATTGCGACTGTCTTTTGTTCCCTTCACTGTCGTATTGCCGCTTTCTTTTGGTTGATTAAGAACGTATCAGAGCACGAGCACTTTACAGAATTTAGATTCACCAACGGGCAATCATAGCTTCTGCCCTTAGTGGGAGATAGAGGGACTGGGATGGACGGCGCCAGGATGGAGCACGCGCACTCTCCTGAAAAAGCGGACACGGAGGAGCCGCCTTTGACGCTGCTGTGGGGGACATGGGAGATGTGGTGCGGTCTTCCGCAGCGGCACTTGATGTATACCACCGAGAACCCCAACTGGCTGGAGCAAGTGAAGAGCATTGGACTTTTTGACAGCGCTGAAGGGTTTTGGGCAATTTTCAATTGTACAATTTTGCCGTCACAGCTTGCGCCGAATGCCTCGTTTTATCTCTTCCGCAAGAACATTGCTCCCATGTGGGAGCACGAGGCGAACCGGCGAGGCGGAAAATGGGTCATTCCTTTCTTCTCGAAAAGCGCGAAGCCAGAGGACGAGATGCAGGCGGTGGACGCGGCGTGGCAGACGCTGTGCCTCTGCGCCATTGGTGAGCTTTTCCCTTGCGAAGAGGAGGAGATATGTGGCGTCACTGTGAGCCGCAGCAAGCAGCGCACTGCCTCAGCAGGTTATGCAGCTTCCAGTGTTAGTGAATGGAAGCTTTGCTTGTGGACTCGAAGCGCTGGCGATGCTGCGGTGCAGACGCGCATTGCCAACTTTATTCGCCAGCAGCTGAATCCTGCACTTTGCGAGCGCAGCGCCGACGGAAATCAGTTGATGGGGACGGACAGCAAGAAAGAAGACGGTGCGGGTACCGAAGGCCAATCGCCACCGTTGAGGGTGAGGGAGGTGGCAGGTTTGCCTGCCACGATTACGTACGTTGCGCACAGGGAGCTCATGGAGGCCAAGCAAGACTTGGCCAAAGGTGGCGGCGGCGGCGGCGGCTTCACACAGTCGTTCAAACCCAAGTACACGATTTCAATGGGAGTCTAGGGCCTGCTTTTGTTTTGTGGGCTCTTGATGCAGTTTTGGTCTCTCTCTCTCTGCCTTTTCTGGTACGGTTTTGGTTGCCTGTAGAAGACTGCTTTTCGGCATCGGTCGTTGCGCGCCGCGCCTTTTCAGTTCCGAAAGAGCTGAGTGCACTCTTACTTCAGACTTTTCCTTTTTTTTTTAATGTTGCGCCTCTCTTTGAAGCGACTCTAGACTGTATCGAATTTCCAGATCATAGAAGACACAGACGAAGAAAAAGAACAAAAGCACAGAGAAGCGTACGCTTGCTTCTTGCTTTAAATCCCAGCTTTTATACCGTTGTTTCCACTTTTTTTTTTTAATTCTACTACATATTCCCTTATCAGAGAATCAGAACAGCAACATTGACTTCCTAGGCACGCGCCGCCCCATTTCTCTTCGACTGTGTGTGTGCGGCGCTGTATGAGGCACAGTGAAAACCATGCGTTTTTTTAGGCTTTGATGCTGTGGGGGTCTTGACTTAAAGTTTTGCGCTGGACCCTGTACGCTTACGGGCAAATGGCATGCCAGCAGCGAGTCGCTGCGCCTGCGCATCTTCACGTGGCGTCTGAACTGTGATGGCAGTCCCCACATTAGGCGCACAGCCGACGAGTCGACTGACTTGTTCAAGACCTATGGAGTGCCGCTTCGAGACTTAACCGCTGTCGTTCTTTCTACTCTCCTTGCTTGCGTTTCCAAACCCCACTTCCCTTCGCTCTCTTAAATATACCTAAGAAACACATTTTTGCGCGCAACCAGAACGAGCTTGGCTTCGTAAAGAAAAATGTTTGGTCGGCGAGTTGCAAGTAGCTGCCGTATTCCGGCAAACATGTATGCTCGTCTGCGCATCAGTTCGCCGCAGCAGGCGAATCGCATGCTTCCTGCGTTGGTTTCTGTCAACGCGCTGGTTGGCCGCAGTGTGAGTGGCGGGGCTAGCACTTTTGCATCCTTGACTGCCGGTTGCGAGTCTGTGCCAAGTGACCTGGCGGCACCTTCGAATTTGATCTCGTTGCTGGGGATGACGCCGCAGGCGCTCCTCGGCGTCATCAACGCGAGTCCGCTGTTACTACGCATGATCTCCGATACAATGTGCACTTATAGCGTTTTATCCCCGCACGCGTTTTCTTAGCTTTCCAGGAGAGTCGAACGGGGCCTGTGTGGCTCCGCGTTGACTTGGTGCGGCATGCGGTAGGGTGAGGAGTTGCGAAGTAGGCATGGCGTGCAACGCCCAGACGGATTGGAAGGCAGCGGTCTTCCTTTTGTTGTTCATTAAGTCCCTTCAACACGCGCGCTGTGGTGTGTCAAGGTGGCTCGAATGGGGTGAAGTATCGCCGTGCACGTTGTTCACATCTTTCTTTTAACTTTTTTTTTTACGAAAAAATAAAAAAACACACTTACACTCATCGAAAAAAAAAAAAGAAATGCGTGTTTTCTGTGCTCTCTGTGTTCCTTGATTTCTGTTTCTGTTCTTAATTTTTTTTTTTTAAATGCGAGAGTGCAGCTAAGGCCCTGTTTTTGCGGGTGCAAATGCGGTGCGTGCCTCAAGCACCAACAAAGAGGTTAAAAACAAGAGTAGCGAGCTGCACCGTCAGTCATCAAGTACACAAAAGGAGGTGTTGTTCATGCGCATGATGGCGGAGTGCAGTCTTGCAGCCGTGGGCGTTCGTGCGCTATCCTTTTTGGGAAGGCCCTCGGCGTCGCGCTTGTCAAGTGGAAGTGGGCCTCGAGGCGGCAATAACCTCTTTTATAAGCAAAGCGACCACGTGCGACTTGCACCTCCTCTTTTAGAACAGAAAAAAATATATATATTTTTTTTTTCCTGTTTCGATTTTTTTTTCTCGCTCGAGCTCTCCATTACTTTGTCGTCTTTTTTAGGAATGAATTAAGATATAGAAGAGGACTTGGATAATCGCGGCCCGTCTGCAGCCCATAAAGCGAATGCTATCGACGGCGCTAGTATGGCAGCCTCACACACGAGGTTCGGCGGCTTGTTTAAAGCGTCCTGTGCAATCACTTTACCTTATTGTTGGGTGTTTGTGAAGCAAACGCATAAATGAAAGTATGCATTGTCGTTCCGCGGAAAAAAAAATTGCGGAGTTCAAAGTCACCTAAGCACAGCTTTCTGCCAACCTTGCGCTTTAAGTATTATCTTGCTGTTTTTCTGCCAACCTATTGGCAATATGTTGCCGCTTCCTCCGCCTTTTCTCTTTTAGGTTGGCCGCTGAGACCGCGTGCATCGGAAACACCCTCTTATTCTTTCTCTCTCTGTCTCTCTCTCTCCCTTCATTTCTTTGCTTTAAACCTCCAATATTAATGCTTTTAGAAGCAAAACGTAACTAGGCTGTTTTGTCTCCTTTCTTCCTTCCTCATTTTCGGTTCTTTTCCTTCACTCTACCGTTGCACTTTCTACATTCGCAGCGCACCGGTTATTTAAAGACATAGAAGTCGCAACAATGATTCCGCAGGCGTATCTGACTTCTTTCTATCTGGCGCTGAACGCGCTCAGTAGTATTGGGATTGTGTACACCAATAAAGTGATTTTCAAGAACCACAACTTCCAGTATGGGACACTGCTGACTGTGATTCACTTTGCCATCACTACTTTGGGGCTCTTTCTGTGCCACATGGCCGGTGTGTTCGAGCCGAAGCGGATCAACATTGTCAAGATCATCCCGCTTTGCTTGAGCTTCTGCGGTTTTGTGGCTCTCACAAACATGTCGCTCGTCTACAACAACATCGGGTTCTATCAGCTGATTAAGGTACTCACCACCCCCCTGCTTGTGATCATCCAGACCTTCTTCTACCAAAAGACGTTTTCCACCAAGGTCAAACTTTCGCTGACCGTTACGTGCATTGGTGTTGCTATCGCCACGGGAAGCGATAGTCAGGCAAACTTTTTCGGCACATTCGTTGCCCTCTCGGCGCTCCTTGTGACGTGCCTGTACCAGATTTGGGTCGGCACGAAGCAAAGCGAGCTGCAGTGCAACAGCTTCCAGCTGCTGTACTACCAGGCGCCGATCTCCTGCGTGATGCTCATCCCCATGGCCTTTTTTTGCGACAATCTCTCTGAGACGTACTACACGCCATGCAGCGGCACAGTGATGTGGATCCTCTTCTCTGGCATTTTGGCCTTCCTGGTTAACATCTCGATTTTCTTGGTGATTGGAAAGACGTCTCCGGTGACGTACAACGTCTTGGGGCACTTCAAACTTTGTGTGATTCTCTCCCTCGGCTTCATTGCCTTCGGCGACAACTTCAACTTTCGCGTGCTCGCAGGCATTGCATTTACCTTGGCGGGCGTATTCTGGTACACCAACCTAAAGATGGAGGAGAGTGCAAAGGCGCAGGATGAGACGGATAAGGCGGTGCTGAAGACGGTCGTGGTCTCGCACGAGAACGACCCAGAGGGCGACAAGGAGGTGTAGCGTCGATTGTAGTGTTCCGCGCCTCTCTGATATAGTGGATTCAGTTAAAACCCGTGACGTCAAGAAAGATGATGTTCACTTTTTCTAAAACTTTCTCCTCTTTTCGAACGTTTGCATTCTGCGTAGCTTGCTGCAAAGCAACGCAAAAGCAACCATTTGTTTTTTTATCCCAAAAGCATAAACTGTTATTCTACTCGTTGCTGCGTCTCTGCGTGTATGTGCGTGCTATTGTGTAGGTAAGGCAACAGCTGCACTTGATTGTGAATGCTTGTAACTTCGCATTTTTCTTTTACTGTCGTTGCTGGGTTCCGTTCCAGTTGGAAGCTACGTTTTCCCTTCTTTTTTCGGATGCTCTCTTCAAATTTTCGATTTACATGGCGCTAAGTGTCACACCTGGTATGAGGGAGGTGATTTTCTCTTCCTCACCACTTTTTCTGAAAGAGATATGAGTATAATAAAGGATCGGAGGATGTGCAACTGTTCCCATTTCATTTCCAAAAAACAAAACATACACCTCAGAGTTTCATTATCTTATGAATTCTTTTTTCTAATGCGAAGCGCTGCGCGGAGTCCCTGCGCACGCCTTTGCCTCGAGTGGGACGTCGGCATTTCAATTGCACGGGAGCATGTGCGATCAGTGCGACTGCATGCTGCTGCGTCAAATGCGGTGCGGGACAATGGAAACGAACTCTTTAATTAGTCGAAGTGTTAAGGCAATCAGGCGGCAACAGGATGGCTGCGCTTTATCGCTCTTGCTGGGGGAATTCTGGCTGGACAGCCGCAATGTTGCTGCGGACCTTTCCCATGGTGTCATTGTACTGCTCTAATTATTTTTACCCTCTCTCTTTGTTTTCTTTTCCGCGCTCCTTCTGTTTTCTTTAGTGCTGTCCCCTGAACAAAAAGCATTTGCTCCCTTGTATCGTAGGGATAACTTTCTTTTTTCTTCTTCTTTGTTGGCCCCAAAGCGAGTTGTTAAGATTATTCCGTTCAGAATAAAAGGGGCTGGTGAAAGCCATCGCATTAGCACTGCTTCTTTCTGTCTTGACCACAGACACAGACACAGACACTCACACGCACACAGAATCAGTTTACACCAAGGTTGTGTGAGGGCGCCTCCGTCGGACAATGCTTCGCGTTTCATGCACATCGTCGGTAGGCACCACCACCGTCGCAGCTTCGCTCCGCTTGTCCTGCGCCGCGTCCCGTCCCCGTATTGCCGCTCTTTTGGATTCGCAGCACCGCTCCCTTCACCTTCCACCGGGTGGTTTCGACGATGAGTTGCCGCCATCCTTTGGAAGACAGAGTGGGAAGGGTGAGATGAGCAACGTCAACCTTCACGCAAAGCGTCAGCGAGCGAGCCAGATACGTAGGAGCCGACGCAAGCTTCGGACTCCACCGTCTAGCAAAACTGTCCCGTCACTTCTGCAGGTGAAGCGAGAGCTGTTGGGTCTCATTCAGCAAACGCGTGAGGCTCGAGGCGAGTCCGCGTCGAAGCAGAGCGCATCCGCTGACATTCACGTGCCGAATGTCGGGGAATCGTCTCCCATGCATCGCCGCAGCATACCCGGTGACGTTGCGTGTGACATCCGGTACGAGGAACACGAGGAGGGTGGGCTGGGCGCGGGTGAGACGATGCGCATACCTGCCGCTGCGCATCACGCGGCCACATCCGCCTCACCAGCTTCCTCACTCACCCCCACGCCAAAGCCGGCGGAAGGCTGGACATCGCATGAGGATGCGGTGGAACGCATGTACGCTGTGAGGCCCACAAGCACTGTGTTTGGCAGCGACCTCGATCGACTGGAGCGGGACATGCTGCGTGACTACCACCAGCGGGGTGCCGCGCTGCCTCCACGAGACCACATCTACGCAGAGTTTGGCGGCGGCCGGCGCGGAAAGCGGCAGCAGTGGGAGCCATCCTCATCCTTCGACCACCTGCAGGCGTCTGATTTCCAAGCGAACCGGCTAAGTGAGAGCAGACTAGGCGACAACGCGAACAGAAACCTTTCGCCCTACCACCTGTATGCGGAGGCTTACCAAACGCAGCAAGAAGAGCGTAGTCGCCTTCTCGGCGGCCGCGTCGGCGGCAAAGGAACAAACTTGTCCCGAGGCTGTATGGAGGGCGAGGCAGTCGGGAACAACGCCGCCGCAGCCCTTGCCGATCTTCCCGCTCTTGCGAACCCTCATTTCCCTTCCGACGATGCCGGCGGCCCCGCGTCGTCCTGTGGCGCAGACGCGCGCGAGGATCGACAGAACAAATCGCAGCCCAGTGGAGAGATGTCTGTCTTTGGCGTGCAAACCGAGGTTGTCGTTGATGCGCGTAGGGATTACAAGGCCAGACTTTCCATCGTGAGCAGGCCTGTGGGGGAGGAGGACCCAAACAGGCTTGTTTACGACGCGTACAACCAGCGGCCAAGCGACAACCGTCTTCCGGAGGTGCGCGGTGCTGACTACTGGAGCGACCACGGCAACCGCAGTCGCGTGGAGGAGCGCAGTGCCCACCGCGCCGAGGCATTTGCGCGCGAGATTCTCCAAGAGGGTGCTGTGGACACAAGTGAGGTGGAGCACAGCGTGAACAGGATCCGAAAAGAGACGCTGCTGTACTTCCAGGCACACCCGGTGAACGAAATGATCCAGGAGCCCTTTGTCCGTGTTCGCCAGTTCATGCCGCCCGGCGGTGGCGCGAAGATGTCCTTCAACCCTAATGAGCCACTGACCGTAGGCAGCGAGGTCGGTGACGAAGAGCGGAGCGTCGTCGAGAGTGTTAACATGGACGTGGACATCCCTGCCCAGGATGCCAGGCGGATGGCGCAGGAGCTGGGCTTGGATCTGATCCGTGTGGGTGCCATCTACTCGCAGAAGACGGATCGCCGCATCGTTGCGCTTTGCATGATCGGCGACCACCGAGAGCACATGCGCGACATCATCAAGTTCAAGATCCAGAAGCTTGGTGTGCAGTCGCCGCCGACGAAGGAATGTATCGAGGTGCCATTCAAGGGTGGCACGCACCCGCACGCGATTCGCTTCAAGTGCGTAGGAATCGCAAAGCACCTTCTCCACCGCCACGTGGTGCGTATCAACCTCACCAAGTTCGGCACCCCACGGGAGGGGTTTCCTGTGTTGCAAAGCATCTTGGACGAACTGAAGCGGCAGTGCCTGCAGCTCAAGGCGTACCACACAGCGGGCCAGATCCGCTCCTCCTACGACGAAATCTACTGCTACCTGTACCCGTCTACGGGACGATCTCCCAAGACCACTGTTACGCACCCCACGCCGCAAGAGGTGCTCGAGGCACGCGACGACAGCATTTTGGAGACCGAAAAGGAGATTTACTTTGATGATCTGCACAACAAGGTTACCCAGAAAGAGCGGCTGCAGTACCTGCTCAAGCTGGAGAATGGGACCGCATGGGCGGACAAGGATGAGGGGATGTCTTTGCAGCGGCAGCGTGCGATCAAGGTGATGCTGGGCTACATCCCAAAGGGCAACAAGGATATCTACGCCGCACGTGGCGATGTCAACATCACCGCGCCATTCCGCGCGAGTCACGCGACGTCGGTTGAGCGGTGGTCGTACCCGACGGAGTCCAACTTGGAGCAGGCGAGTCGCGGCGCCGCGGCCCTCGGCAAGCGCGCTGGTATGCCGATCAGTGAAATGCACGACCGCGGTGAGACGCCAGAGAACCCGACGCAGCTGGATCGGTTCTACTACACGGCACACGGGCCAGCGCTGGAGATGGGCGAGTTCAAGGAAGCGCTGGGCCTCAAGGACAACCGGGCCAAGAAACCACCCGCGGCTCCTGGATTTGCTACATTGGGAAAGAGGGAGTCCGACAGCGGGGCTGCTGGCCGTGGTTTTGCGACAAAGTAGCGGGAGAGTTTCTTGGTATCTGTGGCGCCGCGTCAGTGCGGCAAGTCGTGGTGACAGAGAGCATAAAGGCGGCTTCTCTGTGTTTCCCTCTTGTTCCTTTCGCGCTGCTTTCATTCGAGGTTTTCCGCCGACACCGCTTGACAAACGAGCGCCACTGCGCATTCGGGTCCGATGTTACGGAGAGAATACAATGGTCTCTCTCTCTGTTTTATGCGTTCGTTACTGTTCACAAATACCTAATTCCGCGGCCTACTTAAGGGTAGTGCACTAAAACAACAACAAAAATAATCTACTCTACTGGCCTTAGAGCATAAAAAAAAAAAAGAGCGGATTAAAGCTTAATAATGTCAGCTCTGCTTCGATAGCAATCTTAATGCCTTTTTTTTTTGATCTTTGCGGTTGCGAAGCAGCTTTGTATCCATCACTAAGTAGAGTGTGTGCGATCATATAGACCAGTGCTGCAGAAGCTGCGGGAACTCCGCTCTCCAAGCCTGCCAGCTCCGGTGTCTCGACAAATTCTGTTTTTTTTTTCTTTGTCGTCGGAGAAATGGACGTGGTAAGGGTGAAGGGCTCCAGCATGTGTTATCATTACTGTATCCAGAATGCACTAATCTTTCTGTCCCTGTCAACCACTTCCTCTCTACGACCGTACTACGCTGCCGTGGATTCTCTGCGTGTGCGATGTGACGGCAACGCATGCGTGAACTGCACAATACTCCTGTGTCGCATTGCGTTCAATTGCGCGTTTTTGCGAATGCATTTTTTGGACAACCTCTTTCTCGCTTTACACGTGCGTTAGATCTTCAATCAAGGCGAAGCAATTCTTTACGCTACAAAAGACACACTAAAAGACACACGCAGACAGTCTAGGCGAATCTACCACAACCACTAACACTCTCAAGAGCCAAAAAGCGCACATAATACTTATCTTTATCATATTTTTTTTCGGCGGACAGCCATGGAGGACCAGCCTATGAGCAGCAACGCCAGCTCTGTGAGCGACGACAGCCAGCCGCCGATGGAGGTGGACTACCCGCTTCATGAGGAGGTGGAGGTACCGGACACGGACGGTGGCCTGCACAAGACCGTTCTGGTCGAAGGCACCGGCTCACGACCGGTGAAGGGAGCGAAGGTGAGCGTGCACTACGTTGGCACTCTCGAGGATGGGTCGAAGTTTGACAGCAGTCGTGACCGAGGGGAGTACTTCGACTTCACCCTCGGTCGTGGCCAGGTGATTAAGGGCTGGGACAAGGGCGTGGCGACCATGCGGATTGGCGAGAAAGCCATCCTAAAATGCTCGCCCGAGTACGGCTACGGAGCCACCGGCAGCCCGCCGAAAATTCCGGCGAACGCCACGCTGCTCTTCGAGGTGGAGCTGTTTGCGTGGAGTCGCGAGGTGGACATATCACTCGGCAAGGACAAGTCTCTCATGATGGACGTCCTAAAGGACGGCATTGAGTTTGAGAACCCCGCCTTCGAGTCAGCTGTCACTATGGATCTTCTCATCTACGTCGGGAAGTTCGATGCGGAGGACAAGGAGAAGAAGCACGCGCCGGTGAAGGTGTTGCCGAAGTGGAGCATCATCGTGGGCGAGACCTCCCTCCCGCCGTACCTTGAGGAGTTCCTCTACAAGATGCGCAAGCAAGAGGCGGCTGCGTGCCGCGTCCGAAGCGACCTCATCCGCGACGCTGTGCCCGAGTTTGGCATCCCGTCGAGCGAGGCGCGCCACCACCAGGACGTCACGTACGTGGTGGAGGTGAGCGCGATGAGCCGCTCCAAGACGTACGACTTCTCAGGGCTTCCGAAGATTGCTGAGGGCGAGAAGCGCAAGGATGCGGGCAACGACGCCTTTAAGTCCGGCAATCTGCCGCTGGCTGAGAAGTACTACCGCCGTGCGCTCGAGTTCGTCGGCGAAGACTACGGCTACGACGAGGCAGACAAGCCGGAGTGCCACCGCGTGCGCATCAGTGTCATGGGCAACTTGGCGCAGGTGCTACTGATGCGCAACAGGCTCTCCGAGTCAGCGGAGTTTTCCCAAAAAGTTCTGGGCCTCGACGGGGAGAACACCAAGGCTCTGTTTCGTCTCGCCAAGGCACAGGACGGGCTGCAGGAGTGGGGGCCTGCTTTGAAGAGTCTGGAGAAAATCATCGCGATTGACCCCGGCAACGCTGACGCCGCGGCTTTGAGGTCGCGTGTTCAGCAGGCCCAAAAGGCGTTTGATCAGAAGCAGAAATCAATTTTCAAAAAGATGTTTTCTTAACTCTTTTTTTGAGTGCTGGGCGAAAGGGATAATCTTCTTTAGGCCAAACAGCAGCTACTTTGCGGGAGGCGACTCTCTCCCGAGCACTGCGCAGCTTACTGTTTTCTTATTAGGTTTCTCTCGTTTCGGTCAAATGAGTGGCGAGGACAGAGTCACTACGCCCCGCGTAAATGCATGTGCGGTGGTCTCTCCTCCATCCTTGTTGCTGATGTTGTTTGTGTGTGTGTGCGTCTCTCTCTTTTTTTTTTTTCTTTCTGCCCCGTACAAAAGAAATTGTAAAGGAGAAAAGCAAGTCGTCCAGCGCAAGCAGCAAGGCAAGCAGTCACCGTAACAGTTTTTCTTTTTGCGTTTTGGGACAAGTACTCGTATTTTTTTTTTATGCTGACAGCATTGGTTGTTTCCCCTTTCTCCTGTTGTCGCATTGCGGCACACATCCAAGGCTCACTCGTTCTTTTTAGAGGAGTACATCGAACAGGGTTGCTCGTGGGGGAGCTAGACTCTTCTCGTTTTGAAAGAGATCAGCGACGCGGCGCGAAGTCGGCAACCAGCTACTACCTTTCGTAGGCGCAACGACGCAACTGGATAGGAGCTGTAGACATGCTCCTTGTGCTCATCTGCGCTCCTTTCCTTATTGTATATGTGTGATACTGCTATTAACACCTCTTTATCTTCCTCTTTTTTATCCAAATATGCGCCTGCCTACACTACATTCATTCCATCGCACCTTAATGGCCTGCCTTTAGAGCAACGAAGCTGCAGGTGTGAACCGTAGCATCTGTTTTGTTTTTTCTCCCGTTTCCATTCAAGCGCTTTTTCGTATCGTTTGGGGTGCATCGGGGCTGAGCTCTTTACTTTGAACGGAGGCGCTTACCACAAAAAGACGCACGTCTCTTAGCAGCTCTCACACACACACACAGACAGACACCGATACATAGGTGTTAAAATCGTTGACTCCGGCACGACAACCGCAAGTTTCTGCGATGGCGGAGGCTTTCTTGAGTCAGCAGCCGCACCCGTCCAATCAGGTGGCGGACACGGGTGCGTCGATGACAAAAATGCGTGTCTCGTGGACGAGCAGCGGTGTTGACATCCACGTGCCGCCCATGCGCTTTCTATGGCGTGGAATTAACCGCACTCTGATGGACAACGTGGACAAGGTGTCGGCTATGTTCTACCCTCTCCCCTTTCACGTGCGTGGTGCTCTCTGCTGCGGGGTCGTGCGTGTATGTGTGGTGGGTGCCCGCGTCATCATGGGTGCACACCAATCCAGTGAGCACATGGATGCGCTACTTCGACTCTATTCTGACACCTTTTTCTCGCTACCTGCCCCCTGCAGCGCAGGCACCCGTGCTCTGTGCGAAAGTGTGGGCAGTAGCCCTCGGTGGAGCGGCGGTGTTGCACCGCTTTGCCCTGCGACGCCTGCTGCAGTACAAGGGGTGGATGCTGGAGAAGGACCCACAGAAGCCGTCGTGGAAGACGCGCCTCTGGTCGCTGGTGGTCCGCACGTTTTTCACGCGACCCACCATCTCAAAGACGCGCGTGTATGAGAGCTGCCTGCCAAGTCTCCCTCTCCCGTCGCTGCAGCACACAGTGAACCACTACCTGTCCAGTATGCGCGCCATCTACCATCAAAAAGACAGCGACACAAACGACTGGCTTGAGCTGCGCCGCTCAGCCGAGTCTTTTCTCCTGAACGAGGGTCCTGGCCTGCAGAAACACCTTCGACTGCAGCACGTGATGTCGAACAACTACGTAACCGACCTCTGGACGCGCAACGTGTTTCTCTCCGCCCGCGACTCCTTGTGCCTGCACTCAAACTTTTACGCGGTGCCTTTTGCTAGCCACATACCCACGCGCTTGCCTGAGGCTCGTGCCGCAGTACTCATCTACCTGTTGACGCAGCTAAAAGCGCGCGTGGAGAGCTGTTCCTTGTGCCCCAACTTCGCCGGCCCTCGCCATTGCGTTCCTCTCTCGATGGACCAGTACTCGTTGGCTTTCAACACCACCCGCATCCCCGGACGCGAGATCGACGTCCTCGAGCACCATGAGGAGCGGGAGCACCACTACATCGTCATTCTGCATCGGGGGCGAATCTACCAACTCCCTGTCGTTGACCCGCAGTCGCGACAGCAGCTGACACCGCACCAGCTCGAGATCATTCTGCACCAGCTGCTGTTGGAGGTGGAGGAGGAGGTGAGCACCGGCCGCGACGAGTCGGAGGAGGACGACGCCGAGGACACGCTGGAGACGCTTGGCAAGAAGCGCTCCTATCGCGTGGTAGAATCTCTCGTGCCGGCCTTGACCACCGCACCACGCGCGCAGTGGGCAGACGTGCGAAATACCTTCTTCCTCCACGACGCCAACAATAGCAGTCCGCTGCGCGTCATTGAGAAGGCCATGTTTGTCGTGAGCTTTGACGAGCGGTGCGGCACGCCGGCGCCGTCGACTGCAGCGTCCGCCATGATGGAGGACAAGCGCCTCTCCGCGGACTGCACGCACTACCTCTGCGGCAACGGCTCGAGTTTGTGGTGTGACAAGAGCTTCAACCTTGTCGTCCGGGCCGACGGTCATGTCGGGCTGCACGTCGAGCACTCCTGGTGCGACATGTCGACGTTCCTAGGTCTCTTTGAGCATGTCTCTGCTCAGGAAGAGGCGGCCGAGTTGTGGTATGATGCGGAGACCGGCCGGCCTAAGAAACTGCAAGAGGATCTCAAGCGGCGCAAGGCGTTTCGTGCGCCGCAGCTGGACAGTCCCCTCTACCCAAAACGCCTGCGTTTCACCATTTACAAGAAGCTTGCCGAGGCTATCCGGGAGGCGCATACGGAGTTCATGCTGGAGACGGGCTCGCAGGTTGACCTCCACGTCGTCCGCTACGATGGCTACGGACGTGAGCTGCCGAAGAGCCTGGGCTGCAGCCCGGACGCGTGGGTGCAGCTGGCCCTCCAGCTTGCCCACTACACGGACCAGAACGGTCAGTTTAGCCAGGTCTACGAGTCCGTGGCGCAGCACATGTTCGCAAAAGGCAGGACGGAGGCCGTGCGCAGTGTGAGCGACACCAGCGCCGCATTTGTGAAGTCGATGGTTGCCGCCGGCGATGAGGACGATGCGCCGTCGGAGGAGCGAAAGAGAGAGCTGCTACTGGAGGCCTGTGCGCAGCATCAACGCGCAGTGCAAGAGGCCGTGGCAGGCCGCGGCTTTGATCGTCATTTGTTTGCTCTTTTCATGGCAAGTGTCCATCACGCCACACCGTCTGACTTCCTGACTGCCGTGCTGCGCAAGGCGCAGTGGAAGGTGAGTAGCGCACAGGCGCATCAGCGTTACTTGATGGATCACTATCACCCCGCCGCAGCGGGGTGTCTGTACCACGAGACTCTAGGCTTTGGTTTCGGGCCCGTCGCGCCGGACGGCTACGGCGTCTCATACTGCTACTGCGAAAACGGCGTGCTTTTTGTCACCATCACATCGTACAAAAGCTGCGACACCACGTCTTCACGAACGCTGGGCAACCACCTTAAAACAGCATTGGACATGCTTGGCGAACTCGTGCACACCACACACGCAGAGTCCCCACCACAGCCGTGATAAATATATATGTATTTTTATTAGTTTGCGTTTTTTTTTTTGCCGCAGTACTATAGCCGCTTACATCACTTTTTGTTGTTTTTGTTTCTCTGGTCTTTAAAGTCGAGCGTGTTTCAAGCCACTGCAGTGCGCACTTTTCTTTCGATCTGTCCATTTTTGTCACAGCCAAGCCACTTTCTCCTAAAAAAAAAAGAAAGTTGTCTAGGCCCTGTTTGGTCATGGTGTTGTCAACGCCTGTTTTTTTTTTTTTTTTGGTCAGAGAGGTTTTCGGAGTGCGACCCGCTAGTGTGACAAGAGGTTGCCGAGCGGGAGTGCTGCGTTAAAGTCCGGAGCAACGTTTCCGCTGAGTCGAGTTGCCCATTCTCACTTCATTGTGTCTGCAGGTTTTGCCTGTTTTGTCGTCTTCCACTTTCAGCGATGTACGACCGTTGAGGTTTTTTCACCTAAGCGAAAAGCAAAACAAAACAAGGGAAAGCAACGTACTCTCACTCTGCAACTTTACCACCGCTCTCTTTCCCTCTTCAACACTACATTCAACGCTTCTTTTTTTTTTCTCTCACCTTTTCTGCTTAGTCCTCTGTTGTGCAGCTCGGCGGGTAACAGGCACGAGTACCCACGCTCTCATCAGCACATACACGCATACGCACGCAAACACGAAAGAACTCCCTTACGCGCGGCGGTTTCCTTAGTAGTGCAGGACCGTTATTAGAGTTTCGAAAAAAAAAGTTTAAGTGAGCAACCATGTTCCCTGGAGCTGGAAATACACCAGGTGCGGAGAACGGCGCGAAGCGGTTTAGCCGCCAACAAATCATCCAGCACGTTCGAAAGAGTCTCCTCTACACTGCCTTCGACGTCAAGTGGGTGCCGCAGAGCGCATCGTTCGCGGTAGTCGGGCAGTACCCCAACAATCACGGCGCGCTATCGCTCTACGAGCTCTACCACGGCGAGCTGCGGACGACGGTGGAGCTGCGCCTCCCGCACCCGTTGAAGTGCTGTACCTTCGGCCACAACGCCTCGTACAGCAACAGCGCGAGCGCAGCGGGTAGCAGCGCACCGCAGGTGGCCGTTGGCGACTTCGCTGGCAGTCTGCGTGTCTTTGACGTGACCCGCCTCGCCGCGGTGGACGCGTCCGCCAAGCACGCCCTGAGCGACGTGGAGTCGGCGTCGCTCTTTCATGTGCCGCACGCGCACGAGAGCATCATCAACGCTATCGACGGTGCTCACTACGCTGGTCCTCCAGAGCTGGTGACTGGCAGCCGCGACGGCGCTGTCAAGGTGTGGGATACCCGGCAGTCGAACAAGGCGGTCATCGCGCTGAACCCCGCCGATCCCGCTCGTGCGCGTGATTGCTGGACGGTGCGGTTTGGAAACAGCTGCGACCCGGATGAGCGCGTCGTCGCCGCTGGGTACGACAACGGTGATGTGAAGATTTTTGACTTGCGCACGCAGAAGATGCTGCACGAGATGCAGGTGAGCAACGGTGTGTGTGACCTGGAGTTTGACCGTCCCGATATCCCGATGAACAAGCTCATCGTGTCGTCGCTGGAGGGTCGTGTACGGTGCTACGACCTGCGCACCCTTCACCCGAAGCTTGGCTACGCCTATGTTGAGGAGCGCGTCTCGGACGGCACCGTCTGGTGCTCGCGTGCGCTTCCACAGAATCGCGAGATTTTTATGAGCGGTGGGGGCGGTGAGCTGACACTGTGCTTGTACAAGTACCCGCCAGAGCGCGCGTTGAAAGACGGCGACGGGCAAGTGCGCGGCGTGGCTGGTGCGGTGGAGGAGCTGAACAAGGCCAAGGTTGGAGACCAGCCGATCAACGCGCTGGACTGGAACCGCTCGAAGGAGGGCCTTGCCGTGTGCTCGTCTTTCGACCAGAGCATTCGCGTCATGCTCGTGACCAAGACGGGCCTTCTTTCGTAGGGGCAGAATGGCGTGAGTGGCGGAAGGAAGAAGGACAAATTCCAGACTCTTTGACCTTGAGACTCGCAGTGCCGCTCTCCTTCGTTTTTTTTTTGCTCGACGTGGGTCGGTGCAGGGCGGAGGAAAGACGGGCGACGGTGTCTTGTCGACCTTCGTGTGCGGGCGGCGTGGCTTCCCTCTCAGAAATGCAGCAGTGTCTGATGGTTGTGGCATCTATGCTCTTTTGCAACGTTTTCCCGCGCCAGATAAGGTGCTTGCGTGTGCTCTTGACTGGATGCGCGAAGAAGCACCGATGCACGGTTTGCGTGTATGTGCTTCTGTATTTTTTTTTTCTCATGGAAGATGATTTTTAGTGCTTTTGTTTGATTTGTTAGCTGTCGGACAGCTTATTTTTTTTTTTTTTTTTTTTTACGAGGAACTGAGCAAGGCGAGTCGGGCATCAGACCGCTTGTGCATTTTGAAGTACAGAGGTTATTCTTTTATTGTTGCGGCTGTTTGTGCCTGCTGGAAAAGCTACTGGGTGCGGTCTTTATTCTATTCGTTTGTACGTTTCTCACCATAAAATAAACCTTTTTTTTATTGCTTTTTTGCGCTCTGTGCGCAGTTCTCGATGTACGTAGGACAAGCTTCCTGACACCCAACGCGCGTGAGCAAATGCAACCGCATTCTCGCGTTTTACGTTGTAGGTGGAGGGGGTCGCAGGTGGCAGTCAGGTCTCCCCGAAGCAAGCTGGGGAAGTGGCAATACACCAAGAAAAACAACAACAACTTCAACAAACAGGAAAATGGATCTATTTGGCCCACTAGTATGATTTAGCTCGAGAGTTCTTTGCTTTTGCAGCGATGGGGAGCGATGAGTTCCATGACGGCCGCCGTGGAGAGGAAGAGAGACACAGAAAGAAAGGGGAGCAACCCTTTTTTCCACTTCTTTGGCGTGCTTTTTGACGAAAAATGGTGTTTTGGTCAGCTCTGGGCCCTCGTGCCACGTCATTATTTTCCGCTGAGAGCAGTTGTGAGGCGAAAGCTACTACCAATGCGCTGAAGTCTACTACGGAAACAGCATTAAAGCTTCTCATCCTTCACTTCCGCCCTCCGTCTCTTCCTGCGCTTTTTCAGTTTTTGCTACAGTTGTTAATCCAGGGTGACCGCGAGAGTTTTAATCAGCACTTTCCTTTTTTTCCTTCCCGTTTCTCTTTCAGCGAAGCCTTTCCAACACAACGCTTTGACAGGTGTCCTCCTGTTTTTCTTCCGCTTTCACGCACCGGTTCGACTTCCGAGTGGCGCATAGACACGATGAGCTCCACGAACGCTAACTACCGCACGAAGACCCTCAAGGATGGCTGCACGGCCGAGGAGCTCTTTTCTGGTGATGGGCTGACCTACAACGACTTCATCATTCTGCCAGGCTTCATTGACTTTGGCGCGGCAGACGTGAACGTCTCGGGGCAGTTCACAAAGCGCATCCGCCTCCATGTTCCGGTCGTCTCCTCACCTATGGACACCATCACGGAGAACGAGATGGCGAAGTCCATGGCACTGATGGGTGGTGTTGGTGTGCTGCACAACAACTGCACGGTGGAGCGGCAGGTGGAGATGGTGAAGTCGGTGAAGGCGTACCGCAACGGCTTCATCTCCAAGCCCAAGTCGGTGGCGCCGCAGACGCCCATCAGCGAGATCATTCGCATTAAGGAGGAGAAGGGGATCAGCGGCATCCTCGTGACGGAGGACGGCGACCCGCACGGGAAGCTGCTCGGCATCGTGTGCACCAAGGACATCGACTACGTGAAGAACAAGGACACCCCTGCGCAGGCGGTGATGACGCGTCGCGAGACGATGACGGTGGAGCGCGCGCCGATCCAGCTGGAGGAGGCGATGGATGTGCTGAACCGGAGCCGCCACGGCTACCTGCCGATTCTCGACGACACCGGCAAGGTCGTCTACCTGTGCTCCCGCCGCGACGCCGTGCGTGCGCGTCAGTTTCCAAACAGCACGCTGGACAAGCAGGGCCGCCTCATCTGCGCCGCCGCCACCTCCACCCGCCCAGAGGACCGCAAGCGCGTCTCCGCACTTGCCGAGGTGGGCGTGGATGTCCTCGTGCTGGACAGCTCGCAGGGCAACACCATCTACCAGATCGCCTTCATCAAGTGGGTCAAGGCGACCTACCCCCAGCTGGAGGTGGTCGCCGGCAACGTGGTGACGCAGGACCAGGCGAAGAACCTCATCGAGGCCGGGGCGGATGGGCTTCGCATCGGCATGGGCAGCGGCAGCATCTGCATCACGCAGGAGGTGCTCGCGTGTGGCCGCCCGCAGGGCACGGCTGTGTACAAGGTGGCGCAGTACTGCGCCTCCCGCGGTGTGCCGTGCACGGCTGACGGCGGTCTCCGCACCGTGGGCGACATCTGCAAGTCGCTCGCCATTGGCGCGAACTGTGCGATGCTGGGCGGCATGCTGAGCGGCACGACCGAGACGCCAGGCGAGTACTTCTACAAGGGCGGCGTGCGCCTGAAGGTGTACCGTGGCATGGGAAGCCTGGAGGCGATGAGCCAGGGCAAGGAGTCCGGCAAGCGCTACCTCTCCGAGAACGAGGCGGTGCAGGTTGCACAGGGTGTGTCCGGCAACGTCGTGGACAAGGGCTCGGCAACGAAGCTGATCGGCTACATCGCGAAGGGCCTCCAGCAGTCCGCACAGGACATCGGTGAGGTGAGCTTCGACGCCATCCGGGAGAAGATGTACGCTGGCCAGGTGCTCTTCAACCGCCGCTCCGCCACGGCGCAGGGTGAGGGCGGCGTCCACTCCCTGCACAGCTACGAGAAGAAGCTGTTCGCCTCGAAGATGTAAGTACACAGGCAGCACTTAAATGGCCTTTCCTAATTTCCTACCTTACTATTTCTGTGCGCGTGTCTCTTTTTCTGTTTGGAGCAACGGAGACGGAAAGGAGAAAGGAGAAGCGAGGGCAGTGCAGGAACTGTGTGCGACTCCGTTGACATTGGAATACATAGCGTCTCTTCCGGTGCTCATCTTCTACCAAAAAAAATCTGCGAAGGAGAACAAGAAACGAGTCTTCCTGCCCATAGCTCCCCGAAAAGAAGAAAGTAAGGGAAGGAAGCGCACTGGAGGGGGCGAACGATAATACTAAATCAGTTAATGAAAGAAAAAAAAAACGGCGATCTGCATTTGAAGCAGCAAGATCGAAAACAAACCAAAAAAACAACAACAACATTAATTTTGAAATAAATAGAAGGGCTCTCGTTGACTTTAAGGTTATACGCTTATTTTTAAGATGCTTTGTTATTTTCACGCCTTTCGATTCAAGCTTCTAATTGGTTTGTTTAACTGTGCTTCCGCAACACATTTTAAGAGACCAAAGGGAGGGGATTGATGAGAGCGGAAAAGCCATGCAAAAAAGCAGCGGAAAAAGGTCGTGCTGTGCAAGTAGGTAGCACAGGTCTCATCCGCTTTACGGCACCGCTTCCCGCCTGTGTGGATAAGCGAGGGCCCGCAGTATTTGTTGTCAGTCAGGGCTGTGATGTGTGCGGAAGATAGAAAAAAAAAAAAGGATGCTCTGTTTTCACCTCACACCTCGTGAACGTCTCCATCGGCTGAAGGCTTCTCCTCGCTATCCTTGTTGTTTCCGCTTTAGAAACTAACTCTCCCTCTTTGTTTTTTTTGTTTTAAATCTGGTATTGTGCTTTGGTCGTGTTCGCCCCACCTGCGGCGCGTTTCATCCTTTACGCTCTCAAAAAAAAAAAAAGCAAAAGCAAAAGAAAAAGCTGCTTGTGAGTCTTACTCTCTGTGTGTGTTTTTGTTCCCTTACAGCATTCCTCACACTACACCGAAATCAGCGCCGGCATTGTGATCACGGTATCGCGAATTCCTGCTAGCTCAACAAAGCACCTGTCCCTCTTCTAAGCAACACAATAGGAAAGCTCTGCCGAGAGGTAGGAAAAAGGAAAGCGGTCTTGATTACCTCTCCTGAAGTACGGTGAAGACCAACAGGAAAGCAGCAAATATCGTCGTCTCTGCTAAGGCGGCAGTAGCGCTCCAGACACTGTGGATCTGCTACTTGCTGCAGCCTCGAGGCTCAAGAAATCAAAAGAATAAGAAACACTTGTGGAAATGCGTCATAGAGGTGGACCTGCACAGAGCACCGCGAATGCGGGCACTGCAACTGCAGCCGTTAAGGCGTCTAATCCCTTAGACGGCGCTGCTGCTCCTCAACCACCGACGCGCCACCACGATCCGCAACGCTCGTACAACGCCCCACCCGCTCCCTCGGCGGCTCCCTCCACCTCGCTGCAGGTCCGTGCTCCGCGTCTTGCAGAGATGCACAGCTCCCTCTACTACATCCCGCAGTACATGTGGTTGCAGACAATGGACCGTGCACCGTACGCCTTCAGCAGCTTCTTTGTTCCCTCGCTGCCGCCGCATCACGAGTTTATGCTCACTCGCATCCGGGACGCCTACGTCCGCCCGTACCGACCAGCGAACGCGGAGTGACGTGGAGGTGCTGGGCCGCCTGTGGAACGGCCACAATCGTGTCGTCTTCGCACCCAACGAGCTCAAATTCTCGCCCGCGACGCACTGTGTGAGTGAGCGCTGGAAGGAGCTCGGCTTTCAGGGCACCGACCCGTCTACCGACTTCCGGGGTGCCGGCCTTTTTGGCCTCACGCAGCTGGTGCATCTTGTGGAGAGGCACCCTGAGCAGTGGAACGCGATGCTCAGCCCCGACTTTATGTCTGCCGCTGCCGGGATCAATGTCTCCATGCGTCTGATGACGCTGCTAGGCATCACCACCACGGTAAACCAGTTTAGCGCGTCAATGCACTCCACCTACTCTGCTTGTGAGGGAAGGCTGCAGCTGTGCCGCTTCATCTTCGACCAGAACATTGAGGTGGCAGTCAACCGCCTGAACGAGGTGTACTGCTTCGCAATGCGGCTGCTGCACTATCGGTGGATGCGCTCATCGCGCAACCTCATGGAGTTCAATCAGCAGCTCAACGCCATGTATGTGGAGCTCGAGAAACTGCTTTTCGTCTGTAAGAGTATGGAAGAGCTGTGCAGCATTTTATAGCGTGAAGTCGAGGTCCCCGCCTTTGTGCCTCAGCTCGCACCGACTGCCTCTCTTGCCTAACCCCTTCCACTCTTCACTAAATATACATGTTTTCTTTGTCAAAGCGAGACTCACGTTGCTTCTTTTTTTGTTCTGTCCTACGGCTTCTGGACCTTCTTTTTCTCTCCTCTCCTTGCTAATTGCACTTTTTCAGTTTTTGCTTACTGACCACTAACACGGTGTTGTTTTGCTTTGAGAGATTCACTCGCACCTCTCCGTCTTCATTTCTTGCCTTCGACAGCATCGATGCTGTTCTTTGCTGCGGGGAATATTTCCCAGTCAACAGTAACAGCAACAACGACAAAGAAGCGGAAGGGCGCAGAGATCTCTCTGGCACTCTTCTTGCATTTTGTAGTCTTTGCTGTGCGTGCTGCGTGCTGAGAAGCGTCTGCCATTCCGTGGAGCAAAATTGTACTCAGTGAAGGAGAATAGGCACGGCGAGCATTCGTGGTACGCTTTCACTGTTGAGCAGCAGCGGAGAGAGAACGAGAGCACTTGTTTGTGTCTCTTTGTTTTACCCACGTAAAATGAATAGGAGCGTAGAGTCTGCCGCCGTGGCGCGGTGCGGTAGCGCGACGCAGCATCCGAGGCTTTCCTTTAACATTGCTTCCGTGAGGGCGGAAAGGAAGCAGTGTGTCCGGCTTCCGCCTGCTTGCAACTCGATGTCTGCCATCTGCTCCACCTCTCGTTTTCCTTATCTCAATACTGTTCAATTTTTCTCTCTCTAAAACAACAACCACAACAACAATACTACTGACTGCCTGCGCTTAGACACTTGTTTTTTTTAGTCTTTTTCTCCAATCTCTGCGGCGGGCTTTAATCAGGTTTCCCCGCGCTTCAATAAAACGACAAGGGCCTGCAGTGTACTTGCGTTCCTGTCTCTCCTGCATTTAGAACAATGAAGCGCTCGCGCCGAGGAGGCAGAGTGGAGCCTTCTGAGCAGACGTCTCCTTTCCCGGAGAATTATCTCGGCCAGCTAGCAGATGCTTTGCGCCGCCACAGCGACGTTTTAGTGGTCGACCCGGAAACCCTCGTCGTCGCCGACGCTGCCGCACAGTGCCCTCAGCGCGACGTCGAGCAGTCCCTCTCCTTGATCCTCCTGAGCACGGCCACCGCCTCTACCTCCTCGACATGCGGTGATGGGCTTCATCAGTGCACATTGCGCGGGATCGGCGTACTGGACTGCTCCAGCTCTCCCGCACCGCAGAGTGGCACGGAAGGTGTGGCTCCGCTAATCTTCCACGTTGTCCCGGTGTCCGTCGTCGTAATTCCCTGGACGCCGCAGCTCCCTCCGCGACTGCGCACTCTTGTTTGCCACCGCGGCCATTTCGCCTCCTTTGACGGGTGCGATTTTGGGCAGCGGGACGTCGGCCCGATACCAGAGGGCTACGTGCCGAGGGAGGCTTCAGTGTTGGTGCACGGACTGCCTCGGTGCTGCGTAGAGGCTGTCTCGGGGAAGTTCCCTCTTTTCTGTGCGTCGCCGCTGCGGCCGCATCGTGAACCTCACGATGCGGCTGCAGAGACAAGGTGGAAGCTGCGAGGCGCTGGCTGATGAGGAGGAGAGCGCTCGCAGCGCCGCCATGTCAGCACATCTGAAGGCACTCGCCGCGCTGCGCGCAGGACGTCTCTGGTCTACGCTGGAGACTCTGCTGCCGCGTCCCAGTGCTGCGGTGGACTCGATGTGGGTCGTGGTGTCCTACCCTGGTGGCCTACCGACACAGCCGACGCCGCGGTGCTGTGCACTGTCTGGCGGTCTCACTGCGTATCCCAGGCGCGTTGTCGCCGATGGCAGCGCTGCGGGCAGAGACGGAGGAGCGGTTGAAGACGCAGGTTCCCCGGTCTCGCCCCTCTTTGTTTTGCCTGCTCGTTTTCTCTGTCAGCAGTTTCGTGTGTGTGCGGGGTGGCAGAGCATTCCCCCGCAGCACAAAAAGGCATCGCGTGACGCGGTGGAGTCGTTGTGCAGGCGCGTTGAGGCAACTCCTCTGTGCACCGCGAGCGGGACAACAGTAGCTGCCACCGCCGTCTGCGATCCGGTCGGCGGGGTGCAGGGGCCCGCCATCACGCTGGTGTCAGCCACCATGCTGTAGGCGGCACTTTCCAATCGGTGTGCTACTTAGCGTGACACAAGGGAACCAAATGCAGCAGCGCAGAGGCCTAAATTGTTGTGTTTAAGTTTTATTTTCTTTTCTGCTCTTTTCCTGCTAGAGGAGCCGCAGCGTTGAACCTGCATGCTTCCCACTCATCTGCTACTCCATGGCCTCTGTGCTGTGAATTTGCCTTTTCTTTTTTCTTTCCCCGTTGCCGTGTTTCCCCGCCTTTTTCTTTCTTTACGAAGGTCAAGACGCAGACAAACACAGAGAGGAACACCAACAACCACAAAAAAAAGAACAAAAAGAAATGAGTGATCGAGAAAGAAACGAAGGTGTTAATGACCAAAGGTGAGCTTAGATTTTTGCACATTGTCGGAAGCAGAAAAGAAGCTGAGGAAAGCTTTTTTTCTTAGTTTTCTATCTTAAATCGAGTGTCTTCTCCTTTTCCGTTCTTGCTGCAGGTGTTGGAGCTACGCTTCTCGCTGGAACCAGAATAATGACTCGGGCCATCACCTGCCCGACGTAGAAGGCACGTCAACAACAACATATTTAAAAAGGTAAATTATAGTGTTTTGTTGCATGTTGCTCCTCATCTCTGATCTTGCGCCGCTGTACTTTTCTTTCTATTTACTGAACCGCTTCTCTTACCTTTCCCTTTCTCTCTCCCTTTCATCTTACAAATTTATCACATTTATTCTTATGTGGGCGTGTCTGTGAAAGTGAATGATGACGCATCAAACTCGTCGTTACTCTCTCTCTCTCTCTCCTCCCCCTTTCTTTCTCCTTCGCCAGTCTCTGTAAGTCACTCAAGGTACTTGGTTTAGTGTTCAAAAAAAAAAAATCATACTCTCTCGATTTTCACTCCATCACAGCAATATGTCCACCAAATCGCATTTCATTCACGCAGCAGCGATCTACGCCACACAAGCTGGCCCGCTGACAGTGGAGTGCATTTTTTCAGACACAACCAATCCTTCGCACGGTCTGTTAGTTTACGATTCCCAGACGACGACCTTGAACTACCACGAGTTCAACGAGATCTACACGCAGTCTACCGCACACGCATGCACTCCATCTGCGTGGGGATCGCATCCCTTGCCGACCAAGATTGACGTCCTGTCGATCGACGACAACATCAGGAGCCAGCTTAAAAGCGCCCTGGGTGTGTCCGACGAGTACATCGAAAATCTCGACGACCCGGTCTATCGTTACCGTCTGCTTTCGCTCCTCAATGACTTCGTCGCCGCGGCTGAACGGAAGTTCAAAGAGAAGGGCACCGCGCTGTTGTGGAACGAATGCCACGATTTATGGACCACGCAGGAGACCCATGCCTTCAAAAACACGAAGTTCAGCATCACCCACTCCGAAGAGGAGCTTCGCAAGCAGCTGGACTTCGCCACCGCCCGAGTGCAGAACCTCGAGGCCAACGCGCTGTCGAGGCAGGACGCCGCCACGTTTACGAAGATGCTGGAGGAGCTGCGCAGCACAAATGCTGCCCTTACCGCGCGTCTCCAGAACGTCGAAAACCTGTGCCTATCGGCAACCACCGCCCCTATTCCCCAGACCCTCGCCCCTCCCCTCCAACCGACTCCCCTTGCCGCGCCAGCCTTTCCTCCCCTCCAGGGAGAGCTCTCGATAGACTGCCGCACGTGGCCTGCTCTGCTTTCCACGTGCAGCAACTACGAGAACGTCAAGGCGCAATTGTTTCGGGCCGCTCGCATCTACGAATGCAACATTCGGACAGAAGCGTACATGGGCGCGCACCACGCGTTCAACAACGCATTCGACGCGATCATGCCGACGATCGATGTGACTCGCCCGGATAATGCCCGTTTTGCCATCACCATGAACTGCGAATGGAAGCAGCTCATGATGGAGGCAAATAAGGCAAACGGCCTGCGCCCGGCCAACGCGCGCGCCCAGCGCCACGAGTTCTCCACTCCCGACGGTCTTCGGATGCTGCAGGAGCTGGAAAGTGAACTGGGCACCCACTTTGTCCCCGCCAACAACGGGAAGGGAAGCTTCGTTCGCGGCCGCGGCTACGCCCGCAAGGAAAAAAACGGAGGAGGCGCCGCCGCGGCGCCGAACAAATGAAGCGAGGACGTGGTCCTCACGCTCCTGACGCGTCGACCACCGCAGACAAGAAACGTGCCGCAGCCGATTGCGCTGGAACCCCTCCGCGAAGACTTCTTGGAGTTTCTGGAGGGCATTTGGAGCACCACCACGTGGGCTCAAATGAGAAGCTTGTGGACGCGTCTCCAGCTATTCCTCGAGATGAACGAGTTGCCTCTCGACGACGCAAACGCGGCGCTCTTCGTTCACAGCCTGGACGTCACAGTACAGGCAAAACACACTTACGCGAGGAACCTGGTGAACGTGTTCCGCAAGCGCGGCCTCCCGCACATGGCCCTCACGCTGTTCGACACAGCGTTAAAAAGTCGCGGAGCCCTGGTCCCGCTCCATCAAGCAAGGCCAATGACCAAGGCAGATCTCCTCCGCATCTGCCGTCACCTGGCCGCCCTCCCAGCCCGCTTGCTTCTCCTAGCGTGGAAGACGGCAAGCCGCTGGGACGAGGTGCAGCGCCTAAAGAGCAGCAGCTTCCTGTCCGTGTCGCCGCAGGAGATCATTATCTACTTCGGTCAGGAGACGAAGACCTCGCGTGTGGCACCGTTTCGCCCCGACCTACTCTGCGTGATTCGTGGCGACGGAACGCAGCAGCTGGAAAGCTTCATCCGCGAGGCGCGGCGCACGACCCTGAGGGACGAGCCCCTTTTTCCCTTCGAGACGCAAAAAATCAGGGAACTGTTGCTGCCGTACAATTACTCGGCGCACAGTATAAAGAGGGGTGCCATCATGCACCTGCTAAACGTCCTGCCGGAAGGCAGCCACCTCCTCAATATCGTGCCGCTGCTGGGGAAGCACGCCCTCAACTACCCGGTGCTAGGCGACCTCACGGTTCGGTACAGCCAGGAGCAGGCGGTGGTAGCGCGCCACCTGGGCACGGGTTTCTTGACCTGCCTCCTTTAGTATCGGATGATTGGGCCGCGACGCTCGTCGATCCACCGCAGCCCACAAACGTGCATTCCGTCTTGCCGCGCAGAGCCCACGCCCGCCTGCCTCAAACGGACGCCGAACGCGCCGCTCCGTTGCAAGTTGTGAAGGTCGCCACCATGGACTTCGACCGTGTCTGCACGCTGCTCGCGCCGGCAAAGCTCGAGCGCATGAACCACATTTGGGAGCTGCTCCGGAAATGCCCGCGCCAGTTTGACTCTCTCGACGCAGACGGACCGCAGAACGCACGCCTCCCCGAGCCTGACATCGCTGCCTTGTACAAAGCCCGCATCCTGGAGCCTTGTACCGCCCCGGCTCACACCTTCGGATCTGCCTTCACGGTGGTGGAGGAGAAGAAGGGCACGCTTCGCCGCCGTTTTATATTATGGCCGAAGCAGGTGAATCAGTGGCTTGAGGACCAAGGATACGCGAGCGCAGTCGATCTCAACACGCAGCCGTGGAACCTGGCGTTGGATGAATGCGGCGGAGTCACCGACCTGACGACGTCGTTCTTTCAGGTGCCCGTCCCACTCGACATAAGGCCTCTCTTTTGCCTGCGCGGTGCAGACGGCCAGGCGTACCAGCTGACGGTGCTGCCCATGGGCTTGAGCGTCAGCCCTGAGGTGATGCAGCTGATCACGGCTGCTCTTGCGGGCCACCCTCAGTACGCCGCCACACCCGCCTCCGGCGTGAACGTCAATGTCTGGATCGACAATATCCAGCTGACTGGTTGTCGGAAGGCAGTGGAGACTGCTCTCGAGCGCACCAAACGCCTCGCAGAGAAGTTTAACGTCTCGTTGAACCTCGATGAGACGTGTGTCTCCTGTGCGTATACCTTCGCAGGCGTCGCCTTCGACCACAGCGCGCGAACTGTTCGGCTGGGCGAAAAGACGCACCGAAAGCTCCAAGCGGACTCAGTGGAAAACCTGACGGTAGAGCAGCTCGAGCGCCTCATGGGCCGCTTGTGGTTTGCTGCCCGGGTCCTGCGCATCCCGGTCCATCGCTACTGGTGGTTCTTGAAGGCGACTCGCCGGCTCTTCTCGCAATGGAGCCGCGGAATCATCACCGGAGCAGCCCCGGCCACCCTAAGAGCGAGCGCGCAGCAAGCAGTTGCGCGAGTGGCACACTTTGGCGGTGCAGAACGCGCCGAGGCCCATTCACCGCCGCCCCTCCACGCCGGCCATATTCGACCTGTACACAGATGCTACCCTTACGGGCTGGGGCGCTGTGTGTATTAACAGGGAAACGAAATTGGCAGCTGTCACGGGAAGCCGCTGGGGCGTAGACGCCACGAACATCAACGCAGCCGAACTGCGGGCAGTGCGAGCAGCCCTCACCTTGTTCAGGCCGTTCATGGAAGCCGGCGCTACAGTCCACCTCCACATCGACAACACTTCCGCACTCTCCGCATTCAACCGCGGTTTTGCGCGTAGCCACGCGCTTAACGCCGAAGTGTTTGACGTCTTGGCAGAATTCCCTTACAGGATTACTGCCCAGTACATCAGGAGCGCCGACAACCCCGCTGATAAGCCGAGCAGAGACCCACACTTCCAGACGACATGGGCAGACACGCGACATGGGTAAGGGGCAGAAGAAAGGCAAAGGTTTGGCGGACCTTGCACTTTCGTATCAGTATATACAAAAAGATATATAAATAATCGCCCAGTTAGTTGGTTGGAGTGAGTGAGAGAGAGACCGGATAAGTAAGGTCCTTTCTGTGGTAAAGAGATAACATTATTTCCCTCCTAAATTACCTGTACCGATTTTCCTCTTCTTTTCCCCCATCTACCTCTCTCTTATACGAACGGCGAATGAAAGGAATTATTCATAGCCAAGCGTGCCACGAAGGAGAGCAGAACATCTTTCCAAAGCGCAACGTCCGCTTCCTTTCTTGAAGCGTGCAACGGCTGTGTGCCTTCTCTTTCCACTTAACACGTACTTTTCTTTCTTCTCCAAGTGCTTGCGTGGCAGGGCCACAACTTGTATTTTAAGCGTGTTTTTGTGTTTTTCCTTTTTCACCTATTGCCACCACATACATTTCTCTCTTGCCTTTCCACTGCCTTTGCTCGTACGCAACATACTTTCTATTATTCAATTCTCACTTTCCTTGAGAGGCTTTGCGATACCTCTCTCATCTCGCTGTTGACCGCGTGCACTGGTCCCTTACCTGCTGCCTTTGTTTGCGCCTGAACTGCACATCTGGACGGTCAGCCATGAAGGACCCCATGCAGCGCGATGAGGCGCAGAAGTCAGGGGAGGAGCACAAGCCAACGTACTTCCGCGGCTTCTTTGACGCTGAGAAGCGGCGCAAGGTCGTCAACCACGACCCAACAGTTGGGCAGGCCATCGGCGGCGCCGTCATGATGGCACTACCGATTGGTCTTATCATCTACTTGGTGATGCGCCGCCGCACCCGCCTGGCGACGGAGGCGGCCATGGGAAAGGGTCCGCAGGATGGCGGCTTTTTCGGCCAGATGCAGAAGGCGATGCAGCAGGCAATGAACCCGATGGGAAACAAGGACTTCAAGGTTGTCGTCAAGGACACCAAGTTCAGCCACGTCATTGGCGTGCCCGAGGCGCTGGCGGAGGTGCAGCAGTACGTGAACTTTCTCAAGACCCCGGAGCTCTTCACGCGGCTTGGCGCACGGCTGCCGAAGGGCTGCATCTTGACGGGTGAGCCCGGCACCGGCAAGACACTACTGGCAAAGGCGGTGGCTGGCGAGGCCGACGTGCCCTTTTTTAGCTGCAGCGGGGCGGACTTCATCGAGGTGTACGCCGGGTCGGGACCGAAGCGTGTGCGGGACCTCTTCGCCGCCGCCAAGAAGGACGCCCCGTCTGTCATTTTCATCGACGAGATCGACGCCGTTGGCTCCCGCAGCAGCGGCAACGGCGCCATGGGCCTCAGCAGCGAGGAGAACCGCACCATCAACCAGCTGCTGGCGGAGCTGGACGGGCTGGAGGCAAACGAGGCGGTGGTGGTGTTCGCAGCGACCAACTTTGTCGACAGCCTGGACAAGGCGCTGCTGCGTGAGGGCCGCTTTGACCGCAAGGTGGAGATCCCAATGCCAGACAAGGCGGCCCGGCGTGACCTCTTCAGCCACTACTTGAGCAAGATCATCTGCGATGACGCCCCTACGCTGTCGAAGAAGCTTGCCGAGCTCACACCTGGCGTGTCCCCTGCGACCATCGCCGCGATTGTGAACGAGGGCGCCTTGAGCGCCGCCATCAACGACAAACCCACCGTCACGGCTGTCGACTTGCTCCCGGCCATCGACGACGTGCTTGTTGGCAAGAAGCACCGCAATCGCATGAAGGACGCGGCGGCGCAGCGGGTGGCGCTGCACGAGAGCGGCCACACGTTGGTGGCGTGGCTGCTGCCGGAGCAGACGGACGTGGTGAAGGTCTCGATCACGCCCCGCGGCGCGGCAGGCGGCTTCACGCAGCAGGTGGGCCGCGAGGTGCTGGACATGCCCACAGAGTTTTCCCTCTTCACTGACATTTGCGTCATGCTGGGCGGCCGGCTCGCAGAGATGACGCAGCACGCCTCCCTCACCACCGGCGCACAGGACGACTATCAGCGGGCCACCCAGACGGCAATGCGCGAGTTTCTCGCCTTTGGCTTGTCCCGCCAGGTCGGACTGCTCTCCTACGAGCCGCAGCGGCTGAGCGAGGGCCGCATGCACCAGAAGCACTCGGAGAAGGCGCAGCGGGTGGCCGAGGAGGAGGCGGCGCGTTTAGTGGCGGCGGCCACCGCCCACGTCACGGCGCTGCTGGCGACACACGAGGCCGTCTTGCGCAAGCTTGCAGCCTCGCTCTTTGAGAAGAAGGAGCTGCTGCGGGAGGACGTGGAGGCGATTGTGGGGCCGCGGCCGGGCAACAGCTCTGCGATGTCCGACGAGGCGCGGGCGGCGTTGCAGCGCTTCGTTGCTGCGTCGGAGGCGGCCGCACTGCAGCGCACCACGAGCAAGGATGCGCTGTTCACTCCTGCAGAGGCGTGATCGTGTGCTTGGCTGCGAACACAGGCAGCGGTGCCACTGGCAGCAGCACTTGAGGACGAAAAACGAGAGGCAAAATGATGCTTGACGCTGCTTTCCGAAAAAAAAAAGATAGAGGAGTTGAAGCGTTGCTGGGCGTAGCTGCTGGGTACGAGACGCAGCAAATTGGTGTGTGGGGAGCCGTTCCCTTGTGGGAGTGGTGGTTGTGCTATACAAATCTTTGTTTCTTTTCCTTTTTTTTGTGCTTCTCTACTGTCATCAGTGTTGCTCTTATTCTTCCTTCTTCTTGGGGGTGTTCACAGAGCCAACAGGTGTTGGCAGCTCTGCGTGCGGGTGTGCTCAGCTGACCTTTTTTTTTTGCTGCCTTCTCTATTATGCAATTCTATTTCTCACAAAACATACGTACTTGAAAGAAATGCGGCTCTGTGCGAAGAGGAGCCTAAAAAAAAATGTTCTGGGGCCGTGGGCAGCAGACAAATATCCTGCGGTGTGGTCTTAGCTAAGCAGAGAGAGCTTGCTCTGATGTTGGGCGTGCTCTTTGACAGGCAGCAGAGCTTTCCATCAGTAGCAGTGACACTACCCCTCACCTAATGGGGAGCGTTGCCTTGTAATTGCTGCAACTTTCGCCACTGATCCACACTCCTTTTTCGTTGCTGTTGTTGACCCGAGTGAGTGAGGACCAAAAAGCAGCGGCTCACTCTGGGAGGACAACATCAAAGAAACCGAAGGCCAGCGCGATGTTGGATGGCTCATGTAGCTCGCGCCGGTGTGTGTTTCTTTTTTTTTTTAACTGAAAGGTGCTCTTTGATGCTCGTTGCACTCGTTGTGTTTGTGCAAGTCTTGTCTGCTTTGCCAGCACTCACTTCTTATCCGGTTTTGCTCCTTGCGTCGCCTGTTTTTCGGCACCTGTTGAGAGTCTACCACTCTTTCTTATCCTTCCATCCTCTTCCTTCTGCGCTTCTCGTGGCTTGTTGGCTCATTCCGGCACATACTCGAAAAAATAGGAAAGCCCGAAACACACCCGCTTCTACCAAGTGTGGAGAAGATAAGAAAAAAGGAACAGAGACAGAGCACAGCGACAATACGATTCAAAGTGCCATCGCTCAGCGTATCCCCGCACCGCTTTCCATCTTTTCTTTCTCGTTCTGCGCTGTTGTTCTTCCTTGTTGCTGAGTTTTTTTTTGCAGGTTGTGTATTAGCAGCCAGAGCACGTTAGTCTCTCGTCAGCGGCACGCAGAAACGTCTCTTCGTCACGATGCAGGCAGCACCAGGCCAGATGCAGGCACAAGCGACGCCGACGCAGCAGCAGCAGCAGCAGCGGCGCGGCGGACCGGTGTTCCGCCCTGTGCCGGCCAACTACAACAAGAAGGCTTACCAGACTATCTTTCCACAGTACATCGACTCATACCTCGACCCTAGCGAGGGCCGCCGGCTAACGAAAGAACAGGGTGTGGACCACCCCACAATGGACGAGATGTTGCTGGCGCTGCGGGTGCTGGGCTACACCGACGTCGTGGTGGATCCCAAGGCCTCCTACCCGCGCAGCCAGAGCAGCAACAAATTTCCGATGGTGCCGCGTGGGTGCATCAAGGTGGCAATCAAGACGCCTCTCGATGAGCACTACATCAAGAAGAGTGACTTCGACACGCAGACGCGCAACGCGGTGGTGGCGGGGATCGAGAATAAGCAGGAGCTGCTGCGGCGCATCGCTGCGCTCATCAAGGAGAAGGTTGCGAATAGGCCGAAGCTGATCACAGTGGAGGAGATCATTGCCGCGTACAACCCTACCCCGCAGCCGAAGGGGAAGAAGTAAGAAAGACAGGAGAGGGAGAGAAAGCAAAAAACGGGACTGGGCTGAAGTGGGTAGCGATGTAGAGGACGGGCTGACAACGGGAATGGTGAGCTTTTCTCTAAGTCCTTCTCACTTTTCCTGCTTTATTTGTTTTCAGGGATGCTTCTTGTTGCTTGTCTGGGTGTTATTTGTTGTTGTGGGAAAAGAAGGCTGACGCTCGTCGCTGGACGACGCTCAAAACCTACATCTAAAAAACAAAAAACAAAACAAAAACAAAGCAGCAAAGATTGCGGAAACAAACGAAGATAGCCTACGCCAGGAGTCCTCTCACACGCACACGCACACGCACTCAGAGAGACACTCCGTAAGCCGTCTTTTGACGGCTGCACGCGCGGGCACCCTTTGTGGATGTCTAAACACCCATTGCCTCGCAGGCGCGTCGCGGGATAGCACTCGATGTCGATGGAACACGCGCTTGCACTCGCGCTTGCTGGTGTCTCTCGCATTTCTCCTCTTGCTAGTTTTTGCGAGTGCTCTGCTGCCAAATCGAGTTTTTTTTTTTCGACATAGCTTTAGAACGTTTTACAAGGGCTTTCCGGCCCGTGCTGACCCCCAGCAATTCTAAAGATCATGTTCTTTTTATTTTAGACGCCTATGCGATGATGTGTCTACTTCTCTACCCCTTTCCTTTTTCCTTTTTTATTTCGCAGAAATAGATTATTTGCACCTTAGCGTGAGGCTGCCACGACAGAGGTCGTGCTCATACTTGCGCACACCCTCACACAGCAAGGCACACACTCAGTGCAGTTGCCCATGGCTGCTCTGCCCTCGTTCGAACTGGAGGATGTCGTAGAGGTGGAGCAGGGCATTGAGGGCTTTCTCCGCCCACTGCGGAGGCGCAGGTCAATCGACGCAGCAGCCCGGCGCACGCGTGTGCACTGCGTGCGGTGGCTCCCGCAGGACAAAGTGGTGTTGATGAAGGAGGTGCACCTGTGGGAGGAGGACACGGTGACCTGCGACGTGCAGACAATCTCAGCGCGCATCGCTCAGCTGCAGACATCCGCACAAGGGAAGCCTGCGGCGTCTTTTTTTGTTCCCCACCTCGCCCTGCACATCGACACAAGTCACCACTACCAGTGGCTGCTGGCCCTCTGCGGTCCCTCCCTGCACGACCTGCTCGACACGAACACTGCATCCCGGTGCTTTAGTGAATCTCACTGCCGGCGCCTGCTGCGCTGCGTGCTCGTGGCGCTCGACCACCTGCACCGCGTCTGCGCGTACGTGCATGGCGACGTGAGCCTGTCCAACATCCTCACCTGTGGGGCAAAGCAGGCAGAGGACGGCGGCGCGGTGCTCGGTGACCTTGAGTCCATCGCACCAATCGGTACGGAGCCGTGCGGCTCGGGTGGCACACCGCTGTACACCGCCCCCGAGCGCCTGCAGGACGGCGGGCTTCCCCTGCAAGCCCACGACGACGTCTGGGCCTTCGGCATTGTGGCCTACCAGCTGCTAACGCGGCAGAGCCAGGGTCACCCATGGCTAGACCAGCGCACGGATTCTTCGATCGCATTGTGCGACAACTACTGGCAGTTCCTCGGCGCCATGTCGGCGGTGCGCGGCACCTCTCCTCTGGAGTACCTGCAGCGGTCTGCGTTGGCGACGTGCTGTCCTGCGGCGCTGCCTGTGGTGGCGTCGTGCTTGTCGTGGCAGCCGGGTGAGCGGCCGACTGCCGCGGCGTTGTTGCAGGACCCGTGGATTGCAATGTAGGTGATAGCGTACGTGCGCTTGTGCTCTGTACAGCTCTTGCAACAATGAGGTTGGGATGGCACTTTATCTGAGGCTTTTCACCGCGCAGGAGAGAAGCGTCGATGTGGTGCCGCTAGCCCTCACGCGTAAATCTCGTTATCACAGACTTATTCAAAAGGAAGAGCACCTCTCAACAAGCCCAGCAACAGCTTCGACTGCGATTTACGATGTTCTCTTCTATTCTTTTTCTTTGCTGAGTTAGCACAGGCTCGTCAAGCTCAACGCAGTGGCGGCGCAACAAAAAAGGCTTTGCCTGTTGTCAGGGAGCGTCGAGAGCGAGCTCCATCATAGTCCTTACGACTTTTCGCGATGCTTCACCACGCTACCCTACCTCCTTTTTTCCCCCTCTTTCCGCTTTCCTTGACGGCTGCGACTCTCACTCAACTGCCTCACGTCGCTGCCACACGCGCATATGCTCCACAAACGGACAACTCAACCATTCTGCTCTCATTTTTGTGTTCACTGGTTAAAGGGCAGCAAAGAAGAACACGACAGGACCATCAACTCAAGACTGCTTTATTGCGCCGAGAAAAAAAAAGAAAAGAAAAGAATAGCATTCTTAGCGCAGTGCGTTCTGAAGAAAAAAAAATGAATCGCATTGTGAAGGTCAACGTAGGAGGCAAGTACTTCCAGACCCGCCTCTCTACCCTCCTCCGCTACCCGGACACCGCTTTTGCAAAGATGTTTGATGAGCTGGTCCCAGCGGCGTCCGCCCCCCCCCCCCGGGGGCCCGGGGGGGGGGGGCCCAGAGACCCCCCCCCCCCCCCCCGGGGGGGGATGTTTGATGAGCTGGTCCCAGCGTCGTCGTCGTCTTCCTCCGCGGTGCCCGCGGGGGGGGTGGGGAGGCCCCTGGGGGGGGGAGAATTGTATTTCTCGACGCGAACCCGGCTGTCTTTGAGAGGGTGCTGTTTTCGAGTTTCGTAGGAGCTGGACTTGAGTCTGGTGAACCACCTGAATGCTTGGGATTTGATGTCGCACGCCTTCCCCAACCGCAATCGCGGACGAGGCAGGTGACAAGGAGGCTGCGCCGGCGACGATAGAGCTTCCGGACGTCTGTGTCGTGCAGCTCTGTGATCACCTGCAGCACGATCAGGGCGTGAAGCGACACGCCATGACCATCACCTACGGCTCCGACGGCTTCCAGCTGCGCAAGCTCACGCAGATGATTCGCCGCGATCTGAATTTGCAGCTGTCCTCCACGTACTGGCAATGCTACCAAACAAACGAGCGGGCCGCGTTCTTTGCCACGACCAAGGTGGCCAACGGCGCAGCCGACATCCTGACCACCTCCATCAACCAGCAAGTCATCGAGCACACGGAGAGAATGGGGTACCACCTAACGAGCTCGTACGTGACGCTGAGTCCGGATGTGGTGCACACGAGTGTGCGCATGTTAATCCACAACTTTATCTTTCGCAGAGTGCGGCTGCCGTCGCTCGAGGCAGCGGACGAGTCGGCCCTCCTCGGGGATGAGGGAGAGGAGGTGGAGACGTACCAAAACTTCGAACCGCGGCCGGTGGGGCCGCAGAAGGTGCAGTGGGCGGATGCGCCATCTCGCCCGCACCCACAAGAGAAGTCAAGGGACATTTGGAAGTAAAGGAAGAGACGGAAAGAAAAAAAAAAATTTTGTGGCGCTGGGTGAGCGAGGTGAGGCAGTTGCAGAAACGACAACGGAGCGGCGATCGATAGGAGGAGCTGGACCGCGAGTGTCTTTTTGTTTTTGTTTCGCGCTTTCCCACCCCTGAAGGCACATGGCTCCCGAGCGCTTTTTGCTTTCAAGCGACACAGGCTTTCTTCCATGCTGGTGACGTCGTAATGGGGATTCTTTCACAGTTTGAACACGTGCGTGCGTGTGCTTTACAGGATACTAACAACACTATTAACAAAAAAAAAATTCTAAAACAACAATCGTCGTCTTTGGTGGCTTGCATTTCCCTCCAGTTGCTTCCCGCTACCGCGAAGTGCTGCTCATCCTTCTCTTCACATTTTTTTTTTTTTGTTTTCTGCGCGACCGAGGCATGTACCGACGTCGTTTGTGGGCGTGTGAGTGTGGGTGTGTGCGTGGATCTTCATCGCGGTGCGCCGTCCATGGGAATATGGTCTGCGTCGCTGTCACTTTGGCCCCATTAGCCGCTTTCTGATCTTCAACGCGGCAACCGTTTGCATAGCAAGAGAAAGTCTATTGCTCTCTTCCTCGCACCTGTGGTGGACACGCCATCGTGTGCGCTTGCGCGTTATGTTCGACTCTGAACTGTCTAATTGCTGCCTACGCTCGTGCCATACTTAATCTCCTCCACTGTCTTCTCTCCTCGTCTCCCTTTCTTGGCTGCTGACGCTTTTCTTTTCCCTCTTTCTATCTTGCTGCTGTTGTGGTGTTTTCCGACTTTTTCTCTACGTTGCCAAAACAACAACAAAAAATTTCCTTATACAATGCTTGCAATGAAGAAAAGAATAGGAGCACACAAAAGTACGCTGCCCATTCGTTCTTCTCGCATCTTGCCCCTCTTTACAACCCGCTCACAATTTTTTTTTTTTTACCTCCACAGCAGACTTCAACTTTCTCTCGAGGTCTCCCTCCACGCAGACGCTTATACACGCACTTTTTCTTTCTTACCTTCCCCATTGCTTTCTCATTCTCCTGGGCTTATTTTTCTTCATTGGTTGCTTCCAGTATGTCGAAGGTTGCCGGCTCCTACAAGAAGACGCACACGCTCAGCGCGCGTCGTAGAGACGCTGAGAAGGTGCGTGAGCGGGCCCCTGACCGCATTCTCGTAATCTGCGAGAAGGTCGAGAACTCCCCGGTGCCGGACCTGGACAAAGAGCAAGTTCCTTGTGCCGCCGGACGCAACGGTGGGCGGCTTCCTGGTCAGTATTCGTCGCCGCATCACCATGGAGCCAGAAAAGGCGCTCTTTCTCTTTGTTGGCGACAGTGTGCCGGCGAACAACACGCTCATGAGCGACTTGTTCAACACCTACAAGGATGACGACGGCTTCCTCTACGTGACGTACTCGGGCGAGAACACGTACGGTTAGCGGTGCGCCGTCCGCCCCTCTCACGCCATGAGGAGAGAGAGAGAGGGGAAGACAGGGACAAAAAAATCGGAAGAGCCTCCACACGCTTGTGTGGTGCCATATAGGGCTGTCAGGCTGAAAGGCAGGGAAGGTGCTGCGGAGACTCGGCAGACAGAGAGAAAAAGAGGAGAAAAACAGCAAGCCAACCCGAGGGCAACACCGACAACTGCGGCGTAGCAGCAGTGGCAGCCAGCACCGAGAGACCGCACTGCCTCGCTCAACCACCGCACCACCCCGCTCGCTTTTCCCTCCTCTTTCTGCGTTTTCTTTTTTGTCTTTCGCTTTTGATTTCCTGCCACTTCATCACTATTTATTAGCTTTGCTTGCTTCTGTTTTTTTTTTTCCTACTTTTTTTTTTACAAAGGTACATCCTTGCCATACCTTGCCCTGCTTGGAAAGAGAAAAAGAAGAAGAAAAAAATAATCAAAATTCAACGCGCTTCTTTCTTCTCTGTCTCTTCTCGTTTCTCTTACTACTCTTGTCTATCAGTCTCAGGTCGCGTAGCCTCACGCGCCACACATCTCGCTCGTCAGCTGAAAACGAAAAAAACAACAACAACCAAAGTAACACCTCAAAAGAGGACGCAAAAGACAAACAAAGAGGAAAAAACACCGACGAAGTCGAGCGTGTTGCTGCTGTCTTGCCGACTCCTCTGGCTGAAAACGAAAGCGGATGTGTGGCGTGACAAGAAAAAGAAAAAAAAACCACCTTTTTGCCATTTTTGCCGTTCTGTGTTTTGTGACTCTGTTTTCTTTTTCATTTTCTCGGGAAAAAATGAAGCATTCATTCTGTTCTTTTTTTCCATTTTCTCTTCTTCCTGTGCTCATCTACACAACCGCGCTGGGGCGCCTCTCTGCAAGCTGAAAAAATAGAAAAACCCGGTGTTTTTGAAAAGCTGTGTGTATTTCATTTTCGACGCAGCGCGGGCCTACGACGACGTTGCTGGGTGGACTGCTGCGCAGGCTACGCCGCCTCCAATGCAGGTCCAAAGAGTTGAGAAGTTGAAGCTCAACGCGTCTCGTCTGCGCGGCACGGTACGCACCAATCATGCTCTGCATTGTAGGAGGTGCTGGGGAGCAGCAGGCGAACTCTGAAGCGCAGACGTGCTATTCTCCCATCACAGTCTCCGTCCTTTCACAGTGTTGCTTGCTCTCTTTTCAAAAAAGGTGCTTTTTTTCTCATTTAAATCTCGCCGCCACTGCGTTGAAGACTGGCATTTCTTTCGTTACAGCTCTGCAGTGCAGAGTTCATCTCTATTTCCTCGTCTTCTACGCGTTCCCTACTCTTTCTACTTGTTCCCTCTCCTATTCTTTTTTTTTTTTCAAATGCCTGCACCTCGCCTTCTGCGGCGGGTAAGAGACTCTCCTCTCGGTTAAAAGATTTACCGACGGCGCAGCGTCACATTCTCTTCCTCGCTGCAAACACATACACCCACACGCCGTCCTCTTAGCTCCTCGTTTATCAAACAACAATAAACATAACAACCTCTGTTGTTGTACTCTTTTCACCGGCGCATCTCTCTCTCACTCGCCACCATGCGCCGCGGTTCCTCTGCCAGCGTCAGCATGACGTCCTTCAAGGACGTCCACACCGAGACCGAGCGGGCTGCCGATGCCGCTAAAGGCCTGGCAATGGGCAAGATCCCCATCGTGTGCGAGAAGCGTGCCGACTGCGCGCTGCCCGACCTGGCCCGCAAGAAGTTTCTTGTGTCTCCGACCATGACGGTGGCCACCTTCACCCAGCTGCTGCGCGACCGCATCTCGCAGGAGATCTCCGCGCTCTTTCTCCTCTTCATCAAGGACGAGGTGCTGCGGGCCGGTGAGACTTCGATGCAGGACTTGTACCGCTCCAACAAGGACGCCGATGATTTTCTTTACGTGCACTACAGCGACACGATGCCGGACGATGTGGCGATGATGGGACCTTACAAGAGCTCGCACTCCGCACAGGAGCGTGCCGAGGAGGCCCGTGAGGCCCTCGCGCAGGATAAGATACCCATTGTCTGTGAGCGGGCAGAAGGGAGCTCGCTGACGGACCTGACGCGCAAGAAGTACGTTGTCGCGCCAACCATGAAGGTCGGTTTCTTTTCTGTGCTCATCAAAGAGCGCATTGCGGCGCAGGTGACGGAGCCCTTCTTCCTCTTCCTCGGCGACCAGGTGCTGACGGCGCGCGAGATCACGATGCAGGAGCTTTACGCAGCGCACAAGGACAGGGACGGACTGCTGTACGTCACCTACGACGACCACGCGCCGGAGAGCGCCGTACGCGTTGGCGAGTACAGGATCACGCACTCGGCGGCGGAGCGGAAACAGGAGGCGGCGGAGGCGGCTGCGATGGGCAAGATTCCCATTATCTGCGAGCGGCGCGAGGGCAGCCATGTCGCGGATCTGGCGAACAAGAAGTTCATTGTCGCGCCGACCATGACGGTGGGCACCGTGGCGGCGCTGTTAGGTAAGCGAGTCGCCTCCGAGGTGGACCAGCGCATTCACCTCTTTATCGGCGACAACGTGCTCACCGCCAGCTCCATCCCGATCGCCGAGCTGCACAACGCCTATAAGGACGCCGAGGACGGCCTGCTCTACGTCACCTACTCCAACGAGATCCCGCCCCTCACGCCGCAGCTGGGCCAGTACAAGGTCTCCTACACCCACAAGGAGCGCGTGGCGGAGGCGGATAAGGCGCTGTGGCTTGAGAAGGTGCCGATCATCTGCGAGCGTAAAGAGGGCTCGACAATCCCGGCGATCAATCAGCGTAAGTTCTTTGTCTCGCAGGAGATCACTGTGGGAAAGCTGATCGAGCTCCTGCAGGAGCGCATCGCACAGGAGGTGAACTCGCCCATCTACATCTTCGTTCGCGGCGACACCATCACGAACTACAACGAGCCTATCATGGAGGTGTACGACGGGTACCGCGACACGGACAAGTTTCTCTACATCACCTACTCCGACACGCGCAGCTGAGACGCGTCGAGCACGCACGATGGCTGAGACGAGCGATGCACGATGCCTGCTGGGCGGGTGCGAAGGCGTGCACGCCACCTTCATTCAGCTATGTTGAAACCCATTTTTTTTTTTGTATCACAACGCGCTGCTGTTCTGTGTGAAGGGGCCAAACTGTCTTGGGGCTGCGTCGAAGCTCGCTCCCCCGCCTCAACATTTGGCGCGTTCAGCGTCGCGTGGTTTCACGGCCTTGAACAGCCAACAAGCCCTCTGTGGCGTTTTCCCCCTCCGCTGTTATCTCCTGTGAAGGAAAGGGAAGTGCCGCCTTTATCAGCAGTAGCACCCAAGCTGAAAGGCAAGAGCTATGTACGTACCTGCACAGACGCACACACATGAAAAGACAAGCAGCAACAAGGCAACGCACACACAGAAGCAGCGCAGCCTTGTGAAGTAGAGTGCCTACTAATGTTTTAGTTCTGACCAACGGTCAGACATTTGTTCCTTTTTCCTTTTTCCTTTTTTTTTTTCCTGTTCTCCGTCCTGTTGAGCAAGATCTGTAACGAGGTAATGGGAGGCAGCGCTGGTTGCGCACCTGGGGCCGTGTGAGCAGGCTCTGTGTGCGACACTGCAGCGACTCTGCGGCGGAGAGTCCCGAGCAAAGAATGCGAGGCACAAATGCCCTTGACCGCGCTGTTTTTCCCCTTTATCTCCGTTTCTGCCTTGCCGCCATTCTCCAAATCTGTATTTACTGCCGTCACTCCACACAAATTAAAAGAAGAGAGAAGAAACGTGTGGCTGTTACTACTCATCATTATCCTCCGTCTTGAAAAAAAAAAGTAGTAACAAATTAACTTGGGAGAATGCGCGAAGCCGAGAACAAGATGCACGACCCTTTTTCTTACTGGTCTCCGTGCGAAACTGAAAGGCTTGGTGCTGCTTGCGTAGCGTGCAGCGTCTGTTCCTCCGCTACTCAAGGCTCGCAACTAAAGTGTGGTGACACTCGCGTTTGTGTTGTGCGAGCTGCTCTGTACAGCAGCTTCGTTTTCCGCATCACGTTTCGTTCCTGGTGCGAAGTACAAGTCATCTTTTTCTTATTGTCGACGTTGTTTGCAGTCAACTCTGCACATCTCAACTGTATTTCTTACCCTCTGAGACCCTCTGTTTTCTTCTGCTTTTCCCAAATGCTGTCCCTCTCGCTGCGCAGTCTGCTGGTGGAACGTCTGCTACTTCACCGCGGGTTGCTGGAGCCCTCTACGCGTTCCGGTCAGCCGCGGCAACCGACGTCTGCACGGGGAGAGAGAGTTCGCCGCTAGTCGGCTCTCCTCGATGCTGACGGCTTCCGTTTATCGCTGCGCTCGACACCAGAGCGTCCACCGTGTTTTCGTTCTTCTTTTTCAGTGTGTGTGCGTTCTTACTCTCTTCTCCACGGCGTGCTACATCGTCGACATCCGCTCGCGCTACCTGACACCGCGAAAGGACTTTCACGCTCTCAACATCTTCGCGAAGAGCTTGTGGAATGCCAGTGGGCTTCCCGCGACGGTCGTGCCGGCGCCAAGTCTCCACGCGGCTGCCATCCAAGCCTACGACGAGCCGGTGCTGCTGCAGCTGAACGCGTCTCTAACACGCACCGGTGCCGCCGCAGCTGCCATCGAGGGCTATGGGCTAGAGCGGACGGAGTGTCTGTGGTCCGCGCTGCTCGACCCGGCCGCCCGTCCCTCTCCCGCCCCATCGAACTTGTCGCTGCATCTCCACGTGTTCTTCCTGCATGGCAATTCAGGCAGCCACACACAGGGCGAGTACTGGAGCTGTGCGGTGCGCTTCGCCAGCAGCTTGCTGGGGCTGCAGATCAGCACCTACGCGTTTCAGTGGGCGGAGCAAGCCAACGTGCATCGTGGTCGCCTCGTGGGCTTGCAGGCCGACTACGTTGCCGACGTCGTCGAGGCAGTTGTCCGTGGCGCACCCGATCGCAGCGTCGTGCACCAAGCGTGGCTGGTGGGGCACTCCATGGGAGGCGTTGTGGCGCGACTGGCGGCACAGCTGCTCGACACGTCCGTCGAGCTTAGCGGCATCGTCACCTTTAACGCCCCGCACCGCTTTCCCCCGCTGCTGCTCGACGCCGCCATGGCTGACGTGTACCACAGCCTCACAGCGTCGGAGCGGGTCACCCCCACTAATGCCGCGGGCGAGGAGGCGGCGGAACGTCCGACACAGCTGTCAAGCGCGAAGCTGGTGGAGGTGTGCAGGGCCTCGACAGCCGACTGTCTCCGCTATCGACGGCGCCAGAGCCGTGCCGCGCAGCTCATCTCCATCTCGTCGGGCGAGATGGACCTGCAGATCGAGCCGGCGACTGCCTTTGTGTCGCAGCGGTCGAGTTACTACGTGGTGTCTGTCCTCAACACCCTCAGTCGCGACCTTTGCACGCGAACTACCTCGCACGATGGGGTGTTGGCGGAGCCATGCACCGTCATGCTGGGTGCCCTGCGGCTGCTCGCCGCCTCGGTTAACCAGATGACCAGCAGCGCCGTTCCCGCAGACGGGCAGCGCCGCGCACGCGATGCGGAAGCAGAGGCGCTAGTGCAGCTACTGCTGCCGCCCGGCATCGTGTCGCGGGTCAGCCTGCTGGGTCAGCTGCTGTGGCAGTGGCACCTGTGGCCGTGGGCGGTGGCCGCGCTGTACGGCTACGTGCTCTTTGCGGGGCTGTGGCCCGGTATGGTTCACGCTGCAGAGCACTTCGCGCTGCGGGGGCCTGCGCGGCGTGCGTCGCCGTGGCTTGTCGTGTCCGCGATACGTTGGGTCGTGTCAAGCGACTACACGGTGGCGGTGTTTCTTGTAATCTTCTATGGCTGCACCACGGCGTACGCCGCGGTGACAGGGCTGTACCTTGTCTGCAGCGGGGAAACGGAGTGGTTCAGCACTACCAGCCCGTGGCAGTGGGAGTCTTACCCTCAGCTGCGGCACCTCACGGCCACTTATGCGGCGCCACTGCAGCTGACAACGCTCACCCTCCTCTTTCTTGTACTCTCGGTGGGGCCCGTGACGGTGGGCATCAACGCTGGCATGACGATGCTAGTCATTGGCGACGCGGTGCGGCACGTCAAGGGCCGAATCGGCAGATGGCGGCGGGTGTTTGGGACGGCACGGCGGCGCCGTGTGGCGGCCGCGCTTTTTCCTGGCGTCGTCGCCGCCGTGTACGTGGCGTTGCTGTTACTGGAAATCGGACTCACGGCGCGAGCGATGGTGTGGCTGGTGCTGTTTCTCGTCGTCCCGAGCTTCCGCAACGCACAAGCGAGCCGCAGCGAACGGGTCGCCACGCCCGTCGCCACGGCCAACGATGCTGTAGAGGTTGTCGTCCCTGCCGAGCCGTCGTCGGCGCGTGCGGCTGCGGAGGTGGAGGAGTGGCCCGTGCGGCACCTGCCTGGCATGCTGTACGCCGCCGTGTTTTTAGTTCAGCTGCATCCCTTCTTCACGCTGCGCAACGTCGTGGTGTCGCACACCTTTGACGAGGTGTCGACCGTGGATGCGCGCAACTTCGTGGCGGAGGTCGGCCTTCTCGTTCTCCTCTGCTGTGCGGCCGCAACGCCCCCGCTGCCGATGCGCGACTCCCGCGTTTGGCGCTATGCAGGCGCTCTCAGCAGCGCCGCAGCGGCACTCGCCGTGGCGTGGATGATGGTGCACCCAGTGGAGGCGTTTCTCGTGCTGCCAGCGCTGCTTTGGTGCCTGCCGAGCTTCTTATTCAGCACCTTGTGTGCGTGAGTGTTGACTCACTGCTTTACAATTAATTCGTTTAAAGAAAGCAACCAAAATGAAATCTATTCCCGATGCCCTGACCAAACAACGCGCTTGCACTCATTTTCTCGTGCGCTGTTGCCAAAAGCTTACCATCTCGCCTCCGCTGCGGTGCTCCTCTCCATTCTATTTCCTTTATTCCTCTTTCTCCCTAATGTTTTGACTAGGTTTGGGCTTATGTTTTCTTCCTAGGGGTAGGGTTTGGGCAGATGGTGTTTTCCAGAAAAAGGCCCAACGTTTTAATTGGGCAGAGAGAGGGAAAATACTGGTGATACTAGTAGGAGGAGGAGGGGAAAACGGAATGAGTGAGAAGCCTAAAAAAATCGCCTCTTCGGCGCCAGCCCATTCTGCAGCCTGGAAACACCTGGCAGCAAACGCTCCTCCGCTTCCGTAACGTCCGCTATTCGTCGACAAGCGCCACTCGATCAGCGCACAGCACCTGTAATTTCGTCTTCAATAGCGTTCTTACAAAAAAATGTGACTGCACCGCTTCATCGCAGCTGTTTTGCTGCTTTCTTTACGAGCCTTTGCCTGCTCATTTCCAACTCCAACAATTTAAAACAATACTCAGCGACTTAATTTTCACTCAGTCAGCAGACCCTTGTCACGCAAAAAAGCCTTCATGGTCGCCTTGCGGCCCGCAAACTTCTCGTACGCCACGTTCGGATCAACCGAGTTGCCCACCGACAGCACGCACGCACGCAGGTGGTCGCCGTTCTGCCGCGTCAGCCCGCCGTTCTCCAGGAACCACTCGAAGCCGTCGCAGTCCAGCACGCGGGCCCACTGGTAGACGTAGTAGTTCGAGGCGTAGCCACCCGTGAAGGTGTGCAGGAAGTAGCCGCTGTGGTAGCGCGGCGGGATCTCCGCGAAGCCCGCGCCGAACGCCTTCATTGCCGCCTCCTCCATCTCCGCCACCGGCAGCAGCATGGACTCCTCCGTCACGAGGTGCCAGAAGAGGTCCAGGTAGGCGGCCTTCACCACCTCGATCGTGCCGAAGCCCGCGCCGTACGTCTCCGCGGCACGCATGCGGTCCACCAGCGCCTGCGGGATCGGCTCCTTGGTCTCGTGGTGCAGCGCGTAATTGCGCAGCACCTTGTCGTACATGGCCCAGTGCTCGTTGATCTGCGACGGGAACTCCAGGAAGTCGGGAGCAACGTTGGGGCCCGCCAGCGTCGGGTACTTGAGGTTGCTCAGCATGCCGTGCAGGCCGTGGCCGAACTCATGGAAGAGCGTCGTCACCTCCCACTTGCTCATCAGCGTCGGCTTCCCCGCAGCGGGCTTCACCAGGTTCAGCACGTTGTGCACCACCGGTCGCTGGCCCAACGCGTGCGACTGCTGCACGTACCACGTCATCCACGCACCGCCGCGCTTGCTGGAGCGCGCGTAGGGGTCGAGGCAGTAGATGGCGAGCTGCTCGCCGGTGTGGTCGAAGACGTCGAAGGTGAGCACGTCCGGGTGGTACGCCGGCAGGTCGGTGCGGCGCTTCAGCGTGAGGCCGTACAGCTGCTCCGCCGTGTAGAAGACGCCGCGCTCCAGCACGGTGCTCAGCTCGAAGTAGGGCTTGGTCTCGTTCTCGTCGAGGTCGTACTGCTGCTTGCGCACCTTCTCCGCGTAGTAGCTCCAGTCCCACGGCGCCAGCTCGAAGTCGCCGCCCTCCTCGCGGATCATCTTCTGGATGTCCGCTGCCTCCTTCTTTGCCTTGGCAGCGGCGGCCTTGCCCATGTCGCGCAGCAGCGCCTCCGCGGCCGCGGGGTCCGCCATCTGGTTCTGCAGCTGCCACTCCGCGAAGCTCTTCTTGCCCAGCAGCTTCGCCTTGCGCAGCCGCAGCCGCGTGATCTCATCGATGGCCGCCGTCGTGTCGTTCTCGTCGCCGCGGCAGCAGCGCTGCTCGCTGGCCTCGAACAGGCGGCGGCGCGTGTCGCGGTTCTTCAGCGACGTGAGCAGCGGCTGCTGCGTCGTGTTGACGATGATCAGCGCGTACTTGCCGGCGTGGCCCAGCTCCTCCGCCTCCTTCTGCGCGGTGGCGATGTCATCCTCGCTCAGCCCCTCCAGCTCCGCCGCGTCGTCCACGATGAGCGACGCCGTCTTGCGCGTGCCCATGACCTTGTTGTTGAAGTCGGCCTCCAGCACGGCGAGGCGCTCGTTGATCTGCTTGAGCTGGTCCTTGCCGCTGTCGTCCAGACCCGCGCCAGCCTTGCGGAACTCTTCCTCGGTGTGCTCGACGAGGCGCAGGTCCTCGCCGGCGAGACCGCCGCGGCTGTCGTAGACGGCCTTGACGCGGTGGTACAGCGCGGAGTCGAGGTAGATCTTGTCGTTGTGCGCGGCTATCTTGGGCGAGTACTCCATGATGAGCTGCTGCATCTCGGGCGTGGAGTTGGCGGCGAAGATGTTGCAGAAGTTGCCCCAGGAGCGGGCGAGGAGCCGACCGCCGAGCTCGAGCGCGACGACGGTGTTCTCGAAGGTGGGTGCGTCGGCGCTTGTCTTGATGGCCTCCAGCTCCGCCAGCTGCTCCGCCATGCCCTGCTCGAAGGCGGGGGCGTAGTGCTCCAGCTTGATCTTGTCGAAGGGCGGCGAGTAGAAGGGCAGCGTGCTGCGCTCCATGAGGGGGTTAGGTGCCTTTACATGACGCAGGGAGGACAAGGCTCCCGCAGCGCAGAGGCGGTGGGTGAGCTTGCGAAACATATGGGGAGAGGAATCGTTGGCGTCCCCTTGTAAAACTGTTATCGAGTGAAGCGAGGTAGGAGGGAGAGGGAGAAAGGAAAAGAGAGTTCAGTGCGGTTTGGACTGCGAAGAGGTGAGAATTCCAGGAAAGTATGTTCCGGTGTTTTACGGGGACCAGACATGAGCGGGACTACTGCGTTGTTGCTGAAGGTCACCTAATAAACAGAATGGAAGCGCATTTTCTTTTTCCTTTTTACCTACTGCAGACAAGGAGACCAACTTCGCTCGCAGCGTCAAACAGCTCGTCTTTTCCTTGAGTTCGTAAGTGACACGTAAACGTGGCGTGTCAAAGGAGGGGTTAGAGTAGAGCAGAGATAGCGCTATCTTCGCCGTCAAGCCCATCTAGGCGTATTGGAGCAGGTAGTGAACTTATTGTAATGGAAAGCGGGGCGGACAGGAAGTGGGTTCGGTCCGGCACACACAGACACACAGATATAGGCTTCGGCGATGTGGCTGAGTGGGGATACAACGCATTTAAAGGGATTCCTTTTCACAACCTTTTGCCTTCTGTTTTAAATTCGTGTTTGCTTTCCCCATCCACGTGCCTGGTGAGCCCAACCCATCCACAATGGCATCCAATAGCTTTAAAAATCAGCGAAGACAGCTGGCCTCTTGAGCAAGCAAGCGTGCCATTGTGTTTTCGGACTTCTTTCTGACATGAACATATTGCCCAAAGTGCATCATGACAGCTTCTCAAGGTGGTGGGGCGACTAAGACGCGACCATGACCTTTTTCACCCCAGGCGATAGAAGAGGACGCTCTTTCTTGAGCCCCGGTGAGGCACGCTTTCAATACAATGCAGAGCGGTGTTAAGAAGAGCATCCGGGGGTCACGTATTGAGCAGACCGTTATGATGCTATCAAAAAGCCGCGCATGGGCAACGATCGTGGCAGCGTTGCTGTACAAAAAGGCAGACGAGAGAGGGAAGCTGCCAACGAAGCAAGCTCACCTAATCTCCATCCAAAGTCAACAGGGACATTTGGAGAAGAAGGGCTGTGGTGCTGCTGGACGTGCTTCCCGAACGAGAGCGTTGGGAAGTCACTTTTACTTTGCTTGGCTGGACCGTTTTCTAAATCATGCTACCCGCAAAGCAAGTCTTTCTTGGGAATGCGAAGCGAAACGCTTCTATTTTCGTCGTATCCTCGGCGCACCGCGCATGACCTGCGGCACATGAGCCGCACAAACCTTGGCAGCGGCAAGCTCAGCTACTTTCTGATGTACGGTGGAGAAGCCCAATACGCTCTCACTCGGCAAAAGGCCAATAGCTTCAACCTGCAGAGATTCGGTGGACCCAAGAGCCCAAACGTCCTTTTCCTTGTCGTCGGGTTCTGCGGCACATTTTGGAAGCCGCGCTTCGCAACAGGAACGTGCCACACGCCGCTCCTGTGACTGGGAAGTTCATCTCTCCTCAGGCGAACCTGAAGCTCCAGCGCTGCAGGCCGATAGCACGCATGCCGCAGCGCAGCAGCCAACCACCACTACTACCACAACAACAACAAACGGAAGTGCCAGAACGACGGCGGGGGCGAAAAGAACGTCGCCGTAGCCAAGAAGACACCTAAAAAAAATTACAAATAAACTGAGCAATAGTAGTCCACTTTTTACCTCAGGCACCCCGCGAATATGAGACCTTTGACGATGGCCAGACCGCAAACGTGGTACTGGACGACATTCCGACACACCACATCTTCACTGCGCACATCTTCAACTCCTATGCCACGCTGCCTGCGGTGTCATACGGGGACGCCAAGTCGATTACCGCTCGGGCTGACAAAGCAGGAAATAAAAAAGAAAAGTTGCTGCATGTTTCATTGCACCCCGCAGCGCATTGAGAAGCGGGACTTTCGAACCATCTTGATGGAGTGACGGGACTGCAGGTAATCGACTCACCTCCTTCGCGCTGCATTTACAGGAAATTACAGCACACATCAATCGACATTCCGCCAGAAATCAGACGATCGTGGAAGGAAATCAAACTCGAAGGGCAAGCGTGTACGCCAGGTGAGGGGACGTGGCGGGCACCGAGCAAGAGCAAGGTCAGTAGACTGCATGGCACGTGCACAAGACAGTGCCCTCCACCAGACAGCGTTATCGTTAAGCGCCTTCGCGAAAACTTTTCAGCGAACATGCTGGAAGGCGGTGGACCGAAGGAGCCTTCTGGCCAACCACCGTATCTGCCGAGCGAGGCTACAAGAATTGGTCGCAAGGAAAATTACTTCCCTTGCATCCAAAAGCGTTGCCGAAAAGGCAGACGACAATTTGATTCTGGGTCTCGACAGCTCACACCACGTCGCAAAAGCGCTGGAGGGACTACGCGCCAAAGCAAAGAAAACGAAGAAATTCGCGCTTCGCCTCTTGGCCGACGCAACGAGCGCAGTCGATGGGATCTGCTGGTGCCGCCGGATGAGTCGCTGCCTCATTCGTTCGTCCAGACTGACAGACCATTTGTGTGTGCCGGCAATACACTAGCACAGCGGGTGTTTGTTCTTGAAAGCAGGGGTTCACCGCCGCACCGGAGGTGGGCAGCGCTTGTCATTGCATGCTGTCAATACAACACGAAGGCGCGGTTGTGGTCCACGACAAGACCCCTACCACACCGACGAGACACAATACACATGCTCCTCAAATGCCGATAAGGGGCGACATCCGGGGACACAACAAAAAAAAGAGTGTTATGCGCTTCTTCAGCAACCACGGACGTGCTAAGCAGCAGCAGAAATTGGAAAGTTCAAAAGGCCACCTCCCGCTCATCTACGCGGTGCGTCTTTCATGAAAAGTTACAACACGTCTTTTTTCCTTGGTGTCGGTCGTAATCGCCAAAGATGAACGAAGGCAGCGCCTACACCGCATCAGCAAACCTGATTCAATAAAAACATCAGGTTTGGAAGGAAGGCACTGCTAAGTGCTTTACAGCGAGGTGCTCCACTTACCGAAAATTCACTGGAATCGGCATCTACTTGCAAAATTTGTTTAATAGTGAGGCTTCGTGAACCGGTAACGGTAGCAGTTGTGGCGGACAACATTCCTGTTGTCCTCGCGCAGCGCAAGCACTATGGCGTCAGAGAGATTGTGAAGGGGTTTGGGCACGGCTCGCCGTGCCGACTCACGAACGCACCATGATGAAGAAACGTCGACGTCGTAGTGGTAGTCGTCAATACCAATCGCGAACTCTAATCCAAGCTAATCCGTCTCCGCTGTACTTGAGAGAAGACGCAGAAAATAACGCAATGTTTGTGAAGAAAAGGCATGGCTTCCGGCCAGAGTTGAAGGGCAAGGAGCTCTAACTAATGCTTGCAGCGGCTCAGGAAAAAAAAAGAGCACAGTGAGGGAGGTCGTGTAAAGAGCTGTGTACCACAAAAAGCAACACGGAAGATTACTCAAGTGGCGGACCATCAGTCGCATTCTTGGCTTGTAAGAAACCTGCAGCATAAAAATAGTTCTCCTTTTGTTTACTCTCCCATCTACCAGTCACAGTACCTGCAAGAAGAGCGGCAGATGGAGCAGAAAGGCGCACAGGAGTGAGGAAGAGTCCCCTTCACGGTGCTGACCTATCAAGTGTTCATCGTCATCTTGCAGCTAAAAAAAAAAGTTTGATAGTCATGATATCGACATATGCGTTGTGGAAAGAGGCGTACATTTTGTTAGTTGAAGGCCAAGTTACGACGGCAACGCAAGGGATAAGTAAAGAAAGACCGAAACGCCGAGAAGCATGACGTGAAGCCGAGCGGGCAATGTACATAGCAGAACAGAAGCATCCCCACATATTTCTGCTGCAAAAAAACAAGCCCTATCTGGCAACAAAGAGTGGTGACGTGGGGACACGCGTAACTACTGTCCACCCAGAGAATCTGGAAACGGTAATAACTACGGGCACTTCAGCAGAAGGCGTCGCTTCACCGTTCCTCGCAACCCAATTTTAGTTTTTTTTTGCGCCACCCCGGAGACACCGACGTCTCTCGACACGTACAGAGGCAGAGATGCTGAGAAACCTTCTTTTACTGCATGCACGACGAATACGTTGGCGAACGGTACGAACACCGTAACTTGACAATCCCTCCGCGATCTCCTCAACATCTCGTAAAGCACCCGGCTACCATCAAAGCGCTTTTATTTATTTTTTATTTTCTGTTCAACAATTTTTCCTTTTTTTTTGTACCCGTACGTATCATAAGTTATAACGTTAAAAGAGAATCGCTATCAGAAACTGGTGCTTTATTTTTTTTTTACAACACCTGATAGGAGTCTGTTTTATAACTCCATTTTTTTAAGTATTCTGCGAGAAAGGAGGGAGATAAAGCACGCAATAACAAAGTAATAGACGAGGCGTTATCGCCCCTTAATTGTACGATCGTAGGCGGTAACCTAAAAGCGATGGACCTCATCACCGCCCCCTCCCTTAATCCAGAAGGCCGTTGATGTGCAGCATGGCCTTCATGGTCGCCTTGCGGCCCGCAAACTTCTCGTACGCCACGTTCGGGTCAACCGAGTTGCCCACCGACAGCACGCACGCACGCAGGTGGTCGCCGTTCTGCCGCGTCAGCCCGCCGTTCTCCAAGAACCACTCGAAGCCGTCGCAGTCCAACACGCGGGCCCACTGGTAGACGTAGTAGTTCGAGGCGTAGCCGCCCGTGAAGGTGTGCAGGAAGTAGCCGCTGTGGTAGCGCGGCGGGATCTCCGCGAAGCCCGCGCCGAACGCCTTCATCGCCGCCTCCTCCATCTCCGCCACCGGCAGCAGCATGGACTCCTCCGTCACGAGGTGCCAGAAGAGGTCCAGGTAGGCGGCCTTCACCACCTCGATCGTGCCGAAGCCCGCGCCGTACGTCTCCGCGGCACGCATGCGGTCTACCAGCGCCTGCGGGATCGGCTCCTTGGTCTCGTGGTGCAGCGCGTAGTTGCGCAGCACCTTGTCGTACATGGCCCAGTGCTCGTTGATCTGCGACGGGAACTCCAGAAAGTCGGGAGCAACGTTGGGGCCCGCCAGCGTCGGGTACTTGAGGTTGCTCAGCATGCCGTGCAGGCCGTGGCCGAACTCGTGGAACAGCGTCGTCACCTCCCACTTGCTCATCAGCGTCGGCTTCCCCGCTGCGGGCTTCACCAGGTTCAGCACGTTGTGCACCACCGGCCGCTGGCCCAACGCGTGCGACTGCTGCACGTACCACGTCATCCACGCACCGCCGCGCTTGCTGGAGCGCGCGTAGGGGTCGAGGCAGTAGATGGCGAGCTGCTCGCCGGTGTGGTCGAAGACGTCGAAGGTGAGCACGTCCGGGTGGTACGCCGGCAGGTCGGTGCGGCGCTTCAGCGTGAGGCCGTACAGCTGCTCCGCCGTGTAGAAGACGCCGCGCTCCAGCACGGTGCTCAGCTCGAAGTAGGGCTTGGTCTCGTTCTCGTCGAGGTCGTACTGCTGCTTGCGCACCTTCTCCGCGTAGTAGCTCCAGTCCCACGGCGCCAGCTCGAAGTCGCCGCCCTCCTCGCGGATCATCTTCTGGATGTCCGCCGCCTCCTTCTTTGCCTTGGCGGCGGCAGCCTTGCCCATGTCGCGCAGCAGCGCCTCCGCGGCCGCGGGGTCCGCCATCTGGTTCTGCAGCTGCCACTCTGCGAAGCTCTTCTTGCCCAGCAGCTTCGCCTTGCGCAGCCGCAGCCGCGTGATCTCGTCGATCGCCGCCGTCGTGTCGTTCTCGTCGCCGCGGCAGCAGCGCTGCTCGCTGGCCTCGAACAGGCGCCGGCGCGTGTCGCGGTTCTTCAGCGACGTGAGCAGCGGCTGCTGCGTCGTGTTGACGATGATCAGCGCGTACTTGCCGGCGTGGCCCAGCTCCTCTGCCTCCTTCTGCGCGGTGGCGATGTCGTCCTCGCTCAGCCCCTCCAGCTCCGCCGCGTCGTCCACGATGAGCGACGCCGTCTTGCGCGTGCCCATGACCTTGTTGTTGAAGTCGGCCTCCAGCACGGCGAGCCGCTCGTTGATCTGCTTCAGCTGGTCCTTGCCGCTGTCGTCCAGACCCGCGCCGGCCTTGCGGAACTCTTCCTCGGTGTGCTCGACGAGGCGCAGGTCCTCGCCGGCGAGACCGCCGCGGTTGTCGTAGACGGCCTTGACGCGGTGGTACAGCGCGGAGTCGAGGTAGATCTTGTCGTTGTGCGCGGCTATCTTGGGCGAGTACTCCATGATGAGCTGCTGCATCTCGGGCGTGGAGTTGGCGGCGAAGATGTTGCAGAAGTTGCCCCAGGAGCGGGCGAGGAGCCGACCGCCGAGCTCGAGCGCGACGACGGTGTTCTCGAAGGTGGGTGCGTCGGCGCTTGTCTTGATGGCCTCCAGCTCCGCCAGCTGCTCCGCCATGCCCTGCTCGAAGGCGGGGGCGTAGTGCTCCAGCTTGATCTTGTCGAAGGGCGGCGAGTAGAAGGGCAGCGTGCTGCGCTCCATCAGGGGGTTCTCGGACATGGTTTTGGGGTGAGAGTTTAGGTAGAGAGAGAGAGTTGCGGGTAAAGCAGATAAGGCTTGTGTTTGGAGACGGTAGACACGTTAGATGCTGGGGAGTAGAATTAATAAAAAACCGTGAAAGCAAAGAAAGTAGTCGTTAGCGAAGGGGAGGATAAGGATGAAGATAACGAAACGGCGCTGTCGGAAGTAGTCTTGAAAGTAGTAGAGAAAAAAGCAGGTAAAGGAAATCTGCCAAATCAAAGAGCAAATCAAAATTGAGAAAAAATAAACCAGTTTGCGTTGGAGAAGTGGAAAAGGAGAGAGTGTGTGTGTGCGTGTTTGTGTTGGTGGTATCAACCGATGAAAGAAAAGAACACGATTTGTCCGATAGGTCAGCACAAAGGGGCGAAATAAAAGTTCAAAATGTGGGGAAGCAGGAGAAAGGGGTCGTAGGCGTGGTGCCGAGATAAGTTCAAAAAGGCCCATTACAGCTTTGCATATTCACTGCCACACGTTCTCACCGAAGTGGAAGAGAGAGAATGCGAGAAGCGTCACAAACACTAAAAGACCTCTAATTAAGTCAAACGAAATTCATTGCCGTTTCAGGCCGTCTCAAATGCGCAAAGCCAGACCCAAAGCAGACGCGGCATCACCTCTGAAGTTTTAACGATACGAAGGCAACCCAATAACATAACTAGCTTGTCGTTTAGCACACATAAGGGGCATATCCAGGTAGAACAATACCTGTAGGCACACAAGTAATTCTTAGAAGAAGTAAGACAAGATTAGTGCGAGCGATAAAGTCATAAAGTTTAGTTTCCGCGATAAAAAAAGAAACAAGAGAGAGAAAAACATAAATACACAACACTCTCCTCTGTTTTTCCTCTCGCCTTTAGTGATCACCTACCGCCTACATACTTATGTGCTGAAAGAAAAACTAAAGTTAGGAGACGACGATAAAAATGATACTCTTTCTGCTTGCACGCCGGAGAGCTAGTCATCCAGCAACCCGTTGTTGCGGAGGAAGGCCTTCATGTTCGCCTTGCGGCCCGCGAACTTCTCGTACGCCACGTTCGGGTCAACCGAGTTGCCCACCGACAGCACGCACGCACGCAGGTGGTCGCCGTTCTGCCGCGTCAGCCCGCCGTTCTCCAGGAACCACTCGAAGCCGTCGCAGTCCAGCACGCGAGCCCACTGGTAGACGTAATAGTTTGAGGCGTAGCCGCCGCCAAAAGTATGTCGAAAGTAGCTGCCGTGGTAGCGCGGCGGGATCTCCGCGAGGCCCACGCCGAACGCCTTCATCGCCGCTTCCTCCATCTCCACCGCCGGCAGCAGCATGGACTCCTCCGTCACGAGGTGCCAGAAGAGGTCCAGGTAGGCGGCCTTCACCACCTCGATCGTGCCGAAGCCCGCGCCGTACGTCTCCGCGGCACGCATGCGGTCCACCAGCGCCTGCGGAATCGGCTCCTTGGTCTCGTGGTGCAGCGCGTAGTTGCGCAGCACCTTGTCGTACATGGCCCAGTGCTCGTTGATCTGCGACGGGAACTCAACAAAATCACGGGTCACGTTGCTTCCCGCCAGTGTTGGGTACTGCAGGAAGCTCAGCATGCCGTGCAGGCCGTGGCCGAACTCGTGGAACAGCGTCGTCACCTCCCACTTGCTCATCAGCGTCGGCTTCCCCGCAGCGGGCTTCACCAGGTTCAGCACGTTGTGCACCACCGGCCGCTGGCCCAAGCGTGTGCTCTGACGGACATACGCGGTCATCCACGCACCGCCCTGCTTTCCAATACGTGCATAGGGGTCGAGGCAGTAGATGGCGAGCTGCTCGCCGGTGTGGTCGAAGACGTCGAAGGTGAGCACGTCCGGGTGGTACGCCGGCAGGTCGGTGCGGCGCTTCAGCGTGAGGCCGTACAGCTGCTCCGCCGTGTAGAAGACGCCGCGCTCCAGCACGGTGCTCAGCTCGAAGTAGGACTTGGTCTCGTTCTCGTCGAGGTCGTACTGCTGCTTGCGCACCTTCTCCGCGTAGTAGCTCCAGTCCCACGGCGCCAGCTCGAAGTCGCCGCCCTCCTCGCGGATCATCTTCTGGATGTCCGCTGCCTCCTTCTTTGCCTTGGCAGCGGCGGCCTTGCCCATGTCGCGCAGCAGCGCCTCCGCGGCCGCGGGGTCCGCCATCTGGTTCTGCAGCTGCCACTCCGCGAAGCTCTTCTTGCCCAGCAGCTTTGCCTTGCGCAGCCGCAGCCGCGTGGTCTCTTCCACATCAGCCGTCGTGTCATTCTCGTCACCGCGGCAGCAACGCTGCTCACTGGCCTCGAACAGGCGCCGGCGCGTGTCGCGGTTCTTCAGCGACGTGAGCAGCGGCTGCTGCGTCGTGTTGACGATGATCAGCGCGTACTTGCCGGCGTGGCCCAGCTCCTCCGCCTCCTTCTGCGCGGTGGCGATGTCGTCCTCGCTCAGCCCCTCCAGCTCCGCCGCGTCATCCACGATGAGCGACGCCGTCTTGCGCGTGCCCATAACTTTTTTGTTGAAGGCACTCTGGAGTGTTGCGAGCCGCTCGTTGATCTGCTTCAGCTGGTCCTTGTCGCTGTCGTTCAGACCAGCACCGGCTTTGCGGAACTGCTCCTCGTAGAACTCGACGAGGCGCAGGTCCTCGCCGGCGAGACCGCCGCGGTTGTCGTAGACGGCCTTGACGCGGTGGTACAGCGCGGAGTCGAGGTAGATCTTGTCGTTGTGGGCTGCGAAAAGAGGGGCGTACGAGGACATGAGCTGCTGCATCTCGGGCGTGGAGTTCGCATTGAACAAGTTACTAAACACGCTGGTGGATCGGAGAAGCAGCTGGCCGCTGAGCTCGAGCGCGACGACGGTGTTCTCGAAGGTGGGTGCGTCGGCGCTTGTCTTGATGGCCTCCAGCTCTGCCAGCTGCTCCGCCATGCCCTGCTCGAAGGCGGGGGCGTAGTGCTCCAGCTTGATCTTGTCGAAGGGCGGCGACTGGAAATGCAGCGTGCTGCGCTGCATGAGGGGGTTCTCGGACATCGTGGGCGTTTATGGAAGGTACGTAAAAGGTGTGCCGCTGGCAAAGGTAGAGAGGGTATTTTTGTGTCGGCTGCACAAGCGGACGCAAAAGGGTTCGATAAAATAAAATAGAAGAAAAGAAGAAGAGAAAAGAATCGATACGGAGAGAAAGAGAATGCTAAAGGCTAAAAAGAACTTACGTGCACAAGAAGGCCGACAAGCGAAGTCGGGCTACGTGGGAGCGGAGTAGAAAAGCGATGCGACAAACTTCAAGTGCGGATATCAAAGCAAAAGAGGGCGGTGATAAAGAAGGAGGGGTTTAAGAAGGCCTGTCATCAAGGAAAAAAGCATCTAATATACCGAATTAAAAAAAAAAAAACACCCGCTAAAGCTTTCGCTTCTACGCGTACCGTTCTCATCTTTACGTCCTACACGCCTCTATTTTTTTTTTTTTTTGGTAGGTTCCCGGGACTGTAAAGGGTTTCGTGGAGAGTGGCAGTGGCAACGGCGACTGAGATCACACACGTAGCGGACGTCGTCTGTCGCCTCTTTAGCATAACACAAGAAAGTACGTTTTTTGTGGCTTCCTCTTGCTATACTGTGAGTCTCCAAGCGCTGCGACAGACAATAGTTGTCTTTTACAGCGGTGATTCTCGGCTTGACAATTGTAGCGAAGGCCGCACAAAGGCTTGACGGAATGGTAGCCTTCTCTTACCGCTATATGGCTGAACGATGTATGTGTGGCTTGCTATCTCCGGAGGTAGAGAGCTTGTGTGCGTCTCCATCAAGTCAACTTCAATACAGCTCTCATATTATTTTTCTTTCCTCCCTTCTTCTGAAACTTTGCCAAATCAGTGAAGCATGAAAATGCAGAAGAGTAACGCTAGTAAGACGCGTAAAATACAGGAAGAGTCGCTGAAGCACAGAGGGGGACGATCGCAGGTGTTAAGATGTAAAAGACATATCACAAAAACGTACTAAGAGAATAATAATTGTAGTAAAAAAAAAATAAGCGTATTGTCGTTTCTTACCAGTGTTGCGGCTCCTTTTTTCTTTAAAAATATTTTGCGGTGGCCAGAGGAACTGTAAAATAAGTATGAAAATAGTTTTTTCCTCTCATCAGCGGCGCATAAAGAGGCTCAAGAGCGCAACCGCACAACAACAATAAAAACAGAAAACAAAATCAGGAATACCAATGCCGACTTAAATAGAAACAACAGAGCGGCGGAATTAGAATCCAGTTAACGATAGGAAAAAAAAAAGGCCATAATAAATAGCACACGGCGGCAACCACTTGTTGAGAAAAAAGATTCTCCGCTTTTCCTTTAGAAGAGGAAACACGTTCGCCGCCGTCCTACCGCAGCAGACGCCTGCCCACAGACGTGTAATGGAACAAAATTGACAGGTTTTCACATACTTGTGCTTTTCAACACTACTCAAGAAGGCCGTTGATCCGGAGGAAGGCCTTCATGTTCGCCTTGCGACCCGCGAACTTCTCGTACGCCACGTTCGCGTCAACCGAGTTGCCCACCGACAGCACGCACGCACGCAGGTGGTCGCCGTTCTGCCGCGTCAGCCCGCCGTTCTCCAGGAACCACTCGAAGCCGTCGCAATCCAGCACGCGAGCCCACTGGTAGGAGTAGTAGTTGGCCGAATAGGCACCCTGGAAGGTGTGCAAGAAGTAGCCGCTGTGGTAGCGCGGCGGAACCTCCTGGAGGCCCACGCCGAACGCCTTTAATGCCGCCTCCTCCATCTCCGCCACACTGCGGAAGTCCGTCTCCTCCGCCACGGTGTGCCAGTACATGTCGATGATGGACGCCTTCGTCACCTCCAAGTGGCCGAAGCCCGCGCCGTACGTCTCCGCGGCACGCATGCGGTCCACCAGCGCCTGCGGGATCGGCTCCTTGGTCTCGTGGTGCAGCGCGTAGTTGCGCAGCACCTTGTCGTACATGGCCCAGTGCTCGTTGACCTGCGACGGGAACTCCAGAAAGTCGCGCGCCACACTCGTTCCAGAAAGACTTGAGTACTTGACATTGCTCAGCATGCCGTGCAGGCCGTGGCCGAACTCATGGAACAGAGTCGTCACGTTCCACTTGCTCATCAGCGTCGGCTTCCCCGCAGCGGGCTTCACCAGGTTCAGCACGTTGTATACGACCGGCTTTTGATCTAGCAGCAGGGAAGGACGCATGTAGAAGGTCATCCACGCACCGCCGCGCTTGCTGGAGCGCGCGTAGGGGTCGAGGCAGTAGATGGCGAGCTGCTCGCCGGTGTGGTCGAAGACGTCGAAGGTGAGCACGTCCGGGTGGTACACCGGCAGGTCGGTGCGGCGCTTCAGCGTGAGGCCGTACAGCTGCTCCGCCGTGTAGAAGACGCCGCGCTCCAGCACGGTGCTCAGCTCGAAGTAGGGCTTGGTCTCGTTCTCGTCGAGGTCGTACTGCTGCTTGCGCACCTTCTCCGCGTAGTAGCTCCAGTCCCACGGCGCAAGCTCGAAGTCGCCGCCCTCCTCACGGATCATCTTCTGGATGTCCGCTGCCTCCTTCTTTGCCTTGTTGGCTGCAGCCGTTGCGACATCCTTCAAGAGGCCTTGAGCAGCTGCAACGTCCGCCATCTGACCTTGCAGGCGCCACTCCGCGAAGCTCTTCTTGCCCAGCAGCTTCGCCTTGCGCAGCCGCAGCCGCGTGATCTCGTCGATCGCCGCCGCCGTGTCGTTCTCGTCGCCGCGGCAGCAGCGCTGCTCGCTGGCCTCGAACAGGCGCCGGCGCGTGTCGCGGTTCTTCAGCGACGTGAGCAGCGGCTGCTGCGTCGTGTTGACGATGATCAGCGCGTACTTGCCGGCGTGGCCCAGCTCCTCCGCCTCCTTCTGCGCGGTGGCGATGTCGTCCTCGCTCAGCCCCTCCAGCTCCGCCGCGTCGTCCACGATGAGCGACGCCGTCTTGCGCGTGCCCATGACCTTGGTACCGAAAGCAGTTTGAAGCGTTGCGAGGCGCTCGTTGATCTGCTTCAGCTGGTCCTTGTCGCTGTCATCCAGACCAGCACCGGCTTTGCGGAACTCTTCCTCGTAGAACTCGACGAGGCGCAGGTCCTCGCCGGCGAGACCGCCGCGGTTGTCGTAGACGGCCTTGACGCGGTGGTACAGCGCAGAGTCGAGGTAGATCTTGTCGTTGTGCGCCGAGAACTTTGCAGCGTACTGCTGTTCGAGCTTCTGCATGTCAGGGTTGGTGTGTGCCGAGCAAATGTTGTGGAAGACAAGACGGGCACGCAGCAGTGCAGCACCGCTTTTCTCAAGCGCGACGACGGTGTTCTCGAAGGTGGGTGCGTCGGCGCTTGTCTTGATGGCCTCCAGCTCCGCCAGCTGCTCCGCCATGCCCTGCTCGAAGGCGGGGGCGTAGTGGTCGACCTTAATCTTATCGAAAGGGGGATACTGGTACTGCAGCGTGCTGCGCTCCATGAGGAGGGTTCTCGGACATCTTGATGTGAAGCCAAAGTGCGGGGAACTGGCAGGAGATGAGAAGAAGGCTTCTATGTCTTGTGAGACTGTGCTGTGTGTGCGTGTTAAGTTTTTTTTTTTATATTTAAATGGAAAGAGTGAGAGATAGAGTCACCAGTGCGAACTGCATCGTTGGCGCCAGCTCGAGACAGATAGAGGAGAGAAGAAGATGGAGGTAGGCGGGAGGGCATCGCCCAAAGCACATGTAAAAAAAAAAATAGTAACCCTCATATGTCAGGTAAGAGGGTCTCGGACCTGAAAGAGAGAGAAAAAGTAGATGATAAGCAGTAACGCACAGAACCAAAAGATACGAAAAGATCAAATGCCCAGAAGAATAGTAGTTGAGCTATGCGTCGCACCGGATTAGAACTAAAGTAGCGAATACGTATCTTTTATTGTGGCTGCAGCCGTCAAAGAGTACTTTTTTTTGTGTCGTCGTCACCACCTTATTTTACTTCCAGATGTTGACGTGTGTGAGCTTCGTTGAAGGCGACAGGCACCCACAGGTTGATAAGGTAACGTAAGGCGTCTCACTAACAGCCACAACTGTCGCCATAAAAAGCATCAAAGTTGCCTCTCATGCGCCGTCTACTTCTCTACCACCTACACCTTTAGACGAGTGCTTTTTTGCGCAGCGCTTCGACGAAGAGGCGGTCCATGGTGTCTGCCACGGCCTCCTCGCTCATCTCGCGCACCATCAGCGCGCGTGCACGCCGCCCCACGCGCCGGGCGTGGTCGGGGTGCTGCAGGACGTAGCGCATCAGCTCCGCCGTCTTGTCGCGGCTCGGCACCGCCATCTTCATGCCCTCCGCGTGGCCGTATGGCGAGCCCGGCTCGATCTCCGCCAGCCCGTCCAGCGGGATGCGGAAGCACGTGTCCGGCGTCGCGAAGCGGCGCAGCCCGCCCCAGTCCGTCACCAGCACCGGCAGGCCCATCGCCATCGCCTCCGTCGCCGGCAGCCCCCAGCCCTCCGCCTTGGACGGGAACACGAAGGCGTCCGCGCTGGCGTACAGCTGCGTCAGCTGCGCACTCGACATGGCCGCGCACAGCACGACGACGTGCGGGTAGTCGTCGATGGTGCGCATGCCGCGCAGCGAGCCCAGCACCCCCACGCCTCGATGAAGTGCACGATGGTGGCACACGTCACGCCGTGCGTCCAGAACGGCTCGAACTTAGTCTTGATCACCAGCGTTGTGCGGCCGCGCAACTCCGGCGGCGCGTGCGGCCCGAAGGCGTCCCAGTACGCGCCGAGCAGCACGTCCCAGCCCTTGCGGTCCTCCCACTTGAAGTTGGCGAAGAAGACGTAGCGCTGCACCCGCTGCGCCGCCGTGAGGCCGGGCTGGCTGTCGAAGCCGATGTCCGCGCCGTCATCAGCGTCCAGCGCGATGGGCTGCCGCTCGTAGTTGGCCGGGTCGTAGTCGTACACGTCCACGGCCTCCGGCACGACGCGTACCTTGCCTGGGTTGATGCCGCGGCGGCGGTAGATCGAGGCGAAGAAGTCCGCCGTCACCCACATCTCATCAACGTACTGCTGAGTTGGACTCACCCAGTCATCTGGTATGTTCGACAGCTCACTGAGGCTTCGCGACACGGTAATGCCACCCACGCCCTTCTGGACTGTTTGGTGCGTCGTGTTGAAGGAGACAGGACGCATGTGCCAGAAGTCAATGTGCGCGCGCTGTTGCAGCGCGTGGCGCCAGAAATTCTCTGCTGTCGGCGTGGCACCAAATTGGGAGAGGATACGGTAGAAGGTGCCGTCGTGGTACGCCGCGCTGAGCACCGCGTCACCGTGTTTTGGGCAGACGTAGCTCGCTGTGCGTGTGCGAATAGAGTAGCGCTCCATCAGCGGGCGGATGTAGCTCATCGCCTCGCGGTTGAGGCCACAGCAGGGCTCGGAAAAGTCTGTGCCGTATTGAATGACGGCGGGGAAGTGTTGAGGCACTGCGGTGCTGTTCCACACACGCAGGTCGGTCTGGCGGGTGAGCCAGGGCACGTTGACGCGTCGTCGCTGCAGCCCATCAAGTAGGGGACTTAGCCGCCGCCCGTAGTCGTCACGAGTGGAGTAGAGCGCCTCATACAGGTGCGCCGCCGGGGGACTGTAATAACCATCGCCCAAGTCATCGCGCAGCACGGCAACGCCGCGGCTCCCCCACACCTGCCATGTAGGGTACATCTCCTGCATACGCAGCGACAGTGCCCACCCACCGCGGTCTGAGGCGCCTAACAAGTGGTCTGAGAGGCGACTGGAATCCGTGTTTGCGCCGTCAACGGAGACAGCGCCAGCGAAGCCGCCGACGGCGTCGTACAGGGCACGGTGAAAGATGCCGCACTGCAGCGACACCGCGTCCACCACCTCCTCCCATGAAGCCCGCTGGTCTACAGCGGGGTGCCCGCTGCGGCGCCGTGCCAGGAAGGGCAGTAATATCATGAAGCGGTGCGTACTGCCTACCATCGCACCCTTGTCGAGCACCTGAAGCTTCTTCAGCATCTCCATCGAGAGCACTGAGGGTACGGAGCTAGACAAGGACGGAGGCATCTGACGGACCGACGTTGCGGCGCCGAGAATGGTGCACTGCGCCGCCGCCACGCGGCCACCGTTGCGGCCCGTCGCGGTCCGCAGCAGCGCGTCCACCAGCCCCGTCCCATCGCGCCGCACCTCCGCCGCGTCGTCCGGCTCCGTGTACGCCATGCGCGACGCCGCCAGGAGGGACGGCAGCACGATGAAGTGTGTGCCGACGCTGCCGCCACGCGTGCGCAGCGCGGCGTCCACCAGCACCTCCAGCGTCTCCGCCGGCTCCGTGGTGTAAACGGCGCCGTCGCCGCCCATGGTGTGGCCGACCACCGTGACAGCATCGGCCAGACACCCGCCGCCGCCGCCGCCGGCCACACCGAGCAGACGGCGCACGGCCGCCGCACTGAGCTCCCACGCACGCCAGCGCGCACCGGGCGTCAGCGCAGCACCGGCGCCGCCGTCGCCCACCGCCACGCCGTCCGCGGCCGTCCCCGCCGCCACCACGCCGCGCACGGCCGCCCGCAGCGCCGCTGCCGAGACGCGCGACACGACGACGGCGTGCACGACGGCCGGCACGGCGGCTCCGTCATCGGCGCGGTGGCACAGTGCGGTCTCCGCCACCAGCAGCGGCCTCAGCAGCTCCCGCAGCAGCTGACTACCGGATGCGGTGCTGACGGGGGAGCCGACGAGAGGCACCACGAGGGCAACGGGGTTTCCGTGCAGCTTACTAAGCTGTGCCGGCAACACAGTGACGGCGGCCCGCGGTGTCTCAACTGACGGCAGCGGTAAAAGTTCCATCGCGACTTCGTGCACGTCCCGAGGAGGCAGCGGAGCACAAAGATGCCACACAAGACCGCCCAGAGCTGCAACGAAACACACCACTGCGCACCAAAGGTAGCTTCTGCGTCGGCGGGCAGCCGTTCCATTGCGCAGTATGGGTGATACCTTCGAGGTGATGCGTAACAGAGGGACAGCGAGGTGGCGGCGGAGGCGCTGAAGGCGCGTGACGCGTGGCGACGGCTGCAGCAGCCCATTTTCGGCGTTGTCGTCCGAGTCAGCGATGGCATCACCGTGGTTTCGTCTCATCGCGTGCGAGTGGGAGAATGGAAAAGAAAAAAAAAAGAAAAGCACTGCGGCGCGGCGAAGCTCTTTTGCTTACCGTACGAACAGAAAAGAAGAAGCAAAACAAGCGATGAGGAATAGAAAAGGGAGTGGAGGTCTGACGAGCCGCAGACACCCGCGTCCGACAAAACACAAACAAAAGCAAAAAGAAAAAACAACTGTTTTTATTAAAAAAAACCAAGAAAATATGCCACACGCTTGTAAAGAGCGCAGAAAAGAAAAAAATAAACGAGAATTCCTACAATTCTACAAAGCAGAATACAAAGAGGTATAGAAAACGTTCGTCTTTGTCTGGAGAGAGAAAGAAAGAGGAAAGGTGAGAAGAGAGAAAAATCAGTACGGCAGTGTCATAGAAGTTGTTGTCTTCCTCTTATTAAAGCGGTGCCGCTCAAATTTTTGCTCACACTGCCACTCCCCACACCGCAATGAAGCCCAGGTGTGAGCGTCAAAAATGCAGCGTGCGTGATGAACGCGAAGAGAATAAAAAGCGAAGAGAAAAAAAAAGAAGAAGAAACGGAGTGAGAAAATCAAAGCCGTGAAGGGATAAAAATAAGGGGCAACGAACCGAAAAAAAAAATACAGAAAAAGGGCGGGTTTAAAAGAAGAAATATCAGCGCTGTAAACTGGAGATTTGCGCACTTATTTTTTGTTTGCTTCGCATTAATGAGGCTTCGTCCAAGAAGGCAGTTGCCACACCGGTGGAGGGGACGCACGTCTCAGGAGTGGTGAGGGGTCACAGACGAACAAGAGTAAGGCGAGCTGGGAAAGGAGACAAGAGAGAGAGAGAGAGAGAGAGAGGGAGTATTAGGACAAGGAGATCAAAGTAGACACTAAAAAGAAAAACCCACAACAACGACAACAACTAGCGGCATATTTTTCTCCAAAACCATAATGTAGTTTCTCACTTCGACCGGTCAACTCTTCGCACATGCTTCGCGAGACGCACGCTGTGCCCGTGACGATGCTGCAGCTGTACACGAGAAGCAACAGAAAAAAAAAATAGTGAATCAGGAGCGAAGCAACTGCTCAAATAAGAGCACTGCTCTGCGTACGCCGCAACGCTACTTGATTCTTTCACGGCTTATTTTAAAATTTTCCTTTGTGGATCATAACCTCTGAGAATACAGAGACGCCGCACGTTGAAATAAATAAAACTTATAGAGCACAACAAGCGAGCATGCACCTCCGCAGCGTTCCTCGCTGCTTTGGACCGCAATCAGCGTTGCAGTGTTCTTGTCTCGCAAGCCGCGAAAAAAATATATTGGTAATCAGAAAGAGAATGAGAACTACAACCACCAAACTTGTGTCATCATCGCGAGGCTCCCGCAATTTTCTTTTTAGTTTCATAGTACACAAGGTGCTCTGCCGCATAAAGAGAACAACAAATTGAAGAATTGAATTCTGGAGATGAAGCGCGAATCCAGCGAAAGCTCTTTGTGAGCTTGTTGATCCGCTGCTGACACCTACAAAGCTCTAGACGAGCGCTTTTTTGCGCAGCGCTTCGACGAAGAGGCGGTCCATGGTGTCTGCCACGGCCTCCTCGCTCATCTCGCGCACCATCAGCGCGCGTGCACGCCGCCCCACGCGCCGGGCGTGGTCGGGGTGCTGCAGGACGTAGCGCATCAGCTCCGCCGTCTTGTCGCGGCTCGGCACCGCCATCTTCATGCCCTCCGCGTGGCCGTACGGCGAGCCCGGCTCGATCTCCGCCAGCCCGTACAGCGGGATGCGGAAGCACGTGTCCGGCGTCGCGAAGCGGCGCAGCCCGCCCCAGTCCGTCACCAGCACCGGCAGGCCCATCGCCATCGCCTCCGTCGCCGGCAGCCCCCAGCCCTCCGCCTTGGACGGGAACACGAAGGCGTCCGCGCTGGCGTACAGCTGCGTCAGCTGCGCGCTCGACATGGCCGCGCACAGCACGACGACGTGCGGGTAGTCGTCGATGGTGCGCATGCCGCGCAGCGAGCCCAGCACTCCCCACGCCTCGATGAAGCGCACGATGGTGGCGCACGTCACGCCGTGCGTCCAGGACGGCTCGAACTTGGTCTTGATCACCAGCGTTGTGCGGCCGCGCAGCTCTGGCGGCGCGTGCGGCCCGAAGGCGTCCCAGTACGCGCCGAGCAGCACGTCCCAGCCCTTGCGGTCCTCCCACTTGAAGTTGGCGAAGAAGACGTAGCGCTGCACCCGCTGCGCCGCCGTGAGGCCGGGCTGGCTGTCGAAGCCGGTGCCCGCGCCGCCATCAGCGTCCAGCGCGATGGGCTGCCGCTCGTAGTTGGCCGGGTCGTAGTCGTACACGTCCACGGCCTCCGGCACGACGCGCACCTTGCCTGGGTTGATGCCGCGGCGGCGGTAGATCGAGGCGAAGAAGTCCGCCGTCACCCACACCTCATCGACGCGATGCCGCATTGGATTCACCCAGTCATCTGGTATGTTCGACAGCTCACTGAGGCTGCGGCCAATACTGACAATGGGCGGCTGACTCTTGTGGTAGAGGAGGCCCCAGAGGTAGCTGACGGCCCGCATGTGCTGAAAGTGTATTCGTGCGCGTGTGGCGTAGCGCTGATGGAAAAAAGCGCGGACAGCAAAGGGGGCACTGTGAAACACCGTCTCGTCGAGCAGCGAGTATGGGGCAGCAAGGAGGACGTTGCCGGGCTTGTTGCAGAAGAGGCGTGTCCCCGTCACGCGGACAGAGTAGCGCTCCATCAGCGGGCGGATGTAGCTCATCGCCTCGCGGTTGAGGCCACAGCAGGGTTCGGTAAAGTCCGTGAAGTATTGCAGAACAGGAGGTAGATAAGCCGCTTCCTCTTTTGTCCAATTCGCCGCAGCAGTCACAAGTCCACGCTGCCGCCATGGCACGTTGACGCGCTGCCGCTGCAGCCGTGTCACGGTGAGGTAGACGGACTGCCCGTAGGCATCCCACATGGAGAGAGCGGCGTTGCGCATCTTGATGACAGCAGGCAGCACCGCAAGGTTGCTCACGTCGTCGCGCAGCACGGCAACGCCGCGGCTCCCCCACACCTGCCATGTAGGGTACATCTCCTGCATGCGCAGCGACAGTGCCCACCCGCCGCGGTCCGGCGCCATAAGGGCATATAGCTCCTGCAACTCCAGTGTCCGGGTCCGAATGTCGTCAACGGCCTCTTGAAAGAAGCGGTCTGCTCGTACCGCAGCGAGGCCGCCGACGGCGTTGTACAGGGCACGGTGAAAGATGCCGCACTGCAGCGACACCGCGTCCACCACCTCCTCCCATGAAGCCCGCTGGTCTACAGCGGGGTAGCCGTTAAATCGACGGGTGAGAAAAGGCATTAGAGACTCGGAGCTGTGGGCGCTCGCAGTGAGGCCGCCCTTGTCGAGCACGTGTAGGCGGCGAAGAACATCGCGAGTGAGTTTTGCTGGTGGGTAGAGGCTTCCTTCGCCCCCAAGCGACACATTTTTACCTTCCTTTCTTCCAAGAATGGTGCACTGCGCCGCCGCCACGCGGCCACCGTTGCGGCCCGTCGCGGTCCGCAGCAGCGCGTCCACCAGCCCCGTCCCGTCGCGCCGCACCTCCGCCGCGTCGTCCGGCTCCGTGTACGCCATGCGCGACGCCGCCAGGAGGGACGGCAGCACGATGAAGTGTGTGCCGACGCTGCCGCCACGCGTGCGCAGCGCGGCGTCCACCAGCACCTCCAGCGTCTCCGCCGGCTCCGTGGTGTAAACGGCGCCGTCGCCGCCCATGGTGTGGCCGACCACCGTGACAGCATCGGCCAGACACCCGCCGCCGCCGCCGCCGCCGCCGGCCACACCGAGCAGACGGCGCACGGCCGCCGCGCTGAGCTCCCACGCACGCCAGCGCGCACCGGGCGTCAGCGCAGCACCGGCGCCGCCGTCGCCCACCGCCACGCCGTCCGCGGCCGTCCCCGCCGCCACCACGCCGCGCACGGCCGCCCGCAGCGCCGCTGCCGAGACGCGCGACGCGACGACGGCGTGCACGACGGCCGGCACGGCGGCTCCGTCGTCGGCGCGGTGGCACAGTGCGGTCTCCGCCACCAGCAGCGGCCTCAGCAGCTCCCGCAGCAGCTGACTGCCTTTCAGCAACGTCGCTGTGGGCTGAAGCACGGGCACGAGAAGCGCCACAGAGGCGTTGACGTGCACGCGTGCTGGTTCCACCACCAGCGATGCCAGCTGCGGAAGACGCGGCGGTATTACCGGTAGCAGCGAGTTGTACAAGAAGGAGGCCAGCTTCACAAATGTATCGGGAGAGTAGACGTACCAGAGCGCTACACTGATAAGCGCCATCGCACACCCCACCACTGTCATGAGACAGAGAGAAAAGATGAGGGGAAGAAAGCGTACCAGCGTGGGGCGGCGCTTGACGGGTCGTAGCGTGGCGGCAAATGCTGAGTCAGGAAGCACCGCTGCGGCTGGTGCCCCTGATGAGTGATGCGCCTCGCCGTCGCCGCGCATCGCCTGCGTCCTACGCTTCAGGTTGAAGCGCATCACGGACAAAACGAGAAAGAGAGAGAGAAAAAAAGGAAATGGGGGAAAGAGATGGGGAGAGAGACACACACACAGACATACACATACGCAGAAAACGAAGAAAACGAGTTTGCTGCTGAAGGAAGGGGTGGGGAAAATAACAGCAAAGAGAAGAAGAGCCTGCGAGTTCTTTGACACGCTGAGAAATTCTTTTTCTTGTTTGTCGGGAAAGGAAGGGGGGAAGTTCAAAGCCTGTAAAAAAAAAAAAAAAAGCAACAGGTGTCAAGAGAAAAGAAATGATAAAAGACGGCAACAAAACAATAGGTTATTAAGGGAGAAGAAACAATCGCAAAAGCCACTAGCAATATCACAAAGTACGCCTGCGGCACTGCACAGCCTCTAAAAAAGAACGCACTACTCAAAAGAAGTGAAAGAAATCTGTCACAACTCAGAAAAAAACTTTGGTACTGAGAGAACGCGTGGCGGCGGCTTCGCCACACACCCACAGCTCACTGCCTTGCGTACACGTCCAAATACAACTTGACTTCTTTCGCTTTGATTCTTTTTCTTAGGTAAGCAACAGAGAAAAACAAATCGCACAAGGGTGCGCGTTGACTTGTGATGCGTTGCTTTAAAGAAAAGACACAGGAGCGTCGACGCAAGAACACGTCGGCGGCAAGGCGAAGAAAAAAAAAAATTGTGAGTTGAAATTGGCGAGAGGAGGGCCGCGACGGCGATGTCGCTACTTTGGAAATGAAAAAACAAAAAAAAATTATTATTGAAGTTCAAAATATGAGGAGCAACAGAGAAGACGTGAAGTTTAGGGTCTGGAAAGCGCGATATGCGAGAGGATGTGGGAAAAGGCGCTTGCCCTGTGGTGCGTGCTTGTGAGGGCGGTGGTGCGGCAGTGTGCGGCAGAAGGAGATGCACAGAGGATAAGAGTGCGAGAAAGAAAGAGAGCTGAAGGTGGAGGTGGTCAACACACGTCTCAGCGCATATGTGTGCGTGTGTGTGTGTGTGTGCATCGTATAAGGCAGTTTCGGCCTTTTTGGAAGAGATGGGCAGCGCACCACACATTGTCTCACTCATTGACTACGCACAAAAAGAGAGAGGGAAGAAAATAGCCTTGTAGCACAACTCAAATAAATGACAGGAATACGGCTCTCTGTCGCGTACTACAATATTCTCTCACTGGTTTTTCTTTCCCTTTCCCTACTATAAGTATTTTTTTTTTTTTAATTGTTGTTGTGCCAAAGAGCAACACTGGAAGCGTCAGGATTATTATTCTTTTCATACTATAATAAAAAAAAAAGAACCAGAATTCCGGCTATACTGGTGTTTTAAGTTTTTTGCTGAGGATATAGTCCAGTCATGTTCTCCGCTCCGCAGTGGAGACAGTCGCAAAGGCTGGTGGTGCGCACGAGCTGAAAAAGCGTTTTCAAAGGCGCGTTAACTCCACTAGAGATAAGAAGCCCTTATGGGAGAGTTATGAGGGAAAAAATAATAATAATAATGAGAGAGCGAAAACAAACGAACGAAGAGGAAACTCAGAGCCAGACGATGATGATGATGATGATGATGGTGCGGAGGACGGACAGTTTGGCGCTGCCCGTGCCACCTAGCAAAACAATAATAATGGAAAAAGAATAAATAACGAAAGTTTCGAGTAGAAAGGAACTGATGAGTAGAGTCAATGAAAAGAAGTAAGCAATACGGGAGGGATGGTGGATGGGTGGGTGACCCAAAAAAAGAGACGTAAGCGGGTAGTCGATACACACACACACACACACACCTCCGATAAAAGAAATCTACAAAGCAAGACGGAAAAAGAGAAGAGGAAAAAAGAAAAAGGTGCAGATGCCCGCTACGAGGGAGGGGCGATGGGTGCGGAGCTGCTGGTGAGGCCGCAGGTGGAGCCGCCATCGATACACAACTCGGCACCGACCAGGTAGGATGCGCGGTCGGAGGCGAGGAAGGCCACCGCCTCCGCAACATCCTTTGGCGTTGCCAGACGACGAATCGGCGACACAGAGGAAAACACTGCCGCCTTCTGCCCAAAGTTCGAGGCGATGCGGTCCAGCATCGGGGTGTCGCAGGTTCCAGGGTGCACCATGTTCACGCGGATGTTGGAGGGGATCAGCTCCAGTGCGAGGGACTTGCACATGAGCCGCACCGCACCCTTGCTCGCACAGTACGCCGACTGCGCTTCGGCGCCGCGGACGGCACACGCCGACACCGTGCACACGATGCTGCCGCCGCCCTGCTCCTTCATCAGCGGAGCAACGGTGCGGATACCGAGAAACGTACCAAGGGCGTTGATGTTCATCGCCCTGTTGAACATATCCACGGTGGTGTGCTCGAGTGGTGCCATAACGTGAATGCCAGCGTTGCAGACGAGGATGTCGACGCGGCCAAAGGCGCTCTTGCACGCCGCCACCGCCGCTGCCCACTGCTCCTCGCTCGACACGTCCAGCGCGGACGCCACGGCACGCTGGCCGGCAACAGCGGGGCTGCCACCATTCAGCGCGGCCGCCAGCTCCTCCACCGAGGCGGCGTTGACGTCGGTCAGAAAGACGCTGCAGCCGCGCTCGAAGAAGAGCTCGGAGATGCCGCGGCCGAGGCCAGCGCCGGCCCCGGTGATGAGAGCGACCTTGTTGACGAGCTCGAGTGACATGGTGGTAGCAAGAGCGAAACAGAGAGAGACAGAGAGAGTGCGATTGACTGATGAGATGAGATCTTGACTGAAGTGAGTGTGTTTGTGTGGTGCAGTAAAGGAGGTAAAGATTGAACTTCTTCGATTGCGTGGGTAAGGGAGAACGACCATAAAGAGAAGGGGAAAGTGAGAGAGAGAGGAGGAGGGATACAAGCAAAAGAAAAGCATACAATGGTGGAGGCGAAGGCACGAATACTGTCAGACGTCGAATGCGTACTTCCTACAAACTTTTTTTTTCGACGCGTACAAGTGGTTACGGCAGTACAGTACCTTCGTGACATCGCCCTGCTTATGCGAGCGGGCCATCGAGGTGGAGCTGCGCTTGTTTTTTTTTTCAGGAGTTGACAAGCGGTGATGAGTACTACGCGAATGATCCGCGGTGCTTTAAGGGTGCTATTTTAGCTTTTTTTTTTGGAGGTAGCGGTGTTGAAAAAGCAGAGAATAGTGACAATAAAGAGAGCATGATGGTGACAGCGAGAATTGCGGCCAATAACGGAGTGCGAGAGAGAGGCAATGTACCAGATACAAGCTATTTCCTCCGGTTCATTGCCCCACTCCTTTCCCAGTCCACCAACAAAAGGAAAAAAGATTGACGAGTGTGGCGATCTGTTGGATATCAGAAGATGTCCGCGTCTCGGGCACGAGTTGCCGTGCTCCACTCCAGCTGCAGCTGGCCCTCCAGCGTAAAGCGGCGGAGCTGCTGCAGCGCTGTCGAAGTCTCGTCGCTCATTTGCCGTAGCGTCAAAAATACGGCGTCCGCCTCCGCCGCAAGAACGCACCACCGGCCGCGTTCGTCACGTTCAACCTCTGTGAGGTGATCACTTAGCCCAACTTCCGAGGAAAGAGAGTATGTTGTCTGTTCAGCTGCTGTGGTCATTGTTGTGTCGTTGATAGAGCTCCTCGGTCTATTTGCTTGACCGCGGTGATTTTTTTTGTTTTTGGTGCGTTGCTGAGATGTCTTTGAGATGGAGAGGGAGAGAAAGAGAGAGTAACTGCAAAAAATTTGAGAATTCCAGAACTCGCTCGCGTGTTCACATCCAATTAGCAGCATGAGCAACACACACGCTTCCGCGCAAAGCATCGACATTTTAAGGTGTCGGCTGACGTTGCGAGTGAGAGGGGACTTGTGCTGCATTCCGGAGAACTCATGATACGTACGGCGGAAGCAGCAGCAATCGAAAAGCAAGCTCTTAAGAAGGAGAAGGGAAAAGCACAACCACACTCTTTCTTTAATCTCACCCTTCACGCCATTCCTGTCTCGTTCTAATGGGTCTGACGTCCGTGACGGAGCGACCGCAACTGTGTCTAGCTCTCTAATATTTTCTTATGTGTTTTACTTTCTCGCAGCCATTTCCTTCATTTTGATATCCACTGTGATCGAACCAAAGAGAGAAAAGAAAAGAAAGCAAGCTCACGCCTGAAAGGCGACAAGCACAAAGTGGATACCAAATTCTTTAGCAAATATATAGAGGGCAACGAACGCAGCGAGCGAGTGAGAGAGTGTGTGTGAAAGAGAGGAGAGGGAGTTGCGCGTCGACACATGCCTTTTTTGTTCTTCCTCCTTCTTCCTCCCAAACATAGTGCAAAAGAAAAGAAAAGCCCAAAAGTCTGCATAGGTGTAATGAATAAAGAGACAAAAAAAGAAAAAAAGAGGTCACCAAACATAGCGCTGTACACCTACTGAGAGAGGAGCTGCTCGTCGCTGAGCCCCTTCTCCGGCGACAGTGCGTGGTTGGCAATCACAATCACCTGGTCATCCGCCACGGCGAGCTTCACATCCTCGCCCTCGCGAATGCGGCCGTCCAGCAGCATCAACGCCAGCTGGTTCAGCAGCTCGCTCTGCACCAACCGCTTCAGCGGGCGGGCACCGTAGACGGGGCTGTAGCCGTTCACACCGAACCAGTCGAAAACTTCCTTCGGCACCTGCAGGCGGATATTCTGCTCCGTCAGCATCGTCTGCACCTGGCGGAAGAGAATTTCAACAATCTCGCGGATGTTTTCGCGGCTGAGGCGGTTGAACATAATTATGTCATCCAGACGGTTGATGAACTCTGGTGTCATGCGCTGCCGCACCTGCTCCATCACGGACGGCATTGCCACGCTGCTCGGCTCACCCTCCGGCAGGCGGGCGATGATGTCCGCGCCGATGTTGGAGGTGAGGATGATGATTGTGTTCTTGAAGTCCACACGGCGGCCGTGGCTGTCGGTCAAGTGCCCCTCGTCCAGCACCTGCAGGAGGATGTTCGACACGCTCGGGTGCGCCTTCTCGAACTCGTCGAAGAGGACGATTTGGTAAGGCCGGCGACGCACCGACTCGGTCAGCTCACCACCTTCTTCGTAGCCGACGTAGCCGGGCGGGGCACCGATCAGACGGTGCACGGAGTGCCGCTCCATGTACTCGCTCATGTCGATACGGCAGATGAAGGAATCGTCGTCGAAGAGGAACTTCGCGAGGCTCTTGCACACCTCCGTCTTACCCACGCCGGTGGGTCCGAGGAAGAGGAAGGAGCCGAGGGGACGCTTGTGCGAGTGGAGACCGGCGCGAGAGATGCGCACAACGTTCGTGATGGATTCAATGGCATTGTCCTGGCCCATAATCGTCTTCTTGAGCTCGGCGTCCATGTGGATCAGCTTCTCGCGCTCACCCGTCAGCAGCTGCGCCACTGGGATGCCAGTCGCACGGGCGATCACCTCGGCAATGTCCTTTGACGTGACGCTGTCGTGCACCATAAAGTTCTTGGAGCTGGCGAGGTGCTTGTCGTCCTCGATCTGCTTCAGCAGCTTTGGGATCTGACTGTGCTGGATCTCGCCCGCCTTGGCAAAGTCGCCGGCACCCATCGCCTGCTCGAGGTGGTGACGCAGCACGTCAAGGTCCTCGGTGCGCTGCTTGATCTTCTGGAAGAGCGCCTTCTCCTTCCCCCAGCGCTCCTCCAGAACGTTGTACTCCTTCTGCTTCTGCTCGATGTGCTCGTAGATGTTGTTGAGCTTCTCCTTGCCCACCTCGTCCTTGTCCTTCTTCACCGCCTCAGCCTCAATCTTCAAGCGGATCAGCTCGCGCTCGATGAGGTCGAGGGCCTCGGGCTTCGACTCCTGCTGCAGACGCAGGCGACTGGCGGCCTCGTCGATGAGGTCGATCGCCTTGTCCGGCAGGCGACGCTCGGAAAGGTAGCGGTGTGAGTTGACAGCGGCGTAGACGAGGGCTTCGTCCTTGATGAGACAGCCGTGGTGGGCCTCGTACTTCTCCTTGATGCCACGCAGGATCGACACCGTCTCCTCGACGGTGGGCTCGGTGACGAGGACAGACTGGAAGCGGCGGGCCAGCGCGGCGTCCTTCTCGATGTGCATGCGATACTCATCGAGAGTGGTGGCGCCGACGCAGTGAAGCTCGCCACGCGCCAGCGACGGCTTCAGCAGGTTCGCGGCATCCATCGAGCCATCGCCGGAGGAGCCGGCCCCAACCAGGGTGTGCAGCTCGTCAATGAAGAGGATCACCTTGCCCTTCGAGTCGATCGTGTCCTTCAGCACCCCCTTCAGGCGCTCCTCGAACTCGCCACGGAACTTAGCGCCGGCGACGAGGGTGCCCATGTCGAGCGCGTAAACCTGCCGGTCCTTGATGCTCTCCGGCACCTCTCCCTTCACGATGCGCTGCGCCAGCCCCTCCACGATGGCGGTCTTACCCACACCAGGCTCACCGATCAGCACCGGGTTGTTCTTGGTGCGGCGCGAGAGCACCTGAATCGTGCGCCGGATCACCTCTTCACGACCGACAATAGGGTCCAAACGGCCCATCTTCGCCTCCTCGGTCAAATCGCGTGCGTACTTCTTCAGGAACTCACCCGGTGGGACGGCGTTGGGGTTCACCCAGGTCCGTCCCTGCTGCTGGTTGCCACCGCTGCCGCCGCCAGCACTGTTGCCGCCGTTGCTGCCGCTGTTCCATGGGGTGACGTTGCTGGACTGCCAGCGGCGGCTCGTGGAAAGCGCTGTGACGGACGGGGAGCTGGCCGCGGCGGAGAGGGCTGGCGTGCGCAGGGCGGACGTGCGGCCACAGAGGGAGAAGGTCAGCGGGGCGACGGCGGCGGCGGTGACGGGGGAGGCGCGAATGGCGCGTGCCGCGCGGATCTGAGCACGACGCATCATCTTCGTTCTTTCCTTTGCTACTGCTGAAGCTTTGTTTTTTTTCTCAAGTACTCTGGGTAGCCTCTCGCTTGGCCTCTGCCACGATGTACGCGCACTGGGGTGAGTCTGGCACGGACGGCTACGCCACCGGCAACGGGAAGACGAGAGAAAGAGAATTCTTGAATAGATTCGGGGCAAATACAAAAAGCAACGAACAGTTGGCGGAAAGCCCGAAGGGCAAAAGAAAATAATAATGCAAAAAAAAAGCAGCTAAGACAATCGCTTCGAGTGGCCTCACAGAAAATAAAAAATGCAGCGGCGGTTACGGCTGAGGCACGCGTGGGTCAGCGATGCTATTGTGTGAAGAGGAAGAAACCCGAGTGCGTCACGGGGGTAGCTAAGAGTCCACGTGGCAACGATGCGTGTGCCTGAGTGCGTGGGTGAAAAGAAGAGAGGGGAGAGGGAGAGAAAAAAAAACCTGTGAAAAATCGAAACAGCAAACGAAAGTCGTTTTTTTTTCTTCTTATGTTAGTAATAAAAGAGGGAAAGTGAACCGCAAAGCCGTGCGCTTGCCTCTTTCTCTTTAGTCTGAATAAAGGTATGCGTCTGTGTGCTTTTTTTTTTGTTTTTGTTTGTGTGTTGCAAAAAAAAAAATCTGTTGGAAGGTCCTTGTTTCTTGTGAGAAGGGTTTGATGCACGAAGGCTTGAGAGTGAGTTAACCTGTTTGTGAGTGTGTGCGGGCGGTGGGTTGCGTTGACAGGAGAGCGGGGAAGGAAGAGAGGTGACGTGGCGGTAGTCGGTGTGGTAGGAGAGGGCAGCATCTTTCACGATACAGCGCTGGGTGCGCCGTATGTTTGGATATCAGCGGGGGAGAACGAGTATTAAAGAGGTGAAGGCCTTGCTTGCCGTCCCTGCCCCCGCCTGCGAGGTTGAAGAGAAACCCCAAATAAGCCGACCTTTGCGTGTGGGGGAAGAGCAATAGCAACAATACGAAGACACTAGGACCATCCGCGCAGTAAAATAGAGTGTGACGCTCTTCGGCTCCTCTTCCCAACTTTAGAGTACGCACTGGACGCAAAATAGAAACTCGTGCTACGACTGAAGTCAAAGAAAAAAAAAGTTCCCTATTGTACACTCGCGGCGGTGTTCGTATTGCTTTGCCACTGCCAAATGCGAACAGATTATAGAAGAAAGCAAAAAAAGAGCAAATACATGTACATAAAGAAGTGAAAAACAATAATGAAGAGTCAGAAAACATCGGCTCACCGACACTTTGCGACCCGTCGACGCCGCAGCAGATACAGAAATAACAAAGAAGAGGCTAACGTACATAAAAGAAGATAGGAAGCAGTCCTCGGTAAATGGACAACAACACACCAGCACCGTCGCACATAACCGGAGCTAAACGAAGCTGACACCATAAAAAAACGCGCGCGCACACGGACTTGCCTCGCGACGGCAACAACCTCTTGCCTCCATCTTTCCCACCCCACTCAGATGGAGGAGAGGTCTGTGGCGTCTTGAGCGCTGGGCGATGGGGCGGGTGGCGCCACAAAGCCGCGGTACACCGGCGCCGCCGCTGACTCTTCCGCACCGCTCCGGTTGCTAGCCCCGTCATCCATGGACGCGCCGTCGCGCAAACGCGCTGTCTTCTCTGCCGCCGTGCGCTGCGCAGCATACTCCTTGCCCATGTCCGCCAGTCGCTCGCGCAGCACATCATGGCGTGCCTTGAACTGGTCCGTCTGCGTGCGGAAAAAGGTGAGTGTCTCCTGCATCTGTCGCATCTGCTGGTGCTTCTTCACCAGATTCTGCTGATAGGCGCTGAGTTGCTCTGCAATCTCGGGCCCTGGTTGGTGTGCCGCGGCCGCCTTGGCCTTCATGTAGTGCTGCTCCACCTCTTGAATCGTCGCCTCCTTCGCCTCCAGCTCCTGGCGCCGCTGCACGAGGACGCGCTGCAGCTTCTGCACCCGCTGCACCAACGCGTACGTCTCCGGCTCCGCAGAGGCGAGGTCGTGGTAGGGGTGGACGTTGATGGGCCTGCCTGCCTCATCGAGAAGAGCCCGCACCCGCACCCTCTCCCGCTGCAGCTCCCGCGTGGCGTTGTTCAGCAGCACCTGGAGATCCGGCAAGCGGCTCAGAAACTCGCGCATCTGGGCCAGCTGCTGCGCAAACTGCGCCGTCTGGTAGTCCAGGTGCTCCAGCTCCTGCGCCTGGTCGCTGTAGACGATCTCGTTCCGCTGCAGCATCGATTGCTGGGTGTGAGCCCGCTCGTACAGCGCGTTGAGCTCGGCCGCACGGTCGGTGACTTGCCGGTTCAGCACATCGCGCTCGTGCAGGACGTCGCGGCACCGTCGCTGCTGCCGCGCTGTTTCCTCCTCGGCGTCGCTGAGGACGGAGCGGAGCTGCCGCAGCTCCTGCACGAGCATGTCAGCCGTGCGGTGCTTCTTGCCGGTGCGGCGCTGGTAGTCGGTGAGCTGCCCCTCAACGTCCTTCTGCTGCTGCTTGAGAAGTTGGATGTGGGCCGTCTCCACCTGCACCTCGTGCTCCCGCCGCTGCACTGAGTTCTTCATGGTTTTGATCTGTGCCAGCAGCAGCCCAAACTGGTGTTGCTGCTCACTGAGGCCGTGCTTCAGCTGGTCGTAGTGGGAGGTGTAGGTGTTGCGCTCCGTCACCATCGACTCAAGCAGCAGCTGCTGCTGGCGGATCTGTCCTTCGGTGTCGCCAAGCAGCGCCTCCTGCTGCACGAGCTCGGAGTCGAGGTTTTCGATGTTGCTGAGGAGGTGGGCACACTGAAAGGCGTAGCGCTTGGCGTCCGACTCGTGCGCCTCCGCCTCCTGCGCAACGGTGTACAGCTCCTGGCGGGTGTGCTGGTTGTGCTCCTCGGAGGAGGTGAGGATGCGCTCCATGACGTGCAGCTGGCCCCGCTTCTCCGCCAGCCACGCGGCGTTGCGCTGCTGCTGCTCCGCCTCGCCAGCGATGTTCTGCTGGAGAATGTTTACCTCCTTCTTGATGGACAACAGCGTCTGCTCCTCGGCGGCAAATAGTTGGCGTGCACGGGTCAGAGAAGACTCTCCCCGCTTCAGCTGGTCGGCTGCTTCGCGCTGCCGCTCCTGCTGCTCCGCCCGCTGCTGCTCCACGACGGCGTTGCGCTTCTGCAGCGCCTCGACGACGGCTTGCGCCTTGACGTAGCGCACGTGTGCGGCGCTCACGCTGCCCTGCTGCGTCTGCAGCTCCGCCGTCCGCTCCTGCACGCGACGCTGCCACATGTCATTCTCCTCGTTGCACTCCTGCAGGGCGGCGTTGACGTGCTGCAGCTGGCGGCAGACGCCCTGGTACTCCTCGGTGAGCCGCGCCTCCTCCCTCTTCACCTCGCGCAGCTCCTGCCCGTTGCGCTCGTGGTCCTCGGCGAGGGTGGCGAGGGTCTGCTGCTGCGAGGCGAAGTAGGCCACGCGGCGAGCCACCGTCACGCGCGTCGCCCGCAGCTCCTCCTCCTTCTCCGCCTTGGCAGCGAGGATGGCGTGTGTCTCCTCCTCCTTCTGCGCGATGGCGTCTCGCAGCGACTTCAGCTCCGCCTCGTTGGCAGTGTTGCTCTCCAGCAGGGCGGTGATGCGGCGCTGGGTGGCGGCCACGTCGAAGGTGGTGCTGCGCAGCTGCTGGGCGAGGCGGTCCTCCTCGCGCTGCACCGACTCGTGCAGGTGCCGCAGACTCTGGAGGGCGGCCTCCTGCGCGGGCAGCTCGACCGGCTCCTGCGCCTTGGCCTGCTGGGCGGCAATTTCGCGCCGCAGCGTCACCACCGCCTCCTTCAGCTGCGCCTCCTTCTCACGCACCCGCACCAACTTGTTCGACGTCCGCTCCGTCTCGCTGCGGAGGTGCGCGATGGTGCCCTGGTCTCCCGCCGTCAGCTCCGAGGCCGCCATGGCCTTCTCCATGCAGGCTTGAATGTCACTCTGCAGGTCGGTGCACTTGCGCAGCAGCCGCCCCTCGCCCTCGTGGCTGTGGAGGAGCGAGTTGTGCAGCCCCTCGTACTCGGCGCGGAACTGGTCGAGCACCTCGTCGCTCTCGAGGGACATGAGCACCTCCTGGTGCTGCCGCTCGTAGTCGGGGAAGGCGTTGCACTCCTCGACGATGTTCTGGAAAGATTTGTTCTCCTCGGGGGAGAAGACAGGGACGAAGGGCTCGATGCCGGTGGCGCCAGACGGAGCCGGCCGGTGCGACAGCCGCCGTCGCATCGATGGCCGATGCCGCGTTGGCGGAGTCGTTCATTGAATTGTAAACAGCGGCGCTTGGGCCAATGTAAATGATGTATGGAAAACCTAAAAGAAGACGGATCAGACAAATAGCCGACGAAAAAAAAAAAAAAAGCACTCTTTTCAAAAAGAAAAAATAAAAAAAAAAAAAAAAAAAAAAAGGAGACAAGTAGGTGAGGTAGTAGCGGTACGAGAGGAGCAATTTGGCCTGCTTGGAAACGAGGGGGGGGGAAAACAAAAAAATTTTTTGGGCCCCCAAAAGTTTTAAAAAAAAAAAAACCCCAAAAAAAAAAAATTCTCGCTCCATCACCGTTGTGGATCGCCCCTTCCGAGTGCGTAGTCTCAACGTGCGCGTGTAGTGCAGCGCGCACTGTCCATCTTGTTCGCATCCAGTCCTTTATCTTTCGATTCAGAATAAAAAAGCAAAGACGAAGAAGAAGCAATTTGAAACGGAAATTGCAAAAAAAAGAAATAAAAAGCACAGAAGGCGCAGTGCCAGCAGGGTGCAAAGAGAACATCAATTAAAAAGCATAGGAATTAGTGGCGCCATATTAGGACCTCTACACGTACATGCATGAGGATACGGTTGTGTAGTTTACATGTTGACAAGAAGGGCCAAGGACAATAGTGGGGTCAATTCCACTACCACCAACAACAGCAGCAGCAGGCGAGGCGGCGAGGGTTGCCTCCACTGTTACTCCAGCGGGGTGGAGCACGACCGCAGCCACTCCCGCACCGTCTGCGCGTCCCGCTCCAGTGACCGCGACGGCCAGTCACGCTCTTGCAAGAGCAGTGCAAGCTCCGCCTTGAGGTGGTTCCGCTCCGCCGCATCGACGGCGCCAATCTGCTGTGCCCGCTCCAACAACTCATTCTGCAGCCTCGCGCGCTTGTTCGTCTCCTCCTGCGCCTGTGCCTGCCACTGCGCAATCGCGGTGTGCATCTGCGCCACAAGTTGCTGGCCATCGCGCAGCCGCGTCTGGAACTCCTGCCAGTGCTGCTGCTGCTGCAAGAGCTGCGTACGGGTGGTGGCGGACACGTTGTTCAGGTGGGCCACCTGCAGCAGCATCTGCTCCCGCGCTCGGTAGGACCAGCCAAGCGCAGCTCGGGCGTGATAGCCGAGCCGGGCCGCGGACGCCTTCATGTCACGCAGCCGCAGCGCGGACGACCACCACGGCGCGGCGGAGGTGGTAGGGGCCAAGTTTTCGATCTCTTGCATCGCCACGGCGGACTGCTTTGCCTTGGTGTAGTGGGTCGCAATCGACGTCACCTCCTCCTCCAGCTGTGTTTCCCCGGTGAGCGGGGGGATGTCGCACTCCGCGCCGTAGTCCTCGACGGACTGGTCGTCGGATGCGCCTTCGTCGGCTGCAGCCGCACGCGCGCGTTGAATGCGCATCTTCTCAATTTTGGCCTCTTCCTCCGCCATCCGACGCTGCGCTGCGGCTGTGGTGCTCGAGGGGCCGTAGTAGCCGCCCTCAGAGTCCGACGAGGAGCTGGTGGAGCTGTTGGCGTGGACGCTGCTGCGACTGCGCCGGTTGCTGAGGGCGTTGCGGCTGCGGCTATGCACGGCGAGGTCGCGATGCAGCTGCTGCAGCGTGCCCTGCACCGCCGTCGTTGTGGCCTCGACGCTGCCCACCATCTTCGTCTGCTCAGAGAACGGGGCGGGGAGGCGGCGGCTGCCGGCGGAGAGCGCGACGGCACGCCCGCTGCGCAGCAGGATTACGCCTCCCTGTGGGCGTGCCGGGGCAGCTGCTGGTGCAGCCGTCGAGGAGGAGGAGGAGGCTGCCGCGGGTGCTTCGCCCTTTCCTCCAGCGAACGCGTCCGTCGCGTTTGCGGTCTGACGGCCCAACCAACTTGGACTCAGCGATGACGTCGTCGACGTCCTCGATCTCCGTCGAGCCGCGTCGCCGCGCGCGGGCATCGGCGGCTGCGAGGCGTTCGAAGAGATCCGTGAGGGTGGCGCTGCGGGCGGCCGCCTGCTCCTTGTCAGGCGCAGTTGATGACATGGCTGGGCTATGTGTTTTAATTGTGTCTAGTGCGTGCGTGTCGCTTTGCCTCGGCTCTCCTGCGGGTATGCAAGGTGTGTTTTTTAGTTGAAGAGGTACAGGCTGTGCGTGGCATATTCAGGGGAAGAGATGAAGGAAAGAACGCGAGGCATGGAAAGTCGCACCAAGAGAGAAAAAACAACAGCATTTGACACTTGACTTTTTGCAAGCGTCAATAAATTCTTTTATTGGGGAAACTCTTGTTTGACTTCATGAAAGAAAAAGAAAAAAATCATTTAGTAGTAGGAGACATCAGGGGAGGCTGCACAGGCGGTGGCGCTGCCAACTCAACCGCCTCTGCTCCTCTCTCGTGAGTGGCACGCAGACCACGACACCATGTTCTACCACCTTTTGTTCTCATTGCGTCTTTTATTATATCTTTTCTTGCTTTTTTTTTTACTCGTTCAGTGGGGTTACTGTGATGGTCTAGGGGCAGCGAAGGGCAGCGTACACTGTATTAAAGGGGGAAAGGCATTAACTCAGCTTCATAAGACTCAGGAGTTTTTAGTTTTTTTCAGTGTGGGCCAGACAGGCGCACATTTTGGAGTGAAGGCAGCTGTTGCTTGCCGCTGTACACCGGACCTCACTGCTGTTGGGAAGGCGTCCTCTGCTCTCTCTGTGGATGGTGGCCGAAACAAGCCACAGCTCCGACAGGCCACCGCAAAAAGAAACAAAAACAACAACACACATACATGTTGAGGAAGCACAACACTCTTTCCCCGCAACACTCACCTCTCCTCTCCACCAAACAATTAAAAGAAGTCAACGATCAGGAGCAGACGCATGATAGACATGACACAGCTCTGCAGCCCCGTCACCGTGCGCTGTGCCTGCAGCGCCTGCTGTGTGCTGCGCGTCAGCCCGTGCCGCCACTGCGCCTCCGCGTCCTCCCCCACCCCCCCCCCCGCCGCCTCCCCACCACCGGCGGGGGGGGGCGCCCCACACACCACCGCGTTGGACGACAGCCGCGCGCTCGCTGGCGAGTGCGGCGGCCAGCTGCTGTTGCTGCTGCTGGTGCTGCTGCAGCTTCGCCCACGCAATGCACAGCGTCTTGGCCAGCCGTTCACGCACCGTCGGCAGCAGCGTGCCGGACCAGCTGAGGCCCCAGAGGAAAATGCTACCCCTTCGCCGCCCGCTCCGCCAGCGCCCCACTGCGTGGCACCTCCTGCTGGCTCAGAAAGCCGTCCTTGAACATGCGGTGCAGGACGTCGCGGGTTTTGGTGTAGGTGGCCACCGACTGCTCGGCCAGCGTGCGCTCCTCCAGAAAGCGGTGCTGCAGCAGCAGCTTCATGATGCGCACGCCCAGCACGCCGTAGCCGGTGTACACCACCCGCTCGCACACAGCCTCCTGCAGGAGATGGGTGGCTGTCACGTCATCGAGTGCGTAGAAGCCGCGTTGGTTGTTCGGCTGCACAAGAAGCGCACGCGTGGCTGGCAGCGGGAAGGACGCAGCGGACGAAGAGGAAGCCGTCGCCGCACCCGGAGGGGAGAGCGGCGTGGTGGCGGTCAGGGATGCGGCCGCATCGCAGCTGAGCATCACAATGGGTTGGCAGAGCCGCTGGAGGCAGCGCTGCACCGCCGCAGCTGACTGCGTCGTCTCAGGCAGCGCAACGGGCTTTCCATCGCGATCGCGACGCACCCCAAAGCCACCGACACCCGCGTGGCTCGGCAACTCCGCCGCCAGCTCCTGCCACGAGGCAACCTTTTCCGTGTAGCGCGAGTTCGGGGCAGCACGGCGCCGCAGTGCGCGGACGAGAGTGAGGGCCAGTCCGCCGTCAGCGAAGCGCTCCGCCACGGCCTGCTCGAGAGCGTCGTTCATTAGGGAGAAGAGCGCGCTCTCCAGGCCGATGCGATACGGTGTTGCGGCGTCCCACACATCCTCGGCACTGCTCTCCTTCGCTGCTGCGTCGTTATTGTTGACCGCCACGGGGAAGCAGCCACCCATGCGCGACGAGCTGCGTCACCGCGTACTCGAGGGCGTCGCGGCCGATGCTCGGGGTGCGGCTCAGCGCCACCTGCACCGCCGCCACGGGCGGGACAGCACCCAGCTGGTACACCGCCAGCAAATACACATTTCGCTGCCTCGCCGTGCTGCTGCCGCACGCAGTGCAGGAGAAGCGGGAAAAATACGCGCAGCAGCATCGCCGAGCCGAGCCGCATGCCGTAAAGCTGACGCGCCGGGTCGGCGTAGACGAGGCGGTGCAGCACCAGCCGCGTCACCACCTCCTTCACCGCGACTTCGTGAATCAGTTCCTTCGCGGCGGACAGCTCGCCAACATCCACGTGCAGGTTCGTGCCAACGTGGTGCGTGGCGGGCACCGCCGTCGTGCGCTCGCCGGTGGCCGACGCTCGGTTGGCTGCTGCTGCCGCAACCCCACTCACCTCCTCGTCGCGGCGGACGGCGTCGCTGATGTCGCTCAGCGTCATGGGCCCGGCGTGGGTGAGGGCGCGGCAGACGGCGGCGGCGAGGGGCCCGAGCTGGTGACTGACGGTGGTGACGAGGAGTTCGTGGTGGGCGGCGATGGGCTTGGCGGAGAGGTCCTCGCAGACCTCCGACGGCTGCGTCGCCTTACTGCCAACACAGAAGAGGGGCATGGTGGATGGCAAGATGGGGGGACAACAATTAGAGGAAGAGAAGAACGTAGAAGCAACACAGACGCTACGGATCGCTTTCTTTGGACTAAATAATAATAATTAGTCTGTGGTGCTACTTGCCCAGTGTCACGCGCCAAGAAGAGCCGCGTTGGGGATTGGGTTGATGAGACACAGCTGGCGTTACGAAACAACACAGAGGGGTTTAAACCTTGCGCAGCTATCGCGAACAAAGAGAGAGAGAGAGGAATGGAGGGAGTGAAGAGAGAGCCATTGACAAGGATGAGCTTTAGAGAAAACACCACCGCCTCTTTGACTCTTTTACACACGAAGAGAGGAAGGCAAATGCCTCGAAGACATTACAGGCGAGAGAGAAAATAAGTAATTAAGCTAAAAAAGCCGTAGCTAGCTCCTTCGCCCCTTTCTTTTCCCTTCTGCGCTGTAAAAGCAGGAGAGAAAAAGAAAAGTGTGGGTGCAGGGCTTTACTGCGATGAAGCATGATAGACGGTGGTATCCGCATACACCGCGCACTTCTCTCTGTCTCTCTGTGCAATGACCGTCTCGGCCTCACGTTCATTTTTTTTTTGGGGGTGTTTTATCCGTCAACCGAGGACATGAGAGAAGAAGAAGTCCCAAGGAAGGAGGTTGGCGACGTTGATGCGTGCTCGAAATCGTTATTGAAAAGTATCTGCGCAGAAAAAATAATAATATAACAGAGCGGGTATCTCAGAGGCCGGAAAAAACAAACAAACAACAAATAAACGTTTTAAAAAGCACGAACGAGAAGAGAGGATGAGGAAGATAACGGAGGACGAAGAAGAAGCAAAGAAAAAGATGTGCTACCTAATATTTCACTTAGTTTTCTATTTAGATTACGTGGAATATAGGTGCTGGGCCTCTCTTAGATCCTTCACGCGTTTGACTTTTCGTTTCCCAGGTTTTTCAAAGCTGCACAACAGCCTCGCAGCACCGATTAACGAAAGAGAGAGGGAAAAAGAATATAAAATGGCTTGCTGTCAACCCAATTGTTTTTTTTTTCTTTCCATAATACTTCTTAGCTCTTATTTATTCTATGGACGTCAGGTTCATCAACATGACCAACGAATTGCAAATACCCCCATCTAAGGCTTAAATACACACACACAAACTCTCTTCCTCATTCACAAACACACACCCACAAACACAACTTTATGATCAACTATGGCGACGTCAAAGCCCAGCATCCCGAGAAGCTACGTTAAAGAGATCCACTGCGTTTTTTTTTTTTATAAAATGGATCTCGTCTGTTCGTCTGTGAAAAAGGTAAAAGACCAAAAAAAAAAAAGGAGAGATGAGAGGGGGGCAAACTTATTTGGCGTGAAGGCTGCACCGAAATGCGTGTGTATGTGTGTGTGTGTGTGTGTCGGATGCTACAGTAAACGTTAGAAATAGGAGTGAGGGACGTCCTCACTTATCCTTCGAATCAGCTTCGTCCGTGGCGTTGACGGGTCGAAGAGTCGACGACAGTGATGACTTCTTTGTCGCCCCTTTTTTCAGGGTTTATTTCACACCCTTCCTCCCACCGCAACCGTACAATACGACTGCACTCTTGCACCCAGACGCAAACACACACACACTTAAACACACGCATACGCAGCAACACTGCGCGAAGGGGGATGCCATGCCAAACAAAGAAGAAGTGGAACAAAAAGAAAAGAAATTAAACCCTCAACGTTAGCACTCGACTCGCGCACTCCAGCAGCCACACACGCACGTACCAGCGCAGGAAGGCGCCGCCGTGAAGGGGCTACAAAGAGAGCAGAGCCAAACCCGACAAGAAAAAGAGAGAAAGAGAACAAGAAGGGGCACTCCTCAGCAGTCTTTTTTCATTTTTTACTTTTCTTTAATGGGTTTAGTGCTTTGCGGACGAGTTCATCAACTTAAAGAAGTACTCTGTCATTGTGTAGGCAAAGATCAGCTTTGGCGCCGACGCGACAATCTTCGGCGTCAGACCCTTAAAGAAGGACGTCACGCCCTCCTCCCGCAGCATCGCCGTCGCCGTTGCCACCGCGTTGCGGCGCTCGCCCTCTGTCTGGTGCTGCACGCGCGTCTTGACAACATCCATTGGGTTCGAGATGGCGATGGAGAGGCAGGCACCGACGGTCGAGGCACACATGTTCTGGAAGAGGGTCGCGTTGCGGTAGTCGGAGAGGCCGAAGACGTAGCCCTTCGTGAAGGCCGTGCCACCAAAGAGGCAGAAGGAGCCTGGGGCGTTGCGGCACATGGTCACCACCGTGCCGGCGTACATGCCCCGCACCCCTTCCTGCCGCAGCAACGGAAGGAGGCCGTTCCGCATGGCCGCCTCGTTCGTCTGGCTCAGCACCTTCAGGCGATCCAGCGGGAGAAGAAAGACCTCACCCAGCCCAATAAGGCAGCCAGCGGTCGCGTCCACCATCACCTTGTCGCCGCTGCCGAACCAGCGCGTGTAGCTGGCGCGGTAGTTGGAGCCGAGGAAGTCGCGCACGAGCGGCTGGCCGGCAAACTTGTACACCCGCTGGAAAACCTTGTAGACGACGGCGTAGAGGGAGCCGGGGTAGAGGTACATGATCTTCTGCACGATACCGGCCTGGGCGTGCTTCTTGAAGACGATAGAGTTGAGGTTTGCGGCCGTCTCGCCCAGCGTCGGACGCATGATGGAGCCCTTGTTGGCCATGAGGCGCTTCGCTGTGGTGTCGAAGGGGTGGAAGAAGGCGATTTCGAGGATGCCGGCTCCGGTTGCCGCGCCGGCGTGGCTGCGGAAGAAGCGGTCGGCGAAGCTCCGATCCTTCTTTGGGGCTGCGGCGGGGGCGGACATATTGTGTAAGTTTGTAGAGAGGGAGAGGTGTAAAGGTTTGGTTGTTTTGTGTCTGAGGTGGGTTAGTGGGATAGAGCTTGAGGTGGTGCTCTGAGAGCCAAGATAAAGCTGGTAGGAGGATACAAGGAAGGGTTGAGCTGCATGGGGAGGAAGGGAAAAAGAAGGAGTGATGCCGCTCGTGTTGACGCATGTGTGTGTGTGTGAGTCCCGCGGCATACCATTACGCACTTAGGTTCAAGCGCGGCAGTATCCAATACACACCCACAAACATAGATACGCACACGGTCGGACGTTGACGACTGGTATATTTTTTTCCACAAACGCGAGGCGGAGTGACAAGAACCCTCTCCTTCACAGTAGGAGAAGATCAAAGGCGTGGTGCGCATCTCGAGAGAACAAAGGCAACGCTGCCACAGCAACAATCCGACACACCCCAAAACATGGAACTCAAATGCTGCGGAGGGATCTTCTTCCCTGAAGGTGAGCGGCGCAAGACGAGCTGCTTTTTGCCAGCCTTTTTCAAAGTGTTTTTCATTACTCGGTGAAATGTTAGCCATCAAACAGTAGAAAAGTAATAGAAGCACGCATTCGTTAAACTTATTGGGAGAAAAAGCAATCTCTCTCTCTTATACGAACACCACCTTTGCTGCGGCGTCTGACACGCAGCTTCACATCACACAAAGAAAAAAATAAACAACTTCCCTTTAGTACGGCCACACACAACGGAAAAAAAAATTAATCGGCGTTTAAGTTATTGGAAAAAAAAAGAAAAACGTGTTTGCACCGCACTCTCATCCCGACCAGCGCACGCGTCACTCTGCATCGTTGTTGTCGGCTGCCTTCGCGTTCGACTCCCCACTCAGCCCCTTACGCTTCGCCACCTTCGCACGCGACTTGAGCGATTCCACCGTGTTCATCGAGTGCTGCTGCTGCTGCAGCTGGTGCATCACGTTGTGGTAGCGCTTCTCCCGCTGCGCGTCGTCCACGGCGGCCCGCTTCTCCTGCGCACGGCGCTGCACCGTCGCCTCAGCCGTGAGGTGGCGCATCAGCCGCTTCTTGTCCTCGCGGATCTCGCGCTTCATGATGCGGACCTCGTTCTTCACCGCGTTCTCCTCCCGCTCCGCCAGCAGTGGCTCGAACTGCCGAATCGGACGTGGGCGGAAGGTCCGCATGGCCAGCGGCGTGCGGTGGTCTTTAACAGCCGTCGCGATGTCGCGCACCTTCACGGCGAGCGTCTCGTGCGCTAGGCGGACATCTGGTGAGGGCTGCCACGTCTCGGCGGTCGCACCTGCTGCCTGCGGCTTCAGCAGAAGGCCGTCAAGGCTGAGGAAGGGAGCCGCGCACATTGCGGGGAAGGCGGGGGTGGTGCGGTACAAGTCGCAGAGCTCGTCAAATATGTGGTACGCACACCGCAGCAGGCGCCGTGGGTCGTGCGTCGTGTCGAGGATGCCAATCTGGTAAGCGGGACGGCCTTCTTCCTCCGCTGCCGCTGCCGCCATCGAGGACGACGAGGAAGAGGAGGAGGAGAGAAGAACGCCGTCGGCGCGGTCCAGCAGCGGGATGGGCAGCAGCGCTCCCTGGTAGCGCACAGGCTCCAGTGCCGCACGGGGCAGCTGCAGCGCCATCACATTCACCGCAGCCACCACCACCTCGGCGCAGAAGCGACCACCGCCTGCCTTCAGGCAGTGCAGGAGGAGCGTGGTGAGAACAAGGTAGCTATGGACGGCCTCGAGCGAGTCGAGCTTCATCTGCATCAGCGCGGAGCAGACGAAGAGGAGAAAGGGTGTCATTACCTCGTGGCGGTAGTCAGAGGTGGGGAACACCTTCGTGATGGCGTACAGGTAGATGAGGAGGGCACGGCGGATGCCACCGCGGCGGGTTCCACGCAGAAAACTGCGCTCTGCCTCGACAAGGATGAGGCGGAATGCTTTCGTGGCCTCGACGACGTGCTGCGAGGCGTAGCGGTGCAGCTGGACGAGCAGCGTATGCAGCTTCTGCTGACGGGATGCAGAGGTAGTCTCAGTCCCGGCAGTGTGGGTCGTTGCCAGCTTCTCCAGCTCCTCCAGCAGACGGTCAAGGGTCTGGGACCCGCTCACACGCTCCACCGCTGCCGCTGCCGCTGCTGCCTCCTCCTCTTCTTCATCCTCAGCCTCTTCCTCGCCTGCTGCCTCGCTGCCATCCACGTCATCCGCGTCGCTGTCGCCTTCAAACGAAGACGGGATGTCCACGTTGTCCTCCCCGTCTTCTTCCCCGTCGTGCATCTGAAATGCCACGTCCCCGCCCTGCTCCACCCACTCTCCGCGCGTCAGCTGCTTCTGATCGCGCTCCTGCAGGTCGAGGGAGGGCACCTGCTGACGGTCCTCGCGCAGCAGGGCTTGCTGAGCCTCCTGCGCGGCTTCTTCCTCCTCCGTCAACGTCCGGCTCACGGCGTGGGCACGGCGGGGATCGAGCTGGAAGGAATACATCATCGCGTCGAAGTCGTCCTTCGCGGCGGTGACCGACGAGGCGGTGGCGGCACGCGCTTCAGCAAGGTCTGCCGCGGCCTGGCGAGAGAAAGTGGGTGTGATGAATCGGTTGGCGGCAGGTGCTGCTGCTGGAGCTGCCGCTGCTGCCTCTTCCTCAGCGGAGCGACCGCCGCCGCTGCGAATCTTTGCGAGCAACGCGCGATCAGCGGCGTCGAGGAAGGCGGGCTGCTGCTGCTGCTGCGACGACGACGACGAGGCTTGTCGTGGCGCGGCTGTCGGGTCCGTGTCGTGGTGTGTTGCCGCCTGCTGCGCCTCGCTGGTCGACTTCGACGTCGCGCGTGCGGCATCGGCCAGGGTGCGCACCTCGAAATCGCCGGAGGACTTCAATGTGAGGCACTTCGCCTCGTGGCCGCGGCGGTAAGATGCGAGCAGTGCCCGCACCTCGGGTGTGCCGGACTGCGCAAACGCCTCCTGCTCCTCCTCCGTCTTGTTGCGCTTTGGCAGAAGGTGGAGCAGCGAGTTGATTTCGGCGTCGAGCTGAATCGTTGCCGCGTCGCGCTCCGCCCTCTCACGCTGCAGCTGCGCTCGCTGCCCTTTGCTGTTGGAGAGCATCTCGCGGAACTTCTCGGCGCGGGTGGGCTTCGCAGACGGCGGGGCCGCTCCGTCCGCATCGGACAGCCCGTCGAGGCCGGTCGTCTCGCCCTCCCGCACGCGACGCACCCCCATGAGCGATGATGGTGCCGGGGCTGCGCCGTCCGTGGCAGCACCAGCAGACGTTAAGTTGAAGCGGTCGATGCGCCGGGTGCTGCGGGTGGACTTGGCAACGCGCTCAAGACCCATCGTGGCGGAGCGCGTCGACGCAGGAAGAGCAGCGCTGCCACTGCCACTGCGTGATGCAACACGGACGGCAGCAAAAGGGTTTGGCGTCTCCCGCACCTCTTCCTCGTTCGATGTGTAGCGGCTGGCAGCTCCACGCGTGCCACGCGACAGCATGTTGTCACCCACGCTGCGGGTGCCGCTGAAGGCGGTGTCGCCTGCGGTGCCGGTCTGCTGGCGCACCTGCTCCTCCTCGCGGCGACGCTCGAAGTGGCTCTGCTTCTGCGTGAATTTGTTGGCGGAGGACTTCGCGAGGGCATTGGACTGCTGCCGTTGGTGCCGCTGCACCAGCTTGGCGTTGTGCGCCGTGCGGGAACCAGCCATGTTTCACCCACGTAAGCGAGGAAGAGAGAGAAAGAGAGAGCCAAAAAAAAAGGATAAGAAGAGAGTGAGGATGGAGCTGCCTGCGGTCTACTCAATTCTGTGGCGCACGAGGGGGGAAAGGAAATGAGACAGAAGGGGTGGTGAAGAAGAGAGAGTCGTAGGCGGGAAGGGACGCGAAGCCGCGGAGGTGCCGCTGTGCAGAGGAGAGCAGAAGGACAATTACGCTCTCTGAAGTCGGTCGGGTCCGTTCAGAGCACCACAATAGAGGAGTCCGACTGAATCATTTAGCGTCTAGACAGAGGGCCAAATCAGCCTCTCAGCGCTCTTAAAGCACGTAGAACGGATAATAAGAGAGATAAATAATTTGTTAATAAAGCCACACCGCAAGACTCGAGAAAAGCAGTAAGCATTACTGTTCCTCGCACAGATGCTTGTTCTACTTTGCCTCGCATCAACCAAGCAAAAAGCTGCAGGGCAATGATTTAGCCCAGAAGTATTTTTTTTTTTTTTTTGCGTGTGCTTCGTTACGCTACTCTTGCGAAAACCAGATAAAATTCATACGCGGCTGCCTACTTGAGACGTGTGTGTGTCTATGTGTGCGTGCTGCTCACTCACCCATACCCTAAAAAACACACCTCACAGCCAAGAGTGAAAAAAAAAAAGAAGAAGACTCGCGATGAAGGTGGACGAGTCTGCCAACAACTGCGCAGACGCAACGCACGACAGCACCCATAAAACAAAACACACGCACACGCACACACTCCCATTACATGCGCACTCGCACAGTGGAGGAGAGGGAGGCGAAAAAGATGATATGTTAGTGGCGCGCACGAGTACGTGCATGTCCGCTAAAGTGAATAAGAAAGAGTGCGTGTCTGTATGTGTGGGCGTGTCTGCAAGTGTGTATCGCTGTGACTGCGCGGTGCCGCAATGTGAGGGAAAAAACGTGAACAACACACGAAAACAAAGCCGTTCTCCTCTTCCTAGGTTATGCAATGTGGCCGTCATGGCTGTACGCCATCGCCATCGCATCCGTGCATTTCTTTAACCGCTGCACGTCGGGCCCACAGGCCAACAAGTCCGCCCGCACCACCCCACTCCTCTCCAGCGACGCGTTCGTCTTGTTGTCCGACGCAGCCGCAGTCGCACCTCCGCCACCTTGTGCCCGCGCCGCCGCGGCGGCCGCGTTGCGCTCTGTGTAGCACCGCACCACCGCAATTACCTCCGCCTCGCAGTGCAGATCGCGTGAGGGGACGAGGTAGCGGTAGCGCGTGTCCTCGATGTTCTGCAGCGCCTTGTGAATCTTTTCCTCGGACTTGAGCATCTTCTTGCGGTCCTCCCCCCCGGGGGGGGGGGGGGGGGCCCCCCCCCCTGTGGGGGGGGGGGGCGGCGGGCGGGAGGGGGGGGTTCTTTTTTTTTTTTCTCCTCCTCTTCTTTTTTTTATGGGGGGGGAGGGGGGGGGGCGCCCCCCCCGGTGGCCGCCCCCCCCCCCCCCCCGCCCCCGGGGGGGGGGGGGGGGGGGGGGGCCCGGGGGGGGGGGGGGGGGGGGGGGGGGCCCCCCCCCCCCCCCCCCCCCCCCCCCAACCCCAGAAACAAGGGCCCCCCCCCCCCCCCCCCCCCCCCCCCCACCACCGCCCAGGGGAGGGGGGGGGGGGGGGGGGGGGGGGGGGGGGATAAGCAAAAAAGACCCGGGGCGGGGGGGGGGGGGGGGGGGGGAGGGGGGGGGTTGAAATGATGCCGAAGACTTTCTTCTTCTCGGAGCAGCCGCACCAACGTTCACGAGCAGGACACCGCAGCTTGGTGAGGCGCTCCCTCTCCTCGGCGGACATCGCGGGGCTGCCAGTGCCGTTGCTCGCTGCCGTGTCAGCTGCGGCGTTGCCAGTGCTAGTGCTAGTGGTGTTGGCGGTGGTGGATGGATGGGTGCTGCTGCTGCTGCTAGACGGCGTGTCGGCTGTTGCCTTGGCTGCCGTCGTGGTGGGCTGGGCTGTGTTGACCATTGCCGCTAACGCCGTTGCTACGTCGCTTTGATTACCCAGACTATAGGAGGAGAGAGAGAGAAGAAAAGAAGAGTGGGAGGTGTTTGACGTCGCATCACAAAATTCCTGCATCGCAAAGCACAGGTCAAAGAAGAGAGGTAAAAATAAGGTGCACATAGACACGAACACACACTTACACCCAGGAAGAACACCTGAACCACGCTGTGGCTCTGTGCTTCACGATACCACGCCAAAGAATGTAGAACACGGCGTCTTTCACATGCGTTCTGTCGAGGCATGTGTGTCTATCGCGAGATACAAAGGCGTGCATGCCCGTAATTTGACAACCGCCTCTTTTTTATTGCGACGTTTTAGCAGCGACTCGCTTTAGTTTTTATGTTTTTGTTCATGCAACGCCGTGGCAGCAGCCGCAGCTCCGACAGAGAAGAAAAGCCATTGGGTGCGTAGAAGCAGTCGCCGTGGTTTCTCGCCTTCCACGTCTTCTCTAGCAGTGAGCTAAAAAAAAAAATAGAGCTAATATCAATTCAGACCGTAATGCGGCACCGACTGTACGGGTTCAGCGCACGCAGCTCCGCCTTCGACATCGTCACCCCCGAGTGGCTCAGGTGCAGCTCTTCCAGCGTCCCCGCCTGCTGCTGCAGCACCAAGAGCGGCGATACATCCGTCACCGCACGACAGTAACGAACATCCACAAGCCTTAAAGCGCATTGATGCCGCCGCCACCACCGCCGCTCTACGTTCGTGGCAGTCGGGGGAAGAGGCGGTGGTGCGGCCAACGCGTCGATAGAAGCGTTGTCAATCGCCATCCCGCAGAGCGTCAGGTTTCGCAGCGAGGGCACGGTGGCGCAGCACCGCACATCGGTCAAGTAGTGGCAGAAGGAGAGCGTCAGCGAGGTGAGCGTGTAGCAGCGATTGGATGTGCTGCTGGCAACAGGCGCGCCTGTCCCTGCATTCAGCCGCGGAGAGGCACGCAGGCCATCCTTCTCCAACACGAGCGAGAGGTGCGGGTCGCTCTCGTTGCCACCAGCACCAGCAGTTTTACAGCACTCGTGCAGTATGTTCACAAAGGCCAGCAGCGCCGCACTGTCCACTGCCGTCCCGGAGAGGTCCAGCGTGGCGAGGCGGTGAAAGAGGGCATAAGAGGTGATGCCACGCACCTCGGCGCAGTAGGCGAGGGAGACGTGGCCCAGCGTCTGTGCCGCCCCCATGCCGAACACAAACTCGGGTGCGGACGTCACTGCACCGTCCCCCGCAGATGCCGTCGTCAGTGCCCAGCGACGCCGCCACGCACGCAGCAGCGCCACCTCGTCAGGTATCGGTGCCATCGCCATCTCACCCGCCCGTCGCCCCGCACCACCACCGCCCTGCTCCTCAACCGTCCACGACGTGCCGCCGTCCGCCGCCCCGGCAGCCCACAACTGCACCCGCAGCAGCACGAGCGGGTTCACAAAGAAGCCGACGAAGCCGCGATCGAACACGGCGGTGTCACTCACGTCGAGACGGCGCAGCCGCGGCAGGTGCGCGACACAGCCGAGGTAGCGGAGGGCGGTGCACTGGTAGAGGCGCAGCTCCTCCACCTGCGACGGTACGGCTGCGGCTATACAGGAGGAAATGGAAGCAGCAGTAGTCGTCGTCCACAGGCGCCTCTCCTCGCAGCTGACGGGAGACGAGACGACGCACCAAATCGGGGAAGACAAAGCGCAGCAGACCCGCATCGTTGAGAGGCGTGCGGCTGACGTCCAACGTGCGCAGAGTCGGCAAGGCGGCGAGGGCAGCGATGGACCACACACGCCCGCAGTGAGCCAAGGAGAGAAAGGTGAGGCTTGTGCTGCGCTCGAGGCCGTCCAGGTGCTCCACGCCGGAGCCGTCCGCCACGACGCGGGCCAGCTGCGGGAGAAGGCCGAGAGGGCCGAGGTGGTGCACGCCGAGGCAGCCGGCAACACTCAGCTCACGCAGGCCAGTAGCGGCAACACTAGCAGCAGTGGTAATGGTGGTACTACCGCGAGGCGACCCAGAAGCCGACGACAGCCCTGCGAGGGCCTCCACCGCGTCGTCGTTGATGGCGGTGTGATCGAGCAACAAAACGGATAGGGAGTGCAGACGACCGCTGATGTCACGAAGGGCGGTGGCGAGACGGCCCACCGCGGAGCCGTGCACCAAAGACGCTTGCGACAAGTTCAGCCGACTGAGCGGTGCCACGAGAAGCGTCTCATCGATCTCTGCCAACGAATCCTGCAGCGCCTCGTCCTCCCGGTGCACGGCGTAGCGCGTGCTGTAGGCTGGAGGTGGCGGCAGCAGCCCACCCTCCAGCTGCAGCTGTCGTACCTCCGTCCGCCTCCACGCAGCGAAGGTGGGGCAGCCGCCAGAGAGGGTGCAACGCCCTGACGTGTTCGCAGCGCGTCAGCACGAGTTCCTCCAGGGCGTCACACCCAACCAAGTCGTCCAACTGTCGCACCCCGCTTGCCTGCAGTGTCAGACGGCGCAGCGAGGGAAGGGCGGGAAGGGGGCGGAGGCGTAGAAGAGAGTGGCAGGCCGCCAGTCGCAGCTCCTCCAGAAAGACAAGCGGTGACGACCGCTGCGTAGCGGCAACCACAACAGCAGCAACAGCAGTATCAGTGGGAGAAGTAGCGTCTGGGCCATCCTGGTCGTCTTGCGCTGTCGTTCCCCAGACAAGAGCCGCTAAGTCTTGCTCTGTGATGGCGGTGCTGCTGAGATCGATTAACCGCAGAAAACTGCCATGGCGACCCACCGCAGCGAGCGAGGGTGCGGACAGACCCGGGACGCAGAAAAGCCGCAGCTCCTCCAGCGAGCGCACACCAGCATTTATGTTATCGCTTTCTCCGTCGTCTTCGTACGTGGCGGCAGCGCTGGACAGCGAGACTTCGGTGCTGCTGCGGTTTAGCGAGAGGTACCGCAGTCCCCGCAGCGGCGCCAACGCACGCGACAAGGATGGCAAGGTGTGAGTGTTTACCGCCTTTGAGGTCGCTATCCCAGTGCGTAGGTGGGGTAGGTCGAGTGCAACAAGACTGTCGCGCCAAATCCCTGGCGACCGAACGCCCCTCTCCAGCACGGCCACTGCAATGGAAAGGAACGTCTCGAGGTGAAGTCCACGCAGGGGAAGGGTGAGGGGCAGCGCTTCTTCGATAAAGAGTTCGGTGCCACTGCGGTGTCGGAGGTCGGTAGGGGAGATCAGCGTGTCGGGCACATACGCAGTCGACCACCCGGAGAGAGAGACGCCTCGGAGGTCAACAGAGCCATCACCAGCACCCACAGCAGTAACGCAACTGTCAATTACATCGGCCCGTTGCAGCTCGTCTACCCACGTCACCCACTGGCGTGTCGCCTCGATGCAATGCACAAAGAGTGGCACCGACGGCGCAGCAGCGGTGGACACACCTCCTACACCTGTGAGACGCCGCCGCAGCCACCACGCACACGGCGGCGGTAGCACCGTCACCACCGAGTTCAGCACCGCGGAGGTGGGGGACGGCGTGCTTTCCAAATCGTCCGCGCGCGTCACGGACGGCGCTGCTGCCAATTTCACTGCGAGTTCGTTTGAGGATGGCCGCAGGGCACTCACCGCCTCTTTTTTGGTATCGTCATGACGTGGTGCTGCTGGTGACGTGCCCACACGAACGCCGTTCGAGGCAGAAGGGGTACCGACCGATGCAGTCGCAGTCGCAGCAGCAGTAGCAGACTTCAGCGCACGCTGGCGGCTCTCTTCCTCTAGGCGTGCCTCCTCGAGCAGCGCGGCGGTCTCCCAGTCGTCCTCCTCGTCATCTAGCAGAGCATCTGCGTCACCGCCACCACTATTTTCCTCTTTCTCCTCTGCTCCTGACGTCGCGCCGTCGCTGTCCGACTCCACCACCGGTGTATGCTGCTCCCGCTGCTGCGTCGGCGTCCGCGTTGTCGTCGGCGCTGCTTCACTAACATGAATCACCGTCCGTTGCGACTCTGTCAGCACCGCCGCAGCGTCCTGCACCGCCGCCGCCGCCCGGTGCGCCGCACTGAGTGTGCTGGCAGCCGGCACGTGCGCGTAGAAACCGCGCACAAGTTCCATTTCTGCCCGGCCGTGCGCAGGTAAGGCGGTGGTGACGATGCGGACGTGACCCAGCTTCATCCCGACAGGCAGCTTGAACACTTTCTCGGTGTAGGTCTCCAGCGAGTAGAGGGGAGTGGAGGGGTTGATCACCGGAGTGAAGTCAGACTGTCGCTGCAGCTGCGTCCACGAGGCTCTCTGAGTCTGCGGGGACGTCGCACCCCGCGCGTCCACCGAGGTGAGGGGAGGTATCAGCGAGCAAACATCGCGAAAGGGCAGCGAAGACGTGAAGGGGGAGGCGGCGAGAATGGTGGACGGCGACGCGAGGGAGGGACGGGTGAAGCCGGCAGCACCGCGGAGAGGTGGGTCCTCCGAGGCAGCTGGGTTGGCCACTGTGGCATCGCCGACTCGCACGTACAACGATGACGAAGAGAAGTCCGCCGACTCTGCCTCTGTCTCTTCCACACTTGTGCATCGTGTATGATACGAAGTGGCGGTGGTGGTGCAGAGGCTGAGCGGCCCGACGCAGTGTGCCCGCCACATCTCGCAGTGCAGTCGGGTGAGGGGGTGAATGACGGCGAGGGCGAGCGGGGGACGCTCCACAAACCACTCCTCCCTCAGCAAAACATCGTGTACGACACGCAGGGCGTCGGCGGTGCGAGACAGGCGGGAGGGAGACGCGGGGCAGCTCGCCATCTGGAGCGAGCATATTATCAAGTGTGCAACCAACCTAAAGAGGAGAAAAATAAGTGTATATGTGTTGTGTGTTCTCTTTGTGGAGGTTTGTGACTGTTGTGTTTGACGATGTGCCCGTCATAAACGGTGTGTGTGTGCAAAAAAAAAAAAAAAGAGTCCTCTTTGCTCTGCTACTCCGCTAGCTGAACGTGCCTGCGTCCGTGCAGGTGCCTCGTGGCACAAAATATGGAGGCGTGTGAGCGGCTCTGGTCCACTACGCAGAGAAGAGTAATGGCTGCGATGAGAAGGAAAGGGGGAGAGACAAAAGAAAAGAAAAAGAAAAAAGAGGAGGAAATAATTGGAGAAGCGTTTTGGGTAGGTGGGAGTGGGCAACAAGATGTGCGAGTCACCTTTCCAGTCGACCTTTACAACCCGGCGTCTGTGCTGATTCCCATCACGCCCCGAAGTAGTGAGAGCCTTTACTGAGGGCAGCGACGAGCAGAAAAAAAAATATGAAAGGGATGCAAGTGCTTGTTGGCGTCACAGGCAGAAAGTCTTTCTCATTGTTTCTTTGTGGTCTTTTTTTGATACACAGAAAGCGTCGTTTACAAAATGAATGAGTGCGCAGCACACCTTAAAAGAAAGAGGAAGATAAAGGTAAAAACAAAATAAGGGGAATACACACACACAAAAAAGAAGAAAATTTTTTTCTTTCCGGCTTTTAATCGACCACCTCGTGCACCTCACCGCAGAGCGCCATGATGCATCGACCGACTGCGGGCCACCAACTTCCGTGTCGTCATCATGCTGAGTGTCAGCGGGCCCGCGGCAGTGCGCCTTGGAGGTAGAAATGGCAAAATCGACACCACACCCCAGCGGCACGCCACTCGACAACCGCGTCGAGGCGTTGACGAGGGCCACGGCGGTGTCGACCTGGCGGCAGTACGTCGCACACACCTCCGGGTCCGTCGCCACGACGCAGTCGCTCTGCTTTGACCCGTAGGACTCAATAAAGAAGAGCGCCTGAGCCAGCGAGTCTACCGTCTTGACGCACAGGGTGCGGGTGCCATCACGCAGGCCGTACTGCGACAGCCCTTGATACTCCTCCTCGCTCGCCAGCTCGAGGACAGAGTCGGGCACGCGTTCCTGCGCCGCCACGTCACCGAGCAGCACCGCGCCACCGGCAGAGAGCGCCATGAGCAGCTCTGTGTATCGCGGGAAGTCGCGGTGGATGATGGCCGTCGTCGCGGCGTTGGCGGCGCCAAGCTTTTGAAATTTTGAGTTGAGAATTACTTCGAGAGCCACCTCGAAGGCGGCGCTCTGGTCCACGTAAATGCTGCTGAACTGCCCTGTAGCCCGCATTAGTGGGATGGTGGAGTGGCGAGAGGCAAACTGGTACAGCTTGGGCGGGCCGCAGACGACGGCAAGGTCGACGTGCTCGGAGAGCTGCAGCCACTCCCGCGTGCTGCGGTGCGCTGCGTCGTAGCTCTCAACGCACACCACCGCGCTCGGCGGCAGACCCGCCGTCGTCAGGGCACGCCGCACAACCGACATGAGGGCGATGTTCGTGTAGTACAGCGAGACGCCGCCGTCGACGAGGACGGTGTTGCCGGCGAAGAGGCCCATCGCCACCGCGTCGAGGCTGATGCGGGGGCGGAAACGGGAGAGAATGCCGACCATCCCCAGTGGCACGGGCAGCTCATACACCTCCAGCTGCTCAGTGAGGCGGGTACAG